>VSWD01000002.1:22270832-22941843 GCA_033119305.1 Pinctada imbricata
GCATCACATTTCCCTTTTTGTAATAAATTATCTATTTTGCACAAAAATATAGAAAAATCAATTGTTCTGCGTTGGGAGATTTAATACCCACCGTGAGTATGTCAACATTTCTATCTTTGTATTTTCATTGCTTCATCCATCGAAAGATAACCTACTGTATGTCAGAAATATGATTTTTCTCGAAGTTTTAAATTTATAACTTATTATTCATTTATATGCTGTAAAGGCATTTTGTGTAGATTCATGGTGTATTTTGAGAAAACAATATCTTTTTATCATGTATATGTCTAAGTTCTATTTTCTGTCAAAAGGTTGAGGTCACTGGGTCACAAACATATTTAAGCCCTTATGTTTACATATTCTAACCTCTGAAGATTTCTGATGTCTTGAATTTCAAATGATGAATTTATTTTCACTTCTTGTACTTGTGAAATATTAATATTTTTCACAATATTTAAACATTTCTGAAATGTTTTTACTCTTTTAAACCTCTAATTTTTCTTAAACAAAATTGTAACAAAATATCAATAATTTAAGAAAAATCTTGTCCTTGAGTATTCATTTAATTTATTCTTCACTGCAAATAAAATACGGCATTTGACTTGAAATGAAGTTCCCAAAGAGAGGTTGTCTTTATGAACTTGTTCAGTATTACACATATTTGTTACAAGTGTGAATACCATTAAATTAACGTGATCATATATATGTCCCAAATTTAAGTTAAAACTGCCTTATATGAGTGTCAGAGTCGGTGAGGATTTGAAAGTTGATGATGTGGAAGAGAGGAGGAACGAAATAAGAGAGGGATGACAGAAATTCATACATTTAGTCACTTGATTGAGAGAGAATTTGTAAGCCTGTGTGTCTGTGAAAGAAATGGAAGAATTTGATATACTTGTTTTTGTTGCTATGGATGTTTGTTTGGTTGCTATGGTGATATGTTGCCATAGATGTTTGGTTGCTATGGTAAAATGTTGTTGACATATAAATACTCAGTACTGGTTGAACAAGAATATTACGTCACTCAGGTGTTGAACATTCAGTTCATAGAATTTCCCAAAGAATTTGAATTGAAAGATTTCATTTTTAGAATGTAAGAATTGCCTCCCCTCATTCTATGGTCCATTGTAACTATTTCATGTATACCATCTTGATAAACTTACTGCAAGAATGATTGCATATAGAATTTAATCCCTCTTTCTTTATCTTGTTTTATAGAAAAAAAATGGAAAATTAGTTATTTGAGAGGAGCATAATGTTCTACTTGAATGAATGAAAATCCGTAAAGTTCTATCTCCTATTTTCAAAAAACAGAGTTACATCCCTTTTGGGACGGTATATGACATAGACTTATTGTGACACCATCAAATTCTATGGAAACAATTCTAAAACTCTGGGAAATTATGGTATAATATTGGATTTATCATACAATTTTCATGACGTCATAATAGTTTTCCGTCAGATACCATCTCAAATGGGAGATAACTCTGTTTTCCACAAAGACTCAATGTATTAATTAACACTTAATGATCAAACTACAATACAATAATTTAACCTAACGCCTTGAAATAAATAGTACAATCAAATTAACCAATTTATTTGGATTTTTAAGTAATAGAAATCCAAGATATTTTAATCGACATGTTTGAACTTCAGGAAGTTGGTCTTTCATATTATGTAATGTAAAATAAATTTTACTAATTCATAGAAATTTGGTCAGCTTTAAGAAAACATTTTTAAAGTCACAAAAAAAATACCAATCACACTGATAATTCAGAAATTGCAAAAGTACCAATTTACGCTGGTAATTCAGATGGTATCCACTTGTGGACAAAATGCTTCTCATTAATAGAAATTTGGTTAGTTTCAAAATATCATAAAAAAAAGTACAAAAAATGATTTTTTAAGTAAGGAAAATCGCTGAAAAAAGTACAGAAATACGCAATGTTGGTCAGTAAGGATATTACATAAAACAGTACAGAAAAGTATGCAAATACTACTGTGTCATAATCATCAAATTGAATGTCATTGCCTCATGGGTAAATCATGTTGTTTCTTTCAGTCATATTTTGTATATATATGTCAAGAAATAAGTCAAAATAAATTAAAAACAAACATTAATTCTATAGCATTTTGTTAATATTTTCAAAAATACATGAATCAACAATTTGTGTTGATTCACTATACTCTGGAGGACCAGTATGCCTAAATAGCGACTCTCTGATTGGCTGATAACGTCACCAATGCTCCTGGATAAATCACTGTATACCATGGTCTAAAAATAGATCGGGATTACCCCACTGAACTGATGGCCTCGGCTTTGCCTTAGTCAATATTTTCATAGTCAATATCACATCATATACACTGAGTTAAAAGTCCATAATAATTGTATGATACTGGGATGCTGGGAGGAACAGGTTGACTCGAGGTACTGTAACCAAGGTCAAGGTCACTTAGAAACTTACCTAATGGAATTGTATATGTTAATCTTGTCGGGTCTGTTACTCTGAAATCAATAATTATACAATCACTTTCATATTTAACCCCCGCCAAAAATATGATGGAGTTATTTGTGGTGCTTATGCCTGTACGTTTGTGACTGCGTCCATCCATCCCACATGTTCTCTCCAGACATTTGAAGGTAAACTGACACATAGGATCATTTCATGTGATTCAAGTATGGATAATGTCACTCAGTAAGCTGTAGTTATGCCCCTTGAAAGTTGAAAAAGATTATTTTTTCATGTTTTCTATGCATTTAAAGGTAAACCATTACCGAGAATTAATTTTTACAGAGAATTAATGTAGTTCCTGGATATAGCCTTTACATAAAGAAATACAGGTTAGTTTGAATATGGATCATGTCGCTGAATTAATGTGCAGAGCTTGGAAAACTTCAATTTTTGTCGAGTCGGGACATTTAAATGAACGTTGCAAGACGAAATCAACTCGTTGTTTGATATAAGCTATTCCACTAAGAAATACAGATCAAAGTTTGGGTCATGTTTCTCAATTATGTGCAGAGTAATGCCTTTGAAAACCGCCATACACCTTAGCATACACAAAAATTCTTTTATAGACATGATTTTCTGTGGAATAAGGTGGGTACCATTGATCCTTCGATCTATATTTTGTCTAGCTTTTTGATCCAAAGGTTTTATCTGATAAAGTCCCTGACTCGGACAAGGAATGCCAATTTGTGGTACATCTAGCTATATAGCCTCAACCCCACAAATTTACACACTTACTTTGAGTAGGAAGTATGACGGGAACTAACCCTATAACGAATTTATCACGCCGATAACCCTTTTTATTTGTAATTTTTGACGTTTGAAAATTTCGTGACCTACCTCAGCGTCAAGGTAGGACACCATGTGACCGTCATTCTGCGACGTCATTGGCTTAATGAGTAAGAGACGTGATAATAGCTATACTCTATGATGATTCAAAGATTTGTTGTGCCTTCATCTATGTCAGTATGGTGACAAAACTTCAAGTATTGCTCTATTTTAGGAGTTTAAAGGTTGCAATGTGACAAGCAGTTACAACAATTAGTGAACTTTAAACGAAACATATTTCAACGTAAAGAGGATATAACCATCTTTGAATTAGGATCGTTATCGAATGTGATTCAACGTCATCTTCAAATTCATAGCATCATCTAAAAACGGATTAACTTGCAGCATGGACCAGACATGCACGTTTCGGGTACTTAACCCTCTTCAGTGATGCTCTTCCCAAAAAAATGAAACATGTCCAAAGACTGTGAATGTTATGTCCAAAAGATACTGAAACACGTAGCAGAATATGTGGGATATGATGCTACAGGACCCACTTTTCAGAAATTTCGAGAACATTTTGTGAACAGAAATTTTCGAATGTGTTTGAAGAAACGATTAACCGAAGTTGATCGGACTTGGCTACATATGCCAATGGGGACTCATGGTCCACCAGCAGTGACACTCAGCAAATGGTACAAATATTACACGTCCTCAATGTCACAGCATCATTTAAGAACGGCTTAAAGCGGTTAAGAATGACGTCAAATTTCGTTTCCATTTCTTTTCATCAGAATATCGTTCCAATTCTTGATAATATACCGTAAAACTCGATATTTTTTTCTGTTATACAAAATGAAGCTGGGAGGATCAGGTTGACTCGAGGTACTGTAACCAAGGTCGAGGTCACTTAGAACTTATCAAATGGAATTGTACATGTTAATCTTGTCCGGTCTGTTACTCTGAAATCAATTATACAATCACTTTCATATTTAACCCCCGCCAAAAATATGACAGAGTTATTAGTGGTGCTTATGCCTGTACGTCTGTGACTGTGTCCATCCATCCCACATGTTCTCTCCAGACATTTGAAGGTAAACCGACACATAGGATCATTTCATGTGATTTAGCTTTGACATTTTCCTTTACTCGTACGAAGCTGAATTCATTCAATCTCTGGTCTCTGAAGGGAAAAGATACTTAGCTTCTGGCTTTAACTTCACTTACAGATACATAGACGATGTGTTGTCCATCAATAATCCAAAATTCGCGGATTACCTGAGCAGTATCTATCCTTCGGAGCTTGAAGTCAAAGAAACCACAGAGACAAATAATTCAGCATCCTATTTGGACATAATGTTGTCCTACGACACTGATGGTCACATGAACACCTCACTCTATGACAAACGTGACGACTTCAATTTCAGCATTACAAACTTTCCTTTTCTGAGTAGCAACATCCCTTCATCGCCTGCTTATGGCGTGTTCATATCTCAGTTGATACGCTATGCCAGAGCAAGTACCAAATATACGGATTTTGTTCTGAGAGCTAGGCGTCTTTCAGATAAGCTTCTCAGTCAGGGATATGTTTGTGACCGACTAACATCGTCACTGAGGAAGTTCTACGGTCGATATGGGGAACTCGTCATACACTATGATGTTCCACTCTCAAGAATGGTGGATGATATTCTGTCATAGACCATTTGAACCATCCAACCAAAGATTGTACTCTATATCTTCCAAATGGAAGTAACCGGATGTGACAGTTCTACCGAATTGAAGCGACGGGTGTTGCATGCAAGCAGGAGATGCTTACTCTTCCTGGGCACCTGGTCTCACTCCCCTATCGGGAGTTCGCTTCATTTCATATGGTGGAGGTTTTTGTTTGTTTGCTTTGGTTCCTGTTTTGTCCTGATTTTGTATGCCTTCGGTTTCTGATTTTTGAATTATCGATTTTGTGCTGTATACAGGGATATGGTCATTATCCATATTTGTCACTTTAACACAAATAATACAGGTCAAGTTCAAGTATGGGTCATGTCACTCAGTAAGCTGTAGTTATGCCCCTTGAAATATGAAAAAGATTATTTTTTTCATGTTTTCTATGCATTTAAAGGTAAACCATTACCGAGAATTAATTTATACAGAGAATTAATGTAGTTCCAGGATATAGCCTTTACATAAAGAAATACAGGTTAGTTTGAATATGGGTCATGTCGCTGAATCTATGTGCAGAGCTTGGAAAACTTCAATTTTTGTCGAGTCGGGACATTTAAAGGAAAGTTGCAAGACGAAATCAACTCGTTGTTTGATATAAGCTATTCCACTAAGAAATACAGATCAAAGTTTGGGTCATGTTTCTCAATTATGTGCAGAGTAATGCCTTTGAAAACCGCCATACACCTTAGCATACACAAAAATTCTTTTATAGACATGATTTTCTGTGGAATAAGGTGGGTACCATTGATCCTTCGATCTATATTTTGTCTAGCTTTTTGATCCAAAGGTTTTATCTGACAAAGTCCCTGACTCGGACAAGAAATGTCCATTTGTGGTACATCTAGCTATATAGCCTCGCCCCCACAAATTTACACACTTACTTTGAGTAGGAAGTATGACGGGAACTAACCCTATAACGAATTTATCACGCCGATAACCGTTTTATTTGTAATTTTTGACTTTTGAAAATTTCGTGACCTACTTCAGCGTCAAGGTAGGACACCATGTGACCGTCATTCTGCGACGTCATTGGCTTAAATGAGTAAGAGGCGTGATAATAGCTATAATCTATGATGATTCAAAGATTTGTTGTGCCTTCATCTATGTCAGTATGGTGACAAAACTTCAAATATTGCTCTATTTTAGGAGTTTAAAGGTTGCAATGTGACAAGCAGATACAACAATTGGTGAACTTTAAACGAAACATATTTCAACGTAAAGAGGATATAACCATCTTTGAATTAGGATTGTTATCGAATGTGATTCAAAGTCATCTTCAAATTCATAGCATCATCTAAAAACGGATTAACTTGCAGCATGGACCAGACATGTACGTTTCGGGTACGTAACCCTCTTCAGTGGTCCTCAACCCAAAAAATGAAACATGTCCAAAGACTGTGAATGTTATGTCCAAAAGATACTGAAAGACGTAGCAGAATATGTGGGATATGATGCTACAGGACCCACTTTTCAGAAATTTCTTGAACATTTTGTGAACAGAAATCAGCCGAAGTGGATCGGACTTGGCTACATATGCTTCGGGGACTCATGGTCCACCAGCAGTGACACTCAGCAAATGGTACAAATATCACACGTCCTCAATTTTAAAACATCATTTAAAAACGGCTTAAAGCGGTTAAAAATGACGTCAAATTTCGTTTCCATTTCTTTTCATCAGAATATCGTTCCAATTTTTGATAATATACCGTAAAACTCAATATTTTTTTTCTGTTATACATGGTGATCTGTCATACAAAATGAAGCTAAACTCACTTTGATTGATTATATGTCATTTTAACAAGCTATTCGGGTCAGTGTCATGAAAGAAGGACGTCAATAATCGTCATCCTTCAACATTTGGAAGTTCGCTATTATGTGTTTGAAGAATATCGCGTTTTAAAGAAAATTATCTAGAATATTTAGAATAGACCATTTTCCGATTTTGTCAGAAAGCACTAAATGTCCGAGTCAACATCTTTTGGCATTGTTGGCCGGATTGCAAAGCAATTCCGGCCTATAGATTGACGATGTCCGTCCGTCCGTACGTACGTACGTCTGTCCGTCTGCCGTCAACATTTTGGTGAAAGTTTCTGGTTTAGGCAAAATCTAAAGAACTATATGCAGTAGAAACTTTATATTATATATGAAGCTTGCCCATCACGAGACCTTTCAGTTTATGCCGTAACATTTGACCTAGTGACCTTGACCTTGGACTTTGACCTAGTTAAAGATTTTGGTTAAAGTTGCTGGTTGAAGCAAAATCTAAGTAACTATATGTAGTAGAAACTTTATATTATACATGAAGCTTGCCCATCACAAGACCTTTCAATATATGCCGTAACATTTGACTTAGTGACCTTGGACTTTGACCTACTCAAAGATTTTGGTTAAAGTTCCTGGTTTAAGCAAAATCTATGGAACTGTATGCAGTAGAAACTTTATATTATACATGAAGTTTGCCCATGACAAGACCTTTCAATTTATGCCGTAACATTTGACCTAGTGACCTTGACCTTGGACTGTGACCTAGTTAAGAATTTTGGTTTAAGTTCCTGGCTTATGCAAAATCTATTGAACTGTATGCAGTAGAAACTTTATCTTGTACATGTAGGTTGCCTCTGACAAAACCTTTCAATTTATGTTTTATTATTTGACCTATTGACCTTGACCTAGTTAGTGACAAAAACTTACTTTGCAATCCGGCCATACCGTCTTTAGCGGTGGTTTATTTTACAGTATGACGTCACTGTTAAAAGACGCAATTCCATTGTGACGTAACAATGAAAAAGTGTACAAAAATTGCCTACCTCGGACATTTTTCATCAGTTTGTCAGCCATTATGAATTTTAGCAAGTGGCCTATTGAATGCGTCTGATGAAAAAGAACTTTATACGTGTTTTGATGTCATTTTGAAAAGTGTTATGTAAGTGTTATCAAATTCGATGTTTACCCTTAATCAAAGAGGATTATATCCTCTTTTCTTTATAATATGTTTTGGTTCAAGTTACTTCTTGCGACATTGCAATATATAGCATATGTTAGACGTCTTCAAATTCAATAGCATCATTTAAGAACATATAAATTGGCAGCATGGACCAGACATGCACGTTTCGGGTACTTAAACCTTGTAACCTAAATTAAATTAACAATTAAGGCATCATTGTAATATTTTTTGGTTGATCGAGGTTTCAACACCAAAAATTGTGGGGAAATTGCATCGTGTACGTAGCGCAAGATGCACAAGTTTTCCCTCAATTTTTGGTGTTGATACCTCGATCAAATATACATTGATTACTTATCATTTCATTTCGTCGCTTTTATTTGCAGCTTTGAAATCGTGTTGCTAACGACGTGCTTATGATGTTGCTAAGCGCGTACTTCCGTTTGTGTTGATAAGGTATGAAAAGAATTTCTCGGCCTATCAGAATCGTCGTTTCGTTGGAAATTAATAATTGTAATATGGCCAAAAAGTGTGAATATTATTATGTTCAAAATGTACCGAATAAGACGTAGCAGGATGGTTGGGATATGATGATGCTACAAGACTCACGTTTTAGAAATTCAAGAAATTTGGTAACATAAATTTTCGAATGCGTTGAAGAGACAGACGATCAATTTCTTTCTTCTGAAATTAAACATTTTTTGGTGACGTCAGATGACGTCACGTTTTGGGTATTTTGCACAAATTGGGTTTATGCGACCAAGCTAAATTGAAAGAAGACTCTTTAAGCCTTCGTTTGCTATATAATATAGCCATATATGCCTATCACGACCTTAAAAACTCAAAATTTTGGCTCGATGGTCACCGTACTGTTTCAAAAGACTCGATTGAGGTACAAAAATTAATTCTGTTTTTAGTGCATTTCTTGCTCTAAATTTTACAAAGTGCCGTTCCGAAGCATAATTGAATTCGATGTTCATGTCGCCAAAAGCCAATGGAGGGTCAGTACTAGGGTACTTGTATTTTCCTTCTATGTGTAAAAAAGATAATCAAAATCAAAGTGACATAATGACGATTTTCTAAAATTTGTTTATTGCACAAAACGTTTTTGCCTGTTGGCTCTTCAGAGTTGCAATGAATATAAACAATAACAATAAGAAAGAACAAGAGGTAGGTAGCGTCTATTATGTCATCATAATGTTACACTTATTATTTACTTCCATTGATGCTTTTTAAAAGAACAATAAAAGGATACAAATGTAGCTTGTTTTCAAGAAGAAATGAATTTGACTATACCGGGAATGGATATTGATTATTTACTAAAAAAGATAATTTACAATTAAATATAAGTTTTCTCGTATGTGGAAGAAATAACAGCAGGTTCCTCTTAATTAAGAGCAAAGATAATAGACATGAAAAAAGGCAGGTAAGGATGTATCAATCATAGATATGTCCCTACGAAGAACAATAGAGCGTTGTTAATGTACAATTGAAGTTCACCCGAACACTTTCCTTTTATTAACTTCCCGATTAATGAATTCAGCGGAAGGGATCAACTCATCCTATGATAAATTAGTCCGAAATAGCTTACAAAACATTTTAACCAAGTCTTTAAGGTATAGTGTCTCCGTCAAAATATAACATTCAAATGCTTGCTTTTTGTCAGATATTTCCGATCTTAGTGATACATATGAATATTGTTTCATATCATCTCTTAGTAAGAAAACTTACCCATTCCACTAATTATATAAAGGCAACCCAAAGGCAGCATCCCTTCGCAACTGCATGCCCTATGCTATCAGCAAAAGATTTTAGAATAAAGTTCGAAGTGGCCTTGACTTTGACCCATTATTTTCATTCTCTTCCCTGGAGGAACATTTGTAATAAGTTTGGCGATCATGTGATTGATATCTCTTTTATGTTATTCACAGGGATTTGAGCCTAAATCCATATTTACTGACCTTAATCCTTGATTCTGACTTTGAATCTCAGTCGGAATCCTCGGGTGATAACATTCATGAGTTCAGCTACAGCCGGCAGAAGCACGGACTGTATTTCGTACGCCGTATGTTTTTATATCAATTTACATATTTTCTATTTGTTTCTTGGTCTCTTGTGCCATGCTGTCTGTTAGTATGGTCATCTTTTATGGATATGCTACTGAATCGACCCTGCAGGACATTCGGAGCAGCGCACTCTATGTAAAGTAAATGTAGAAATTTAATTTAAAGAATAATAGAGGGCGCTACTGAAATGAATTGTGGCGGCTCCGTTGGAAGCATCACTGATGAGGATTTAGTATTCGAAACACGTTTTTGGTGCATAACAAATTGGCTTGAAATTTTCTTCAAGAAGGTATAGAGTTGGAACCCTTCTGCATTATGTCAGTGAGGAGATAATTTTACACCACAATTGTGCGTTCTTCGAGACATCTGGCTAATCGGAAAAGTGAGAGGGTTGTGCACACGTAATTCAGAGAACCACACCGTGTGTTCCTGACGTGGCATATGGCCGTCCTAAGTCTGCACCGATTGCCCATTGGTCTCGTTGGTTTATGTGTAGTGTCGTGGCGTTCCTTGTACCATTTGCGTCTCATTCTGTGAGTGTCTGATTTATGTTTTTGCAGTGGGTGTTTTGGAATTTTGCTGTTGGTATTGCATTCGGGTGTTGTTTGAGATGCCTCCTTTCTTTTGAAAATCAATAAACTTCATCCTCTATCTAAGGAAAAGATAAGAGTGTTAATGTTATAAGAATTATATATTTGTTGCGAAAAATTGCACATTGTAAAAGGCCGACTAGGGGCAATATAACGCGACTGATAAAGATTTCAGTCACTTACTCACTGGCAGTTGTAAGGAAACATTTCTTTGTTAACTGATTGGTGCGTTTTACCCCTTTTACTCCTCTGAATGTTAAACGTCTTCAAATTCAACAGTATCATTTAAGAACAGATAAACCCTTTGCAGCATTGACCAGACATGCACGTTTCGGGTACTTAACCCTCGTCAGTGATCCACAATCTAAAGAATGTAATTTGACCGAAGAGTATGTAAGTTATTATTTCCAAAAACGTACCGCAGGATGGATGGAATATGATGCTACAGGACCCACGTTTTATTTAGATGTATCGAAAGACGAAGTGGGTGGGATATGATGCTACAGGACCCAAGTTTTAGAAATTCCAAAAAAAATTGATAACAGAAAATAATGCGTTGAAGAAACGATCTTGAACAACCGAAGTTGATCGAACTTGGCTACATGTGCCCTCGGGAGCTTCTTGTCCACAAGCAGTGACTCTCACAAAGTGGTACAAATGTCAAACGTTTGTAACGGATGATGATATAGTATCACAATGGACATTTTTCATATTCGCGGACTTCGGACTTCGGACATTGCATTTCGAAGGGACTTTGCCACAAACACAAAATGTAAATTCTATTGCAATGAACTTAGAGTACTCTGCATGAAGAATTTATTTGTTTTCATAGGTATAAATACATATTGAAAGTTTTCCATTGTTATTTCATGTGTGTTCAGATTTAACGTTTCTATAATCGCGCCTGATTTCTTTTACATGACCCCTAAAGTGCGAAGTCCGAGGTACGTTAACTTGAAAAATGTCCATTAGCATTAGCATTATCAAGGATCTGCTTAAACCTCAGACTTCAAGTTCACATCTGCGATTGATTGTTATTTTACAGTTTTGACTAAGTTTTTATCTGCCTTTGATCAGTTAAATTTTGCTTAATAAGTCAACGTAAAATGAAGACAGAAAAATGCCCAATGAAAGAAACTCTGAAGCAGGAATATGACAAATATAGATAATGACCATATCCCCATACACAGTACATAATCGATAATTCAGTAAATCATAAATCGAAGGTATACAAAATCAGGATAAAACATTAACCAAGCAAACAAACAAAAACCTCCACCACATGAAAAGAAGCAAACTCCCAATATGCTTGCATGCAACGTCCGTCTCTTCAATTCAGTAGAATAGTCACATCCGGTTACTTCCATTTCGGAAGATACAAGTATATTTTATGGTTGGATGGTTCAAATGGTCTAAGACAGAATATCATCTACCCTTCTGGACAATGGGACATCATAGTGTTCCCCTTATCGACCGTAGAACTTCCACAATGACGATGTTTGTCGGTCACAAACGCATCCAGATTGAGAAGCTCATCTGAAAAACGCCTAGCACTCAAAAAAAAAATCTTTATAAATTGATGACGTGCATTCAGTTAAAATACTAAAGTTTTACGGATAACATTTGCATAACTTGTTTGTTGAAAGAGACCAATGAAAGCATTATTTAATTAACTTCGCAACATATGTTAAACGTCTTCAAATTCAATAGCATCATTTAAGAACAGATAGATTTGCAGCATGGGCCAGACATGCACGTTTCGGGTACTTAACCATCGTCAGAGATCCTCAATCTAAACAATGTAATATGTCCAAAGAGTGTGAAAGTTATTATGTCCAAAAATGTACCGCAGGATGGATGGTATATGATGCGACAGGACCCACGTTTTATTTAGATTTAAAGTTATGTTTTAAAGGAAATCTTTTGAAAAATTTACAACGATGTTTACTTTTATAAAACAATCGTGATGAGTTTTAAAAATTTTAAAATACGAAATGATAGAAATCATTGTAAAATTTAAAAATCATTTCTACGGGATACGCTGAGACTGTCAATCCTTTTTATGACGAAATGCCGATTTGTGAGATGTAGCCCTTCCTTCGTTCCCTCCCTGTGGTGTATCAAAATATACAGAAATACTAGATGTCTACTGTTACAAGCAATTGACGGGTTTCTTCTTTATTTCATCTTCTTCACAATTGAAATGTTCAAATCCAAATTTAAAAAGAAAGATAGAAAAATTGACAAATCAAACCACTGAAAAATTAAACAAAATGTAAAAAAAAAGGATCGGATGATGAAAAACAGAGTTAATGCCCCTTTGTGACTCTCATCATATCAAAAACACAGGAGAACAAAATATGAATAACTTTCAACTTTAGATTTAAATTCCAAGAGTCCATGGTAATATATTTCCTGAAACAAAACTTTCTATAGCATAATTATATCTTTAAATAGATGATGACAACATCATGGTAGAACAAACAAAAGCATGTTATAATGAACACCGGATAAATTCAAATAAATATAGAAAGAAAAGAAGAAATGATATGCAAGGGGAGGTAATGTCTCACTTAGAGAAAATACATAAATACCTTTCATTTGAAAATCAGACTTTATTCCATAATTAATATTTATCTTAAACAGATGGGCGAATTTCGTAGTGACGATCATACGCGATTCCTACGCGATTCCTTTCATACAAGATGGCTGCTTCCATAAAACACCTTTCGATTCGGAAGAAAGTATAAACTTTCGAATTTCCTCAGAACATCATCCTTTAAAAGGAAAGGAGGCGATATCGATCAAGACTCGGTTACAGCACGTACAACAAAACACCGAAATAACCCACGCGAAAATACAAAGTCATACACAGCAATTCAGAGGCAAAAAGGTGACAATGGACAAATATGACATCAAAACACAAAACACAAAACACAACCAACGAGACCAACGGACAAAAGGTTCCGACTTAGGGTGGTCAACTGTCATATTAATAGCAAATTGTGGTCGGAACCCTGTCTTCTCTAGCAAGGTTTGAACAAGACCAACGTGAAACCCTGTCTTAACTGTAAACGTGGAATATTCGCGTAGGGGGTAATTTTCGCATTTTCGCGAATCTATGGACATCGCGAAAATTTCTCCGGCACTCTAATATTCCCGCTGCATTCTTACAATGGGAAATGCATTTTTTCGCGAAAATTTCCCCCAAAGCGTAACGTCTTGACGTTAAAATCGCGAAAATTTCGCCCCAGCGAAAATAACCACGTTAACAGTAACTGTAAAGCATTTTAAACTAATCAAGTTCAAAATATGTTTCATTCTTTCCTGAAAATGTAATAACTTATCATAAGTAAGGTAATACTAATAAAAAAAATTCATGGGCTTGAAAGAAAAACTGACTGGCCAATCACAATGTCGATCAAAGATGAATGAAAGCTTCGTGAGAATAAACCAATATGCTAAACTGTACGAATATGAATAAATACACCTAACAGCTTACCTACATTTTTTTGTTATTCGCTAAGCGCAGAACTTTCTATTAAACAATTGCACGTCATACAATTTTAACTTTGACAGAGGATTATTATCTGACACGCTGCTGAGGAAAAGGTATGTCTTTTTATGCATGGATTTGTATATGAAAGTATAGTTCTACTATTTATTGATTTTTTTCTGCATATTTATGACTTCCTTTTAGTTTAAAAAAGGAATATCAAAATCGTTCAAAAGGTAGAAAAAATATGAATTTGTGTTTAAAGAATATTAATTGATGGACAAGTTGCAACACCATCTGTACACCAAGAGTCACTGACCTTGATATTTTCTTCAGAATATACATGTAACATATATATTCTATACAAAGTATATTTATTATTATAATTGATATTATCATTTCCTTTTTATCATTTTATTTTGAACGATTTCTGTCATTTCGGCTTTTTTTTTTTTTGCTTAATGTCGCTCCGACACAGCTATGATCGACTTTTCGCCCAGCTATTTATTGCAACTTCGGGGTGGCAACACGAAAAATTGAAACAATACTACGCGAGTACCAAAACTATGAGGCGACAATTAGCAGTACGAAATATTTGTCGCCCCGCTAATAATAGCTTAGGTAATTCTCGCTTCGACAACACGATAGTTATACATTTTTCTCCCCGCTGATCTTCGCCCCGTCAAACGTTGGGGTGCCATTTGGCGGGGTGACAATTATTAAGGGGCCATTTGACGGGCTATATAATATTCGTTTTGTCGGGGCAACAAGAAGAACATTAGCGGGGACAAGTTTGATGGGCGGTAAGACGAATTGAGATTATTGGGGTGAAAAGTCGATAATAATCGGATTGTCGGGGCGACAATTCCATAGTTAGCGAGGCAAATTATTTTGCTCGCTCAATTTTGTCCTCATGGTCTCATGGCGTAGATTTTTATCGGTGCCCGAAATCACGACAGATATCGGGGCGAAAAGATTCAGTCGCTTGTTACTGCAGCCAAGAGACTGGATTATTCAGTGTAGGATAAATCCAAACGATATCCGGTTTACGATTTCAGGTGTCAGATTCAACTCAAGGTAGAATATTCTGTAAGATGATTGTTAATTTAAAGTGGTATTCTCTTCTTTAATCGTACAATACACTTTTGAAGTTCATCCGTTGAACAAAACGGTGGTTTTTCATGCATAGACGTTTCTATATTTTCTGAAAGATAATAATATCTACAGCACAGAATGTAACACTCTCTGGGCTAGAGAAACAACGGAGAATGACTTATGAGGCATAATGTGCTATGTATAGACCCTTTCACATTATCTGCGGTACTAAATTTGAATGCCAGTTCCGGGGGACAACGAATAGATTGCGCATGCACCAGTGACGTCATTTGATTGTTCTAGGACGTTTAGCGCGGAATCACGTTTCGTTTGTTCCGCGGAAAACATCTTGGAACAATCGAATTACGTCACTGGTACATGCGCAATCTATTGTTTGTCCCCCGGAACTGGCCTTCAAATTCAGTACCGCAGATAATGTGAAAGGGTCTATTCTATATGGTATAAAAAAGTACCTAAGTGATATTTTTTCAATTTGATTCTCTTTTTTATTACATCACATATTACCTATTATAAACGTGGAAATTTTCGTGTGTGGGGAATTTTCGCGTTTTTCGCGAATCTGATGGACATCGCGAATCTATGGACATCGCGAATCTATGGACATCGCGAAAATTTCTCCCAAGCTAAAACATTCTCGCTGCATCCTTACAATGGGAAATGCATTTTTATCGCAAAAATCCCGCCATGCGTAACATCTTGATGTTTTTTTCAGCGAAAATAACCACGTTTACAGTATTGTTCCCTGTTGTTGATGAAGTCATTTATTTTATGTCCGTTCTATGTTGCATTAACTGCGGGTGTTCTCCGCCATGTTCAGTTCAAAGGTGTCTCGCTGGAGATTTTTTCTATAATTATGTTTTTAAAGTACTAATCATCTTCATAAATCGCGGCTCCGATACGTCCTAATCGTCCTATTCTCCCTCTTAAGGATCACTGACGAGGGTTTAGTACCCGAAACGTGCATGTCTGGTCCATGCTGAAAATTTATCAGGTTTTAAATGATGCTATTGAATTTAAAGACGTTTAACAATTGATATATTTGCCGCCACGAGTATGAATAAAAACCACGTCATATCATTGGACGCAGTCAGAGAGGCTAACCCAATCAAATCGCACCTTACTAACGAACTGTTTATAATTTTAGTTAAGAGATTTACCACCTCCTGCTCTTGTCTCTGTAAATATACAATTATTCTTATCACATATAGCTTCTTGACTTTTCATTAAACCTTCGATGTTGACTTTCCGGCATATCTATTCCAAGGTTTCCATGGAGATCGTGTTTAAGGGCGTATTTGTAATGATCTCTGTGATTTGTTATTCAAAGGACTATAATTACTCTGTTGATTCGCAGATGGCAGAACGTGAATTTCAAATACGAGTCTGCAAATATATCAAGGAGGAGAGAAGGACGGTAAGGACGTATCGGAAGCCGCCATTTATGAAGATGAGTACTAATCAGAAATCTAATTTCTTGACTTATTAAAGTATCAGATGGTCAGTGATGTCGCTTGTTGTCTTAGATTTTCTGTCATCATGTAGGAATTTTTACGGTCATTTCTTTAGGAACATTTACGGTCATTTCTGTAGGAATTTTTACAGTCATTTCTGTAGGAATTTTACGGTCATTTCTCGTCTATCGGTCAAGTAAAGAAAATGTTCAGTCACTGATAAATAAATTTTGTTTACTTTCAGGATGACAAAACTAGTGGTAGTGCTGCTATTGTTATCTTTAATCATTGTACATTCAAAGGGAGAATCTCTATACGATTCGAACATGACTGTTGGCTACCAGCTAATGCGCCCCCTAGAGGACAGATCACGTGAAACACAGCGTCTTTATCTTTCGAACGTTTTTAATGATGTATCATTACAAAAAGAAATGAATCCAGATATTTTAGGTTCCCTGTATCCGGTAATTAGGAAAAGGACTCTTATCAGGTATCCAAAGATCTCTATCCCGATTCCTCAATCTCGGATTGTCTTCGGAAAACCTCTGATGCAAAAATCTTTTGATAGTTATAGAAGTATTCTGTTTAGATATGGTAGGAAGTAAAGTGTCATCTCAGAGGTTCAAGAACATTTGGAAACAAGTACACATAGTGACGATAAGGACTTATCAATTTCCAAGTTTATGTTTTATTCTTCGTCCATACTTCGCTTAATTTGAGTTAGAAATTTGTATGGTATATATCTATATACATAATATATATTGAACATTTTCTCAATAAACATATACATGTTTGTACTGTATTATTCAATTTATAATCAAATGTGGAAAAGGGAATGATCTCCAGCATGACCACCCTGCATTCACCCAGCGAAACAAACCCACAAGAAAGTGACACATTAATGACATCATACAAACTCCAAATCGCAAAAAGACACAACATTATTCACTAGAACTTCATACAAAGCAACCGTAGCAGACGTACGGAAACATTAAACATTAATGAAAACACATAAAAGGAACAAGACCAATGACTTTCGACGGCCATCTGCTTTTAGCAAATGGTGAGTAACACCAGTTAGTCATTTATTGGTTACATGGTGAACATACATTTTTGCAATGGAAGAACTATTTCAATATTGATAATTTCCATCACTAGGTTGGTATCTCAACTGGTGGGTTGCTAGTACCGGAGAATATCGTTCTCCTCTTTGGCAGGATTTCGATACTTAGCTTAAAATCTTGAACGTCTTCAAATTCAATAGCATCATTTAAGAGCAGATAAAATTTTCAGCATGGACCAGACATACACGCTTCGGGTACTTAACCACCGCCAGTTCTCATCATTCGAAACAATGTAATCTACCAAAGAGTGCGAAAGTTAGTATGTCTGAAAATGAGCCGAAAGACGTTGCAGGATGGGTAGGATATAATGCTACAGGACCACGTTTTAAAAATTTCAAGAGAATTTTGATAACAGAAATTTTCGAGTGCGTTGAAGAAACGATCAACCGAAGTTTTTTCTCACTTATGGGGGAGGAGGTCAGGGCCTATACGTGGGGGAAAATATGCGTGCGAACTACTCAAAAGGGGAATTGAATTTCTAAATACTAGTAAATCAAAATTCTAGCAAAACCTTTATTAAATAACATCAACATAATTCGAATGGCTTTCATACATACAGGTGCATTCATGAAAGGGACCATATTCTACTATTTGGATTCTAACTTCGTAAAATTTTTTAGTTTAAGGCGATTTTTGCCATAGAAGAAAAATCCTCTTATGGGAGGGGGATTTTTCTGACAGGAGGGGAAAATTAATACTCCAGAGAGGAAGAAATTGGGTCGAATATCGCCGAATTTTTTGGGGAAACGTTGCTGAATATTTGATAAATCATTCTACATCTAATGGATATCAACCAGAAAGCATAGTCTTGTCCTAGGCTGGTGTTGACATCATACTGATCAGCATCATCAGGATCTGTTCACAAATCTGTTCTCTACATCTTTTGTTACTTCAGTAGGAACTTCACGAGAACCTGTGATGGGTAGAATGTAATCTATCGGATGTTAATTGTATTGTACTGCCTTTTCTATCACCTGATAACAAATCCATTTAATATCAGTCAGTTACACTTCACCGAGATCGATGTCTATATGTAATTCCAGGTATAAACCGAATCAAAGTGCTACAATTGTTTCAATTATTTTCTGATTCTCTAACAATAACCATTCAGTCCTTTGCAAGACAGAACATTTCACCAATAAGTTTTTTGTAAAAAAAAAAAGGTGATACCTTTAAGAGTTATGGAAAAAACCCTACTTTGTTTGTTTTTTTTTTCGAGAGAGAGAGAGAGATTTATGGATTGGTAAAAATAATATTTACCAAATTTAATCGAAAAATTATAAGTTTACCGTTAAGATAATCGCACCCAGCCTGCTACGTTTTTCCATAATTTTTGGACATAAGATTTTTCACACTCTTTGGCCATATTACATTGTTTAGATTGAGGATCACTGACGAGGGTTAAGTACCCGAAACGTTCATGTCTGGTCCATACTGTAAATCTATCTGTTCTTAAATGATGCTATCGAATTTAAAGACGTTTAACAGTTGCAATCCATTTGTAAGATACGATATTACCTGATTACAGTTCCAGACTGGTAAAAGGGACAAGCAAAGGGCAAATACGACATCAAAACATTTTCTTTACACAAAGATCGACTACGGATAAACCAACGAGACCAATGGGCAATCGGTGCCGATTCAGGACGGTCATCAATCACGTTAGTAGCAAATGTGATTATTCGGATAATGTGCGCACACCACTCCCATTTATCAGGTTATCCAGAGTTCTCAAAGACCACACAATTGTGTATAGAAGCCTCCTGACTGTAAGATGACCACACAAACAAGACAGCAAAACTCAAAAGATTAATAACATAAGGTAATCAAGGGGATGTAGGTAACATGAAATATTCCATATAAATAAGATAAAAAGAAGTGTACATATATATGAACGTTCAGGGCGTTAGTTTTCTCTATCGCTTTTGATTTTCAGTCCATATTTCTGAGGTACGCATTTTCACACTTTTGATTTATTAAAATTATCCCGGACTTTAATGAAAGGCTAAAAAATCGGTTTTCAAACTTTTCTCAATTTACTGAAGTGACCTTATAAATTGCTTGAACTATGTCTACGCAATCAGTTTCTGATCCCTTTCTGTTAATATATTGCACTAAACGCTAGCTGGTAAAGTCGATCTGCAAAAATCTACCCAACATTGGGCAGCTTTGGTTGAACTATGTACAAAAAAACCCAGCTAATGTTTAACGTCTTCAAATTCATTATCATCATTTTAGAGCAGATAAATTTACAGCATGGACCAGACATGCACGTTTCGGGTATTTAGCCATCGTCAGTGAAGTCTGATATTTTCTTTTACAAAATTATAGTCATTGACGCAAGTTGGAATGGCTAATTCAGAAAAATGACTAAAAGATCGTCTCCCTGAAAAAGAATTAGCGATTCTAATTTGCTTTCATGTTCAAATTAAAGAAAAAAGTAGCATTGAAAGTAAACAAATTAATATAAAGCCATACCTCTAACTCAACGCAACGGACAGTATCGATTCATTAGCATATGTTGATTTTTAGCTGATTGGCTGTGTTCCAAAATATGTGATCATGTGACGATTTCTTCGATCACTCGCATGCATATATATATGAGAAAACAATATATTCAAAACCGGAATCGATGGAGATTTATTCGTATTTGTCGAATACCCATTTAACAAAACATGCAGACACCAAACATAGTATTGTAGTAGCAAAGTGACATGACCGGGTGGAGCTATTTCAATCAAGCGACTGAGACGAATCGATAAAATTTTAGGGTAGATAGATTATGATATGCACATAGTAATTAGAATGAATACTCATTACTTATAATTGTGTATAGTTATATCACCTTATCAGAATTAAACTATTCCAATGACCAGGGGAAAATAAGCTCCGCCCGGTCAGGTCAATTGGCTACGACAATAACATAGCAAAACATTAATAGTTAGTTAATTCACTAAAGAGTTAAAGAAATTAAAGAAGATCCTGACGATAATCTCAACAGCACTCACAATAGAGCACCAAATTGAGCATCGACGGACCTCTAGCAAGCCAGAGATGGGATCAGGTGCCCGGGAGGAGTATATATAACTATCCCCTGTTGGCTAGCCGCTTCCGCCGTCGATGTTCACGCACGAAATTGAAAACAATATTTAAAATACATGCACTGTCTGAGGTCATATCTATATAGAAAGTGCTATGGCGACAATGTCAGGAAAAAAATTCGGAACACTTACTGTCAAACCCCTCGCGGGGAACATTTTTACTATAGCTCCACACGGCAAAGGGCATAAGTGTGACACAAATTAGTTAAAGAAGATCCGGTCGATAATCTCAACAGCACTCACAATAGAGCACCAAATTGAGCATCGACGGGCCTCTAACAAGAAGATCCTGACGATAATCTCAACAGCACTCACAATAGAGCATAAAATTGAGCATCGACGGACCCCTAGCAAGCTAGAGGTGGGATCAGGTGCCCAGGAGGAGTAAGCATCCCCTGCTGGCTAGCCGCACCCGCTAAAGGTACATGAATATACCTGATTCATGAATGGAGTATCTTCTGAGTGCTTTAATTCTAATATTGCACAATCTCTATAAATTCTATGTTTGGATATACACTTTCCTTTTCAATAAATATACTTCTATGTAGGGAGAAAAGTACCCCACTGTGGATTTCAGAGTGCTAATTTCTAATTTGTACCACTTGATGAGTGTCACAGCTGGTGGATCAGGAGTCCCCGAGGGCACATGTAGCCAAGTTCGATCAACTTCGATTGATCGTTTCTTTAACGCATTCGAATTCGAAAATGTATGTGATCAAAATTTCTTGAAATTTCTAAAACGTGGGTCCTGTACCATTATACCCCACCCATCCTGCTATCTCTTTCGGTACATTTTTGGATATAATAATTTCAAGACTCTTTGACCATATTACATTGTTTAGACTGAGGATCACTGACGAGGGTTAAGTACCCGTTCGTGTATGTCTGGTCCATGCTGCAAATTTATCTGTTCTTAAATGATGCTATTGAATTTAAAGACGTTTAATATTCTAAATGTTGTGTTCCAGACATGCATAGTTCGAATAATAAATTCTCATTAAGGATACTGACGGCACGCATAATTTTCTTATCCCTCTGCACAAAAGATTTCCAACCATCCTTTCCAGACGGTGCAATAATTCTCATTGTTTAGCAACAATTAGATAATTGATTAAAGTAATAATTGAAGATTGACTGAGTCGTTGACTGATTACCATGAGTAGTTTTCTTAACTAGCAATGAAGAATAATTCAATGATTGGTGATTATTGTTTGATGGCCTAACAAATGCCGTGCAACAAGTCGGTTATACAATTATCCTAATTTATCGTTTAGGGGCCATACAAAAATTCAAAAAGTCAATTTCAAACATGCCAGGCAATGAAGAAAATTTTTGGTATGAGAGAAAAGAGAGATGAAAAATATTCATAATTTTAAATGGACACAATGCAGTGGGATCTGTCACTTCTACATGATGGAGCATTTCAAAATTTCATAGCCAAAATTCAAATGAAGTCTATGACAAAACTGAATATGTATAGGGGGAGTCACCTTAAGACAAACAATGCATAGTTGCAAAAATATATATATATAAGAGTGGCGCCCGAGTTTTATTTCTAACTTTCTTACGATTTGGCCTTGCCTTCATGACTTTGAGACTGAATAACTGTTAGGTACTTCTTTGATGTTTATTCCAAGAATTTATTTTGTAAAGTATACAGCTTATTGCTAGTATCATACTGAAAATTCTATCGTATTGATTTAGTGCAGCATATGCTTATCTCAACAAATAATGTATCATAAGCACTTTTAAATATTCGAGACCGAAAGACGTAAATCACGAACCTACGTCGCCAAATTGATTGTGACGTCATCATCGATCGTGATGTTTTGACATTTATCCGAAATACATGTATATTTAACATGCGTAGTTCTAACCAAAGCATTACGAAATATCGCAAAGTAATGAATAAATAGGGTATCATATTTTCAAACACATAATTGCGTACTACCAAATATTGAAGGGTGACGTCGATTGACGTCCTTCTTTCCTGACATTGACCCGACTAGCGTGCCAAAAATTACATAATTAATCAATATGAGTTTATAGTTACATTTTGCATGACATTTCACAATATATGACCAAAAATATCGAGTTTTGATGAAAATTCTCTAGAAATGCGAATAATTCTGATGAAAACGAAGTTGATACGTGATTTAGCGTCATTTTGAACAGTTTTTTGACGTTTAATCAAATTTCATGTTTATCCATATTCAAAAGAGGGTTATGTATACTCTTTACTTTGATATATGTTAAATGTTTCAAGTTCAATAATTTTTGTAAACTACTTGCGACATTGCAATAAATGAATTATAGCATATTTCTTTCTACAGAAATTAGATATTTGGAGGTGACATAAGATGACGTCATTATTAACGTATTTTGCGACACTTTGGGTTTTGACAGCCAAGCTAGATTGAAAGAAGAAATATTTAATAGTTTTCATTTGATATATAATATAGCTAATATGCCTATCATGATATTTAAACTCAAAATTTTAGCTCGTTGTTCACCGTACTAGTATACATGCACGCCATAGCAAACACCATAGGTAAATAAGAGACAGACAAACAGATTGAAGAAATGTTGGAAGCTGAGATTATATAGAAACCATCCTCCATGTGGCAGATACAGGTGGTAATGGTCAAGAACTTCGATTTGCGATTGAAGAAGTTGAATCCCATTATAACATAGTTTACCTTCCCTCTCCCATGCCTTGATGAGGTATTTGATACCTAAATACAGTGGCGGATTCAGGGGGTGCGGAGGGAATCCGGAGGGGGAGCCCCCGGGCACTGACTCAAAATTTCCAACACCAGGTGTATTTTTGGCCCATTTTCAGAAAATAAAAATCGGCAAAATTCGTCCCTTGACCCCGGCAAAGGGGGCACTGGGTCGCCACTGAGGTAACTCACAAGTCCGGTATATCTTCTACTCTTCGTCTAGTCTCAGGGTTCTGATTGATCAATCATTCCAGCTAAAATGGAAATTTCCGAAACAGTATATGAGGAAAAATTATCTACGGTGAAATTATGGAATTTTGATAGCTTCAAAAACTTCAATATAGAAAGAACTGAACTTCAAATTTTCACCCGTTTAAGTTTTTCCATTTTAAAGTTATTCAAGCTTGAAAATGGATGCAATTCCATGGTAACGGAGGTTAAGAAGCACGACCAGAGATATTTATCAGATCGAAACTTGCGAAACTAGCATAAAATCGCAATGACTGATGAATTCATGCAAAGAATATAGGTGAAACTTTTCCTTAAGAATGCAAGAATGATTCCATAAGAAATATTTTTGGGGAAAATATGGTATTTAAAACTTTTTTTTTTTTAATTTCTTTTTGCAAAATGTCTCTATCAATTGTCATTCGATGTAAATGCTTGAATTTAAAGAAATTGTGATATATTTCATTTCATTTCATACTTCAAACCCCTTGAGATTGATTCCCACGATCTATAGTTCATTGCACCATGGACAATGAATAAAATGAACAAGATTTTACAGGAACTCATCGAGTAACGGAAGTTAAACGCACACATATTTAACAAGCTAGGAACATAATTTACATGAATTAATATCTTGCTTTTGTAAAACATATCAGTTTGACGCTAGATATAAATCTATTCAGAAGAAACACTTAATTTACTGTAAAAATATAAAGATAATACTGCTATTGTAACGGAAGTTAATAATTTCAGAATTAATTTGTCATGTTCTTTAATTCAAATCGAATAAAAGCACGCAAAATTACATTTTAAATGGATGCATACAAATAAAAGTAAAAACGGATTGATGAAATCATAACATACGACTTTAGATTGGTAGAATATAACGACCAAAGCAGGTAACGGAAGTTAAAACAATAAACTGTGGAATTAATGTTAACTTTCTGGTACGTATCTGATTAATATCGTCACAAAGGGATAATATACTATTGTTGTTTTTTAATCAATATGATCCAAATTACATATAAAACAGAAATACATAAATTTACTTTTTATTTTCCACGATACATAAGTAAATTTTCTCGATGATATTCCTTCCATAAAGAAGTACTTTTTGTGCTTTATTCTTCATTCTTGCATCTTCTTATGAACAAATTAAATTTAATCGCTCTAAATGATAAAGTCGTGATATCCTACCTATTTGTATAGGCCAAAAAGCATAGAATTGGATAATTGGTATCGAAAGTTAAAAGTAACGGAAGTTATAGTTTTCGTATCATTCGACTTCACATCGTCCAAATGTTAGAGTATTCGTTGAAATATTCAGTATTGTTTCAATGATTGAGACAAGAGAAGAAAAAAGTAAATGTAAATACCGGTATATTGCTTCTGGAAGTAATATTGCTGAAATGTTGATCACAGAAGTTAATTCCTTATGTGTCCCAAGTCAATCTGCTGTCTTTGTTCATGAACCAAGTCAGTATGTAAACGAATACATTGGATATGATTTGTCCAAACAAAAACAACGATACTACCTTATAAATTTCAGACGCAATATTACAAATTGCAGAAATCAGTGTCTTATGCCAATGCTTTCTATAAAGGACCGTAACGGAAGTTATTGAACAATTGGCGACAACGATCTTATCAATAGAAAAAGTTTTCGTCATACCAATAGATGTGGGAGATATTCAAACATACGAATTCCACAAATTTGGAGGTTTCACAGACGATTTTTATCGAGCGACACGTGATTTTGTCAATTTATCCATACTTTACATTCTATATTTCTATCTAAGTGTGACTAGAAATTATTTTGTTTGACGCAGATGATGGACAGGTATTGAAATATAATTATTTGTTCAGTGAAAATCTTAGAATTGCTTCTTATTTTGAAGTAAAAAGTTGGCGACATGAATATTTAGTAAAATTCATTTATTTCTGGAATGACTGTGATACCAATTTATACTGCAAACGATTTGTTACTCCTATTCCTATATATATATAGTGTGTATCAATGGAAACGTATACCATTTGGTCTTGTAAATGTGCCTGCTAGCTTCCAGGCTCTTATGATATGTGTTCTCAAGGGTCACAAGAATCCCAACAGTAAAACTTGTCATGTCTGTAACATCTGAGCAACACATGCAACATCTGCTCGTCTCACTTCTATCAAATGTACTTTCGCTTCTAGGTTATGTACTGTTATTACAAAGGTATGTTTTTAGTATACACATTATGTTAATATGCAAGATATTAGATAACTATGTTGACATGCAAGATAATTTTGACAATTGTTGACATGCAAAATAACTAAGATGCATGTTGACATAAAAGTTGCATGTCGACATAAATAAGTCGCATTTTAACATAGATAAGTTGCATGTTGACATATTTAACTTGCAATTGTCGAATCTGAAGAAAAATATCTCTCATATGTAGGGGCCAGAAGAATAGACAACGATCAGGTTGATTTTGATAAGACAAGTGAAGTCCATACCTTTCAAATAGTCAAAATAATTATTTTTGATTTACAAATCACAAATATTTCAGGTTGACACTACTCCCAGGTGTACATAAGACATCAGTTCTTTCTTAGGTTTACGTATATAAGAAAAAGGTATATAAAAATCAGAAATGATTCAACACTTTGAAGTCTTTATTTCCAAAACGTTTTCGTCCCTCGGTGGAAGTGTTATGATCATAACACAAGGGTGAGGTATCATCGCTTGGTCAGAAACCCTTTCCTCAATACAAACCCTTTCCTCAATACAAACCCTTTCCTCAATACAAACCCTTTCCTCAATACAAACCCTTTCCTCAATACAAACCCTTTCCTCAATACAAACCCTTTCCTCAATACAAACCCTTTCCTCAATACAAACCCTTTCCTCAATACAAACCCTTTCCTCAATACAAACCCTTTCCTCAATACAAACCCTTTCCTCAATACAAACCCTTTCCTCAATACAAACCATTTCCTCAATACAAACCATTTCCTTCCTCAATACAAATAGTCTAGTTGCCAAATGGCTATTTTGGGGTGAACCCAAAAAAATGTTACGCACAAAATGTTTTTGCATGAAAGTGATGTTAATACTCTCTACTTTGATAATCCGGCTGATGCCACTCTGGCATCCTTGGGCATTTCGAAATTTTTGGGAAAAAAGGTAATTTTTCAACGAAAACCGTTGAAAATTGGAAATACACAATTACTTTGTCCATGTTGTAGCTAGAATAACAAATTTGGTATCAAAAGAACAGCAATGCCATTGCCTTTAAGTCCCAAGCTCAGTTTATCAATTTACTCGTCCATAAAATGGGGAAAACTATGGATTTTCGATGAAAAACCGTTGAAAATTGGGAATATGTCATATCTTTTTTCATACCGTAGATAAAATAACAATTTTGGTACCAAACGCACAATAAATGTATTGCCTTTCATTTTAAATATCAGATTAGCAATTTGCAAGTACGAAAATGGGGGAAAGAATGAATTTTGAATGAAAAATCGCTGAAAATTGGGATATTGCAATGTTTTTTTTCCATGCTGTAGTTAGAACAACAGCATGAAAAAATGATTTCATTGCTTTAAATTCAGAATTCCACTTAAGCAAATTGAATCTTCTTGTTTTGTTTTGTTTTGTTTTTGCTGAAAACAGGTTTTAAATTGTAAAAAAAAATCGGTTTAAAGAAATTCTAAAACAACAATTTTCGTATCAAAATGATTGCATATTGATAGTTTTAGATTTGCACTATCTTATCACCCTTTATTCTACTCTAGATATATCATTCCAAATAGTATAAATGTCCTAGCATCATCGCACAACATCACGCATCATTTCACGAAAAGAATGTTCCATTTTAATTGCATATTTTACACATTGCTTATTTGATGTTTGATGTCGTGTTTGCTGTTCCCTGCCCGTTTGGTTTCTCTTTCTGTGTTTGTCTTCTCTGTATTTTACTTGAGATGTTTTGATGTGTTGATATTGGTGCTGCAACCCAGTTTTGTTGGATATCACCTCCTTTCTTATTGCCTTATTTTTTCATCAACATGCAATTGTAATTCTTGTGTGCAACTACTTCTAACAACAAAGAACCCCTCTTACATGGCTGATCAAAATGCCTCCTTTGCATCGTACTCTGACAATTTTCTACTCCAAAACATTTACAGAATTAAAGAAAATTGAGCACAGAATTTGTCACATCTGTTTGTTACACAGCTCAGATTTCATGTGCGACTACAACAAATCAACAGGATAAGAGATAGAGGTTCAGACGCAATTGGCAAATTATTATCACAATAGGTCTCAACATTTATTTTAAATTTAGTTCTTTCAGCAGATCCAGGTTTGATCTTAAGAATGTTTCCTTATGCATGGCTAAAACTATTTCGTTTTTCTTGACATTTTATCGAAATTGTTCAATTAATAAAGTTGGTGGTAATGGTCATCCAAGAGTTTTGAACTCTATGAGGAGGTTGTTTTACACCATAATTGTGCGTTCTTCGAGACCTCTGGGAAATCGGAATAGTTGGAGGGTTGTGCGCACGTAATCCAGGATAACCACACCGTCTGCTATTTACGTGGCAGATGGCCGTCCTAAGTCGGCACCCGTTGTCCATTGGTCTCGTTGGTTAATGTTTAGTCTTTTATGTTTCATGTTTCTATGATCTTGTCCCTTTTGCGTCTCTTTCTGTGGGTGTCTATTCTGTGTTTTTTTTTGCATGGATGTTTTGGGATTTTGCTGTGGGTGCTGCAACCTAGTGTTGTTGGAGATCCCCTCCTTTCTCTTATAGCCCATTCCATTCAATCGTACACTGGACCTGACTTCAGATATACTGTCTAGATTCTTTTCAATATCTGAATTAACTTCTCTCAAATTTGACACGGAACACCACTTCAAAAGATTTCCCACAGAACAACCTTTGTCTCTCCTATACCATCATATGTTGATGGTATCCATCATCATGATCTGTTCGCAATACCTACATCTTTAAATTAGAATAATGTGTAGAATGCGAGTTCTTAATCAATCAGATTGCTTTCTCGATCAAATGATTGCAAGTACCTGTAATATCAATCAGTTGCACTTCATTTCATGAGATGTAGCTTTCTTGACTGAATCTTTTATGTCATTGTGATCGTAAGTAGGAGTCAATTGAATACCATTTAAATTTGCTCTCTGCAAAGTAATAGCAATTTCAAGTTCAGAAAATAGGGCCAGGGGAGCTGCTGGAGAGGATTTTGGCTGTGCCATGAAGTCACTTTAATTGAAAGCATCACTGATGAGGATATTTTTTATCCGAAACACGTGTCTGGTGCAGTAAAATTGGTTTAAAACTTTCCTCAAGAAGTAAGATAGCTGGAACACTTATCGTTGAACATCTGAAGTGTTTAGTTATTTTTAGAATTATATGACCAGAAACAATCAAGGTATTAATTCTGCCATTTAATGGTCAGTTGATACACCAGAGCCCTGCATACATCAATCGATCACCAGCTCCTAGGCATTCTTGTCGAAAAGATAACCTGGAGCTTATTTTAAGAACATATTTCGAAGTTGAAAAACTGAAGTAATCTTTTTTACATTGAACAATGTCACCACTAAGCAGGTCTTTAAGATCCACTTCAATGATTGAAAACAACTTCACAACCCTGGCAGAAATCATCTATGTTAAACATCTTCAAATTCATTAGCATCATTTAAAAGCAGATTAATTAACAGCGAGGACTAGACATGGACGTTTCGGATATTTAACCCTCGTCATTGATCCTCAATCCAAACAATGAAATATGGCCAATAATGTGTGATAATTATGTCCAAAATATAAGACGTAGCAAGATGACCAGGATATGATGCTACAGGACCCAGGTTTCAGAAATTTGTGACAATTTTGCAAACAGAAATTTTCGAATGCGTTTGAGACAAAGGAGGGGATCTCAAACAACAGCAGGTTGCAGCACCCTTAGCAAAACCCCCAATGCAAATAACACAAAGCAGACAAGCACAAAAAGAGACGCATAAGGGACAAGGAACGTCAACGCACAACACAGAAACATCAAACAGAAAGGACTACACATAAACCAACGAGCAACCGGTGACGACTTAGGACGGCCATCTGCCACGGAAATAGCTGAAGGTGTGGTTATCCTGGATTACGATTTGAAGAAACGACCAACCGAAATTGATCAAACTTGGCTATATGTGCCCTCGGGGACTCCTGGTCCGCCAGCAGTGACACTCACCAAGTGATACAAATGTTAAACGTCTTCAAATTCATTAGCATCATCTAAAAGCAGATTAATTAACAGCGTGGACAAGACATGCACGTTATGTATCATAGACAGTAGCCGCTTCCTTTTGAACAATGTGTCTAATTTCACCCACATCTTTCAAAAGCTTGCTACAAGACTCCATGTACTAGTAAATTGTTTTTCTTAAAACTGTTGACTTGAATACACATATCTTTGTTCTAGATTTTCTCTAAACGTTTTGCATTTTTCAAAGTCCCAACTTTGTATGGAAAAAACCTTCAAAAATCAAAGTTTTCTCCCTCATTGTTCTTCTCCCATTTCATTTATGAGCAAGTTGCTTAATATGTATTCAGAATAAAAGACAATAACAATAACCTTTATTTTGGTACCATAATTGCAGAACCTCATACTACAGTTTGAAAAAGTCATTGCATTTTGCAAATTTTCAGCGATTTTTCATCAAAGAGTAGTTGTTTTTCCCAATTTTTTGTACCAGCAAATTGCAAATCTGACTTCTGTATTAATTAAAATGAAAGGCAATAAATTTATTGTGCGTTTGGTACCAAAATTGTTTATTTAGCTACAGAATAAAAAAGATATGGTGTTTTCCCAATTTTCAACGATTCTTTTTATCGAAAATCCATAATTTTCCCCATTTATGGACAAGTAAATTGGTAAATTGAGCTTGAGACTTAAAGACAATAAAATTGTCGTTCTTTTGGTACCAATTTTGTTGATCTAGCTGCAGTATGGAAAAAGTAATTGAATTTTTCCTATTTTCAACGGTTTTTCTTCGAAAAATTCCATTTTACCCCAAAATTTCGAAATGCCCAAGGATGCCAGAGTAGCATCAGCCGGATTATCAAATAAGAGGGTATTAACAACACTTTCATGCAAAAACATTTTGTGCGTAACAAATTTTTGGGTTTCGTGAATGGCACCTAGACTAAAACCCTTTCTTCTATATGTCTATATTAAAAACCCTTTTTTTTTATGTAGACATGTAGAAGAAAGGACATGGTTTCAAGCGCGGGTCCAGAGGGGGGGGGGGGGTCGGGGTGGAATTTTCGAAGCATAGCGGCTATTTTTTTTTTATTAGTATTCTTATTTCATATATAAGATTAAGTCCCAATTCCCCATTTGTTGTCATAACATTTGAAAAAATATATATCATCATGAATTTGTATTAGAAATCTTTCATTTTGATAATATTTTGCCGTCAGCATTTCAAAAAAAAATTTCTTTGGCTCACTTCCGCTCGCCAGAATTTTTTTATGCTGCGCTTTCCTATATACACTACCGGCATCGCGTGTTTTTACCCTGTCAAATCATCCCCGCAATCTTTTTTGACCCAGGGTTTTAAATCCCCGCGGTCATGGATTATCAATGGAGTTGACTCAACGCGGACATCGATCCTGGCAATTCACCGCAACGATCGCCGGGATACGCGGTGGCGATCGCCGCAGTTCTCAGCGGCAATTAATAACTTGTTATTTACCTGTAACAGTACTATAACCATTCTTTTATATTTCACTTATTCTTTTAAAATTTACGTCCTTTATTTTGATGTATTGTTATCATTGGTGACATAAAAATGTCCTTTAAAAGCGTTACGTTGTACATACGAGAACTAGTTATAATGTCCAGCTGTGTTTATCTAAGGATTAGAGAACAATGGGCAGTCTACGGGAGCGGTACGGTCAAGCAAAAATGGGTTTAAAGTCTCCGCCTTTCGACTTTGAGCATGTTGAGAGATACATCGACTGGAGCCGAGGCTTTACGACATTTTTTGTATATCTTTACTGCTCAAGTCCAAAGCACTGCAGACCGTTTTTTTTTTTTTTTTTGTAGATTCTTCCGTTTGAGATTACTAGTTAGCGGTGTTTTATGTTCGCTAGTTCGTATGTTAAAATGTTGAAAAACGTCCATCTCCCAATTAGTCAAATATAGCCTTGATTGCCTATTTAGTAATTTATTGTTTATTTGGTTGTTTTGTTTGCGCAAGTGAGCCGATGTATAGTAAAACGTTATCCAAACAAACCAATTATATATATATACGAAATTACGAAGGTGGTAAATAGGTGTGAAACGATTTCAATAGATAATTCACAATGTCATGCAAAGTTTACAATTATCGAAGATTTTTATATATAACATGTATCTAGAAGTTAAACTCCCATTTCACAATGCATATATATCTTTTCAAATTCATAGAAAAAAGCTCCGTTTTTATGCGCCAGGGACGCAGGACTCAGAGGTAGATTAATCACCTGCGGCCGTCCGGGAGAAGGGGGGTGTAATTTTCCTATAAAATGGTAGAATAAATTTTCTAGCCTGTCCGTTTATTGACTTTATACATACTATTTTCATCTTCAAAAGCATTTTGCGCTGTAATGCAACCCCCTCTGTCCATGCTAAGTGTGAAATCGCGACTCCCTCCCCCCCCCCCTTCACGATTCAAAAAGGCGTGAAGCCAAAATTACTAATTAGATTATTACAGGGGTAGACGATGTTTGTGTGGATCGAAATAATCTGGGTGTCTTCCTGTTTTGACTTCCGTGAAAAAAATATATGTAAACACTATTTCATGTCTTTCTCAAGAAAAAAAGAATTATATCGTACGTAAACATTATATACAGGAAACCTTATAAAACTTTGAGCGTAATTTTATTTTCTTTCTGTCACAATATGCCTAATTATCTTCGGACCAAAAAAAAAAACCCTAGACATTATGATAGATAAGATTTGAATTGAGTTATATTTGGTCAATCAGTCTTATTTTTAGATTTTAATCATATATATCATTAATTTTATGTATTTAAAAAAAATCTCAATTTCATGCAGATAAGGAACATGCAAAGTTTAAATTCTTCGGAAAAAATCCAGGTAAATACTATGTAAAAATTATTTATTATCTACGGCTTAGTCATGTTGGTACAAAGTTTGCTTATTATTTTCTTACTTGAAGTAAATAATTATCATAAAATTGCATATATTCTGGAAAAGTCGCTTACGTCGATATTTCCATGTACATGTGACCACAAAAAACCTCCTTAGTTCTGCTTGAGTGACGACGTGCCGCGTGTACGTAGCTGTCAATATTGATTAGGGAAAGGTTATATGTATATGGGCGTGCCTATATGTCTGGTCTTACAAGGTGTGAAGACATCGCCTCTCCCCGTACAGGGGATGATTGTTATACAGGTAGAAGCGTAGGGTAACTGAAAAGGTGTGAACAACTTGTGAGGCATCGTTTGTTGATTTAGTTTTGGTTTGGCGTTCACCGGTTTACTTTTGGAATTCAGTGCGAAAAAAAAGGGGGGGGTTTATTGTATTACATCTGTTTTATTATTAGGCTATCCTCATTTTTTTTTTTTTTATTTATTTATTTATTTATTTTTTTTTTTTTTTTTGCCTTTCTTTTGTATGCCGGTCTTTTTTTTTTTTTTTTTTTTTATTTTACTTTGTTTACATGATTCATCTTCGTCTGGATACACGTCCTTCATCAATCGATGTCTTTTTTTTTTGCCGACTTTTTTGACCAGAACAAGGAGCACGCACTTTTTTCTTTTCTTTCCTTTTTTTTTGAAATTGCATTATCGTCTGGTCTTCAAATGGTTTTCTCTGAAAGTCCAATCATCATGGATTGAATAATTGCTAAGGAGCGATACTTTTACAATAAATGGGCAGATCTAACTCACGGGGGGGGGGGGGGGGGGGGGGGGGGGGGGGGGGGGGGGGGGGGGGGGGGGGGCTACGAAAATCAGCTTTACTATAATGGCAAATTCCAGGAGGTGGGGACTGGATCCTGACCTCCTATCTCTAGATCCGCGTGTTGACTTACAATTCAAAGCTATACCCGTTTAAAGACGGGTGCTTATAAAGCGATTTAAAAAAGGTAAAAACCCCATCCATTGATTTAAAAAAAGAGAACTTATAAAAAAGGGGGGAGGGGGAGTGGCGCGTTAATGCAATCGCATTTGACAGGTAGGGTCTTCCATCTGGTTCAGGTCTGGCAGTGGGGATTACTTATTGACGTGTTTTCACACCTTATCGGATGACTGCGCAGGGCGTATCATCTACCTTCAATCGCCGTTTGATTTACGGTTGATTTACCGTTCTAAACATCTGAGGGGGGGGGGGGGGTTGGAATGCGACTTTGTAAAAAAAAAAAAAAAAAAAGAAAAGATAAGTGACTTTGTAAAAAAAAAAAATATCGAAGAATAAATCTTACCAGCCCGAAGTGCTGGCGTAAAATTCTGTATTTTATTTTAATAGGCAGCGACTGAAGAAAATATGTGATTGCAGAAATATTAGAGGCCGCAAATGCATGTTCACGTAGCTCCCTCTTGCTATTTCTAAAATTTTACAGTAAAAAGCCAGGGGAAAGGGAGGGTTATATAATTCCAAACTCCCCGGTCGAGCTCCCTTGTACATATCTATATGTCGATATCACAACTCACTCTTCAAATTTGATTACTTCAACTTGTACCCATTGACTGACCACTTAAAATGACATGATAATTTTACGGACGAACGCATACACAAGTACCTTTACGTAGATAAGATACGTAAGTGGACGTTGGACATTTAAATCTCAGGCGCAGAACGAGGATAAAAAGAATGTCGGAGAAAAATCAATATTGTATCATAATAGAAAAGAACCATTATGGTGAGCGGATCCACACTATTACGTCCCCGGGGTCAGACGAGTACCCATGACAGTGTAGAGATCGCCGCTCTAATGGCTTTGTTTGTCCAGCAATATACCTGTCACCTGTATAATTAGCACTAATTAATTTTTTTGGAAATTTGATTGCCTGGCCTCTACAAACGGAGTTATGCGTAACGTGATACACAACTGGGGATTTTGCATTTCATCTGGAGTGATCTTTCATATAGCATTTATTTTATCAACGCTAGTTTAATATGTTTTTAATAATAAGAAGTGAACAAGGAACGACGATTAGTTTAGTTTAGTTTAAACTTATTTTATTGCATGATAGCTAAAGGATTGGCGACGATTCATTGCATATTTCACATGCCTATTATAAGTACCCGTGTAAAGAGCCTACAGATATAATTTGATCATGCTTCAATTTTAATATGAATAGATTCCGCTTCATCTGGACTTGACGCCAGAAGATGTAAATTTTTATTATTTTGACCTGCTTATCCGATATAAAAAAAGAGTCGGGATGAAAATAAGGTAGATCCACAGGAGCTCGATGCCAACAACCCTCAATGACACCCGCCCCTTCACGTCTCTCACGTCAATATATATAAGGAAAGTAGAGGCGGATATTCTTGTGGATCGTTGGCATCGAGTCAGGTTATCAGAAACATTTTAAGGCTCAATTTACAAAATGTACTTATGTTTCATGTCCTAATGTTTAAATCATCATTTTATTTATACATGTCATGCTTAAAAACAAGTTTCTATTCATCCGTAAGAAATAGCACCTGGTCAGGTAACACCTGGACAGGTAATTGTCAGCGCGGCAATCAACCGCAACGCCACCGCAACTCCCGGCGATCTTGGCACCGCGATGAAGTGATTTGCGGGGGTCAGCGGCGATGCTGAGGTGGAATTCCACCTTAAATCAGCCAGCCGCGATAGGTGGGCTCAGTAAAAAAACGCTTTGCCGTATGTGTACAACATATGTCAATAAACAAGGGCACTAAGAAAACGAAAAGAAACCGAAAAAGACACGAATAGTGGATTTTACTCCATTTCTCGGAATAAAAAATTCGCTGGCTGTCTCACCATTTGTTGTATTAACATATTGGAACTGACAATCAATAATCAAGTACTCAAGATTTTTCAAAAGCTTTTTACTCGCCATTGCCCTCCAGTTACCTGTTTTATTAATAATTAGAAAGAGAACTAACAAATACAATGTAACTTCATTTTCTTGCGGTTTTTTTTTTTTCTTTGCTCTTCAAAAAAATCGGACTTTAGGAATCCCCCCCCCCCCCCGAAAAAAAATTCTGGATCCGCCCATGGGTTTGGGACCTAGCGATGATACCTCACCCCTGTGCTTTTAACATCACCTTCCGTCTTAGCCTGTCCTGTCATATGATAAAAAACGATTACAACCCCCTTCTCCCAATAAAGATTTTCCTTTGTGTATTATTATCAGTATTATTTTGTCCTTTTCAAGGCATAATTGGTGCCGTTCGGCAAGTGGTAAGGTTTGTTTTTGTTTTATTGATTTTTGTTTTTATTTATGTTTTGTGTTTGCTTTGCTTTGTTTTTTTTTTGGGGGGGGGGTTGCTTTGATCACAGTAAATGTGCTTGGTTTTATTTTTGTTTTAATCTTTACTAGTTTCTTTCTTTCTTTCTTTCTTTCTTTATTCATCTATTTTTTTTTATTTTGCTAATAAACATGATGATAAGCGGGGTTTTTTTTTGAGAAATAAATCATTTCTAAAAAGTTGGATGATTATTCAGTATCTCATGTGACTTTACTGTATATATTTTCGCCAAACATTTTGGCATGCATATGTAAACATAACAAAACATAAATTATGAAATTGATGTATTGATTTAATTTGATTAATGTAAATAATCTATTGTCAATTTGAAAATCGCGTAACGTAGGTGTTCCATATTTTGTATGTTTTTTTTTTCCTTCGCTTCCCAAATAGTCCAAATGCTATGTTACATGTATCTATAAAAAAGATATCTAGAGATAGCTTTTTAAAATCCAGTATGAAGAAATGGTAAACGTTTAGAACTGCAGATTGGCACAGCGGCAGTTAGAATACCGGAATTTGTGTCCGTACTTGTTTTTGTAGATTATTCATGACTTTCGTCCTCCGTCGCATCGACCCCTCTCTGCTACTTTCGATCAAAATACGTCCATCTGATAAAACTAAGATGTAGTAAGTCTGATTTTTTGTCTGCAAAATTATGAAATAAAAAGTGCTTTTTCATAAAGTGCTCTTGATTTTAAGACTGATACACATTCGACTAGGTTCTTTTGTTTGAAATGAATCCTGCATAAATTATCCCGGCCAGCTACTGGCCTGCTGCTGTCAGACTCTGATCTAAAACCGACCTATATGACCCGAGGCTCAAATGAACTGAGCTAGGCTATTAAAATCATTCATGTCTCTATCATAAGATTTCCACATCTTTTCCTCTAAATTACTGAAGGGATTTTGATGAAGCTTATTTCATAGGAATGATAAATCTTCTTACTCATAAAGTGAAGGCCCTGTCACACTATGTACAGCGTTTGAAAGCAGATTGTGCCAGCGTGTAAGGTCGCAGGCTAACACGCAGGATGATCGTCGTACACACTCTGAGGACATTGCGAGAATGCTTTCACAAGGAGCTACATGCTGTCGAACGCTATTGACTTTAAAAAATTTTGTGCCTGCACAAAATTGGCGTATGCCAAACGTGTTGGTTAAATTTAAGGTACATGCTCCAAAATTGTTACTCAAACACAATGCAGTCGTTAAGCACATGTTGTCATTCGTTGCATGAAAGTTACTCACACCTTCAAACACGTTCTGAACACGCTCGTAAAATAAGCTTGAAGATAGCGTTCGCACAACGGGTTTGTTGCTTGTAATGAGCATGTCTCTAACAACTGCCTGGCGTTCTCGGCGTGTACAAAACGTTCGAGTAGCAACCAAATCACTTCCACTTTTATCTTTTATAAATGATCTCAAAGTTCGGCAGTGTGTTGTAAAAAGGCAGTGGCTCCGGATACGAACGTTCGTATCTTTAGACCTATGTCTCGGCGTACGAACATGTTTCTGATTGGTCTGTAACTGTCACGTGACTCGGGTCATGTGTCCATAACAAAAAAAAAGTTGATTTTTGTAACCATATCAAGGTATACGAGTTCATTCTGCATAATCTGTAATTTAGCAACCGGGACAAGAGGCTAAAATTATTATAGTGATCACTGATCAGTAATAGACGCGCACTTGTCGGCTGTTGTGTGCACGTACTGACGTTCCGTCGCTCCAGTGGATGTTGAAGTTTTTGAAAGTTTTGAGACGATAACAAATACGTGTCGTACACTTAATTAACTTTTCAGAATATGTCACTAAAAAGATACAATATGAACACAAGATACTTGAAAAAAAAACTAACCAAATTGAAATATATATGCAGAAGCTCACTACAGTTTGTGTTCGTACGCCGAGACATAGGTCTAAAGATACGAACGTTCGTATCCGGAGCCACTGCCTTGTAAAAAATGTTCATACATTGCCACACGTCGCTGTCGGCAGAACACTAGTGTGATAGGGCCTTGAAGGAGCACTACTGCACTGCCGCATTCTCTCACGATTATGTATCATTAAGAAATTCTCAGAGTTTTTGAAAACTTCCATAGAAGTTGGACATTTGGGGATTTTTACCGGTCCATTAATAGATAATAGATAAAGATATGAGTGTCATTGGACCATGCATGCAAACAATTTTGATAAAACCAATACTTTTTTTAAGGAACTCCGAATTCTCGTACATGTTATCCCGCATGTGTCTGTTGAATGATGCAGTAAGTAGACACTATAGTATCTATGAATCTATATCTGCATACAGTGTGCATTACAGTATATATTAGGGCTGGGACGATACTGCATCCAGCCTATCCGATACGTATCATGATACCTGACATCCGATACGATACGTAACTTCATACTAAGTAAATTGATAAAACCTTCTCAAAAAGCTATTTGATAGTATTTATATTCATAAGATAAGTAGCTTTTTTAGATCACCTGAGCAAAGCTCAAGTGAGCTATTGTCATAGCGTGCCGTCCGTCCGTCATAAACTTTTCACATTTTCAATTTCTTCTCAAGAACCACTGAAGGGATTTTGATGAAACTTGGTAAGAATAAAGAACTTATGGTCCCCTACAAGTGTTGGTGTTTTTTGTCCGGATACGTCAATAGGTGGCGCCAAGGGAAAAGTAGGTCACGGGGGGTACCCTTCTTTGACAAACTTCTTCTTCAGAACCGAAGCACATATCAATAAACCGAAAGCATCTGGATGGTCTAGAAGGATGTCTTAACAAGTGTTGTTGTTTTTGGTTCCAGTCCGAAGTCAAATTTTTGACGCGTTTTTGATATGGTCATTATCCATATTTGTCATTAGACGTCTTTTTGGACTTTGTCAGAAATGCTCATTTTTGAACTGTCTCTTTGACTAACTCTATAAATGTATGGTTTTGTGCCCTCATTTAGTGCATGTTCAGGGATCACCCTAGCCCTGCAGAGTAATGAGATAAAAATCTCATTTGCTAAAATACAATGAGATTTTCTGGATTTAAATGAGATTTTGAATGTATTTGTTCGAAAAAATAGTGAAAAAAAATCAAACTTCTGTTTCTCTTTATTTCCATGAACATCTGGCAACACATTATTTGAATGTGAGAATCGCCCTGGACTTTTTTCTTTTTCCCTTGTTTGAATGACAATGAGGTAAAATGAAATTTAGAATTCTTTGTCTCTCAGACACCGTAGCACGCTTTAAGTTGCTGACGAGACGTTTTTTCACAACTTCAGAAAAAAATATCCGCCGTACCTCAATTACACTCACTGGTAAAAGATGAAGTATCTATCCATCTAAAGGAAATTACAGAGTGTCTTGTGAACGTCTTTTAAGAAATCATTGCTTCTAATAGTAAACATTAAAAGTATTTCAGCGCTTGTGACAAGTCATTTTACGGTAACATCTAATCTGCGAGTATAGGTTGTACTGTAGAATGTTTACGTCAAGACTTTATTTACGCATTGTAAAGATATTGAAGAATTGTATAGCTATTGTTCATGTTGACGATTCCAAAGACTTGTGAACTGTTTATAAGTCTTTGAAGATACTTAGTTATTGCTTAGTACTGGCCACGTGTCAACGTCAAATGCATGTGTAAAAAGCCAGTCTACTCCCGTGCGCAATACAACTTGTAAACTTTTGATAAAATAAATGTTTGTATAATAATACTTTTCTTTTCCGTTCTTTTGTCTATACAAACAATATCAATACTACATTGTAATATTTCATACTCTATTGATATTACAATGACAAAAGAGCATGTAGATGTACCGCTGACAACCGCTAGAGAAACGTTAAGCTAAATCCTAACATCGATGGATTAAAAAAAAGAATAACCGCGTGCAAACGTCAATACGACACACAGGAATTTCAGGGAATAGATTTGGTACATGTATAAACAAGGTTCACAATACACGCCGAGTTCATAAATACATACATTATGCCGCACGCGGAATTCGAATAATCAGCTGAAAATTTAAAGATTAAAGACGAATCTCCTATTCTGTCGCATTATATTAACTTAAATGCGATTTATTCAAAGGAGGTATGCGATCTTTTAGAGCGACAATGCAGTAAAAATGCGATATTTGAGTAAAAAATGCGAGAATATCGCAAAATCGAGGCCTAGGGTGATCCCTGCATGTTTGTCATATTCAAGTTACCATTTGATTTGATAAACATTACATGCTATAATCTTCTTTTTGTTGGAATTTTAATGAATTATCTAAAATATGAATAGACATGTTTACTGTGCACATGGACCCAAGGGTTGTGGGTTCAATTCCCGGCACCAGCACCCAAAATTTCTTTTCTTTCTTTTTCAATTTTGTCACCTTTTTATGCATTTTAAATCATCTGAATACCTTTAATTTCATTTTTAACCAAAATATATTTTTTTTCATTTTTGGCCGGATTGCAAAGCAATTCCGGTCTATAGATTGACTATGTCCGTCCGTCCGTCCGTCCGTCCGTCCGTCCGTCCGTCCGTCCGTCTGTCCGTCTGCCGTCAACATTTTGGTTAAAGTTTCTGGTTGAGGCAAAATCTAAGGAACTATATGCAGTAGAAACTTTACATTATACATGAAGGTTGCCCATGACAAGACCTTTCAATTTATGCTGTAACATTTGACCTAGTGACCTTGACCTTGGACTTTGACCTAGTTAAAGATTTTGGTTAAAGTTCCTGGTTTAAGCAAAATCTATGGAACTGCATGCAGTAGAAACTTTATATTATACATGTATGTTGCCCATGACGAGATCTTTCAATTTATGCCGTAACATTTGACCCAGTGACCTTGACCTTGGACTTTGACATAGTTAAAGATTTTGGTTAAAGTTCCTGGTTTAAGCAAAATCTAAGGAACTGTATGCAGTAGAAACCTTATATTATACATACATGTTGCCCATGACAAGACCTTTCAATTTATGCCATAACATTGGACCTAGTGACCTTGACCTTGGACTTTGACTAGTTAAAGTTTCTGGTTTAAGCAATATCTAAGGAAATGTATGCAGTAGAAACCTTATATTATACATTTAGGTTGCCCAATGACGAGATCTTTCAATTTATGCCATAACATTGGACCTAGTGACCTTGACCTTGGACTTTGACCTAGTTAAAGATTTTGGTTAAAGTTTCTGGTTAAAACAAAATCTAAGGAACTGTATGCAGTAGAAACCTTATATTATACATTTAGGTTGCCCATGATAAGACCTTTCAGTTTATGCCGTAACATTGGACCTAGTGACTTTGACCTTGGACTTTGATCTAGTTAAAGATTTTGGTTAAAGTTTCTCATCTGGTTTAAGCAAAATCTAAGGAACTGTATGCAGTAGAAACCTTATATTATACATGTAGGTTGCCCATGATGAGACTTTTCAATTTATGCCGTAACATTTGACCTAGTGACCTTGACCTTGAACTTTGACCTAGTGGAAGATTTTGGTTAAAGTTCTTGATTTAAGCAAAATCTAAGGAACTATATGCAGTAGAAACCTTATATTATACATTTACCGTAGGTTGCCCATGATGAGACCTTTCAATTTATGCCGTAACATTTGACCCAGTGACCTTGACCTTGGACTTTGACCTAGTTAAAGACTTCGGTTAAAGTTCCTGGTTTAAGCAATATCTAAGGAACTGTTTACAGTAGAATTTTATATTATACATGTAGGTTGCCTCTGACAAGACCTCTCAATGTATGCTGTAATATTTGACTTAGTGACCTTGACCCAGTTGGTGACAAAAACTTACTTTGCAATCCGGCCATACCGTCTTTAGTGGTGTTTTATTATTTTTTTTCCGTTTTGCACACTCCTTCACTTTGTATTTGACATATTTAAGTCTCTTATTGCTGTGATACATTTTGTATATATTTCATGCCTAAATTTTATATTTTTGATTTTTTTTTTTGAATTTTGAAAAATGGTTTATGTGTATATAGTACAAAGGTTGTGGGTTCAAATACTGGCAATGACACTACCATCACAATATTAGTAGGTTAAAAGTGTTCATGGGTATCAGGTGAGCGTTGTGCCCCCTGGGGCTCTTGTTTATTCAACATGTTATATTTATTCATCACTAGCTTTCTCTGAACTTTCCTTTTGTTTTCTTCAAACGTTAATGTTATTTTTTCGTTTTTGGTATGACAGACAAAAAATCCAGAAAATTCAAACACATTTTGTTTGTTAATTTTAACTTAGGTATCGTCAGGGTATATCGATACTTGGATCGCGAAATAGAATATCGCAATGAATTGATGAATCGGTGTATCGTCCCAGCTAGTGATGGGTCTATAATCGATAATAATCGATTAGCGGCGTGTTGAAGTCATCCGATTTCGATAATCGATTTGAAAGTAAAATAATCTATAGCGGGAAAATGAAAAGGGAGGGGGGGCCAAGATCAGAGAAAATTCCGTCTGATGGTCAAAACTTTCTTACTGTGGAAATGAGTGTTGTAGCATAAGGCGATCCCTGATAAATTAGAGAGAAAACTTGTAAAAAAAATCATTTATTAGATAGAAAACTTGTAAAAAAAAACATTTATTACAATCTCCAAGGACTACATATTTCCGACGTACTGACGGTGACAGTATGTTCTACTTCAATCCTTTTCAATTTTTAAGTTATAACTGATTTAATATTTGATTGAGATTTATAGAGTGTTCCTGTCTGAATTTTGATGTTACTGTTTGCTTTCATAGATACATGTACTGTACTTGCAAGCAAATGTGACACCCCCCCCCCCCCCCCCATTCCACACCATGCACGCTCCGCAAAAAATGATCCGTTTTTGTATACTTTTCATCATACATTATTTTTAAATGAAACAACTGTAAGGAGGAGGCCCTTGATTACTTTGATTAAATTTGATTGTTTACGATAAGCACATGTAATTAAAACACATAGAGCTGCTTTGTTTGTCAGTAATAAATGAAACATGTTTTATTCGGATAAAAAATAATAAAAGTATTGAAATACTTAGGAAAATAATATGACCGATTGTATTCAGTAGAATCGCATCGAATATACCAACCGATTCTAACCAATTATCGATTATGATTCTGAACCGATTCCCCATCACTAGTCCCAGCCCTAGTATATGTTGAGCATCCATTATGATATGCATAGAGACCAGGGAAGGTAATCCCTGATTATAAGCTCAACTCAGTCAAAAGATCAAGTGAGCTAGCTACAGATGTATTGTCATAGCACTCCTGCTGTTGTCCGTTCACGGCGTAAATTCATATTTTCAACTACTTCTTCTTTCAGAAAAGATCTCGTTTCAAGGTCATAACATCTTTGGGACCAGTTGTGAGATACATTGTATATTCAAATCCATATGGAGGTTGACAAGAGGCCCAAGTGGGCCTTTATTAATGATAGGCCACAATTTTTCACCCTTACGCCAATTTGCACTCTTGCCGCATATGCACAGGTCAATCTTTGTCCTTTGCATAACTCCTTCCCTTCTACATGGATTCAATGATATTTCACAAAATTGTTACTAAGGACCCAAGGGCGTGCAATGACTTTGAAACAAGGTTATAGGTTAAAGGTCAAGGTCATAGTAGTTCAGAGAATAACTCCTTCACCTCAGCTTTGATTTCAATAATATTTCACAGAATCGCTTAGTAGGACCAAAGTTTTGTGTCATGATCTTTGATCTGACTTCTAAATAAAGGAGGTTGAAATAAGGAAGACCAAAGGGTGTTATGATTTATGAAGCAAGACCATGATATCTTCAAAGCCATAGCTGTACAATGTATTGACCTCTTTTGGATTAGTTTTGTACATGTAAATGGTTCACAGAATTGTTGCCCAAAACCCAAGTTTCTGTAATAACCTTGAATCATAGATAATATGTGGAACATGATGCAAGTTTAAGGTGGTCAAACTGAAAAGATTAAATATAAATCTGGAAAATACTATCTTTCATTGCCTTTTATATTTTCTTGCTTTTACTTGCAGGGTTTGGACCAGAGTCAGTAGACCATGGACTCCGGAGAAGTCATTTCAGACAAGGAAGAAATGAGAAAAGATTATTTGTTGGACGTGTTGGAATCCAGACTTCATCATCCAGGATCAGTGACAAATGGTACGTGTGCAGACATCGTAGGAGCTCTGTCAAATAACTCACGACTAACAAATAACCTTAATTCTTGTTTGGCCAGTATATTATCAACCAAAACTGTATACGAACAACATGAACAAGGAGGCCTAAATCATTGTCGTTTTGCCAACGATTTTGATGTTTCACAAACAAACGAGTGCATCTATATCGATTCAGATTCAGATGATGATGATGTAAGAAATAACGATAACGATGCTTTTGACGAGACCGATGGGGGAAGCCATGTTTGCTACAAGACAGATAATACAGGGAATGTTGGAATGTACCTATATCAAAATGCAGATCCTAATGCTGTTGATGCTAGAAGAGAAAATCCTGCTTTCGGTACCAAAAATGTAAAGTTTAAGACTGCTGAATTTGGCAACAGACAAAATCAAGTTGTTCCTGTTACAGATGTTCCTCCAAAATTAGAGAGTTCAGACGAAATTGTAAAGAATACATCAGTGACGTGTGATCAGAAACAAGAAATCAAAAATTACGTTCAGGATTTTCTATTGAAGGGGAATAACTTAAGGAAGATGCTTTTATCAGATTCTGTTGAATATAAACCCCTGCATTGTGACATTTCTACTCTGAACGGGAAAAATGTTGAAAATGGTCGGATGTCATCTCGATTTCCGACACTGTCTAATGTCCTTCAGTCACCAGTTTCATACTCGCGGAATAATACCTTCGATATCTATAAAAATTACGTTAAATCAAATGAAACAAACTCAATTGCCAATTCTTCAAGTGTTGATCAGTACAGTACTAGCTCATCAAATAGCCATATGAAAATAGAACCATTAGATAGTAATCCTATCTCCAATGTTCAGGAAACTGAGCCCAAAGTGCATACAATTCCAAATTCTACCCAAGTGCCAAATAATAAAATTCTAGTCTAAAAAACTTTCCAATGTGCAATGTTGAAACCAGAAATGGTGTTCATGTCTCAAGTACGGAGCTACACGTCTCAAATACTTATTCTAGTCATTGTGTCTCGCATGTTGAATCTCAATCTCTGTCTCGAATCTCAAATTTGGATACTCACTCGACTGCTCAAGTGTCTCACACAGGTTCTAGTCAGTCATACCTAATGGAAACGACATTCACGAATCTCATCCGAAGTCTCATGCGTAAAGCCGAGTTGGAGATGATGCAGAAAAAAGCTTCGGTCGTCAAGGATGAAAACAGTACAAATATCGTAAAATGTAGCACGAAGCAAACTTCAAAGGAACATGTTAAGGTAAAGAAAGAGCCTAGGAAGGGGAAAAAATCTAATGTCGATCAGAAAAAAGGAGGAAAAGAGATTTTAAAGGTGCCAAAGGTGAAAGTGGAAGTGAAAAAAGAATGGGACGATACTTATGGCGAAACTGTAAAAGATGAAAAAGTGAAAGAAAAAACCAGAAAAGTGCGACCTGAGGAAAGTCTGCCAGTGATACCTGTAGAACATTTTACAAATAAGATCGGTTATGTGAAGGAGGAAATGATGCCAGTTGACGAGAAGAGAGAATTTGAAGTGCCGATTTTGCCGTTAGGATTGTACGAGGATGAAGTAAAGAAAGAACTAGAGGCTAGTCAGACAGTTGATGTCAATAAACCGTGCAGCTGTAACATTTGTAATAAGGTATTCAGGCTGTACTCTGATCTGGAATTCCACGTACGATGTCATTTTGGAGAAAGAAATCATAAATGTAACGAATGCGGGAAAATGTTTAAAAATCGTCAACATCTTCGTAAGCATATGACTGTTCATTCTGATGAAAAGCCGTTCAAGTGTAATTTTGAATCGTGTGATAAAGCTTTCAAGGATAATGCAGCTCTTAAGAAACATATAAAGACCCACAATTCTGAGAAGTCATTCTTCTGCGATGTATGCGGAAAGGGATTTGTGTCACGTCTGAATCTAAAAAATCATAAAGTGATTCATCTACCAGACAGGCCTTTCAAGTGCCAATACTGCTCCAAAGGATTCAACAAAAATGCCAATTTAAAGCATCATCTGAAAGTACACTTTGGATATAAGCCGTTCAAGTGCTCGTACTGTGGAAAGACCTTCCCGGACAAGGCTCGGTGGAAAATGCATGAACGGATACACTGGGAAGACAAGCCATTTAAGTGTACTATTTGTCCGGCTCAATTTGCACAGATTTCTAACCTCAAAGTACACCTCAAAAAACATACCGGAGAAAAGCCGTTCAAATGTGAAATCTGCGGAAAAAGCTACCTCATCAAATCCTACCTGAATATTCATATGAAGAGACATTTCGGAACAAAGGAGTTTAAATGTGCTATGTGTGGAAAGGAATATTATCAACGCGGAGAGTTTAACCGACACATCCGAACTCATACGGGAGAAAAAACACACTGGTGTGTGGAATGTAACGAGGGTTTTATTGACAAGGCTGGTTATAATGCACATCAGAGGCTTAAACATGGTGGAGAAATGTACAGGTGTCAGCATTGTAATAGGGAGTTTCTACACAGCTCAAATCTGTCCAGACACATAGAGAATGTTCATACCAAATTAAAGAAGTATTTTTGTGAAAAGTGCGGAATCGGTTACCGATTCATGACCGATTTGAAAAGTCACATGAATCGACACGAAGGCTACAAACCGCATGCTTGTGAGGTCTGCGGAAAACGATTCTACAAGACGTCGTTGTTGAATCTTCATCTTAAAATCCATACAGGAGAGGTGTTTACATGCGATGTTTGTAAAAAGACATTCAACTATGCTTCGTCGTACAAAAATCACATGAGAGGTATCAGACATAAACGACAGCTTGAAAAGCTGGAAAGAGGCGAATGTACCGAAATGAAAAAATCAAAGACGTCTAACGGCAGAAAAAATGTTAACAAAGAGAAAAAAAAGTCGCGGAAAGAAAGTCAAAGTTCGGACTCTGATGACGATGATGAAGATTTTCAAGAGGAAGATACATGGTCTGACTTGGATAAAAACAACGACGCGTCATCAGAGGATACAGATACAAATGATTCTAGTGCCACAGAAATTGACGAATCGGAAGAAAGAGAACAAGTTGGTGATTCCCTTAAATAGCTCTGCACAGACAGTCACAAGTGGTACAGATATTGATCATGTTGATGTCAGTACAGAACTGAATAACAACATGTAGGGAAAAAAAAGTATTCTAATGCACTCCGTTTGTAACGCACATTCTGATTGGCTGAGCGATTAAAAAACTGCAAGGGGATTCACGTTTCACTGCAGTTTTTGCCATGACGTCATGCGTTGCTATGGCGACATCGTTAAAAGCAGATGTTTTCTAGCTTCTAACTGACTAAAGCATTAGAATAGGGTTACCATACTGATGTTTTACAAAAACTGACAGGGTATCGGCGAATCCCCTGTCAGAAATATCCGTTTTACCGCGAGGCTAACTCAATTTCTGACAGGGGATTCGCCGATACCCTGTCAGTTTTTGTAAAACACACGCATGGTAACCCCTAATTCAGGGCCCTCAATCAGCCTATTTTGATGCTCATATTTGGCCCCAGTCCCAATGCAAAATAGTATCTTTTTTCTTAAATTTATTGATCAATTTTCCCAATTTGACACTCATGGAAAATTCAATAAAATGAGATAAAAATTCTCATCATGAAGTGAAAAGGTATCCAAACTTATTTCATATATTTCTCCTGCTTTTGCAAAGGTGCTAGAATATTGACTCTAGTCTTTCTGTCTGTCTGCCTATCTGTCTGTCTATCTGTTTGTCTATCTGTCTGTCTGTTTGTCAGGCTTAAGATGTATGTATATATGTGTCCTATCAAATAGATGAATAAATTTAGTTTGTTGAATTTGATGCCCCACCATGTGATGTTATTGACTATTTAAAAATTAATAGTAATTATTATATAGTCTATTTCTATTCCCACTCTCATTGGCTGAAGACTGTCACATGACTAGTCATTATCACATCATATTGATATTGACAGACACGCTAAATTTATATCTGTGAAGTTATTAACGTTCTTTTATGAACTGCATCAAGGACGCTAAAGCTGAGCTATACAATCCTTGAATTTTGAACCAATCTAAGAATTACGACAGATTTTTACTCTGAAATCAAATCTTCATTTGACTTATAGAATGATTACTATTACGTTCAGAATAATTCGGCAACAAATTATGCTTATACATGTATTAAGTCTTGAAATATCTTTTAAAGAAAAGTTAATGCCAGCCATTTTCAAAAAGGTACCCTCTAAATACTGATTAAGTCCACTATATAATAAAACAATTGTGGACTTTTTACTTGGTGAATATGGTGTGATATTTTCTTAAAAACCTGCATAGGCGAGCTATGTAATCTTTGATTACCCTATGTTTATTTTAATAGCCAATATTGAGCAAAGTATAAGTGCTACATGTACCAAACTTGCATATTGGATGTATTTTTGATCAATTTTTCATAGAATGACCTTGACTTACTTTTTCCACTTGAGTGATTTGCCTTTAAATGCCAATATTGAGCAAAGTATAAGTGCTACATGTACCAAACTTGCATATTGGATGTATCTTTGATCAAATTTTCATAAAATGACCTTGACCTACTGTTTCCATTTGAGTGATTTGCCTTTAAAAGTCACTTTTGAGCAAAGTATAAGTGCTACATGTACCAAACTTGCATATTGGATGTATCTTTGACCAAACTTTCATAAAATGACCTTAACCTACTTTTTCTGCTTGAGTGATTTTGCCTTTAAAAGTCAATATTGAGCAAAGTATAAGTGCTACATGTACCAAACTTGCATATTTGATGTAGTGAGTGATTTTTCTTTTAAATGCCAGTATACATGTTCATAGAAATATGTTTCTGTTGAATTTTGTTGTCGCGAGGTGAGCTTCGTAATCTGTGATTACCTATGTTTATATCATTTATATTGACACTTTGTTACATGTATTATGGATAATGTTTTACAAACTTACGTCTGCATTTCTTCGTTGTACAGAAATTACATAGATTGAAATATTTCTTCCAGAGGGAAGGGATGATAAAAGATAAAAAACAAATAAAAACACAAACACTCAAATACACAAATTTTCGGCCCCGTGTAACTTTTCGTGGGTAACGCGAAATTCATGTATGTGCCGCTAATATTATGACGTCATAGACTAACATAAACATTTGCAATGAACGCCAGAGAAGCAAGGATGGATTTTACTTATAATTAAAGGCCAAGGGGCAAAAATTTGTGTATTTGAGTAGAAATTATATACTTTTTGATGCTTATTGACTTGAGAATGGCTGCGCTATGAAGAGCCATTTGATTTTTGAGAATTTTGGAAATAAAGGGAATTTCTCACATTGAAAAGGAGAAAAAACTGTCTAGGCTGGCAAATAAAGATTTAAATATCTGCAGATTTTCCATCTTTGAATGTTAGGTTGGAATTTTTATACTTTAAGATAATCCCACCCCAAACTATGACTTTAAACTTATACTCTATCTAATATACATGTATTCTAGTCAGTGCTTAAGGTTTTCATGACTGACATGTGTTCAGCATTTTGTGCAATTATTTATTTAAATCTTCAGATGTTTAACATTGTTTTTTTTTTACCATCTTGTAAATTAATGAGCCAGAGATTCTGGATCTGGATATATATCATGTATGTATAAATATAACTATCGACGTGACATGGTGCTTTATAGTAGTAAGTTTAGTTTATACATGTTTGAGTCATTATTTATTTATTTTACGAGTGCAATATCGTTCATCTTTAAAATATAATGGTATAGACCTACCTTAAAATTGTGTATCTCTACAGATGTTGTATTTTGTTCAAGCTTTTATGCAGTAAAATTTGAAAAAAAAAATCATATTTTTATAACTGAAAGTTCTCTTGAAAATTATGCATAGTATTGCATATCTATGAGTGGATAATGATGACAGTACTTATGAGTGTGTGTTCCACAGTACTTATGAATGTGTCTTCCACTGTTGTCACAGTACTTATGAGTTTGTGTTCCACTGTTATCACAGTAATTATGAGTGTGTGTTCCACTGTTATCACAGCTACATTGTCACGTTGGAAATCTATGCCTCATAAAGCCAATAGTCTCATATCACATGGTACACAAATTATCTAATGCATGAAAATTCCCTTCGATTAAACAAGGCAAATGTAAAGGTCTTCAAATTCAATAGTATCATTAACGAAAAATTTGCAAGATGGACCAGATATGCATGTTTCAGGTTGTTAACCCTCGTTAGTTATCCTCAATCTAAACAATGTGATATGGCAAAAAAAAAGAAAGTGAAAGTTGTTATGTCCAAAATGTACCGAAAGACGTAGCAGGATGGCTGGGATATAATGCTACAGGGCCCACGTTTAGAAATTAATAACAGAAAATTTCTTCCAAAACGTACCGAAAGACATAGCAGGATGGCTGGGATATGATGCTACAGGGCCCATGTTTTAGAAATTAATAATAGAATGTGCTAATACTGTCTAAATCTACTAATATATATGAATTTTTTTTTTTTTGCTTAAGTGTTATCTGGATACTGTAATCTAAATATACGTCCATTTTTGATCAGAAGAGATTACTCTTATATATAACTGATAAAGATGATCATATCATAGGCCTGAAATGAATACATATAAAGTAGATTTAGACAGTATTTACCTGGTTAAATCAAAGGGGATTCCCATACACTAGATTATTTACGTATCATGTGGCATGAGGCCGTGGAAGCCCCTTCTGGTGAAACTGAAGGGGACTATAAGTTTCCTCTCTGTATGGCGCCCAAAATCATATTGTCAGGGCTGCTACTTTTTCGCTGCCTGCATAGATCTATATAATATTTCACAGAATTGTTGCCGAGGACCCAAGGATGTGACATGACATTAATTCAAGGTCAGAGCTCAAGATTACAGTATATGGAGGTTAAAAAACCTGGTCCAGACAATAGTTTTGCACTGCCATCATGGATCTGAATGATATTCCACTGAATTGTTAACCAGGACCCAAGGATGTGTCATGACCTTGTACTACTTCAAGAGTCAAAGGAGAAGGTTACAGTACATGTGGGTTGAAGCAAATGTCATGACTTTGATTGCAGGTCAGAGTTCAAAGGTCACAGTACATATTGGTTGAAAAATCATGGATATATCATGACCTTGATACAAGGTCATGAGTCAAAGGAGAAGGCCAGAGTACATATGGGTACAAGCAAAGTTGAGGTGGATATATATATATCACCATGTCCGTTTCTCTGTCTTTTCAGTCTGATTGACTATTCACAACACATCATTCTGCACCATAGCGTTACAAAATATTCAACAAGATAGCTTGGGTTATTCTTGATCTAGAGTGACGAAACTTCAAATTCAGATTATCCATAAGTCAATGGTTCAAACTTGATAAGTTTGGAAAACAACATTTAACATTTTATCCCTGTAATTTGAGTAATTCTTGAACTATAGTGATGATAAGAATCCACACATATATTGCTAGTTACCCAAGGGAAACCCTGTTGATTTTTGGATGAACAGATCAAGGTAAAACTTAGCATGTATTGAAACAGCATTTAAGGTATCGATATCACTTGTGCAACAGGGATTTTTTCATGCCCTGTAAGGTGCTATACTACGAGTACATGTTTATATTTTCTGTAAGGTAATTAATAAACCCCACAGCTTAGAAAAAAAAAAAGTTTGGGGTTAAAAAAATTAAAGGGAATAACATATGAAGAGTACAAAATACCTATGATATTTTCCTCTTTGAGTTTTTAGCCATGGGAGTCTTATATCTGTATTCAGGTATCATTACCTTTCAGAAAGTGTATAGTTTATATAGTACAAATTGGACATTTTTCAAGTTGACGTACTTCGGACTTCGCACTTTAGGGGTTATATTAAAGTAATCAGGTGCAATTAGAAAAGTAAAATCTGAACACAGAATAGACGAAATGACAATTGAGAGCTTTATGTATGTATATTTAATTTATCACATGTTAATAAATAGTATATTAGATTTATTGGGATAACGTCAACAATTTACTTTTGTGACATAGTCCCTTCCAAGTGTCGTGTCCAAAGTGCGAAGTACGCGAACATGAATATTATGTCTATTACCAGGCATAATGCTTTACAATGGAGATTATTAATTCCATGCTCGGTAAGGTACTATAAATTATATATTTTCTGAAAGGTTATAATACCCACTGTTCAGAAACAATAATTTTGGGGCCAGAAAAACAAAGAGGAATAACTGATGAAGCACTGAAATTGTCTATTTTCTCTATATATAACACATGCAAAATAACAAAGTTGTACAAGAGTTTTTCCCCCTTTGATTTTAAGACCCGAGAGTCTTATATCTGTACTCAGGGCATCATTACCTTTCAGAAAATATATAGTTTATAGTACCTTACCAGGCATAAAATTTACCATACTTTATAATGGAGATAATTACAAAACGCTATGTAAAATGACGTTTTTGTGCAACGGATACCTTAAATCGCTTCATACAATGACTGTATAACGGATACCTTACATCACTTATACTCTGTTACTCAAGTAATATTCTACAAACTTAATTAAGATGATATTGCTCGAATGAGTGTGTTTCTCTGATAGTCAGTGTAATGTGGTCTGGTTTTCATCATTATACAATTATATATGGACTTTAGATGAGGTCAATATGTCATAATATGGAACCGTTGACATTTGCAATATTGGCCGAGGACGTCACTACGTTAGAGGTTAAAGTTTCATCGGTTCCATATTATAATATATTGACCGACATTTGGAACCCCTTATCGTACCTTCATAAGAAAAGGTTGAGGATGTTCTGAATAATTAATTGACCGAAAGCAAAATCATTATTTGTTATTTTTTATATGAATTAAATGAATGAAAAACAAATCGTTATCAACGAATACATGTATAGCAAACCATAAAAATTTTATGGATTTATTATTTCAAATTATCAGAACAAATCATGAATATATTGAATTTACAATATTTTTTTTAGCTTGGATTAATGAATCAAAGAAAGCGAAAACATAAGGGAAAAAACTCTACACAGAGTCAAGGGTCAATATCGTAAAATGACGACCTACGATCAGCTAATTAGAATATGCGTACAATCCGAATAATGTAACATTTTTTATATGTTCTTACGACAATAAATGCAAGATTACGTACATTCCACAAAGGAAAAAAAAAACAAGTCATGGTTGTCGGAATTTGTTTCGTTTGTAGAACTTTTCATTAACCTACTCAGTTTCCCTGATGAACATAAAATAAAGTGACACGTACAAATGTATTTCAAAAGTGTTGAAAATATCATCTCAGTTTCTGATTGTCGGAATAGAGTGCTTTTTGTTAGATGAACTCTTGACTATTCCATTGAGTCTGCCGACAATATGTAATGTCTTCGGTTATTCGACAACTGAAAAGAAAAGTAACATAAGAATTGGTATAAGGAACGTAAAAGCAGCAGAAATAATTATAGCTTTTATCCGAGTAATTATATTCTTTCACATCGTGAAATACACTATCTGCACTATCTCAATTGAGATGGCTATCTAGAAGTAAGGTACGTCCAAGTAAAAATATTCAAATGATAAGAATTAACATTTAAGGCCATCTGAGTCAATTTGTATGTATGAAAACAAAGGAGGGGATCTCCAACAACACCAGGTTGCAGCACCAACAGTAAAACACCAAATGCAAAAACACAAAGCAGACAAGCACAGAAAGAGACGCAAAAGGGACAAGGAACGTCAACGCACAACACAGAAACATCAAACACAAAGGACTACATATACACCAACGAGACCAATGGGCAATCGGTGCCGACTTAAGACGGCCATTTGCCACGGAAATAGCACAAGGTGTGGTTATCCTAACATAAGACGAATGCATCTGAAAATGATGAGGGTTTTTTTTTGCAAAAGGACTGTGCACGGATGCCTTCAAAGTAAATACTAGTATATGCAAGATTAACAGGGCAGATAAAGAAAAACGAAGTAAGTGTCCAACTCGACTGTCAGAGATAAGTAATCTGTACAGTAAATTTCTAAATTCGGTACATCAGACAAACATATTTCGAATAATGAATCCTCACCAGATGTATACTTGTAGTCAAATGATTCAAAATAATATATGAGGGGGTGGACAGGGTGTAAGGGAGGGTGAGGAAAGGATGAAAGTAAGGATGAGGAAGGGGCGGGAGGGGGATCCGAAGGAATGGGGAGAGGGGTTACCCCTACCCCCATATATTATGTTGTTTTTTCTTCCGTTTGGGCACCCGACATATCTCTATTAGGTCAGTTGGCTGTATTTACGCTAGGCCGCAGCATGAACATTGGTACCCAACCAGGCCCTTTATAGTCCCCGGTCAGGAGACTAGGGAGGGACGAACGAATGAATATATGGCTTTCAACACTCATGACTGCGAACCCCGGCCATCAGATTGAGAGCCTAACGCCTCATCCACTTGGACATCTCTATCCTTGTTTAATTTCATATTAATTTTGTTGAGAGCGAGCAGATCCAAGTTTCATGTAGGGTATATTTAGAGGCGAAATCAAGTGCCAAAGTATGACCAAAAACCATCGGAGGGATTGTGCAGGATGCAAATGAAAGGAGGGGATCTCTAATATGACTCTGTTACAGCACCCCACAGTAAAATAAAAACCAGGATCTCTTATATGACTCTGTTACAGCACCCCACAGCAAAATAAAAACCAGGATCTCTTATATGACTCTGTTACAGCACCCCACAGTAAAATAAAAACCAGGATCTCTTATATGACTCTGTTACAGCACCCCACAGTAAAATAAAAACCAGGATCTCTTATATGACTCTGTTACAGCACCCCACAGTAAAATAAAAACCAGGATCTCTTATATGACTCTGTTACAGCACCCCACAGCAAAATAAAAACCAGGATCTCTTATATGACTCTGTTACAGCACCTCACAGCAAAATAAAAACCAGGATTTTTAATATGACTCTGTTACAGCACCTCACAGCAAAATAAAAACCAGGATCTCTTATATGACTCTGTTACAGCACCTCACAGCAAAATAAAAACCAGGATTTTTAATATGACTCTGTTACAGCACCCCACAGCAAAATAAAAACCAAAACGCCCAAATGCGAATAAAACCACATAGAGTGGACAAACACAACAAGAGACCAAAAGGGACATACAAGGATGACCAAACGTCAAAGACGACATAAACTCATTGAAGATAGAAGTGTTAAACGTCTTCAAATTCAATAGCATCATTTAAGAACGGATGAATTTGCAGCATGGACCAGACATGCACGTTTCGGGCACTTAGCCCTCGTCAGTAATCTAAACCTCAATCTAAACAATAAACATCAAAGAAGTACCTAACAGTTGTCGAGAAGGCAATGCCAATTCGTGAGAATTCCCATCGGAACGACCGTGAACCCGGGGATAGTGAGACCAATATAATAGGACCAAAGAGTGTTACAGTTGTTATCCTCGTGTACCCGTTTTTCGTGAGCGTAAGAAATTTCGCCGTCACGCTGCTGCAAGTTGATGGCAATAAAAGATATTTTTGTTCTATTTCATTGATATTGATCATACCTGTACGGATATCAAAGCAACATGTCAAAAGAAGCCCTGATTGTTTTCATATGACACCGTTTACTTTCGTTTCTGTTGACCTCTTCCGTTATCATGACCTTCCGTTTTTCGTGTTCCGAATGAATCAAGGCCAATAAAGAAAAAATGGTTGTTTATAGTGCCGATTTCTACTACAAATTATAGAATTTATTCAGAATTATTGTTTTTTAGTTTTTTATATGATACATTTCAAATAAATAATAATAAGTAGTAAATAAATTAAGCATTCTGTTATTATTTACACATCACAAATTAAAATCAAGGTAAAGTTAAGTTGTCACAGTTGTAAAATCGTTGTACATATCATGTCTATGTCAGTCGAATATTTCATACGAGTTTTGTGAGACGATTGTAAGCTGTCACTTGCAGTGTTTGCAGTAAAAGCTAACCCCTTTCCTGATCACTCGTTCACTGGTGCAAAAACGGAGATGGACCCAGTGGGGGCACCTGTCACACTGCACCCATGACGTAAATACCAAACTGATACAATCACGGACCTCTTTTGGTGTAAACAGTCCACATACACAGCACTTATCTTCATCGTTTATTGTCACAGACTCCTCTGAATCTTCTGCGTTTTCATGTTCCTCTGAATCCACAGCTAGATTAATCCTGCTTGGTCCTGGTTCCTGCGAATCACGTGAAGTACCCTTCCTTCCTTTTCTCGCTCTTTTGGGTTTTGTCTCAGTTGGTGTTGCTTTTCTCTTCTTTCCGGTTGATTTTTTTTCCAGTTTCATTACATTCCTGATGTTGTCTCATTTTGTCTACTACTGTTTCTTCCGTTATGCAATGCCCCGATGTTATCTTGCTCATAGTTTTTCTTTCTTTTTTCTTTCCCTCTGACTTCACTTTCCTGACAGCCTCGACTTTTGATGTCAAGAATTTTGCCGCACTTATAGGTTCATCCTGTTCGTCATGTTCTGGTGTAATTTCATCATTTTGAGTTTGCACATCCTCATTTTCTTTATTTTCTTCCTCTTTTTCCTCGAAAGCTTCAGAGGGTAAGAGGTATTCCTCCTTTATCACCGTCTGGTCTAGAGGGAAGATCCCGGCTCGTCTGAATGCATTCCTTAAATTTTCGGGACTCAGAGCCAGAGAGTAAACTTTGCAGGCTATTTCGCAGATGTTATATCTTGTAATAACAGAAGAAGCCTTCCTCATTTGCTTATGGCACTCATTATTATATATGTTGTGGAACGGACCATAGCACCCTACATCTAACGGCTGCAAGAAATGGCTTGTGTGAGCTGGTAGAACAAAAATTATGATATTTTGTTGGCGAGCCCAGTCTGTTAGTCCAACCGAGACGTGGCTTTTGTGACCATCTAATATCAGCAGGACAGGGTCATCTCCTCTACCAGGTACATATTTCAGGAAGTGGTGCTCCAGGTAATCTCTAAATATCACAGAATTTGACCATCCGGACTCTGAAACTGTGCCATCTGCTCCTGCTGACTTTCCTGCAAGCAGCTCCTGTCTCGTTCGGGCACCTGCAAACACAAAATATGGAGGGATGGCTACACCTGATGCACTTCCACATCCTATGATTGTTGTCGTCGAGGATTTTGGAGAGGTGACCTCTTGAACACATATATTTCTTCCAGCAACAACACCGGGGGGAGTGTGATTCTGCTGTATGCCTTTTTCGTCAACGTTGAAAATTAAATGTGGTTTGTCGTTGAGTTCATACTTGGTTATGATATCATTTAACTCGCTGAAGTATGCTGATACATTCCCTTTGTTCCCCGCCTTTGCACGCTGGAGTTCTAATGATCTAGGTTTGACAAGCTTTAATTCGGGCCATCTTCCCATGAAACCTGAATACCATCTGAGAGTGAACGGGTTGTTGTGATCCCTTTTACCAGCAATTACAGCATAATCCGTGGCAATGTCCACCACCTCAGTCCTCGTATATCCGTAGCCTAGACTAGCCATCTGTTTTAAATGATCTACGATCAAAGCCTCTTCCTCTGCAGATAGAACCGGCGACTTCCCGGATTTAACAGTGTCTATATCTATAGTCCCTTTTACTCTATCCCTCAAGGTCTGAGGAGGTACTCCAAACTGACGTGCTGCACCTAACACGGACATTTTATCTTCTTTTACCGCAATATATGCATTTGTAAGACTCTCTCTGTTATAATTTCTATACGTAGACTTTACTTGTACAGGTTTTATCTGAATAAAAAAAAAGAAAAAGAAAATGAGTGCTCTTTTCGATATTGGAGGAAGAAGAAGATTTTTTTTCAACTTTTATTAGTATGATTATTTTCAAATCCCAATGTAAAATAAGAATAGTATATGCCCCCATTTTAATTTCTGTAAGATGATTTATTTAGTAACATTTTCAATGTGATTCAGTTGCTTAAAATATTTAATCAACCTTATTTCTTGAAGAGACCCATAGAAAACATGGTTTAAATATGGTTTGTTTCCAGTAAAACACATGATTAATATAAAAAAAGGAATGTCACATGTTTTATTCTGAGCGAATTCAATGCCCAACGCCGTAGTGTAAATGCTTATTTAAAACCCAACATGTAGATAGTTGTGGCCTTAAAATTGCCAAAGCGCGCAAGTGACAGGGACACAGGAAGCAGTTTGAGCAGACGCTAGACGGTTGACATCACAGATTATGTTTTGGGGTAAAAACATGGAAATTGAAAATATGCAGAAAATTGTACTTAGCAAAATCGCTAATTTATGATAGGGGTATGTATTCAAAGTATCCATTACCTGTTTGAAGCGCATGATTCCTTTCTTTTGATAAATAATGGCAGCGATGACTTTGAGGATTCCAGTGCTTGAAAAGATGACGTCATAATCACAACAATCAAGCACGAGCACCATTGTTTACCGGACGCACGAATATAAGGCACTCACGAAATTAAGGTTTGCGAGGATATGTCCAAAATTGTACCGAAAGACGTAGCAGGATGGTGTAAATACACAAAGGACCAGAGCCACGAACGGCGATATCGGCCTAAAGTTTTCGTATATTTTCAAACACAGACAATGTTTCTAAATTATCTACAAAAGGAAAGGAGAACATTTTGTCTTTCGAAAACGTGCGAAGTTGTGAGATTCCGGACATGTCTTATGAAGATATAGAGCACAAAACCAAGCCAGGATTGGGATTTCCGGTATTTTTGTGAGATATCATGAAATTTGATCGATAATTTCGCATAGGGCCGGACATTCTACCAAAGAAATGATTATATTTAAATATTCTTTGATTATACCTGTAATCTTTTCGATGAAGATTTTTTTGGTAGAAGGTCCGGTCGTAGTCGAAAATTAAACTTTTATGAGTTCTCTGTTGGCACATTTCTTGACAAATTGTTCATCAAAGATGGTTAGAACGTCATGAAAAAGACTTCCCAGACGATGAAAATGAGAAGTTGTATTTCAAGAGAGGTAGTAGATAATCTGAAAGCTTTTAAAATGATGTAAAATTTTATAAATTGGCGGTTGATTACTTTTACACCTATTTCAAACTATTCCAATTCTTCAGAAAACTGCTCCATAGTAGATAATATTTGTGACGTCATTTATACCAATGACGTCATCAAAATTGACGTTTATGAATTTCCTGAAATGTCAAGTTGTGCACTCGAGTAGTTACGATACATATTTTCGTTATACTTTGTTCTTTTGAACCACTCTATGTCTTCCCTGTATATATCGACATGTATACACGTGATGCTACGAGGAAAAAATAAGAGAATAATTTAAAAAATCTTTTAAAGAAGGCATATATAATGTATGTGGGATTTTGGGGGTTTCGGTTTATTTGTTTGTTATATATATGTATGAAATTTCCTAAAATGTTCCTAATACGGGAATAAAATATGTAAACAAAAAATGCATCGGCTTTCTACAATTATCCTATACGATAGAGAAATTGGAAGATAAGGGGTAGAAAACGTGATTGAAATAATGAGAATTGAAATGAAAACATAAAAGAAAGACGTAATATGAATGAAGCATAAAGAAGCAAAATAGATCGACGCCCAAGAAGAAATATTTATGATCTAATTCTTTTGAGGAGGTGGGGATTTTTTAAGACAAAAAAAAAAAAAATAAAAAGATGGAAAACTTGAAATCAAATGATTAATTTGAAATAGATGATTGACGAACGATATCAAACCAGCGAATTTTGATTGAGGTTCAGACTATGCTGGATCAATTCTCTGTCCGTTTATTTTGATGTAATATAAAGTCCAGCGCCCAATACAATGGATAACAGGGGATAGGAGACCGTGGTATAATAATTTATTCAAAGATACTATTTCCCTGAAAATAAATTTTATTGAAAACGTAAAATTTATTCCGACGGGTCTGGGTTGAGAAAAAAAAGAGACATAAAAAGTTTTATTTGAAAATATGCAGTAACGACCATAATACTGTCGAATTTGTAAAATTAAATCTCCATATACCTCTATTATAAAAACACAATACATTGTAGGTGGCGCCAGCGAAATGAATTAGAGCTGCGCACCCCAAATTAAAAATGACGTTTTCAAACGGCTATAGAATAGAATGTATGCGTTAGATTCGCCTGAAAATTTGAATTTATACAAATGAGAACATAAACTTTCATATGAAAAGAAATATTTTGCACTTAAAAATTTTGTAAAATTAAATAATTTTCAAGGACACCGTACTGTTATAAAAGCTTTTTCATCAATTTCTGAAAACAAAAATCACGTCATTAAAAATGTTGACCGCAAAAAGGGGAGAGTCTAGAACATGCTCCCCTTCTCGCCCTGGCCTCATTCCTCCCTTTAGATTCGCCAATCATCCGATATTGCAAAAATGTGAAAAAAAAAATTGATTCTTAAAAAGTACGCGAACGCTACAATTCATAACATTCGAACGTTAATCACATTTGCTACAGTCCATCGATCAAGAAATTAATAATGTTGTGCATCTATGACATCGTTTTGTCACATTCATGGTACTGTTCTGGCAGATTTGGATCAGTGGTTTTCTTACTCGTGTAACGTACCTAAATTTTCATTCCTCTAAAGCCCCTGTCACACCTACACGTTCTGGCATGGCATTCGTACTACGACCGCCAAAATTGTACGAAACGTGGTGTGAACGTAGTAAGGACGCGTGGAACGTAGTAAGAACTCGCTGATACGTATTGAGGTCGTAGTAAGTACGCCGACGATCGTACCCGTACGCCGAGCCACCACGACCGTTTTGAACTGTTCAAAACAGTCGTAGTGAGGACGCGGTGATAACAGAACGTGTTAAGGACTACTTGCGAATGTATTGAGAACTTCATGGACGTATTAGAAACGTATCGCGAACGTAGTAGGGTCGTAGTACGGACGGCTAAAACTTTTACACGTAATCATATGGAGATCGTCACGTCTCTGCCGTCCTTACCGCGTCCTTGGTTTTAGAGGTCGAAAAAATCAAATTAGACCTCATAAAAACAAGGTATCCTTTGAACGTGTCATGATCGTGGCATGAACGCAGTAAGGACTTCGAGAACGTAGTTAGAACGCCGTACTATCGTAACACAGACGCCTTCGTCGTAGTGTGAACTTGGGGCCGATCGTAGTGCGAACTTGACTAAACGTATTAAAGACGGGATGGACGCGTTACTAACGTGTTTCGGACGCTAAAGGTCGTGTTATGCACGTATTGGAGTCGTCAATTATTGTTTCGGAGAGCCCTTCCGGGTATAAAATGCCACGTTCTCACTACGTTCATGAAAAATTTCAAGGACTTCAAGGACGTAGTAAGAACGTCTCGAGAGAACGTGTAGGTGTGACAGGGGCTTAAGCGCGAATCATTACGTACATGTATTTGTATTCCATATCTTGATCTCTATCTTGTTCACAATAATACACGCTGTATTATTGTAACGATAGTTGCAGTCATCGTCGCTATCGTCTCTAAAATATCCAACTCGCCGACTATCGATTCTATCTCTGAGAATCGATTAATCGGAGTAAATAGATCTACACTTCTTTGAAAAATGTTCTCTCTTCACACAAAATGACACTTAAAATGTATCAGAATGGAAGTCATGGCAACGGATTCTAGATTAGTTATGGAACGATTATCGCTGACGGTCGATTGTCGGTCGTTGAATGGCCAGCGATGAACATTACTTATCGATGTTAAAAATCAAACGCGATTATCGCCGACATCGCTGATTACCGGATTGTCCGATTTAGTATCTTGGTTTTGATAAATTCGTGTATTTCCCTTTTATACTATTTTTTTTTACCTTGTACTTCAAAGTACATACTAGTGTATGACATTTTCTGTTGCATGGTATTCAAGAAAAAGAAGCTTGAACGAATTGATAGGGTATTCATAGTAGTTGTGATCGAAATGCTTTACTCAATAAAACAATTTTATTCAAAGAAATAATGATTTGGTGTTTATTTCAATTCATTGTTGGTTGCAAAATGAAAAAAGAAATGTTTTGAATTTTCCGATTATAATAATAATGGGTTATGCCCATCCGATTATTTCCGCTTATCGATTATGATTTAACTTTCGATTGCCCAACACTTATACTAGTACTAGCACATACATGTGAGAAGAGTCACACGTATTTCTCTAATCAATAATTATATATGTCATGATAAGAACGGGAGCATGAAAAGTAATTTAAAATACGAAATATTCAAAATGCAACCATCGTTTTTTCTCTATGTTCAAAGTCCGCTACCATTGACTCGAATGGGACCCTTCGCTTTTAAGTTAGAAATTTCCCGTCCCCTAATTCCTGTATCCGCCACAACCTCTGCAAATGGGTATTACACACTGATTTTAGAAGGAAAATCATGCAATAAATTAAGACATTATTTTTCTCATTTTTCAACTCGAGTTTTAGCTGTACTTATTTATATTGAGTCATTGACTCATATGTCTAGTCCAGCAACTGACCGCGAAATTGGATTAAAAACTGATACGTGTAATTTGAGCCTACTAGTTTATAGGAACAAATTTGAAGTACTTATAGATGTCAAATTGAGTCACATCAATGTTCATCTTCATACATCGCTGACAGTGGTGTATCTACGGCAAAATTAAGTGGATGCTTTGATTATCTAGATCTGCAGCAGATATACATGTAGAACCGTGTTTTGATGTTGTACAGAGGTATTCACTTTTGATTGGAGATGTTCTGACAACTTTGTTACGAGAACATCTTTGAATTTAACGGTATTTCAGAAATTTTCGGAAGAAATGAAGAAGCATACATGGTATTCCTATGTCTGATCTGATACAGCCTAACACTCTTCTAGGACATTTTGAACGTATCGGATCCGTGATTCATGAAGATGGTAAACATAAAGTCTTTCTTTGATTTTTTTTTTCATATAATCATAAATAATGACATCAATTTCTTGTGGATCGATGCAGCTTACATCTTACGCGATTTAAACGAATACAAAAAGTAAAAGTATTACATTGAAGACACGCATACTGTAGATCCAGGACGAACATTTTCAGCCTGTGATTTCAAGCAAAGGCAAAACAAACAAGGATTGTACATGATAAATTGTACACATATTGTATTTATAGAAATTTTTAAAATATGTTTTCTTTAAATTAATATTTCACACATTTTCTCAATGTAGAAATATCTCTTATCATTTCTTATACTTAGTAATTCATGGTACTTGTCCTGACATTATGCGACGTCATAAGTGAAAATGACGTCAAATGACGTCGCAAACAATATACCATACCCTCAATTCACATTAAAATATTTTGCTTCAACAAGGCCGTAAATCACAAAGTTGGCCAGTTCTGAATTGCTGAAATATGGTATTATCAAAATATAAAAGATGAACGTTGTGGCAAATTAGGCCGATTTTGCCGTTCGTGGCTCTGGTCCTTTACTTTACAGAGAGCGTGCGGCTCCAAATTTCCTGTAGGGTCGATCAGTAGCATATCCAAATAAAATCTATGTTCAAAATAGCATTTGAGGGATGGTCCTTAGATGTAAACCTCCTTCAATTTCGATGTTATTTTTCGATGAAATGGCAAGTTTCCGAAATAGCAGAAAAAAATATATATTATGTCAAATTAATAAAGGCCAAAACAAAGCTTCTTTCAGGCGACAGAGCTGGAAAGAAGTAATTAAATACACTTAACAAATATCAAGTCACGGGGAACGATTTTATTTGCTCACACTGCAGCAAGAAAGAAGTGTTTATATTAATAATACGGAAGTGTTCATCCAACTCTATACCTTCTTGAAGAAAATTTCAAACTTATTTTCATGCACCAGACATAAAGAAACGATCAACCGACATTGATCTATATAACTTGGCTATATGTGCCCTCGGGGACTCCTGGTCCAGCAGCAGTAACACTCACCATGCAAGTGGTACATGCGTGCAACCCTCCCACTTCTTCGGTTACCAACACAGACGATTGTTTCATGCGAGCTCACATGGGTGTATGTAGGGGGTGTGAGCTCGCATGAAACAATCGCCTGTGTTGGTAACAAGTGGGAGGGTTGCACGCATGTACCACTTGCAATCGCCTGTGGTTACCAAGCGTTTTCGAAGAATACAAAGTAGAGATAGAAATTTAAATAACCGGTATCTCTCCAATAAAGAAGAGAGGGTATAAAGCTAGCTCTAGACGTACTTCTTGCAATACACATTACATATGTGTTAGTATATCACTAGTGTTTCAGGGCACAGGCGATTGTTTCATGCGAGCTCACCCCCCCCCCCCCCTACATATAATGTGGGTGTATGTAGGGGGGTGTGAGCTCGCATGAAACAATCGCCTGTGTTTCAGGGTCAGTATTTTCAATCCAGGTCATGTTTTGGTCCCTCCGTTTTGCTGTTTTGTTTGTGTGGCCATCTTACGGTGCGAATCTTACGTACAATATTTGCGTTCATTGATACCTTTGGGTAACTGAAAAATGGGAAGGCTGTGCGCTACGTAATCCGGATATAAACATCATTTGCTACAATCGTAAGCAGATGGCCTTCCTCAGTCGGCACCGATTTCCCATGGGTTTATATGTGTTCGGTATTTTGATGTCCGTGTTTGGTGTTCCTTGTCCTTTTTCCATCTCTTGCTGTTTATGTCTTCTCTGTGTTTTCACTTGTGGTGTTTGATGTCCTGCTGTTGGGTCTTGTTGGAGATCCCTTCTTTCTTTTGGGATTCCCTTCTTATCGTCATTAACAAAAATAAAAAGTTGGACTAATATTATGAATTATCTTACGTTTTTCACAAAGCACTGGGAAATTTTTCACACAACGATAGTCACTCCATTGGTAATTGATGAACACCATGCAATTCTCTCCATTTCTAAACATTTAAAAAGAAGATAAAGATACAATGATCGCCGTCTGTATATAACTTCATATAGGAAGTAGCTACCCTTAAATGTAATGTGAAATTTGACCTAGGTTCTTCTGGGCGTCAACAGAAGACCATTTCAATGATTTTTAAAGTATCTCCGTTGTAGAGAACCTTGGGTATTTGCTTCCTGTAAGGGGTCGTGAAATTCCCCGCAGCGTTTGCAGAGGAGATGTCGAAAATAGCGTTGTTGAATTGAAAATCAAATTTGTGACGTCCATCTCATTTCAATCTTACGGAACATTATTACCACTGTATAGAAGTTTATCACGCCTCAGACAAAAATGTTGGAATCTGATTGGTCAGATCATGGTCACAAGACGCCGTGAAAAAAGCCGTATCAGGCTTGTAAATCCGTATCAGGCGAGTAGTTTATTATGACGTCGTGAATTGTATGTTACAGAGACCCCCACACATACAATTAGAGGTCTTCGACGTGATAAATTCGTTACACGGTTAGTTAGTGACCTGATACGGAAAAATACATGGTGTGAAAAGAAACCCGTATCGGGCTCGGCTTTCGCCTCGCCCGATACGGGTTTTCTTTCACACCATGTATTTTTCCGTATCAGGTCACTAACTAACCGTGTAACTAATAATCAAAATATTTACAGTGACGTAGCTAGGCCAAAATTAAGTGGATGCTTTTCATGCTATAGGGGTACGGGAGGGGGTTATGGGGACCCCATATTGTCTTAACATGTTTCAGAACATTGTCACGAAGAAGGCCGAATTAATAGAGTTTAATAGTATCCAGCAGCTCTGAAAGAAATATTCTGTAGAGAAAAAGTAGCACAAAATTAGGAAATTTTAGAATAGGTGGATGCTTTAGCATATTATCACATAAGCATACATGGTAGCTATGCAACTGAGTGCATGAGACATAAATTCTAAAGAAGACTTAGGTATAACTCCCTGATGACGTAGATCCTTAGCTGGTTCCAGCCAACAATCGTAAGTAATCAGAACGTGTTCGAGGAGTCACATGTACAGTGTCAAATACAAAAAAACTTTCCCAATGCCTGGTTCTGAATAACGCCAAGCATCGTAAGTAATCAGACTGTTCGAGTGGTCCCAGGCAGTGCCACATAACAATTAAAAACTTACCCAATACCTGGTTCTGAACGACGCCAACCATCATAAGAAATCAGAGTGTTCGAATGGTCCCAGTGCCACTTACCATCTTCATCAAAATCGGTACCTCCAAGCCAATTGTAAGATCCCTCTTGAGTAAATAGAAGAATAAAGATCGTTGTAAGGCTTACAAGAATCAAGCTGTGAAATTTCGATTTTCTCATTAATTAACACATACATGTTTGAATTGCTAACATATTCGCTATTTTCGAAAATCAGAGTTACTTTACATTTGAGACGGTATCTGACGTAGACTGATTATGACGTCATCAAATTCTGTGGTTCCAAACAGTCCTAAACGTCTGGGAAATGACGGTAAAAAATCGACGTTACCATACCATTTTCATGACGTCACAATGGTTTTACTTCACACACCGTCTGTAAGGGGAAAACTCAAAGACTCAATATTGTATTGTAAGAATTCGGAACAAATACATTGTAATTCTTTATAATAAAAAGGGAACTGTTCAAATGTTAAACGTCTACATTTTCCGTTTTATATTAAAACCAAACTTTATCTATTTTACAACGTTTTTAAAACAAACAAGTTACAAATCTATATTTCCATAAGAAGGTAACGAGTTGGGACACCACCGTATTATAACAACGAGAAAGTTTTTTGTTTATACAACAACAGTACGACTAAAGAGACCTCGTCTGCTGTGTATTCGGGTTATTAATATCTTGTTGACCCCTGTTTTTGTTACATCCTGCTGGTGTGTTCCTCTGTTATCAGTACAGGGTAATCCTGCTGGTGTGTTCCGCTCTTATCAGTACAGGGTATTCCTGCTGGTGTGTTCCGCTGTTATCAGTACAGGGTAATCTTGCTGGTGTGCTCCGCTGTTATCAGTACAGGGTAATCCTGCAGGTATGTTCCGCTGTTGTCAGTACAGGGTAATCCTGCTAGTGTGTTCCGCTGTTATCAGTACAGGGTTATCCTGCTGGTGTGTTCCGCTGTTATCAGTACAGGGTAATCCTGTTGGTGTGTTCCGCTGCTATCAGTACAGGGTAATCCTGCTGGTGTGTTCCGCTGTTATCAGTACAGGGTAATCCTGCTGGTGTGTTCCGCTACTATCAGTACAGGGTAATCCTGTTGGAGATCTCTTCCACTGTGTGTGTTCCGCTGAGGTCAGAGCAAGGTGGTCTTGCTGGAGATCTCGTCAATGGATATTAATGAATACACTTACCTATGGTACGCAGAAAGTCGACCGTTTCGTCATCGTTAATTTCAGCAAGCCAGCCTCCCTCTTGGTTGCAAAATTCCTTTAAAGTAAGAGTATGTAATCAATTATTACAAGACATGTAATATACAACTATGGTACTTTCATGAGGTGAATACCTGGAACTATAGACATGAAAAAATCATATTGATCGAGGACGAAGTCATGGTCAATAATTTATAATTCAAGATATTTGAGTGAACACTCATTTTTCGTGATACGAAAACCAAGCGAACAAAAAACAGAGGGTATCAAACGGTAAAATCAACATGTGCCATGTAGGATTTCACGTACAAATAAATGAAAGTCAACCCCAAAACCCATAATCCAAAATTAATAGGCAAAAAAAAAATCTCTTTAAAATTACAGCACAAAGAAAAAAGATAAGGATGGAGGGGAACAAAAAGGTCAACGCTACATATACCGTATATCGGGTAAATTTCGCGAAAATGACCCCCGAAAAGGTGTGTCTATTTTTCTCCGAGTTTTATTTTCGCTCATCTGTTTTTATCTGTGTTTTTTTCGCTATTTTCATTTTTCGCGATTGGATGATGCTCGCGAAAAATTCCAGATATACGGTATACTTTCACGAGACGAGGAAAAGAGGACAAATACTGATAAATTCTGCAATACCATAAAACTAACGAAAAGATTTGCCAACTGAGATAAAATAAGAGATTGGGAGAGAAGTGATGACATAAAAAATGTCAATAAGATAACGGAAAATCTAATTATTCTATCGGCAAGAGTAACAATTTTCAGTACACGTACATATCTTGTTGCTGAAAAATGTTATTCGAAAACATTGATGCATACCTTTGATTCGTTCCAATTCATAGATGTACTAAACCTCTGGAAGCAATGACCTTTGAAAAATTCCCATTCGTCATCGCATCTTTTTCCTGAAATAGAAAAGTAATGGCAGAATGAAAACATTATGCCGTTATTGTAAGTAAACATTTTGCTTTAGATCCTCTGGAGGGTATCTTCTTTGAGAATTGTTTTTGTTTCAGCATTTGGTAGGCGACATATTTTGGATGTGAAACTAGACATTGATTTCTCTAGTTGACGGACATATGAATATTAATTACGGATCAAAATTCACTTTACATTATTATAAAAACTTAAACTCGTTCCCCCGGTGAGTGTAATAATTACTTAAAATTCAGCTCTGTCGTCTGAAAGAAGCTTTGTTTTGGTTCTTTATCAATTTGACATCATATATTATTTTGCTATTTCGGAAACTTGTCATTTCATCTAAAGGAGCACCATCCCTCAAATACTATTTTGGTCATATACTTTATTTAAATATGAATCGATCCAGTAGAAAATTTGGAGCCGCGCACTCTTTGCAAAGTAAATGCAGAAACTCAAAAAATAACATTTGGCTTTGTTTGAAAATCTCTTCTGCATTTAAAAAGTACCACTGGCGAGGATTTACTAACCGAAACACGGTGTCTGGTACATTAAGGTTGGTTTGAAATTTTCTTTAAGAATAGTAATGAGTTTGAACACTTCCGTATTAATATTGACAAATTTTCACTTACTTAAGAAAATCCATCCGTCTTCATTCTCCGTATTGTTAAAGGAAATGAAACTACCCGATAGAATGACGCAAAAATCGTTTTTCGTATTAAAGATAAATGAATTGCACTCTCTGGTTTTCTCACATGATTGAACGCATACACCCATATTGTTTTTGTTGACCATTTTAATGCCATCTTTTATTCGATTGTCCAGTTTTTGCTCTCTAATATATCTGGTAAATTTCGCAAAGCAAAGGTATCCCTGGATGATTCCAAAGAAACAAAGAAGCAGAATTTTTACTCCGTTGGCAAATTTCATTGTTTGTCCCTTTTTCAATAGGCAGAAATGGATCATTCGCAGCTTCTTCTTTATTACTACTAAGCTTTTTAATAGATGCACATTGATAAGTCACCGTTTTCGCTCCATAGAAAAGGGTGACTTTCGTTCCAGACAATTGACAACTTTTTCATATAGTATAGGTTTTTGATATACCTCACCTGTTTTATGGTGACTTTAGTGTTGCTTTGAGAATCCCGAGATACAAGAGCAGAGTACATGGACGCAGATACAAAAACACTAGGAGGTTTTAAAACTACAAATGGACTCCTGGGACTTTATCTGGCGATAGCCGACTTAATTTTACATATTGCCGTTTGATAATCTACTTGACATGTCTTTATGTATCCTGTGTGCAAATGATTGTTTGATCTCCAACAAGACTCGGTTGCAGAACCCACAGCAAAACACTGATCATGCATCCCTCAATCTGATGAAAACCATATCTCTACATGCTACCGATTTTGTTATGTCATGTATATACGATATATAGCAATATCGCGAGCATGTAGAGATCAGAAGCCTTTTCACAAAAATTCTTACGAAAAATTTCAGGAATTTTCATAAGGTTTGATTGCTTAGTTCTACGTTCTAACAAGATCTATCAAAGTTTTGTTCCTGAATTTATATTTAGTATGCAAAATATCAATGTATAAGAAAATATATGTGAACTATGAAAGCTCTGTCACTAACCATTCAAAAATTATGCACAATGTTAAAGTTTTTGAAAAGTAGGTCAAAGGTCAAAAACTTTTGATAGAGCTTTCATATTTCACATGAGTATTCCTTGATACCAAAATTTTTGACCTCATGACCTTGACCTTTGAACTACTTTTCAAAATCTTTAATATGCAAACCTCTATCACTTACCATTCAAAAGTTATGCCAAATGTTAAAGTTTTTGAAAAGTATGTCAAAGGTCAAGAGGTCAAAATTTTTCAAAAACTCTAACATTGTGCATAACGTTTGAATGGTGAGTAATAAAGCTTTCATATTTCACATGTGTATTCCGTGTGACAATTAAGACCTTTCAATTGATACCTAAATTTTTGACCTATGGACCTTGACCTTTGACCTAATTTTCAAAAATTTTAATATTGGGCTTAACTTTTGAATGGAAAGTGGTAGGGTTCATATTTTACATGTGTATTCCTTGTGATAAGACCTTTCCATTAATACCAAAATTTATGACCTTGACCTTTGACCTACTTTTAAAAATCTTTAATACTGGGCATAACTTTTGAATGGTAAGTGATATGACTTTCATATCTCGCATGTGTATTCGTTATGACAAAACCTTTCTATTGATACCATTTTTTTTGGCCTTGACTTTGACCTACTTAACAAAAACTTTAACATTGGGCATAACTTTGAATGGTAAGTGATATGGTTTTGATATTTCACATGTGTATTCCTTGTCATATGAGTTTTCCATCGATACCAACATTTTTTTTAACCCAGTGACCCTGACCTTTCAAATAATTAATAGAAAATAGTATTTATACTAACAAAGATTCAACCGGGGGCATTCCTGTTTCAAAACCAGACTTTCTTTATTATATCTATTTACATATTCATCTCTGTAATTTGGGCGCCTTTGTTTTCCTTTTTTGTTTCATACATAACAATTGCACGTTGTGGGAAGGTCGGGTACACTTTATCTGGATAAAAACATTTGCTGATGAGACAAATGGCTGTCCTACATCAGCATCAAGTGTCCATTGGTCTTGTTAATTTATTTGTTGCGTTTTGTTCAAGTGTTTTGATGTCATGTTTGGTTTTTGGTCCTCATTGTCCCCATTCGGTAATTTTGAAGAATTTGGGACAGTATCTGACATAGACTAATTGTGACGCCATCAAATTCTATGGAAAAAGTCCCTAAACTCTTGAAAACGACGGTACAAAATCGTCGTTACCATACATTTTCATTACGTCATAATGGTTTTTCGTCAAATACCGTCTGTCTCAAATGGGAAATAACTCTGTATTCCGCGAAGACTTCATTGTTGTGGTTTTTTCACATTGGGGTGTTTCAATGGTTCTAGGATACTGTGACCGAGTCCTGTTGGAAATTAATACCCTTCTTTTTCGTATAATGATTAAAAGGTTAAACGTCTTCAAATTAAATAACATCATTTAAGAACAGATAAAATTGTAGCATGGACCAGACATGCACATTTCGGATACTTAACCTTCGTCAGTTATCCTAAATCTAAACGATGTAATATGAACAAAGAGAGTGAAAGTTAGTATGTCCAAAAATGTGCCGAAAGATGTAGCAGGGTGGGTGGGATATGATGCTAAAGGACCCACGTTTCAGAAATTTCAAGAAATTTTGATAACAGAAATTTTGGAATGCGTTGAAGAAATGATCAACCGAAGTTGATCGAACTTGGCTACATGTGCCCTCAGGGACTCCTGGTCCACCAGCAGTGACACTCACAAAGTAGTACAAATGTTAAACGTCTTCAAATTCAATAGCATCATTCAAGATTAGATAAATTTGCAGCATGGACCAGACATGCATGTGTCCTGGTTAGTGATCCTCAATCTAAACAGTGTTATAAAGCCAAAAAGTTTGAAAGTTATTTTGTCCAAAATGTACCAAAAGATGTAGCAGGATTGGTGAGATATGATGCTTCAGGACACATGTTTTAGAAATTTCAAGAAATTAAAAGCTAACCCCATAACAGCTTTTATCCTTGCAGCAGGTGAAAGCCTGGTACTTGTGATATTGCCAATTTGACATAAATCACTCGAGAAGAAAAAGTTGGTCAAAGTTGGACCAGAGATGCATCCAATTCACAAGTCTGTACATGTACTACTTAGACTTGGCTTAATACTGGCTTTTAAAAGGAAATCATCCAAGCAGAAAGAGTAGGTCAAGGTCGCTTTATGGATGCAGTGACCAATATACAAGTTTGGTACATATACAATTTAAACTTTCCTCAATTTAAAAATAAAATCATTCAAGTGTTAAATATATACCAATTTTCTTTGGTATATATTGGCTTTTAAAAGCAAAATCACTTGTACAGAAAATGAGGTCAGATACATCATGTTGCATGGGTCCATCCAAGCATCCAAAGATGAGTCACTTGTGCAAATTAGGTTACTGTAGCATCAGTGCTTTGTCAGATACTGAGCAACCCCAAACTTCTTGACTGAGTCACACTAAGCTACCCCAAGCTACCAAGTCATTCAAGCGCAAAGTGAAAGCAGCATTTGATGCATGGCCTCACCCAAGTATCCCAATATGATTCACTTGTGCAAGTTTCATTACTTTAGCATCGATCGGAACTTTAACCATGAATGTGATACAGCACATGCCCACTCAACTTTATCCAGGTGAGCTCAAAATTTTCTCACAAGCATAGATATATTAAGGTGGATTTAGAAATTTTGTGGACTTCAAAAGATACTCTAACACAATTTTTTTTTAATTTGAAATGTCAATTGTTGCCTTTTTCCGGAAAAAAACAGGACGTCCACATGAGGTTTTTTCTTATGAAACAATGCTCCAAAAAGAAACTGTGTGTGCGCTTATTTTAGCGAGATTCATGTTTTAGTGGAATAAGTGCTGTTAAGACTGCAATAATACAGGATTATGCTAAGTCATTTACATCTTATAGATTATGGATAATTAGTCGAGTGTGATAATCTATTATTACACTAATAAGTCAATTTGCTCATTTTGCGCTGATTCTGCTAAAATTTGATTGAGCTAAAATACATGAAACTACATGTATAGTTCACTAAAGCAGACAAAAAACAAAATATTTTAATATATGCTTAAATAACAATTTGAAGAAGGGTGTCTTCAGGTCTTGTTGACAGAACAGAATAATACATGTACAGCTTTCTTACATTTATTTACAAAAGCAAATGTTACTATACAAATAATCATCAAATATCATTATATAAATACAGGCAATTCATAACAAGATATTCTCCCCCTACAAATCATCAAGATGGACAATTGTTACCATTTACTTAATACCTATTTACTTATCTAAATAAGTAATAAGGTTTCAAGAGATTTTGTGTTTCAAAGGAGCTCAGTGAAAGCTATTACCAGTATGGTAGTAACTGAAGCTTGGCTGGAGTATAAGAAGACATTAAAAAAACGTCAGCAAAAAATTCTCTGATCTTAACGATACAAAAATCACATTTTATTATTTCTTTTATGATGGTGACCATCTAAAGATAATGCATTCACAATGTTCCATGCTTCTATTGATTTTTTTCTTTTGCTTTGGCTTCAGACATGGCAAATTTAACGGAAAGACGATAATCATTTAAATCTTCTGAAGACAAAAAGAATCACCATAAATGAACAAAAATAGCGGTGGTTAGGAGAGAGATTGCGATGACTGTGTATCCCGTAAGGTACGTCTTCTTGATCGAGAATCCCATTGCCCAATCATACGCCTGTAAGAAAACATGATGGTGAAACAATGGTCACGACATAAGCAATAAAGTTACTCTTAAGTGTCCATTTGTATTTGCTAGAGATAGCATTCATATAAAAATCTAGTCTTTAAATGATTTTAAAAGTATGTAAATGTGGTTTGCAATTATGAAATCAAGATGTTACACTTTGGGAAAATATTTGTGATATAAACATCACTGTCTTTGTAGGTAGAGATGGCCGAGTGGATAAGGCGTTCAATTCTCACGCAGACGACCTGGGTTCGAATCCCGGTGTGGTCATATGAGAGTTGAAAATCATATCCATTCGTTCATCCCTACATAGTCTCCTGACCGGGGGAACTATAAAGGGCCCGGTTGGGTACCCACGTTCATGCTGCGGCAAGGGTACCCAGGTGTGGTGGCACCTTATAAAAGCCATTGGAAATACGGACCATCCAAGCAGTACATAATTATACAACCCTCCTGCATACATGCATACACCACATACACAAGTGGAGGGTGGGCATTAAAATGGGGTAGTACTCCGCCCCTTAAATAATGGAAGGGGCTATGAGGCACCCCAGAAGGGAACGGCCTGGCTAGAGTACTCTGTAACGGGAAGTTCGTGAATGAGTTCCCTGCAATATAACATCAATACAGCCAACTGACCCAATAGAGGGTTGCCAGGTGCCCAAACAGAAAGAGAAAGAGAATGCAGTAGAGTTATTTTCAAGTGGGGTCATAAATCGAGGGATACTTTTGTGAAATCCATGGATTCATGTTATACATGAAAATTACCCCCACACGTTTATTTTATGAAGAAATCTACCCTCTCATCAAAGATTTGCAAAATCCACAACTCGGCAAGCCTCGTAGTAGACTGCACATCTTTGGTACCTAGGTGAGATTTCCCTGTTCCAACAAAGGGATGATAGATTCTATCAATCCCTACATCTATCTCTTGTGTTGCTAGTGACATAAAGTATGAATACTCAGCAAATGTCAGATTCTGTATAAGTAAGGGTAGAATATAGGTAAAGTAATGATATCCTGTAAACGTGATTATTTTCACTTGAGGAAAATTTTGCGACTTAACTATCAAGACGTTATTACTGGGGAAAATACAAGCATTTGTATATAAAGGTCTCAGTCTTTGTACATGAGAATGCAGCTTGGTAATTTTGGCGTAGGGGATGAATTACCCCATAACAAGAGTTCTGCATTTACAGTATTTAGCTCACATTATGGCCATGTAAAATAAAATCTATGTTTCTCAGACACCGCCGTGCGCTATAATTTGCCGCCGACGAGACGTTTTTATTGCAACTTCAGAAAAAAATATCCGCCGTGTCTCATCCTCGATCGTCGATTAAAAACGAAATATCCATTTATTTCATTGAACATGTTTATTGTCCTGTAAAATCGTCAAAACTGTACCCGATGAATAAATACTTTTAAAAGCCCGTATAAATCACGGCGCGTTCCATATATATACATTACGGGTAAAGACTTTATCCACGCGTCGTTTAAAGGGAATTGTATAGGATATACATGTACATGTACTAACAACGTGCTGACATGTGTCGTGGACACTTGGACGGCTGGCTATTCGCGTGTTTAATACATCGAGTATTACATGTATTAAAACGTTTATTGATCTCCACAGCATATGTAAATACCTATGCCGAACAATAGCAAGTGTCCATTGTAATACTTCCGAATCTATTAATAATGACGTTCACGTCGTAAAAAGTATAAACAAGGACCGTCGACGAACGCAAGAGAAACGTAGTTAAATCCTTAAATCTATGAATTAAAGAATGTATATTGTACCCGGACCGTGTACATTATTTTATCAGACGGTGGTTAATGCTGAACACTTCATTCGATTTCTAAAGATTCTGCTTCATCCAGACTTGACTCCCGAAGGTATACGTTATCGGCCAAATGTTTATTTACCATATGAACGGATCCATCCGAGGAAGTGAGGGGGTCGTATTTAATTTGAACTGGGTTTAAACAAGATGTGAGCAAATAACAGCCGTCGAGTCTCTTACGCGATTCTACTAAATACTCACGGCAATCAAAACATGTCATACTTCGTATATCAAATTTTGAATCGATTAGCTTCTTCCATTCAGACGATGAGCTACGTCTTCCCGTTCTCAGAAGGAATAGGTTACATGTATTTTACTTTAAAAAAAATCAACTTATTTACAGGAGAAAGCCAAAAATTTTAATGTACATGAACCATTATTTTGACTGACGATTCAAAGACAGTTTTCTATGAAGAAAAGGGGGGGGGAGCATAAGATTTTTTGCCTTACATGAATAATGGGGGGGGGGGGGGGGGGGGGGGGACAGACGACTTCTTTGCATGAATAATAAGAGCACTCTTGATGGAAAAAAAAAAACCAAAAAATAAAAACCCTACCTACCTTGCCACTTTTTAGACCCAATTATCTGAGAAACATAGAATTTATTTTACATGGCCTATTACAGAAAGACAGATATACAAACAGACTTTGAACAAAAAGATCCCTATGTCATCCATGCCTTGCAGGCGACATAAAGTATAAATACTCACCAAATGTCGGATTCCATTTAAAAAGTGGTAGCATACAGGGAAAGCCATAATATATTTAGCTCCAGTTATGATGAAATAATTGATGTTAGCATTTTTCAGCATCTCAACAATCGACGTGAAATCGTAGGGAACGAAGAGAAGTCCGGCCGCTGCCATAGGAACCGCTGTAAATAATAGGGTTTTATTATAAATCGGCGCTCATAAAAAAAAAACCAAAATAACCAAGAACAATTACTTGATACATAAACCTTTAAGAATACATGATTGGTCATTAAAAATCAAATTCAAGGAATTGTGGTCCCACGCTTATGGGTGTTTGCCTTTAAAGAAATGCTTACAGACACCCCTACTATTTGAAAGTTTTCAAAATATATCTCATGTACCGGTACTATCAAAGTTCTAAATATCAAAAGATTAAACTGCAAGAAAAGGTCAAAAGGTCCAAACCTTGCTACCAAGGCAAAGGTCTTGTGAAAAGGAATGAACATGTGAAATACGAAAATCCTACTAGTTACTAAATCTATGGTCCATGTTTAAGTTTTCAAAAGTGGGTCAATCTCCAAGGACAAGGCCACAAGGTCAGAATGTTGTTACTGACGGAAAGGTCTTGTCACAATGAATAAACATGTGAAATATGGAAGCCCTATCACTTTCCATTCAAAAGTTATGGTCATGATTTAAGTTTTTGAAAAGTAGGTCAAACTCCAATGTCAAGGTCACAAGGTCAAAATTTTTGGTATCCAAGGAAAGGTCTTGTCACAAAGAATACACTTGTGAAATATGAAAGCCCTATCACTTACCATTCAAAAGTAATGGTCAAGGTTAATATAGGTCAAACTCCAAGGTCAAGGTCAAAAATTTTGGTATCAATGGAAAAGTCTTGTCATAATAAGTACACATGTGAAATATGAAAGCCCTATCACCTTCCATTCAAAAGTTATGCTCAAGGTTAAAAATTTTGAAAAGTAGGTCAAATTTCAAGGTCAAGGTCACAAGGTCAAAAATTTTGGTATCCATGGAGAGATCTTCTCACAAGGAATACACATATGAAATATGAAAGCCCTATCACTTACCATTCAAAAGTTATGGACAAGGTTAAAATTTTTCTGACTGACGGACGGACGGACAGACAGACAGACGGGACAGTTTTAATGTCCCCGCGCTTTCGCGAAAGCGGGGGACAACAAGAGCACGTAATCGGGGCTTAGCACCATAAATATCGAAAAATTCTCAGACAAAATTTTGTCTTAGACTTAAGAAAATTCTCAGCCGAGAATTTGCCTCAAGTCTAAGAAAGTTTTACACCACGATCAAATCTAAGAATATTCTCCAAAGTTAAGAATTTTCTCAGCTGAGACGGCAGTTGCTAATGATGACGTCATCTTTAAGACGCACTTGTTACGCGACGTCATGCATGTTTTTTCCCGCTTTTAATGATGTGACTCTATTTCTCGTTAAAATGTTTAAGATCACAAAACGGAAGGTCGCAAAAACTTCTAAACCAAGATTATACAAATGTTTTTACTCACTTTTTGATTGTTCTTTATTGTTTTAATTGGTCAGAAAGTTGCCCAAGTTTTTTTTTACAATGGTTTAGGTGTAGTTGTGATCTTGCGTACTTATTAACTTAAAGATACAGTGTCCCTAAAAATTTGTTTTATTGAAAACCTAAAACTTATTTCGAAGGGTCTAGATTGAGAAAAAAAGGAGCCATAAAAAATTTATTTGAAAATATGCAGTAACGACCATAATATTGTCGAATTTGTGAAATTAAATCTCCATAATTATACCTCTATTATGAAATCGCAATACATTGAAGGTCACGCTAGTGGAATGAATTAGAGCTGCGCAAACGGCTTTTACTGCGAATGTATGCGTCAGATTCCCCTAAAAATTTGATTTCATACAAATGAGATATTCTTAATATCAAATGGACCGTGCCTAACTATTTACCTTATATACCCGGTATTCTCTTAAACAATAAATTCAAACCGAAAAATCTGTGTTCACCTTATAATTTTGCGGTTGGCTTCGCTTGCCAATCATTGAAGTAAAATGACCAATTGGTTTTGAAAAATAGCAATCCAAGGAATGCTTGTGTCGCCTGCGAAGCGGTTTGATTATTATTCTAGAAAGTGGATCAAAATTCTTGAAAAGTAGGTCTAGGTCAAATATCTAGATCAAGGTCAAAAGGTCAAATTTTATGGTCTGTGTAGAAAGGTCTTGTCACAAGGAATACACATGTGAAATACCAAAGCCGTATTACTTACCAATCAAAAGATATATCCATTCTTAATTTTTTTGAAAAGTAGGTCAAATATGTAGGTCAAGGTCAAAAGGTAAAAAAATAATGGTATGTGTAGAATGGCATTGTTACATGGAAAATACATGTGAAATATCAAAGCCCTATCACCTACCAATCAAAAGATATAGCCAATAATACTTTTCTTGAAAAGTAGGTCAAATATCTAGATCAAGGTCAAAAGGTCAACTTTAATGGTCTGTGTAGAAAGGTCTTGTCAGAAGGAATACACATGTGAAATATCGAAGCCCTATCACTTACCAATCAAAAGATATAGCGAATCTTATCTTTTTTTCAAAAGTAGGTCAAATATCTAGGTCAAGGTCACAAGGTCAATAATTATGGTATGTGAAGAAAGGTCTTGCCACAAGGATTGCACATGTGAAATATCAAAGTCCTAACACTTACCAATAAAAAGATATATCCATTCTTAATTTTTTTTTAAAGTAGGTCAAATATGTAGGTCAAGGTCACTAGGTCAAAAATTATTGTATGTGTAGGAAGGTCTTATCACAAGGAATACAGATGTGAAATATCAAAGCCCTATCTCTTACCAATCAAAAGATATAGTGAATCTTATCTTTTTTTTCAAAAGTAGGTCAAATATCTAGGTCAAGGTCACAAGGTCAAAAATTATGGTATGTGTAGAAAGGTCTTGCCACAAGGATTACACATGTGAAATATCAAAACCCTATCACCTACCAATCAAAAGATATATCCATTCTTAATTTTTTTGAAAAGTAGGTCAAATATGTAGGTCAAGGTCACTAGGTCAAAAATTATGGTATGTGTAGAAAGGTCTTGCCACAAGGATTACACATGTGAAATATCAAAACCCTATCACCTACCAATCAAAAGATATATCCATTCTTAATTTTTTTGAAAAGTAGGTCAAATATGTAGGTCAAGGTCACTAGGTCAAAAATTATGGTATGTGTAGGAAGGTCTTGTCACAAGGAATACACATGTGAAATATCAAAGCCCTATCACTTACCAATCAAAAGTTATGGGCTGTGACACCCAAAGTGTGACAGACAGACAGACGGACAGACGGACGGACGGACAGACGGACAGACGGACAACGGACAAAGTGATCCCTAAGTGTCGCTATGCTTCGCAGGCGACACAAAAAGTGGGTAATGACCCTTTTTCAAAAATTCATGTATTTGATCTGAAATAGATGGCACAAACGTAAAAAAAGTACATGTACATGTATATTGTGCAATGTTTAACATCATAACTGTGTAAAAATATTTGCTCACCATTATTCTAACTACATGCATTGTTTTTCATTTTAGATAAAGATACATGTACATGTATTGTGCAAAACTGACCTCACCGGGCCAGGGCTTATTTTAATCATCCGATTTGCTTGATTGAAGTAGCTCCATCCGATCCCGGAGGCCGGTAATTTTGCTACGATTCTAACTTTTGCGTCGCTCGTTAGATAGGCTATATGCTTTGAGTTTATGATAAATAATATAATTTAGTGAAACATTTATCAAGTACATTTAAAGATTTGACTAATAGAGATAACGGACAATACATGTATTTGCATGAATAAGGATCCGTCTATGCGATTTCTACTACAGAAAATTTACAAAAATGAAATTAGGCCGAATGGCGATCAACTAACACCAGCAGGGGCGCAGCTGCCTATACGCCAGCACGCCATGCGTGCACATCATGGAATTAGAAAAAAATATGCATGGATTATTCAGGGAGAAAGAGAGAGAGAGAAAGAGAGCTTTTCTATGCACACTAGATTGTCTCCCATACTTTTACATTTTACACTTAAAAATATCGCCATCTTCTTTAAAATTGCATATTTTTAGCAAAAATACCAATTCCTTTTGGTAAGTATTTTTGACATTCATGTGTCTGAAATGAATCATCATCAGTGGTACTTCAAGTAATTATGATTCAAAGATGACAAAATAATTGAAAAAGAATAGCGCCCATATGAAATCAGACAACTTTTTCGTCAGAAGTGAACGGCATCAAATTTTTATAGTATTTTCTATTCCGAGGCATTATTAAATGAAAAATGTCACCAACTGCTTACCTCCATATTTTTTTTCTAAACATTCACAATGATAAGATAGGTTTTGATGTGACTTGTTCAGTGTTTGTGCATCTGACTTAATTTCACTAAACTTCTTCCACGTCTATCAATGAGACGATTTTCACCTTGAAAGATGGATTCAAGTCACAACTGAAGTACATATCCGTGTAGGAATCAGGCAGATGAAATACCTTCACATTTTTTTGCAAAACTTTACTCTTTCGAAATGCGCTCAGATTAACCCTTCCCGAACGAATTTTCTACATATTTTGATGGTGAAAAAAGTTATGAGGGCACCATATTTGGTTGAATTGTACAGAGAAAATTTCCCGCCATTTTCCCTTCATAATCCTTTATAAATGAGGTGAATATCACACTTCACCATCGCTACCCTGAGAAATGAATTGACATAATATTATGTTGACTTGTACCACATATATATATGTCTCAAACAGAATAAAACGTCTTGTAAAAAAATTAATGTATCACCCATGCCTGATTCTTACGTGGACCTATACACTTCAATTTTTGCAGTTCCTTAATATTGAGAATAATTTCATATGAAAAAAATAGTCTCAAGTTTGTGAAGATTTCATCTACAAAGCAAGGATTTGGGTTGAATTTTGAAATTCAAATTTTCTTGGGGGAGGCCCCCCGAACCCCCACATGCAGGAGGACCCCCTCCCGCACCCTCCCCCTCTCGGCGCTATGCGCCTCAAATGAAGCCTTTGGCTTCATGTTTGATATATTTGGCGTGCTCTAGCTACGCCCCTGACCAGGGAAGCGATACCTATCAAATAATTTACTGTTAGATACGGCAAGCATATCTTATTAATACTGGAGGGCTCTCTTGGATGAAGAGCCCTTTTAAAAACATTTTAGAGACCCTTTCACGTTAAGATTTGACTCACTTTAGAAGAAAGATAAAATATTATGTCATAGCGCGATATGACGTCATATGGTCAAAACGTCGCAGATAAACACACAAGTGATGGTTGTTTACGTGAAAGGTATATTTTATCTTCCGTTTCTACGTATTTTTCTGTTGCTATGGCGGCCATGTTGGAATTCTTAAATAAAAATCAGACTTAAGTCTAGTTTGAACTGTACTTAAGAATTTCGAGAATTCTGAGAATTTTGAGACAAAAAAGTCGTCTCAAGTATTTTATGGTGTACTTTTTTCTGAGAATTTGTTGATTTGAGAAAATTCTTAGATTTAAGACGGAATTTTTGTCTTAAGTAGTTTTATGGTGCTAAGCCCAGGTTCTCTAAGTACATGGCGACAAATCACCAGTTTTCCACTTATTTTGTGTTTGTTGACAAATCTGGTAATGTTTGTGTGACTTACCAACAGCCATAACAATTCCTGTTACACGATGTGCCAGTGATGTCATCATAGGTAACTCCATTCTACAAATCATGGGAAATAAACAAATATTTAGAGAGAACTCAAATCATAGAAAATAAACAAATACTTAGAGAAAATCTTTAGTTGTCTGCGGAAAGACCATTTTCATGCAAAATCAGACTGGATTTATAGACGTACATGTATAAAGGCTTTAATACATCGTTACTTTTGATGTTATTTCTTACTGTCGAGAAACAGTAAATTTTTTGTGAAGACTGTCATAGTACTTACTTGTAGATACTGAGATGTGGCGAAAGCGGTCTTTCTAAACGTCTATTTTTAGCCCAGAATTCTTTCATTTCCTGGTAAGCGATTTCCTCTGCCTTATTACTGGACATCACTGCTCCCAGAGGTTTAATGCTAAATGAAATGTAAGCAGTTAATTAAACAAGTGTAACTTGATATATGACGTTTCATTATGTTATCTTCAGCTCTGTATAAATCAACATGATACTCCCTCACTTGGTTCATACTGAAATCTTAACCAAAATTCCATGACTCAAACCACATTTTCCACAACTTTGTAGACAGACGACTTATTGTCATAACCATTAAAGCAATATAATGTGTGAAACTAAGAAATTATAAAATACATAACAATAAACACTCAATATTTAAGTAAAAGGCTGAGTGGCCGAAAAGGGGTAGGGCAATGAGACCCCTAAATCGGCCCTCAATTTTTCACTAGAAATAAATTAAATGAGGAATACTTGTTATCTCTCATGAAAATACAAGAATGTTTACCGCTTTTAATGAAAAGAAAAATATCACCAAACATAGTGCCATTTAACCGTAATGATGTCATGAAGTGAAGTCATTTTTTACATTATTGACAAAGGATGCCGAAAATTGCAGGGAATTTCGTCTTTTGTGGAAGAATTCAATGTGGCCGCATGCGTTAACTGAGATAAAACGTCTATATGACAAAAGGATATAATGAGAATCTTTCACATATAATTTTTTCTTCCTAGTTAATGCATGCAGCCCTTGCTGATTTTATAGAAATATGTAGTTTTTGCATCGATAATTTTCCTTAATTAAGACTTGTCCACAAACTTTACGGACAGCCTTTGTATAAGCAGGTGATGACTATTCATGGACAACAAATTAAATTATGACTTTCCATGACCTGTGCACACCATGTCTCAAGTGTACAGATTGGACCAGATCCATTGACTGACTTCCATACCATGCATTTCAGTAAGAACCAATAGATATATACATAAAGGACTTGTTCAGTATTTTCAAAAAACAGAGTTACTTGTTGTTCGGGCTGGTGTATGTCTCATGTAGATAAATTGTGATATCATCAATTGATCATGATGATATACTTAAATTAAGATTAAGATACATGTACAGACCTACCTACCTGTTTCTCACCATAAGCAGAGTTCTTGAAATCTTCCAAGAAAACGTCGAACATTCGGGGAATTTTATCGGTCCAAATAATAGATGTATAACGTGAGATTTTATATGACCAAACAACTTTTTATCGTCAAATCCGATAAAACCGATGCATTTCATGAACTCTGCAGAAGTGTAATATTTTGTTAAAGAAAGGGTAATTTTGCGGAATAAAGCATGATATAAAGCACTAATGCAATTTTGAGAAAAAAATATTGAGTAAAGATGTCTTATGTCTGCTTCGACAATTGTACAAATTTTGAGAACATATGCGCTTAACTATATGATATGGAAGACATTTGATAAATACAGAGCTCATAACTATTAGCTTTCAGCGTACCATGGAATGGCAAAAGCATAGGGCGTAAAAATTTTGCCAAACTCGTAAAAGTACCGGTAGGCAGGTCTGGAAAAGTTTTTCATCTGTATCATAATAAGTAAGTTTGATATAATACAGTCATGTACCTTTTCTGTAAGAAGACATTCTGTCTGGAAGTGAGAAAACTCCTCCTGCCTAGTTGCCTGAAATATGACAAATACTTGATTAATCATTGTCAATTAATTAATTTGCCATCCTTTAATTGTGGCCGCAGACATTAATCGTTTGAACTGGCAAGCTCAGTGAAGAAAAGCTCCGAGATGTTTCAATGATTTATTCATAGTTCAACATGTCTGCAGTCACAAAGGACGGCGAAGAAGTGTATAGCGATTTCAATGTAAGGTAAACGGATCTTGTATGATGTTTTATTGATATTTGCTAAATGAATTCAATCCATCCATGCGACTGTGAACATCCAACCTGATAAAAGTTCTGATTTTATTGATTGAATCGAGCCAGAGTTATTTTCGTTTTAAACTTTAAGCAAGATAAGGTACTGTCCGCGTGGCTCACTTTGGAAACTGGATAAATGTAATTTTGAATACTTTGTCATATATAAAATTTAATTAAATGGATTCCATTCAATAGATCTCCTATCAATCCGAAAGTCACAAAACATACCTGACAAATCTGGTAAAATTTGCTTCGGTCTGGTAAAATATCTAAATTTTTTCTCAATAAACATGTTTGAATTTCTACAAAAATTCAAAAACGTGTGGTAAGTTATAAAAACTTTCGCGATGTCTGGATCTCGCTTAGTCGTAAATTTCAGAATAAGTTACAGGGGTGTTTTTTCCCTTTTGGGGAAGGTGCCTGTGCCTGTTTTATACAAATTCTCACCGAAGTATAACCCTAAAGTATCATTTATTAACACTGCTAATCCATTGATTTGCTTGCAGTGAACAAGGGATGAATACAAGTCTTAAAGATGCCCTTAGAAATAAGACCTTTTTTGCTAACTTCCAGGTTTTGAGTCTTATTTTCTCAGGTGATTTTTTCTCTTTGGGAATTTCAGAGTGATTTTTTTGGGAAAAATAGAGGAAATTTGGCATTAGGAAGGTGCCGAAATTCGGCCTCAAAACAAGAGAAAAAAAACCCCACAGAGTTATACAATAGTCAGTGCTTGCAATCAAACATTACAGACAAAACAAATTTTAGATGGGCGATTCCCATGCTAATTTTTCCCATGACATAGTGAGGCTGTCCACAGATTCTATGTTAAACTCAGCGACGTCATGCTAAAGGAGTAGGTGCGGTAACATGCCATTTCGGCCCTATTTTCAAAGTTGTTCATATATCCATAATATTCTTGTTAATAAAGTGTCAACTGTATCATGGTGAATTCAAATTAGGAAAGACTCTTTTGATTTCACAGTCCTATACTGAATAATACGTTGCTCAGAACGTCTAAAAACGTTGAAATCTTTGAAAATATCACTAACAAAACAAAATATTGACACAAATTTATGAAATAGATGATTTTCATATTACGGCAGTTGACTTGTATTTTACATATCCAAAGACCCGACATGACATCATTTGATTAATTTTTAACTGTGACGTCGTATCTGAATTATGACGTCACAATTAGAAATAACATCAAAAGAAGCGATGTCGGGTCTTGGGAGTGTCTATACTGCAAATATTGCAAGTCTAACAGTAATATGAAGAAGGTCTATTAAGTAATGATCCAAGCCTTGCCCATGATAATTTTTGTACCAATCGATGTATTTTTTATCAGCCTTTTAATTTGCATTAAATATTTCGTGGGCAAGGTCTGAAGCGTAGATGAATTTTAAAGATTTGTGTGTAAAATACGATGATTTTCCTTTGTTTTGTGTCATTCAGAGCAAATGATGTGAGAACATGACGTCATAAAATCACGTGTGACATAACGTATTAACGAAAACTCAAAATTATGTCGCTGTATTTTCTCAGACATTCAACATTGCAAAAAATTACAATTAATATTTCGTGTATTAAAAGCATTTTTTGTTGAAATTGTAGGGCCGATATGAGGGGTTAGCGAACCCAGCATTTCTTTTAACATTGAAAACGCCCCATCTAAAAAGTATTCATCTGAATATCATGATTGCATAAACTCACGTTCATGTGTATCATATACCAAAATTTACCATTTAGCAAGATCTATTGAATGGTATCCATTTCATTTAAATTTTTGCATGACAAAGTATTCAAAATTGCGTTTAACCTGGGTTTCCGAAGTGAGCCGCATCATCATCAGGACAGTAGGTGTGAATCGACCTACATATTCAGTGCACGGACCTGCTTGAAGCAAAACTGACTTGCATTTCGTTTGTATTTGTAAGTTTTAAACTGCTTTTATGTTAATTTCGATGGAAACTGAGGAGCTTCTTTAATATTTGTCTAGTGCAACAAGCTCCTCAGTTTCCATTGAAATTACTTTTATCAGGTCCGGGATTACTCCAGAAATGGCTATAATAGCTAAATATGGCTATAATAGCTATAAATGGCTATATTGGAGAAATAATTTTAAGTACTAAAAAAATTAATTTTGGAATTTTGATCTAATACTCAAAATCGCAAATGTTTATGACCATCTGAACTATGTTTACTAAAGAAGTTGACATGTAAAATGTACCGTCTTTGAGGTTGAATGAGTCCAAATTTTGATAACTTATCCTGGTCAAAACTTGAAAATTATAAGTTTTGCATACCAACTTCATTTGTAAACTTTGATCAGATGGTCATAAAGATTTGCGATTTTGAGTTTGAAATGTAATGTTGTAATGTAAATAAGTTTAAATATGCTTATATGTCTGTATATTATCTATCTTTATTATATAATTGATTTAAACGTACTCTATATACGTAAAATACAACGCCCATCTGACCAGCGTAATCGGCAACTTACGCTGAGTTGCCAATATATAGGCAGCTCACGTCACCTGGCCCTGGAAAACGGCAGCTCACGCCGGGTTGCCCCAGCGTAGCTATAAATAGCGACGCGCAGGTGGCCCAGCATCTCAGTGTCTAGACAGTGTCTGGAGAGTAAGCATCGTTTTGTCTTAAGATTATAATAGTTTTATTAATACTTTGATCGTATCGTAAACTTGTAAATAAACTAAGAAACTTTATTCGGATTTGGATATTATCTTTTCATAGAGGATTTTACGCTACCAAGGATTATCATCACACCGAGGATTTACACCACAATATCTGGATTTATATACATTGTACATACATTTTTACCGTGTACGCTACCAAAGGGATTTCATTACATCTATTACACAAATATAATTGAGTGACCGCAGTGGCCTACGTTACAACTGGTGGCAGCTCGTGCGATATAACCTACTTGATTTGTGTATATTTTAATCATTTTAGTGCATTTTTTTCTCGTGTGTGTAATTCTTTATTATGGATGTACAGGAACCGACAAAATTCGTACGCGTGTACGATTACACAGAATTTGGATATGTTCATTTCATGCGAAAAGTGCAAGTGAATTCGCGAGTGGAATGCAAAGAATGCTTCGCAGTATTTCCAAAGTGCTTGTACATGGATTCTGGAAAACGATGTGAAGTGTGTGGAGGAAAAGTGAAACAATTTTCTTAAATTTTGTGATGAAAAGTAAGTATTGGTGTGATCAGTGAAAAGATTATAGTGTTTTGCGTGTGGATTCAGTGACTTAGTGTATATATTTCCCCATGACCTACGTGTGTATATTATATCGTTTATATTATATATAAGTGAAATTATCGATTCGTTTTTATTTAGTGTACGGTAAGTATATTAATATGTGTATTTGATACCGTACAAATTCTGTGGAAGTGAAGTGATAGTGCGCGATCGCGTGTGATACATATATACTAAGTATATGTCTTGTGTTTTAATCGAGTGCGCGACCGTTTTATATTGATTTGTGCAAGTGCATATTTCAGTGATTTTGTTTGCGTGTGATATATTCATATGTGAGAATTTCATGCGCGATAGTGTTTGTAATTTATTGACAATTTGTTAGTGCGCGATTTATTTTAATGTGTATGATTTGTGACTGCCCGCGTGTGAAATCATTTTGTGCAGAGTGTGTAGTGTTTTGTGATTTATTTGTGCGCGTTCATTTTGTGACTGTTCGTGTGTGAAATAATTTTGTGCGAAGTGTGCATAATACTGTGACGATTTATTTGTGCGCGATTATTTTTCTTTTTTTTGTGCTATCTTTATTTTGTGACTGTGCGTGATCGCGAGTGAAATGTTTTGCTCGGTAGTGCGTTGATAAATTGATTTGTGCACAATGAGTCGTGAGAAGAAAATGTGTGCGCTCGCCTTATAGATGTGTATTTTATGAATCTGCGACCGATATACGTGTTGTGACATTGTGTGAAATCTGTGCGCGTATATCGTATAAAACATTATTTTGTCCGTAACTCTGTCGATTAGTGCATCTCCGACAAATGCCTGTGTTTTGTGCATTCAATAAGTGAATAGTGCCGTGTTGTGCGCAATATTCGTGTGCATATGTGTGATTCTTAAAATCTGTGACGAAAAAGATTTTATTCACGTGTGTTATGTGCCTCGTGTGAATTTTTATTCAGCGATTCAAACTGGATTTCTTTGCGTTGTGTGGAATATTTGTGCATATCGTGATTATAATAAATGTGATGATGCAACACGATCAAACGACATATTCACCCTGTGAAATGGAACTTACAGGTGAGTTACAAAATGAACCAGGGGATATAACCCCTCGTGTGTCCGGACAAAGACGAAAATCACCGGTTTCGGTCAGGAGAAACTTATTAGATTCATTTAATGAAGCCGCAAATACATGTACACCAGTAGCTTCAAGCACACCTGTGTTTTCAGACCGACAAAATGCGCCGTGTGATGCAAATAGTACGCGATTCGATAATTCTGAGGATGGATGGACTTGGATTTTCAAACTATGGACGATCATTTCAGTTCTGATTGGATCACTGTGTGCCGTGTGCTATAAATACTTTCCTGGATATTTGTTGCTGGTGATGACGAAGGAAGTGCTTGTGACGAGTGCCTGTGTTTTCTTAATAGGATTATTCATAGGACTTCTGTGGAAGTACTGTTTCCGAAAACGACAAAGTATATGTAATCCAAGGAACGTAAGATTTGATTCTCCCCTCGGGAGTAATGTGAATTTCCCTAGATACGACTCATCATACTTAGACGAAAATATGGGTGCCATTGGTAACCCTGTGCAACGCGCTAGTTTCTCGCAACAGGTCCCTGTGAAACGGATATTCAAAGGAGATGGTGAAGATATATGGTCCGAATTTATTCGATATTTTGAAAACATTGCGACAATAAATGGCTGGAATGAGGAGAGAATTCGCATTACTTTCTTTACTGTGTTACGTGGGCAGGCAGAAACTTATGCTTACGGACTTCCTGTGGAAATAAGAAATAACTGGACTGAATTAAAACGGGCTATGGACGATAGATTTGGTCACCGTGCGATGAAAGAGAGCTATGTTGCTGAGGCTAAGATGCGGAAAAAGAAGCAAAGTGAGACTTTTAGAGATTTTGGACAGGCCATAGAGGATCTATATCGCAAGGCATACCCCGACAACAGAGATTACGTACAGGAAAGTAGCATGAAAACTTTTCTCGATAATTGCAGCGAAGATCACGAATTTCGCTTTGCAGTAAAACGAACAAGACCAAGGAATCTACAGGATGCTGTAACTGCCGCAATGCAAGAGGAATGCATTAGGTTAGGCGAAAATCGACGGGAGGATATTGTGAGACCAAACAAACGTGTTCTGTATACTGGAAACGAGGCGATGCAAAAAGTGCGCAATAAACACGATGTTCAGTCGAAAGCTGGTGAACTCCGAACCTTTTCGCAAAAGAGATGTTTTATTTGTAATTCTGTAGACCATTTATCCAGGAACTGTCCGAAAAGAGATAATCGTAGAGGGAATTACCGTCAAAACCGCACCGACAACCATTCGAAGTCGTTAAACGACTCGAGACCGAGGCAGTAGGCCATGCATCGGTCGAGAAACCAGAAAGGCCTAGTACAACGATATATTGTGATCCGATTTTCAACGAAGCAGAAGTAGTTAATGAAAGGACACACGGAAAGCACGGAAGTGTTATTCAGTCTGAGATTACTGGAGAGGTGTGTACCAACGAACCTGACTGGTGTTTAAAGTCGTCGTCAAACGCATTGGTTCGTTTCTGTGCAAATAAGGTTAGCCACGGTGATCAGTCAGTGTTCGAGAGCAGGAGCGAACTCAGGATTCCCGGAAGAAAAGGGTTCTTTGTGGATGGACTGATCCAGGGTGCTAATGTGACATGGAAAGTGGATACTGGTGCCCGTAGATCATTTATTACCGAGGATACCTACTACAACATGTTACCCGATAGTAGGCCAGTACTAGAACGAGTACGGAGTAAATTTATAGCGGCGGACGGACAATTTATAGACATACTAGGGACAGCGATAATGATTCTAACTTTCGGAGGAATGAACTTTGAATTTCGGATATTTGTGGGAGGAGTTACCCAAAATCTTTTAGGTGAAGATTTTTATGTGAAATACAAGTGTAAGTGGGACCATGACAACTCAGAATTTGTTGTGAAGTTTGATCCTAATGAAGGAGAACGAACAAATAAAATATTTTGTGCCGAAACTATGGAAATCAATGCGGGACAGGAGGCTATTATTCCGTCATATCTTTCGTATGTAACAGAGGAAGAGGGATTACCTATGTGTTTACAGAAATTTGCTCAAGCTCATGAATTAGTTTTAGCGAGATCTTTACTTAGTGCGCGTGATCGTGATGTGTATATCCGTGTGTACAATCCAGGAGTGGAACCAGTAGAAGTGAGGAGGGGTACAGTTATTGCGTTATTTATTCCGGTTCAGTGTGTTAGTGAACCGATTAGTGCTACGAGTGATGTGAACGTAGTACGTGAAGAATGTGAAACTACATGTAGTGATTTGCCGGTGCATTTAAAAGCTGCTTATGAGGAAGGATGTGAAAACCTCAACGAGGAGCAGTGTATGAAGTTTAAGGAATTCCTAATTAGAAGATGTAATGTGTTCGCGAATCCGAATGGGAAGTTGGAACGAGTAAAATTCGGAGAACACGACATAAAATTGAGTGATGAGAGACCATTTAAAGAAGCACCGCGTAGAGTACCTATATTCAAGAGGGAAGTTTTAGACGCGGAGATAGAGAAGTTAAAGAAGCAGGGTCTCATCGAGAAATCGAATAGTCCGTGGTCTTCACAGTTGGTTTTAGTGAAGAAAAAGGACGGAAGTTGGCGTGTATGTGTAGATTACCGCCGTTTGAACGCTTTAACAGTGAAAGATGCGTACCCCATACCGAGGATAGAAGATGATCTTGATGCCCTGAGTGGATCAACATGGTTTTCCTCACTAGATTTAAATATGGCGTATCACCAGGTTCCAATGTCAGAAAACGACAAACAGAAGACTGCATTCGCAACTCCTCGGGGAGGATTGTACGAATATACAGTGATGCCTTTCGGATTGTGCAACGCTCCTGCAACTTTCCAACGCATCATAGAGCGAGCATTGATAGGACTTCAGTGGAACATAGCCGTTTTGTACTTAGATGACATCGTAGTTTTCGGCAGAAATTTTGACGAACATATGGAAAATTTGGAAAAAGTGTTCGATCGATTAGACGAAGTGAATCTTAAAGTGAAAGCGAAAAAGTGTTCATTTTTCAAGGAGGAAGTGAAATTTCTAGGACACGTAGTATCAGCCAGAGGAATACAAACGGATCCAGGAAAATCAGAATCAATAAGAAACGCTGCAAAACCAACCAATGTTAGTGAACTTCGTAGTTTTATAGGATTAGTGTCATACTACAGAAAGTTCATAAAGGATTTCGCAAATATTGCGCGATGTTTACATGGATTAACGAAAAAGGGAAAGAAATGGGAGTGGACGGAGGAGTGTGACCATGCCTTTCATACTCTGAAACAAAAATTAGTGAGTGCTCCGATCCTAGGATATCCGGATCCGGAAGGAGGACATTTTATTCTTGATACCGATGCGAGTAATTCTGCGATTGGATGTGTTTTATCGCAAATTCAAGGTGACAGTGAAAAAGTGATCGCTTATGGAAGCCGGGCTCTGTCAACTGCTGAGTGTAATTATTGTGTGACGCGCAAAGAGATGCTTGCAGTGGTGTATTTCATGAAGTATTTTAAACACTATTTGCTAGGACGTGAATTTGTGTTACGAACTGACCATGGATCTCTAACATGGTTGCATAGATTTAAAGAACCGGACGGTCAGATGTGCAGATGGTTACAACAAATAGGCCAGTTCAATTTTAAGATAGTGCACAGAGCCGGTAAAAAGCATAGTAATGCTGACGGACTTTCAAGGATTAAGATGACCGAAAATGACACCGTGTGTAGACAGTGCAAACGGAAATTAGATGATGAATATTACGGTGTGCGAGAGAGTCACATAGAGGACTTGCGAAGTGATCGAAGTGGTATCGATATACAAAGTGATCAAGCTATATGTGATATTGAGTGTTTGTTTGCGATAAGTGACGATAAAAACGCGAAAGAGGATTTAAAATCAAAAAGAGGGCGACGAGAGAATCGACCTAGGAGAGCTAAACCTATTCCGGTGCCAGATGCCGATTTATCGTTTTCCGGAATTCGAGAACTACAGGTTAAAGACGACGTACTTGGACACGTAATTGCTTTTATAGAAAAGCATGGTTCCAAAGTTAAACCGAAATTCGAGTCGATAAGTCATTTACATCCAGAATTTAAGTTTTGGTTAGGACGTTGGGAAGTGCTCACCGTGTATAATGGAGTACTGTGTATTCAGTGGATTGAGGAGAGTGCTACGCGACTAAGAATATGTACGCCAAAAGTGTTACGAAGTGCAATTTTGTGGTATTTACACGACTCGCCGACATCTGGACATCAAGGGATTCAAAAGACAATAAACAGAGCAGATATGAGTTCATATTATTGGCCTAATTTTCATCGTGATATCACAGATTATGTGAATTCGTGTGATATATGTGAAGAAAAGAAGAATCCGCCGAGGAAAAAGAGACATTTTATGCAAAGTTATATTGCTGGAGGACGATTTGAGCGGATTGCAGCCGATTTAGCAGGACCTTTACCTAAAACAGAGAATGGGAATGTGTACTTGTTAGTTGTGTCGGATTATTTCACGAAGTGGACCGAAGTGTATGCGTTACCGAATATTGAAGCCGAGACCGTGGCTGATGTGACTTTCCGTGGTTGGATCAAGCGTTATGGATGTCCACTAGAACTCTATACAGATCAAGGTAGTCAGTTTGAGAGTCAGTTATTCTCTCAATTGTGCACTGTTATGGATATAACGAAAACAAGGACTACCGCATTTCACCCTAGATCCGATGGTATGGTGGAAAGATTAAATCGTACTTTCAAGGAAATGCTATCAAAATATGTGAATTTAGTGCAAACGGACTGGGATCGTTTTATAGACACATTATGTATGGCGTATAACACATCTGTTCACGAAACTACAGGAATAACGCCATATCGCATGATGTATGGATGTGAAATGAAAGTGCTGATAGATGTGATGAGCGATTTTACGTGTTTCGAGGAAGAAATTCCCGTCAATCATAGTGATTATGTGCAGAAAATGTGTGAAAATCTCGAAATGGCGCATAAAATTGCCAGGGACAACATAAGAAAATCAGTGAAAACACAGAAAAGGAACTACAATCGCAATATCGTAGAAAAGAATTATGACGTTGGCGATACAGTGCGACTTTATCAACCTAAACAAGTGACCGGAACTAAGATTAAATTGTCGAGAAATTGGACAGGACCGTGGATTGTGCTAGAAAGACTTTCAAATGTGTTATACAAAATTCAGCATTCCAGGAACTTTAATCCGAAAATCGTTCATGCCGACAATCTGAAAAGATATCGCACAGGAAAAACTGTACGCCGAAATTTAGAAAGATTAGTGCTGTGTGAAGCAACCAAGAAAGTGAATGAGAGTGTGAAGGAACCTGATATCATTCCCAAACTTCCTGATAAAATTGTGCAAGAAGAATATAGTTCTCGTGATATAGTGAAGGAAAGAGATACTTTTCGTGACATCGTGAAAGAAAAAGATAGTTCTCGTGAAGAAGAGGATAATGATATTCCTGAATACAAAAGTGAGGATGAAACAGAGAAAGCGACGACAAAAGTGAATAAGAAAGAATCTACAGCTAGTGAAAGTGAGAAATTAGAAAGTGATCCTGTGAAAACAAGGCGTGGCCGTGTGATCAAACGCCCTGTTCGTTTTAGAGAATAAGAAAACACGTTTTAGTTTTCTGTAAATAGTAGTTAGCAGTGAGCGCTCACCAGTAGTTTAGTTCGTGTTATATGTATTTGTTATATTATCAACGTTGGATTGGCACACTACGGACGTTGCCCGGAGTCCCCGTAGTATAATTGGATTTATGTGCGTTGTGTATTTGTTATATTAGCAACGTTGGATTGACATACTACGGACGTTGCCCGGAGTCCCCGTAGTATATTTGGATTTATGTGTATATGTGTTTTCTGTGTTATATAATATTATCAACGTTGGATTGACATACTACGGACGTTGCCCGGAGTCCCCGTAGTATATTTGGATTTATTTGTATTCGTGTTTTCTGTGTTTTATAATCAACGTTGGATGGACATACTACGGACGTTGCCCGGAGTCCCCGTAGTACACCTGTATATGGATTATCATAAATGTGTGTGTAATAATAATTCAATGATTCTTTCAACGTTGGACGGAATTACTACGGACCTTGCCTGGAATCCCTGTATTATGATGTTAATGTGATATTAGTGTACCATTCTACAAATGTAATCTTGTGACTTCGTAGTATAACTATCTATTGTGAGCTGATGGTGTCTTAAATTGTTGAATGGACGTACTGCGGACGTAACCTTGAATCCCCGCAGTATATGGAAAGATGATTGGAGTCTGGACATACTACGGACGTAGCTCGGAATCCCCGTAGTACATGTATATTGAAAGATGATTGGATGATTGGAGTTGCTACAGTCGCATCCTGGATTCCCTGTAGTATCAGATGAACGGATGAACTACGGACGTAGCCTGGAATCCCCGTAGTTTTAACAGGATCAGATGAACTCAGATGTTTCAGACGTTACCATAGAAGTGAACTGAACTTCAGAAGTGACATTTCTTAAACTACGTGGACGCCCCTCAATAATTGATGAACTTTTGTGAAGAACGATCTATGTGCATAGACACTCTTGTGAATATCATTGACATTTTGATATGACTTTTTATCTTTGAAACTATTCTTTACATTATCATGTTGCTTTATTATGATTGATTTTATTTTGAACGGAGTCAAAATCTTAGGTGGGGGGAGTTGTAATGTTGTAATGTAAATAAGTTTAAATATGCTTATATGTCTGTATATTATATATCTTTATTATATAATTGATTTAAACGTACTCTATATACGTAAAATACAACGCCCATCTGACCAGCGTAATCGGCAACTTACGCTGAGTTGCCAATATATAGGCAGCTCACGTCACCTGGCCCTGGAAAACGGCAGCTCACGCCGGGTTGCCCCAGCGTAGCTATAAATAGCGACGCGCAGGTGGCCCAGCATCTCAGTGTCTAGACAGTGTCTGGAGAGTAAGCATCGTTTTGTCTTAAGATTATAATAGTTTTATTAATACTTTGATCGTATCGTAAACTTGTAAATAAACTAAGAAACTTTATTCGGATTTGGATCCCTTACGAAATCTTCCTCACCAAAATCTCATGAGAAATTTAGGGTAGAATCTCACCTCAGATTTCTCATGTGCATTTTAACATGCAAATTAGGTGAAATTCCTCACGTGAGAAATTTTTCTCACTAAAAATCTCATGTGGAATATTTTTCTCACGTGAGGAATTAAGGTAGGTTCTATAAATATTTTCTCACGTGAGTCTCACGTGAGAAATTTTCCTAACAGTATCAGCACATCTCACGTTTAACTACAGATGTTACACATACATTGTGCCAAGAAATACACATGAATAATTTGAATAAGATTAGCTTGTGTACCTTTATAGGCACAACAAAACGAATTATAATACTTACTCATATAGTATGAATTAATATTCTACATTAAGTTTTCATACTTTCTTGATAATTCTCACTCAAAAATTTAAAATATTTTGCATTCACTGGCATTATAAATAAATATTTAATGATTTACTGTTAATATTAATTAAATTAAAGATGAAAAAATGCAAACACTTGACTAAATTTACATTGCTATTTGAATAGAAGGGAATTCAAATGTACTTAGAATTTACATTTTAATGACAAGTCAATTAAACTTATTTGTAACAACAGAGGACATTCAGAGTAATTAAGATCAGAAAATTGAAATAAAAGCTATTTAAGTTTTGAACTTATCTAAGATGTGAAAAACAGACTAACCTGTCAATATGTGAGCTGTGCCTATATCATTTCTTTTATAAAGTACAAATGTACTCAGTTTAATTCACAAACTTCTTCAGCCTTTTAGAAATGTTGGAGCCAAATTCAATTTACTTTGAAAAATATACAAGTCTTTGATTGGATATTTACGTCATGTGACATGGTTGTTCCTTTTCTCACATGAGATCTCAGGTGAGGAAACAGTACTTTGAAACTTTATAACTCTGGACAGTATAGTTAGTGCACAAATATATCTAAGATCTAATTCCTCACGTGATTCTCATGTGAGGAATTCAGTTTTGCTTAAGAGCTGAAGCAAATTGTAAATCCAAATATCAAAATCTCATGAGAGAGGAAAAATCTAACGTGAGAAAACAAAATCACATGTGGAATTGTGTTAGCTTTTACAATTCTTACAAGACCTAACTTGCTGCACATGTGAGATTTCGAAACCTCACCTATTTGCATACAGATCTAACCATTTTCCCATAAGTTTCTTATGAGATTCTCATGAGAAAATGTTAGTTTTTTTGGTACGGGATATTATCTTTTCATAGAGGATTTTACGCTACCAAGGATTATCATCACACCGAGGATTTACACCACAATATCTGGATTTATATACATTGTACATACATTTTTACCGTGTACGCTACCAAAGGGATTTCATTACATCTATTACACAAATATAATTGAGTGACCGCAGTGGCCTACGTTACAGAAAGGAAAATTCAAAAAAATTATTTTTTAGTACTTAAAATTATTTATCCAATATAGCCATTTATAGCTATTATAGCCATATTTAGCTATTATAGCCATTTCTGGAGTAATCCCGGACCTGTTTATGTTACAGTGTCCAATCATGAGAGATTCAAGACCCTTAGTGGGCATCCCCCCTTCCTTTTTTGTTAGAAAAGTGTCTGTTGAATGTAAAGAACACAACTCTTTAGTTGCAGCTGAAACTACATATTCTTGGCGGTTTTCTGAAAGATCTTTCATAATTGCGTCTTAAATACCAACAAACTCGATACGAACCTCAGTAAATTCGCCATCGCTTCCGCCCTTGACCTTCGTTATGAAAAAAACTATCGAACGAGTTGTCCTCGAAGATTGGACATTTCGTCAATAAGACACGTCGTACATAAATACGTTCCGGTATACGAAATACTTGAAGTCAGAGGCCCTTTTAGCTCTTTTTCCCTCTAGTTACAGTGCAACGAAGACGCTATTTTCACCGAATACGAAAATAGCGTCTTTGTTGCACTGTGACTATCCCCCTCCCCCTCCTCTACACCCTTCCCTTCCCTACCCTTACCTCCCCCTCCCCTTTCTCCCCCTTCCCTTCCCTCCCCTCTCTCTCCAACCTTCCTCCTCCTGTCCCCTTCCTCCCCCTCACTTTCACCCTGATTCCACTCTCTCATAATAGAGGGGCAGACAGTTTGAAGGGGAGAGTGGCTAGAAGTAAGGTAAGGGAGAGGTAGGGGGCAACAATTGGTAGGAAGATGTCCAAAGAAAAAGAGGAGGGTTGCCCCTTTGTCTGCCCCTAGCTCAATTTAGTACCCTGCGCATCTGCATCTGCATCCATATGCCAGTCTGTGTCCAGTCCTGTTAAAGCTCAGTATATTTGACAAAGTAAATGATTATACTGATGCTACAGTGACTAAACCTGCACAAGTACTGGATACTGAGTTAGACCCCGATACATAGCAATTCTGACCTACTTTTTCCATTGAGTAACTCATGTAGTAAAGAAGCATGGGGTACACATAGCTAAATATTTGCTAAAGTACTCAGTGCATGTTACAGTAAATAAACTTGCACAATTAAGCGATTATCATATTTCAATACTGAAATGGACCCATACATCAGATGCTGCATCTGACCTACATTTTCTGCTTGAATGACTCACTTTAGAAGTTTTCAGAGGCACAGGTTCTGACATTTAGCACTGATGCTAGATGCTACATGTCATCAAATTTGCACGAGTGTCGATTCATCTTGGGATCCTGATGAATTAGATGCTGCATCTAACCTACTTTTTCCACTTGAGTGAATTGGTTAAGAAATTTGGGGTAGCTTGATCAGTACTTCACAAAAAAGTACTGATTCTACAGTTTTAACCAAACATAAGTATTTGAGATGAACTCGACTTGCATGGGAGACTGCATCTGAAGTTTTTCTGCTTCAGAGCTTGAGTGACTCGGTTCAGAAGATTTTTATATCTCGATCAATATTTGACAAGGTAGTTTAAGTTCTGATGCAACAGTTACAACCAATCTTGCATAAGTGATTCATCTTTGGATGCTGTCAAGGGTGAACAAATGCATTGGGTGCTGCATCTGACCTACTTTTTCAACCTGAATGATTTAAGAAGTTTGGGGGTACCTAAGCTCTGTTTAATCTGACAAAGTACTGAATTGCTACTGTTACTAAACTTGCACAAGTGATTTATCCTTGGACACTGAGAGGGACCCATGCATTGGGTGCAGCATTTGACCTTTTTTCTGTGCAAGTAATTAAAATTGCTTTTAAAAGCCCTGCATATTACACAAATTAGTGATACATGTACCAAACTTGAAAACTGGATGCAAACATACATTGTTCTTGACCTTCTTTTTCATAATGAGTGATTTAAATTTGATCAAAATTGGTAATTATTAACTAGCACATTTGAAATTTTTACCATACTTTTACCTTTGATATATACTTGATCAAACTTTCATCTTCTTCACTTTAATGATTAAGCAATAATCGTATGATTTTTGAGCATGTAGAATGCAAACCACTGTGTGCAGAATTCATATTTTGTAAAATTACTCTCTCAAACTTCAATTGCTTAATTACTTGAAAAGTGATCAATTTGATTAAATTTTGCTTTCATGATAAAATGGTGCCACCTTGTTCAAGCTTTCTGATACTATAAGCACATTCAGATACTAGTAACTGCACTGGAATCAAAGCCATTGAAGTATAAAAATGAATATTTTAAGATACCAATAGTTTGCCTGCATCATGCGCATGCTTGAACTGTTCAACAATAGACATGGTGAATCTATAGGCTCTAGGTCTCTCTCTCTCTCTCCATAAGGGAATTATATATAAGTAGTACATTGTATATATACAGCAGTCTATTCTTGTTTGTTTTCTTTTTCATCCTTTTCATCATTTTCATGTTATTTATATTCAAGTGCATTATTTGTGTATGCCTCTTATGACGAAATTGTATGATATATATGTTAGGGAGAGGGTGTTTATAACGTTGGCATAACTTTTGCCCAATCCCATTTTCATGTTTTGGAAAATAAAATATGTTTAAACAAAAAAAAAAACAATACCTTAATTTGCAAAAGAAAAAAGAAATAAGACGATTATGTATAACATATTTTAATGATTCAGTAGAGCAATCTGCAAAGTTTTACATAGAGAAAAACCCACATCACAAGTCAAGTGTAAGTATGCAAAGTTTTACACAGAGAAAGACCCACATCACAAGTCAAGTGTAAGTATGCAAAGTTTTACACAGAGAAAGACCCACATCACAAGTCAAGTGTAAGTATGCAAAGTTTTACACAGAGAAAGACCCACATCACAAGTCAAGTGTAAGTATGCAAAGTTTTACACAGAGAAAGACCCACATCACAAGTCAAGTGTAACTATGCAAAGTTTTACATAGAGAAAAACCCACATCACAAGTCAAGTGTAAGTATGCAAAGTTTTACACAGAGAAAGACCCACATCACAAGTCAAGTGTTACTATGCAAAGTTTTACATAGAGAAGGACCCACATCACAAGTCAAGTGTAAGTATGCAAAGTTTTACATAGAGAAAGACCCACATCACAAGTCAAGTGTAACTATGCAAAGTTTTACATAGAGAAAAACCCACATCACAAGTCAAGTGTAAGTATGCAAAGTTTTACACAGAGAAAGACCCACATCACAAGTCAAGTGTTACTATGCAAAGTTTTACATAGAGAAGGACCCACATCACAAGTCAAGTGTAAGTATGCAAAGTTTTACATAGAGAAAGACCCACATCACAAGTCAAGTGTAACTATGAAAATTAACCATTAAATATTTTACATGTATGTCCAAGTCAAAAAACTTCAAACCATCTCCAGTCAATAAAAAGACACCTGAATCTCATTAAAAAACTTGAAAAGTTGAAAACATGACAGCCTTCATATTTCATACACCGATAAAGGGTCATGAGAGGAATATTCCTATAAACTTTGAACCTTCAAGGTTAAAGGTCAAGGTCAATGGAAAACATAAATGCATTCTTTCACTTCACAAAACTAATTTGTCATATTAAACAGATCGAGGCAAAAAAATATTAAATTTTTTATTGTTCAAATACTTCAACTTGTCACTACATTTTACAAATCACCAAGTTAAGACAAAAAACATAATTTTTCTTGGATACGTTCTAATTTGTTTTAGGAAAATTTAAGAATCATTTCAACAACCAATCAAAATCACCTTGCCATGTTATAGAATCAATTTGGCTTTCAAAATGTATAAACAATTATGAATTCCCAGCTATGGTGTACATTTTTACAGACGCTGTCAGTGATCGTACACAGAACTTCATTTTCTTTCGCAAATAACAGGTAATAAAACCTGAGCTGAAAATCATCCATGAAAGGTATATATGAATGTCTTGGGTCAAACTCAGAAGTTCTCATAACTGATCATATTGTAATGAACATTTGCATTTTGCATATCATCATTTCATTGGTTGTCCAGTTTTGACCCTCACACAACCTAGTCATTTGGGTGGTTGTCAGATATCAATGCAGGTTACGCATGATGGGAACTGAATTTTTAACAGACCTGCCTACCTTTTTCTCACCAAAAGTGTAATATTTAGGTCACAAAAGAGTAATTTTGGGGACAATAGCGTAATAAACTACTAATGCAACTTTGAGAAAAAAAATCATCAGCTTCGAAAATGGCCACAAATTTTAAGAATTTATGCGCTTGCCTATACAATATGGAAGACATCTGTTCAACCAAGTGCCTAAAAAATGGAAAACCCAATTTGCTCAAAAGTAATTTTTAGGCGTAAAATGTAATAGCAAAAGCGTAGAGCGTAATTTAAGATAAAAAATCGTAAAAATTACGACCAATTCGTAAAAGTAGGCAGGTCTTTTTTTTTACTATTATAGTCCTTTTCAAGTTAAGGTTGGTTGGTTGAAGAAAAGTTACTCCACTTCTTGGAGTACCGTTTTGATTTAAAACGTAAAACTGCATGTACTGACTTAAAACTTAATAAGTTTCATATGGTATATTTCACCGACTCAAAACAACTACATGTATATGACGTCATGGCTAGGCAATGCATGCTTAAGTTCGGATCGGTATGACGTCATTCCATTATTTTGATTGGGTCAATTGTCACATGAAAAGCCAAAGTGATCTGAGTGAACTTTATAGTGAAAAGATTTATAAAACTGTACTTTCTAGATATTTCCACCAAATCATACATTTGAATAATTCTGGGCTACAATGTAATAGCATTTAAGAGTGAGCATTGCTGAATGTACAACTATCTACATTTCGAAGAATTAAAGTAATGGAGTACTAAAAATCTACTCATAACTCAGATCTAGAATTACAATATATTAACCTTATTCAGAATTTCTATGTTTGGTTTCAGGTTGAAATAACAGTCTTCACTGTGTATGTATAGACAGATCAATATATGCCAAGATTTGGAAGCTTCTAAGGAATTTTAAAATTTGTAAAAGTGAAATTCCACTAATTTTCAAGAGCATAAACAAAGTTCAGTGTTTTTTCCAAAGATTTTATAATAAATTGCATGATTTTCCATTATCTAGGTCAAATTCTATGACTTTCCATTATCTAAGTCAAATTCCATGACTTTACCTTATCTAGGTCAAATTCCGTGACTTTACCTTATCTAGGTCAAATTCCATGACTTTCAATTATGTAGGTCAAATTCTATGAATTTCAATTATCTAGGTCAAAATGCATGACTTTCCATTTTATCAGGGGCAAAATGCAAGTTTCCATTATCTGCATTGTAGATCAAAATGCATGACATCTCATAATCTAGGTCAAATTCCATGACTTTTCATGACCAGTGTATACCTGTTTAAAACTAGGTCACCAAGAAATATTTAAATATAGCGAGGTACAAGTCATAGTTAGCTTCAAATCAAGGTACTCCCAATATTATTAAGTTTATTTAAAGTCTTAAGAAAACCATTACAAGTTAAAGTAACGGACAGACGACAAATTTCATTGTTCATTGTTGAGGGAACCTATAGAAAGAATGAGACATAGCCTTTGCATGTGTGTACAGAATTAGCCTTTTACACTCATGTTTTTGTGTCTGACGTCAAACTGATTGAAATAATTAAGAATTAATCCAATTTAAAACATGATTAGAATCCTATTTATTTCCTTTAAGAAAAGGTATTTGTATGTAACAATGTACAATGTACTGCTAATTCATAAAATGTGCAGTCTTCACTTCAAGTAAACAAATCATAGCATAAATTGGGCATGTTGACACCAAATTGAAATTTCTGAACAGAGAAGTTTTTATTTTTTTTAACAAAACACAGTCAGTGCTATTCTAATGGTTATCAACATTTGATTTCATTGGAATTTATAGTAATTTGGTATTATTTTTATCAGAAATTCAGGTTAGCATCGTAGATTAATACATGTACACGTATGTATTTTCAGTATAGAAATATCTCTGCTTAACATGGATCAGTAGTACATAAACAAATTGATGTATAATATGTAATAATGGCGAGGCAAATATATACAGATCATGGTTCATTCAGATCATATCATACGAAGAGAGGAAAACGGTAAATAAAAATTACGACAAAGAAATGTGCGAAAAATGTCAGACAAAATATCTGTAATCTATACCAATCTCTTTTCAACCTATAAGGCAACAAAACAATCTACATGTGTGTGTATAACAAGCATTCAAAGTGCGCGCCTTATCAGCACTATTGATGTGACACAAAAATTATAAAAAAATCTCACTTTTTATGCCAACAGCATTAAGGCTGATATACTTCTACAATTGTCATTTACTTGCAACGTAGGTCAATTCTTCTTATTTGGATAACACATGACAAATACAGTAATTAAAGAGGGAAAGAAACAAGAATTTATTTTAAAAAGTAGGTCAAATATCGAAATCATGAAAGATTTCAGATTGGTTCAAGTCCGAGAAAGTTAGACTAAATGAAGGAATGGCTGTGTTCAAGGGCGAGCACTCTGGTGAAACTAGGTCAACGGATAAAATACTCAAAGATCAAACTGTGTCAAACTGTTTAAAACTCTCATCCACAGATTTATTTTCATTTTCAAAATGAAAGTAAAGACCCGAAGGAAACTGGAGATTTCCCATATCGTACCGAGACATGTTAACATTACAGAATTGTGCAATTACAGTGTATACCTGACTTTGACAGAAATATATATCTAAGTCTCTTACTGACATTAGGGACAAGTAATTATGAAACATGCACAAACAAATAATAATGTCACATTTCAAATCTATAAATGTATATATTTTTACGTAAAATATGATGTCTTTTTTTTTTTAAAACTTTTTGAGTGTCCTTAAAGTTTATACTTTTTCATTGAATTTGCAAATCAACAATTTTCATAAATACATGTAACATATTTTCTGCAAAAACTTTTTTCATATCAATGCATATAATTCAAAATTTAATTTGTTATTTCAACTAAATAGCTATAAGATTGCTGACATTTTAATAATTCAAAAGAATCAGTCCATCAAAATAAAATTTGCTAGAAAACATATTTTGATGAAAAAAAAATACTTTTCATAAACAACTAATAGTAATTTCAAATTTATGCATAATTATGTATTATGCAGTACAAACCTTAAATGCGAAGTCAAAACAAACGTCAGATAGCCTAAGAATAAACCAGATCATCATATTATACATGTATACATAATACACGAAAAATAACGACATCAAAACAGCACTCTCTGCACAAAAATCTATATATACACATCATACTTGAAGCTCAATCTTTGATATGTGTAAAAGTTGATTCCGTATTTTCAATAAACCGAGTTTCCGAACATCCCATATAGGTCAGTATTAGGACATAATTGCATTGTGACGTCACAAAATTCCTACAGAAATGTCATTTTTGATGCACGTTTTCCCTCCATTTTATACTTGTTTCAATTGAAAATGATGACATCACAATTAGTTTAAGTCAGATACCGGTCCCAAATGGGAGCTAACTCTGTATATTGAATAGACGGAATACCATAATCTATATACATTATAAAAATTACGGAAATGTATCTCCAAATTAGTGGTACAAAAATGATATGAAAAACAATTCTTTCTTGTTTACGCTATATAAGAAAAAAAGAAAGAAAATGGATTTTGTGTAACCAATCTAGTTAAAGCTGAATCTGATACGTTTCTAATTATATCACATAATGCACCCTACATTTGATCATATGACACAATTTCATAATTTTCCTAATTATGACATTTACGAATGTTACATAGTGCATCAGAGACCTGTTTTAGGACAAAAAAGGTCTAAAGATCAATTATGATGTCAAAAACAAATCTGTGGCATAGGCGCGAAATTCGTTAAATTCTGACCTTATTTTAATCTATATCATTTACATGTATTTCATGTGAAAAAATCCATTTCTTAATGATATTTATGAAACCCACTGTGTGATCCTAATTCTTTCATAAATGTCAGGGATACAAAAGTACATTTTTTTTTCATAAATTTCATAAATTTTTTCATAAATTTTTTTTCAAAAATTTTTTTTCAAAAATTTTTTTTCAAAAATTTTTTTTCAAAAATTTTTTTTTCAAAATTTCATAAACTTTTTTCTTAAATTTCAAAAAATGGAATGGAAAAACTATTTGAGATCCTCTTTACATACTTAACAGTGCAGAACAGTACATACAGTACTCTTTTTGATTCAATTTGCCATTTATGTAACGTCTATTTTTCATACTGCCTGAATTCTACAAATATTGAAGATTATTGCCGATCAAAACAAATGCAACAAGGACAGATCAGGGTAATGTATAAAGAAAAGCAAATCAAATCATTAATTCAAAAATACGAGGAACAATATTCATGTATAAGAAAATAGATATAACATGTTTTGTTAAACTTCCTTGAATAAAGCATACCAATAACTATTTACATCAGGAATGCAGTATGATCATATAACAAAGAGATTCATGAAGTAAAAAGAAAAGTATCACAAAGATATGACGGACAGTTAGTTGTTATTTCTGTCGCTATGGCACTTGCTCCCGATACGTGAGCTCATTTGACGTCCCCTGTAGAGGGCGCTCTCCCTGTCAGTATTAAAAGGAATGTATGCAAACACAAACGTCAGTATATATTATGCAATAACGAGAGGTTCATCGTCAGAAAAACCTCGGATCATAGGCGAGTCCTCTTCTTCACCTGTAACAAGGAATGACATCTGAATGAACATTTTGAATCAGAATTTTGAATGAACATTTGAATGAATATTTTGAGGCAAAATTTTGAATGAACATTTTGACTGAAGATTTTATGGCAGAATTTTCAATGAACATTTTGAATGAATATTTGAGGCAGAACTTTGAATGAACATTTTGCCTGAAGATTTTGTGGCAGAATTTTGCATGAGCATTTTGAAATAACAGTTTGTGTCAGGATTTTGAATAAAAAACATTTTGAATGAACTGAGTTTGAATCAGAATTTTGAATGAATTTATAGTAAGAGATTTAAATGAATATTTTGACTTAGAATTTTGAATGAATATTTTGCATTAGAATTTAATAGGACAATCTGAAGCAATGAATAACGGAGAATTCTACATGGAAATTATCCTAAATTCTAACCTATTTCGTCAGCGGCCGTAAAAGTCGTGGTTCCAGATCTAGTATCGTAATGACTGTTTGCAAACGCCAGGAAACTTCGCTGGAGCCTACGATGACGGACAATGTAAAATCCCAGCACTGCCACCAGTATTATAACAATGGACGTTATAGAGACGATTATTGCGATCAGATTCGTTTTGGGTAACGTAACACTCTGTGGTGCAGTATCAGTGTCTGTTACTGAAAGAAGAAATTTATGCTTTTAAAAAGACCATTGTATGAATTTAATCATCATTGCAAACTGCCTACTGCCCGCGCAACTCATTTCTGAAATTTACAAAATGTAAGGAGTGTAACAAGATATTGATATATTGCGATAATCAATCAACTAGTATCGTATTGCAATACAAAATGCATATCGCTATATATCGCACCCATATAGATTATATGAATAAATCATTGAATCACTTAATTGAAAAGTGACCCATGGTCCACATCGCTCACAATTGAAATGAATTATGACAAAAGCAATCAAAATTATCAAAATCAAAATTATCAAAATTAATTATGTGTGTTTCTTTCAAGCAAATGACATTGACAAGAAATTCAATCAGAGAATATTAACAATATGGACAAACATACAAAAAGGAACCTGATATAATATCATCTATGAACATAAATATGATAAAAATGAAAAGAAACAATATATTGCAAAAATCATTCCAGGGAATTCATGTGTCGCCTGCGAAACATAGCGACACTTAGGAATCACTTTTATATAGGGTGTGACAGACATCCAAGTGTGACAGACAGACGGACGGACAGACAACGAGATCCCTAAGTATCCCTATACTTCGCAGGCGACACAATAAATTGCAATACATGGCTAGTACATGTATGTGTTTTTAGTCTTCATGTAATTTTGTCTTAGATGCTATGCATGTTAATTTATAGTGTTTTATTGTTTGTAAATTTCTGTGATATGTATGTCTCACTAGTCGGTTAAAAAGCTCTACAGAGCTTATGTTTCTTGTTACTCTGTATATATTGCCGACTCAAAATAAATATTACTTGACTTGACTTGACAGCTAATAAAATATCGCAATATATCGCGATTCACTTTTGGCATATCATTTCACCCCTACAAAATGTAGAGTTTTGGTAATCAAGATAGGAAAATTCCACTATAAAACGGAAAAAATAATGTCTGATAAGTCCAGTTGAGGTGTTGGACATTTGGTGATCCTGCTATTAGTACTGACCTTCAAATGTTTCCTTCTCTTCCAAGCTCCAGTCGCCATAGTAACCATCTATGACCTTGTTGACCCTAACTCTAAATGTATACATATACACGCCTTTGTCTTCTAGTTTGATCTTCATTGATTTAGAGTTCGAAACTCCGATTGACTTGAATAAACCCAACTGATGTAAGGTTTTTCCGTCCTTTTTTGGGTGGTCCTTCTTCATCTGAACTTCGTAACCCTAAAATATATATTTATGTTAAGTCACATACAAAGAGTCTTTATGTGTATGTTTGTAAGTAAATATGAACTAAGTCTTTAAAAATATCAGAATCTCTGCACTAATTCAAACTTCTTTGATGGAACCAGAAATCTCATGCATATCAGCAAGTTACAACTGTATGGCTGCACACATTGCAAAGTTTAAACTGAAAGTTAAATTAAGCATTTACCAATAATATTTTATGTATAAATCAAACATACAAAACAATCTCAATCATTTAAATGCTTTACATGGACCTTATTAAATGGGACAATTTAATGCACTCAACTGATCAAGACAATTCTGAAAGCGAAATCTATAATGGATTTCTTATGTCCATATTTTGACAATTCAAAACGTAAAACGTATTTTTCAATTAATTTCCGTTAAAAATACAGACAAACCTTAAAGTAAACAACTCTGCCACGGCAATTAATACTCTTTATGCACCAAGATTTTATACAATAATTGACAAGAGTCAACTTACGTTAAATTTTCCACTAGGAATCAAGCTTTCATCATAGCTCCACCTGAGATAGGCTGTATCTGTACCCAATTCATTTTCCAAAACTACACTGTCAGGGGCTGGCCATTTAGCTGTGCAATAGAGAATTTACGATTAACATGCAAGCATTATGATACATGTATTATTCGATATTTTCGATAAATAGAGTTACTGCCAATTCGGGATGGTATCTGACGTAGACTCATTCTGACATCATCAAATTCTATGGAAATGGTCCTTAAACTCTGTGAAATGATGGCACGAAATCGATGTTACCATACCAATTTTATGCCATCATGATGGTTTTACGTCAGAATCATATCGTCCAAAATGGGAATGAACTCCATTTTGCAAAAATGACCTGATACAAGTCAGAGCTTGAATAATTAGAAAAAAACTTTATATACTTAAGCTTCTTTTCACATACCAAAGAGGTACATCCATCTGTTATTAGAAGATAAATTACAATTATTTTGTCTACATGGCCAGGTTTTCTTTGAAGAGATAAGAAGAGATCCCCATGCATATTTTTAGAAACAAGCAAACTCATCCGTGTCAAAAAATAGCTCAAACTCAAAGGTCAAGGTCAAAAGAAAACTTACGAATGGTTACTTTCAGTGTGGCCACCCTGGAATTCTTTCTGTCTGTTCTGACACTGATTGTGTAATTTCCTCCCGGATGCAATGGTTGGAACACTTCAAACATACGGGTTTTATTTGTCCTCTGATATTTTTCATGTGATATAGGATAATGGCCCTGCTCTATCACAGTCACAGCATATCCCTGTGAGAGAAAAATAAACTTTTTTTTATCCCACCTCTAGCAATTTCTTGCAATCTGATTGGCCGAGAAGAACCGGATATTATGTTGTATTATGCTACTGCCGGGATATTATTTTAATATCCCACTTCTGCCAAGACGCTGTTGACGTCACTGAGATGCTTTAAAATATGTTGATGTAAACATACACAAAGCAAAAGCCAACGGAAATTAATTCCTCTTGCTAGAAAGCATTACTCCAATTTCTTTTGTGTTCATACAGGAATACTTTTATTAGACCAAAGCTTAAGGTAATAGGGGGTATAATAACAATATTGTCAAAAAGCTAGAAATCATGTACTTCCTTATCTTAAACATTTTTAGATATTTGATATTATTTTTTAATGTTTCATTCAACTCGATATGAAAATGTATGGTCCTGAACATTGCCGAAGTTGTGCGTTTTTGGCCAACTTCATGGTATTTAATTTTTCTGTTATCAAAATCACCAAAAGTAGAGTATTATACCGATCCAACACCCTTATAGAGTACTTCTGGTCATTTTCCTTATACTCCGACAAATACCAATGATTTTAAATAATCAGGAATCTTTGGAGCTATAGAGAAGATCACTGAGAAGTGCCATCCCTCAATTGTGCTTGAATAGGATACATAGCATGGCTGGGCCGATTCATCAAGGCATCGATAAATTTCATTAGACATTGCTTGATCGATATCTGCATCTAAATACAGTCTACTTTCAATAAGTTGAACTTCAACTGACCATCAGGAAAAGTTCGACTTATAAGGACTTCGACTTATTGAGTACATGACAAGCAATCGATTTTCCAAAAGAATTATTTTCCTTTCTCTATTTCCGTTCACAAATGTTTGTTTTGTCCACTTATATTATGTTTGTATGTATGACTCCATAGCAAGAAAGCATCAATAATCCGTCTATCGATCTCCTTATAATAAATCGGTTCTGTTTAAGAATTGAAATTAATTTGTGGTTTGACTTATTGAAGTTAATTTTCAGCGTAAAATGAGTTAAGGGACCTAAAAATAAGTTCGACTTAACGAAAAGTTCGAGTTATCGGAATTTGAGTTATCAGGAGTAGAAATGCACAGAAATCAATGGAAGAGAATCGGGACTTTTAAAAACAGTTCGAGTTAACTGGATATTCGAGTTAACAGAGTTTGAGTAAACGAGAGTAAACTGTAATTTTGAATTTCTTTGATTTTCAGTCCATGTACATTTTCGTAGAAGCAGAACTGAACCAAGGCCAGCATGACCAAACACGGGTTTAAATATGCCATGTCGGAACATTTTGGAATGTAGATTTATGAGGAAAACGAAATAAGATAACAAGATATGGATACTGTTATTTACTGTTATTTACAGATTATTCAAAACATCTTTCATAAAATACACGACAAGTATGCAAGTTTTCAACAAATATGCTAGTTCTCTTATGATTCTTATAAAATCTTTGCATGAAAAGTATCATGATATATCATAGCCAATTGTGCCTCATGTGAAATTCATATGAAATTTACATGAACTTTACATTAAAGTTCACATGAAATTTATGTGAAACGAGCACAAACATGAAATTTACATGAATTTTTTTACATGAAATTCATGTGAAGTTCCCGACATGAAGTTTTTGTGAGTTCAATTTCGAATGAAGGTCAGAAAGAAACATTTATGTGAAATTCATGTGAAGAAAATCTATGTGAAATTCATGTAAATATTTTTCACATAAATCTTATGTGAAATTTATATGAATTTCATATAAACTTTCATGTGAAATTTACATGATGCTCATTTCATATGAATTTCATATGAGGCACAATTGGCTGTGTATATGTATCATATCAGCAGGGTGGTATAACAATACATATCAGATCAGTTCATCATGGTTTCAGCCCAGCCCTAATATCTTATAGCATTTTATTTTATGGAGAATTTTAAGATATTCAACCCTTTTATCTCTGGTTTTTATGCATTAAGGGTTGAATATCTTACATTTGAGAAACAAACTCTTTAACAAAAACAGCTTTAATGTTGACTTTTTTTCAAGTATAGTATATCAAGAGGCATAACCCTGTAAAAAGAATTTAGCAAAAATACAAAGCAAAAAATTATTTAAAAATCATTCCAAGGAATGCATGATGTGTCGCCTGCTACATAGCGACACTCAGAGAGAGACAAACAGAAAGCATGGAAACCCAAATTTACCTCAAGTTTTGCCGGTAGGGTACTAATATACAGTTAAATAGGAAATACAATGTAGGTCTGGTCTCGGGGAACCAGAATCATGCTAACTCCCTCAATGGTATACTTTAATGGTTTTATTATACCGAAACAAACATTATACTGAATCAAACATATCTCTTAGGTATACCGAAACAAACAAACGACTGAATGACTGAGTAATGGAAAATATTAATTTCTGATGATAAGATAAACAGAAACATCATTTGTCATACTCATACATGTTTAATTTTTGATTGTTTTATTTTATTGTGGATTAATTTATGAGCTAAGCGGATAGGAGGCGGATTACTCTGCTCGCGTATTAATAGTGTCATCCAATCAACCTTCAACGGCGCTGAATGGCAGATACTGACACACCCCCAAAGAAGCTCCGCCCCAATTTGAAGCTAACTCCCTGGGGAAATAGTCTTCTCAACTAACACACTCCTTTGCAGGGAAATAGTCTTATCAGGCAATTTTCAGGGATTTAGTTAAATTTAATGAGTCTCATTTTATATAGGGAAAAATCAGTAGAGGTATAATAATAACATATAAAAGCTGCCTTACCAATGGTGTAATCATGTCTTCACAGGATGACTGCCATGTCAGATTTCCTACTGTGTAATTACGGGTCAAATACTGTAAAGTTACATTCTCAGGCTGTGCATAATCATCTGTAACAGACATAAAGAGAACATTTATACGGAGTGTCTATATACTGTATGTCACTTATGTGTACTTATTTTTGTGGGATTCATATCTCACATGTAGAGTTAGTGCTGTTAGGCATGCACTAATTCAAGACCACGCTAAATATTCAATTTACAATATATTATTATGGAGAATATTCATGATATCACTCTTACTGCAAGTTGTCCCAATTTGCCAAATTTTGGTTACATGGACAGTTAGTTTTGTAACGATTAACATTTGAATGTGAATTTTAGGAGAAATTTATGTGAAATTTCATGAGAAAATATGTGTACATTTCAAACTTGCAAGTAAATTTCTCGGGAAGGCTCCTTAAATTTCATGAACAGCAAATTTGTCTGTATAGCTACCTGAGCCTGTTTCATGAAAGTGTGAAGGGAGCTCAACTCACCTGGACCGGTAAAGAAGAACTTGGTATCACCCATAGGGCACTTGCCCGGGCTGGATAGGGCAACTCGTACGCCATACTCCTCGCAGGCCTGAAGACCGTTAATCACAGCAAAGTTCTGTTGGGAGACAGTCGTCTTCATGGCAAGATTCTCTGTGTCTTTATCGTTGTCAAGGTTACGAGGATTGAAATCATAGAAAACTGTGTAATTCTGGAAAATAGAAAATGAAATCTATAAGATGATGTTACTACATGAGAAACGACATGCATGACTGAATGTCACATAACTACAAGTGCAGATCTAGAGGGGATCTAGAGGGGAGATAGGGGGTCAAGATTCCCACTGGAATTTGCCAAAAAAATGCAGATTTTTCCTGTTTGTACAGATATTATTAGTTACCTAGTCATCTAATGACCTAGTACAGGGTGATACCAGGTCACTAGGTTTTATATCAGGCAACGCGTAGCCAAGTCCGGTATAAAAGCTAGTGACCTGGTATCATCCCATACCAGGTCACTAGATGTCTTGGTAACGAATTTACCACAACGATGACCTACTTTGATTATTTTCATGTTGACACTATGACGCCAACACAAAGGATAACATTGTGACGTCATAAGGGGTCCGGTATAACAGGCAAGGCACCCAGTATAAGATTACATGACCGCATCAGCCAATCGCTTTCCAGGATTTCCAGGCTAACTAGTCAGAGGTGGGGTAATTTTCAAAACCATATCCTGGATCCCCCTGACAGCTTAGACCCCCCCCCCCATCCCTGCCCTTGGTTTTTTTTTTCTAGATCTGTGAATGGACAATTGTAGTAAAAAATAGAAAGGAGGTCATCAAGAGGCTTGACTCAGCCTGTAAACCAAATACATTATACTTGATACATGTACAGTGAAACCTGTCTAAACCGATACCTGTCTAATCCGATAACCTGTCTATTCCGATAGAACTTTGTGGTCCCAAAGATTTTCCTATCTTTTCCTATATAAAATAACCTGTGTAAACCGAACACTGCCTACTCCGAATACCGATACACATTTTTGGTCCCAGTGACATTTAATACATGTATTTTACACTGTCTAAACCGATATGTTAAAACAACACCTACCTTGACCAACCCATGTTTTGATTATCTCCCCAAGCTGATCAATTAAAACTTATCATAGCTCAATGGACTCAATTTCTCTTATTAGTAACCTGCCCAAGCCATGGCCAGTGTCTTAATTGTTTGTATTATGATGAGATTAATTTGTATGTAAACTTATCACCAAGTACAAATATGAAAATTACTTAGCCAATTCCACCTGACTTGAAATCTTTTTCATGGAGTAAACATTTAATGTAACTTATTATCACAGAGAGGATAATTTTTATGAGAAATAAGAGGTTTAAAAGTTTATTGTAAACATGAAAGCATTACTAACTATTTCACAGATTTATAGTGAATTTTTCACTAGGAATATAAAGATAATTTGAAGAAATTATCAGGATGTCTTAATTCTATTAAACCTGTGTAATCCGATAACCTGTCTATACCGATATTTTTTCTTGGTCCGAGTCGATATCGGTTTGGACAGGTTTCACTGTACTATACGTGTATTGTATAATATAGATATACTGTATGAAACACTAGTCTAAATGTTTCCCAAATAGCCATGAAATAACTGTATAAGCTCAAAATGCATCGAAGATGCAAAATGCCGAGTTGCAAAACTGGAATGTAAGTATGAATATGCAGACCAGTTGCTGATAATAGGTGCAATACAGGCTCAAAAATGGTCTGGAAACCATTTTCAATTACCTAAGTCCTGTGACCTTGATCTTTGACCCTTTGACCCCTAAATCAAAAGTGGTCATTTTCTATTCACTGGAAACATTTCTGGCAAGTTACATGATTATAGGTGCAATACAGGCTCAAATTCAGTCGGGAAACCATTTTTAATCATCTTAGTCCTGTGACCTTGACCTTTGAACCCCAAAATTGATAGTGGTCATCCTTGATCCATGGGAAACATTTCAGGCAAGTTTCATGATTATAATTGCAATACAGGCTGAAATATGGTCCGGAAACCACTTTCAATCATCGGAGTCCTGTGACCTTGACCTTTGACCTTTTGACCCCAAAATCAATAGGGGTCATTCTTGATTCATGGGAATCATTATTGGCAAGTTTCATGACTTTAGGTGCAATACAGGCTAAAATATGGCCAGGAAACCATTTTCAATCATCAGAGTCCTGTGACCTTGACCTTTGACCTTTTGACCCCAAAATCAAAAGTGGTCATTTTCTATTCACAGGAAACATTTCTGGCAAGTTACATGATTATAGGTGCAATACAGGCTGAAATATGGTCCGAAAACCAATTTCAATCAACAGAGTCCTGTGACCTTGACCTTTGACCTTTTGACCCCAAAATCAATAGGCCTCATCCTTGATTCAAGGAAAACATTTCTGGTAAGTTTCATGATTATAGGTGCAATACAGGCTGAAATATGGTCCGGAAACCATTTTCAATCATCTGAGTCCTGTGACCTTGACCTTTGACCTTTTGACCCCAAAATCAATAGGCCTCATCCTTGATTCAAGGGAAACATTTCTGGCAAGTTTCATGATTATAGGTGCAATACAGGCTGAAATATGGTCCGGAAACCATTTTCAATCATCTGAGTCCTGTGACCTTGACCTTTGACCTTTTGACCCCAAAATCAATAGGGCTCATCCTTGACTAATGGTGAGTAAGTGTATGAAGTTTCATTGTTATAGCCTCTTTCGTAGTTGACTTATAGTCCGGAAACCAATTGTTGACGCCCTCCCGCCCCCCCGCCCAGACGCCCGCCCAGACGCCCGCCCGCCCGTCTCACATCAAATTAAGAGCCGAGTTGCAAAACTCGGCTAATAATAATTAAATGCAAAACAAATGTAATTTTCACGATGAAACACTTAAAAAGATATGCATTAATGCACTATAAATCATGAATTGCATGTACAATAAATGCACTTGAATTTTTTGCATACATTGTTACTTTGGTACCGTTTACTGTCTTCCAATGTTCTCTATATATCATTAGTAATTTTGTAACAAAACACAAATCAAGACACTCAATATTCTATAGATAAAACACTGTGACTTACGAATTTTGTTCCTTTGGTACCGCTGACTGACTTCCAAGTTACTTTATATATCGTGTCTCTATCAGACTCCACAGGCTTAAGGGTATATGACGGGATGTACTTTGTAACATCATCATTTCCTGTAAGAATTTACAGCATGGGTCATAGTAACTTTAATTTTTTAACCGTCTTTGTTCGTGAGCCTTTTATTTTCGTGGCGTTCGCGAGTCAGCTTGCGTCGCAAAAATTAAATGCCGCAAACATGTTTTAATAAGGGTGTATTATTGACAAAACCTCTATTTTCGTGAACATTAAAAGATGCAAATAGATCAGTGTTATCAGATTCGCAAATAAAAGATGCTGGGAACAAAAGACGGCCTACAGTATAGGAAATTGAAACTAGGTATTGTTCACAAAACAAATCGTTGCCAAGGAACGAAGTGAGGTGACATGCCATTTTGGCCGTACTCTATTTCTAAAGACACTCAGATACTCAAAATTTTCTGGTTTGCAAAAAAATCAAATGTATTGGGTCATAGCCCTATATTGATTACTAAGACGCTCAAAATGTCTAAAAATGGTGAAATAATTGAAAATATCAATAAACAGGTGAAATTTTGATACAAAATTATGAAATTAAGTAGCCCTCGCTCATTTTGATTTTTATAGACTTTGATAGATACATGTATCTGATCGACCTTTCAATTTGCATTAAAATATTCTTATGCAAGGCCTGGCGCATACTTGAAATTAAAAAATTTAAGTGTAAAAAATGATGATTTTCCATTGCCTTTCGTTATTCAGGGCAAATGACGTCATACATCACGATCGTTATGTTACAGAGGCTCAAAATTAAGAGGAAGTATTTCCTCGCATATTGTACATCACAATAAGTGATAATACGTAATTCCTATCATAAAAGCAATTTTCATTGAAATTATAGAGTTGATTTGAGGGGTAAGCACACATACACATGTGATCCTTTGAATAATTATATGTTGCAATTTAATAATTACCTCTTGCAGTTACAGATGAGCGTTGTCCTGGTGAGTGGGAATTGTAGGGATAAATATACAACGTATAGCTAAATCCTGGACATAGGTTCTTTACTGTAAAAAAACAAAACAAAACAAAATGTGTTCATTAAATATCAATCCCTCGTGATCATATTTTCTCTCAGAGCAGGCAGGCATTTCCCCAAGGTCAAGGTCACTAGTCAACAAATTTTAAAAATGTCAATATAAACTCTTTATCTTAAATAAAATGGCAATCCAAGGAATGCTTGTGTCGCCTGCGAAGCGGCTTATTCTAGGAGGTGGATCACATGGTTCAAAATTACTGATATCACTATAAAAGTCTAATGAAATTCATATGTGAAATATCAGACCTCTTACTTACCAACTGAAAGATATGGTCAATCTCAAATTTTCAGAAAATAGTGTCAATCAACTAGGTCAAGGTCACTGCGTAAATATTTTGGTAGCAAAACAAAGGTCACATCATATGAAATATATGCGTGAAACATTAAAGCCCTATCACTTAGCAATCAAAAGATATACGCAATTCTAAGGAAAAAGATCAAATATCTAGGTCAAGGTCACTAGATCAAAATTTATGGTATGTCTAGAATGGTCTTGTCACAAAGAATACACATGTGAAATATCAAAGCCCCATCACTAACCTATCAAAAGATATAGTGAATCCCAACTTTTTTGAAAAGTAGGTAAAATATCTATGTCAAGGTCACAAGGTCAAAAATTATTGTATGTGCAGAAAGGTCTTGTTACAAGGAATACACAAGTGAAATTTCAAAGACCTATCACTTACCAATCAAAAGATATATACAATATTAATTTTTTTAAAAGTAGGTCAAATATGTAGGTCAAGGTCAGTAGGTCAAAAATTATGGTATGTGTAGAAAGGTCTTGTTACAACCAGTATACAAGTTAAATTTCAAAGTCCTATCACTAACCATTCAAAAGATAATGCAAATTTTAACTTTTTTGAAAAGTAGGTCAAATATCTAGGTCAAGGTCACTAGGTCAAAAATTATGGTATGTGTACAAAGGTCTTGTCACAAGGAATACACATGTGAAATATCAAAGCCCTATCACTTACCATTCAAAAGATATAAGCAATCTTATTTTTTTCGAAAAGTAGGTCAAATATGTAGGTCAAGGTCACTAGGTCAAAAATTTTGGTATGTGTAGAAAGGTCTTGTCACAAGGAATACACATGTGAAATATCAAAGCCCTATCACTTACCATTCAAAAAGTAAGGGCTGTGACACCCAAAGTGTGACAGACAGACAGACGGACTGACTGACGGACGGACGGACGGACGGACAGACGGACAACGGACAAAGTGATCCCTAAGTGTCGCTATGCTTCGCAGGCGACACAAAAATCTGATCTGTTTGAAAACATTTTAAAGGAATATAGCTGCATTTAGTCAAATTATCAGTCTTGAAAAAAATACATTCCCTTACATGTTACATATGCAAGATTTGATTTCTTTCTTTATTTTTAAAATACCAGTATCCCCCCCCCCTTTTTTCACAGAATATCAAATCACTTGTGCTTTACCCCCTCCCCTCATCCATAACATAAATAAACAGTGTGTGAAATTGACTGATAAAGTCTTACAGACATTCGGTGGACAGTGATTTTAGTTCCTATGGACCACAGCAAATTCCTATGAACCAAAATAAAAAACCCTAAAATCTAATCTTTTATATGCATTTTATTTGATAAAACAATACTCATATTCTTTTTCAATCTCAAACAATTTCTCTGATGTTTTCATTATTCTCCTCCATTTTATTTGTACGAATACAATTTTGTGGAATGCTGCATTATTCAGATGTTACATGTAGTACACACGTTTTTAAGTTTGCAAAGCTAATATTTCTAAAAATGCTCAAATTTCCTATAGACAAGTCGGTCTATAGCATTTTTGATCGCTGTAGACCGATCCAATTTACTGTAGACATTGGCAATCAGGCCACCGTTAATTTCGCAAACTGAATATAATAGACTGTCAATATTACCATACCTCAAACAAATTCATACATGTACATAAAAAAAATTTATCAAAACTTACAAGTATACGAGGTTGCCATTTTGTCCACATTGAGTGTGATCTCTGTATTCCAGGCATCAACATAAACAATACGATAACCTGTGACTGCGACTTTGGTGTCCGTAGGTGCTTTCCACGACAGTTTACCAGTATACGAGTCAATCCAGTGCCATTTTAGGTCCGTTATACCCTCTGTAAGACCTCCGGCATCGTATTCTAATTTCATACTTTTAGAAGGTTTTGATTCTCCTGCCTCGTTGACAGCGACAACCTGCATCAAGACACGAAGAGTCTTTTTAACTATTTCATACAGAACAGCAGCCTGTTTCACAAAAATACTTACGAAAAATTTCAGGTATTTTCGTAACTTTTGACTGCTTAGTACTTCTTACAAACTAAAAATCACAATGTTTTGTTCTTGAATTTATATTTAGTATGTAGAAATGATATAAGAAAGCACAATATAACCTACATTTAAAAACATTTGAAGCTTTTATTTGATAATGAAAGTTACAAAAATTCTTGAAAGTTTTCGTAAGAACTTTTTGTGAAACTTAGCACAGCCCTGTAGTTTTCTTGTGACATCATCAGCAGCCAAATTGGAGAAAGTTCATAATGGGCTTAACGGAAAAATATTTAGGCATTTTTCTAAGAAAAATGAACTGTACAATTACATCAATCAGTATACATGTATGAAAAAGACTGAATTAAACATTGTAGTTAACATTTAAAATAAAACACCGCTAAAGACAGTATGGCCGGATTGCAAAGTAAGTTTTTGTCACTAACTAGGTCAAGGTCACTAGGTCAAATGTTAAAGCATAAATTGAAACGTCTTGTCATAGGCAACCTACATGAATAATATAAAGTTTCTATTGCATAAAGTTCCTAGAATTTGCTTCAACCAGAAACTTTAATCAAAATGTTGACAACAGACGACAAACAGACGGACGGACATCGTCAATCTTTAGTCCAGAATTGCTTTGCAATCTAGCCAAAAACAGAAAATGCATTGCAATCAATATATAAACATACCCAGATAGTATAAGTTGATCCAATTTTCAAGCCTTCTTGTAGGACAAAGTTACAGTAAGCACCGATACAGAACTCTGCACCAAGTTTCCTCTTAATCGGGGTTGACGAAGTACTACTCTGGCACTTGACCTGTAAATAAAGGCATGATACTGACATTATCCAATATGATGAAATACTGTAAACCCTCTTTTACTCGCGGAGTCTTAATTTTGCTTACACGAGTGAAGTGACTGGTTTGCGACGTTTTATTTTCGCAACATCGTACCTACATACATGTATCTTACTACACACATGTTTGGACATATTCATGGCATATTTTATTTATGCGAACTGAAGGACCTCACGAATATCGCGAAAGTAAAACACTTGCAAATAAATGATGGTTTACAATATCCTTTATCTGTAAATGTAGTCATAATCACTTGAATTTGATTGCACTAGGTTCAATCCGAGGCAGCACACCCTGTCCTTTATTGACCGGTGGATGCCCATATAGTTGTAGTTGTTATATACAAAGTATGCACACTCTGTACGGCGACTTTGCTTGCATACAAAGCGCACCGCTCATAACGATTTACCAATAATAATAATAATTTTTCACTTGCAGCCTTTCCTTTTCAGGGTCTACATATGCATTTTATAGGAACAACCATCCAAGGTTGTCTCTTAGGGGTGAAATGATATGCTAAAAGTGAATCGCGGGATATTGCTATATCTTATTAGCTGTATTGCGATATATTGTTTCTTTTCATTTTCAGATAAAATAAGGTTCTGTTTTGTGTTAATACAAATGTATTTCCTTATTGAATTTCACACTGTCAATGTCATTTGCTTGAAAGCATTGAATCATTTTGATTGTGTTTGTTATAATTCATTTCAATTATGAGCGATATGGACAATGGGTTGCTTATTCTCAATTGACCCTTCCGATTGCGGGAAAAAAGGCAAAATTTTGTGACGTCACAATGCTTTTACCTCGGACAAACAAGCTTCGAACCTCGGTCAAACATCAAAATTGCATTGTGACGTCATGGAATTTCTAAATTTTTTCCCGCGTTTGGAAGGGTCAATTAACCTGATTAAATTCAAAGTTATTCAATGATTTATTCCTATGATTTATAAGGGTGCAATATATTGCAATACACATTTTGTATCGCGATACGATATGAATTTATTACGTATCACAATATATCGATATACATGTATTGTTATACACCCCTATTGTCTCTATGGCACTGAGGTAAGATTGGCCAAGCTTTTAAGATATGCTGGTTGAAGGTGTGTGCAAAGTGTATTGACTTTGTAGTCATGTGGAACTTCTTTTGCATTCTCCTTCTTTTGATTAGTTGGAATGTCAAAAGGTACCGTTCAAAATGCATATTAACAATCATTGTAATCGGGAAGAAAATACAATAAACAATACAATACAAAATTAAGTACATTATTTTGTACATAGTATACATTCAATCACTACAAGTACAATCTACCTAAAAAATTTCTTAATCTGTTGGAAACCACTGTAGCATATCACGTTGATAATCTCTAGCCCTGGAGTTCCCTTCGATTAAACAATGTAAATACTGTCTGAATCATAAGAGCATCATTATCATTTATACGATGGAAATCTTTTCTGGTCAAGAATAAAGGCGTATTCAGCAAACACTTCAACATAATTTATTTTTATTTTGTTTACATGTTATGATATGGTGCACGTAAATAAAGAAAATTTTCTGTTGAAGTGTTCTCTGAATATAACTCTATACTTGACCAGAATAGATTACCATCATTTAAATGATAATCATACTCGTATGATAGGCCTAAAATAAATTCTTGCAAAGTAGATTTAGACAATATTTACCTTGTGTAATCGAAGCGGATTCCCAGGCTAGAGATTATTTGCCTGTCATGTGATATGCTACCGTGGAAACACGTGTAGGATACCTAAAAACAAGGCTATCAAAAAAGGTAGTTTTACCTACCAGATAATACTGGACTCTTCCATTCCTATCACTAGATTTGTCCCACCTTACATCTATCTTAGTGGAATCACCAGGCGCAGGGCTAGCATGGAATTTACCAGGGGCATCAGGCACTGTAAAGTAGTTAACATACTGTAAAAGAGGTTATTTTTGCGGTGAAATTTTTGTGAAACAAATTTTGCAACAGAACGCATGGGGATGATTTTGGCGAAGTTGTGAGTATTCCTTTTAGTCAATTATACTGGTTGTTATTTTCATGCAGGGACTATTTTTCCTGACAATAATACATATGCGAAAAATGCAAAAATTACCTCCACTTCAATTCAATGTTTACAGTACATGCAAATAGATAATTTTCCTATTTCTATAGTGAGCTCAAAATGTCTGTTTTGTGGGCACAATTGTCTAGTGATTAAGACATCAAGCCAGAGACTTCAGGATAGTTAGTTTCAAGCCTCACTAGAATTGTCGGCTGACATGAATACTCTCTGTGTTAAGGCCATGTTACACGACACAGCTAGTTGCATGCAACTAATTGCAGAGATTTTGCGGTCCAAGCGAGTTGCAGCGACTCGTGCTGTCACATGTTGCAACTAATTGCATATACATGTATTTTGTGCAAAATTCATACCTTTCCTGCCAAAATTTTACCAATATAACGTGTTATCCAAAAATAATATTTATGTGGTGACGTCTTTGGCTGCTGATTTTCATTATAAAACATAATTCTATTGTCTTGTAACAATGAAGAAGCATGCAAAATTTCCCTATTTCAGACATTTTTTGTCACTTTGTTATTCATAAAATAAATTTTGTCAAGTAGTCTATAAGTGATCCAGTAGATTGAAATATTTCTTCCAGAGGGAAGGGATGATAACAAATAAAAACACAAACACTCAAATACACAAATTGTCGGCCCCTTGGCCTTTATCAAGTGTAAAAAACTTTTTTTTTGCAATGAACACAAGAGAAGCAAGGATGGATTTTACTTAGAATTGTTATAGATCGTTGTTTTTTACACTTGATAAAGACCAAGGGGCCGAAAATTTGTGTATTTGAGTGTTTGTTTTTTTATTTATAAGTGATCCAGCAATTAATGGATCAAAGAACAGATAGAATGAACACAAAGAATTTTTGAAAGCTTATGGTAGCTTACCATCCTCCTTTGTTTTAATACTCAGGCTTTTGGTAATAGGATAAGTCATATTGGTCTTGGTAGATTTAACGTAGACAGCTACAACATAATCGGTAATAGCTCTTAGGTTCTGCAGGGTGTAAGACGTAGCCGATATATCTGTTGTGTTGTGCCAGCTTAGATGATTTAACTTCTCGCTGAAAAATAAGACTTGTCAGAAGACAACATCGCTCGCCGTGCAGGTTTTTGATAGTAAAATGGCAATTTTATAAAACATAGGGCCATCAGAGATGACAGCGCTCACCTCGACGGCATCATTGTCCCATGACCAGCATCTGTACCTACACTGCATAAAGTATTTCCAGATGCATCATCCAAATAAGTTTGGTTGATTAAAAAATTCAAAGAAAGCTGGAAATGAAGATTCTAATTTTACTATACCTGGTCAACCAAGCGTTAAATATAGGTCAGATGCAGCCTCCGTACCATGCATTGTTGTAAGCATCCTTAGATGCATCATCCATGCAACTGTGGTTGATGAAGAACTAATAGTAATGCGGGAATGGACCTGTCCCATTTTACCTAACTTGCTCACTAAAGCGTAAAATGCGGGTCAGACGCATCCTCCGTACCATGCATTGTTGTAAGCATCCTTAGATGCATCATCCATGCAACTGTGGTTGATGAAGAACTAATAGTAAGGCAGGAATGGACCTGTCCCATTTTACCTAACTTGCTCACTAAAGCATAAAATGCGGGTCAGACGCATCCTCCGTACCATGCATTGCAGAAAGCATCCTCAGAAACATCATCCATGCAAGTTTGGTTGATGTAAGACTTGTAGTAAGGCGGGAATGGACCTGTCCCATTTTACTTAACCTGCTCAATCAAGCGTGAAATGTAGGTCAGGTGCAGCCTCCGTACCATGCATTGTAGTAAGCATCCTCAGATGCATTATCCATGCAAGTTTGGTTGATGTAGGACTTATAGTTTGGCAGGAATGGACCTGTCCCGTTTTGCTTAACCTATAGTGCGGACGCTGACGCCGGGGCGATAGCATAAGCACCCCTCTACTTTGTCGAGGTGAGCTAAAAATAAATGTCAAAGTCACTAAGTCAAAAGTAATGGTGTCAAATGAAAGCTCTTGTCATGAGGAATCTATGTATGAAATATCAAAGCCCTACCTCTTATAGTTTAGAAGATCAAAGGTCACTGTCAAGGTCACTAGGTCAAAAGTCAAGGTCTTAAATGAAAACGTCTAGTCATGAGGAATTCACAAGTAACATATCAAAGCCCTATCTCTTATAGTACATGAATTACAACCAAGGTTAAAGTTTTTAAAAGTAGGTCAAACTTCTAGATCAAGGTCACAAGGTAAAAAGTCAAGGTCCCAAATGAAACGTCTGGTCTAAGGCAGGCCTTGAAACTCATGAAAATCTTTGGTTGTCATTCGGGCAACCTGCTTTGAATATCTGGTTGGCCGAAACCATTTTTACTTGCCCGAAATCATTGAACTGAAAAACTAAGCTGTCATTATTTCCGCTAATTTGAACATTTTTTCCTCATTTGTTTTGGACTGCGTGTTTGCTACATTTAAAAGTTCAAAATTAAAGTTTCTATACCATGAAACAGAATAAACTTAAAAAGAGTGTACATGAGAAATTTTAATAATTATGATTGATCAACCTCTTTATGGTCGAAGATTTAATTACAATTAAGGTTGGGAGGGACTCTTTGAGCGACCTTGGTTTCATATGACTTTCATAGTCCCTTCTTGTTTTCCTTTTAGGCGGTTCAACACCTTGTATAAATTTCAACATCACTGTAAAAAAGACCGAGTTATCATGCAGGAAATGAACAACCGAATTATAACATTAGGGCTGATAACGGACCACCGTACGGAAACTTTAAACCGATCGTGAAGTCTGCAATCTGAAAACTCCTAGTTTTTCTGATTCTGACTTAAAGCAAAGATGATTTAAACTTTTAATTCATTATTTCATCGAGGTAAGCATACATTGAATGTCTGAAAATAGGTCGTCGGTCGGACGAATTGGTCTCAATTCTAGGTCGTCCCACAGGTAAGTAGGTTGTTTTTGAAGATCGGACGACCGCGAATTTCGAGCCCTGTGAGGTATCGACATGTGAAATATCAAAGCCCTACTCCTTATACTTCATGAGATATAGCCCAGGTTAATGTTTTGTCAATGCAACTGACGCCTCATCCGATCAGGCTATGACATTAGCTCTCTGAACTTTTGTTACGGTTCTAAAAAATTAAGCTATCAATACATGTACATGGCCCTTGTTTACATGATTTACACTTAAAGATTGCCTTGTCCAGTTTCAAATGGAACGTTAAGCTTTTTATCTGGAACTGGAGTCTAAACTCAAGTCACTGGAAATACAACTCCCCCAGAAACACGAATCAGGAGAGTTTGACCTTGTCATAATGATTAGGTCAATCTATAACAGTACGTATGATTGGTCCTAAGTTTGGAAGATAAGTGATTACTGAAACAGCAACTCTAATCTAGACTGTAAATGAATGAACGATTAAAATGCTCCTGGAGTCATGTGGACCGAAGATACAAATTGTCAACTACGACTATTGAGTCTTTGTGGAATACAGAGTTATTTCCCCTTATAGACGGTAACTGACGTAAAACCATTGTGACGTCATGAAAATGGTATGGTAACGTTAATTTTACACCGTCATTTCCTAGACTTTTAGGACCGCTTCCATAGAATTTGATGACGTCACAATCAGTCTACGTCAGATACTGTCTTAAATGGGAAGTAACTCTGGTTTTCGAAAATAGCAAATATGTATATGTAAATCATGTAGATATATATTCTGGTAACTTAGGTCATTATTTAAAATAGCTATACTTACAAGTATGACACGATATATCTAAACGGTGCTAAACTGTTATTGGCTGGTGCTTCCCATGTGAGCTGAATGTAGTTACCCTTGACGTCTACAGCTTCAAAATTGGTTACATCAACTACAAAAGAAGGATACCATAATGTGTAAGTCTCAATACTGTATATACGCCAGAAAAGTAGGCTGCCCGTTTTATTTTGGCAACGTTTGCCAATTACCAGTGGGCAAATTTAAGACTGGGCAAAGTGAACCATATACATAGAATTGCTGAGCAAAATTTAACAGAGGGTAAATTCAACACTGGACAAATACAATAAACTGGGCGATGAGTTTCATACCTCGGCAAGGCAGAAATTATGACTGGGCAATTCAAAACTGTATACAGTATTTCACATTTCATAATGTACATTGTAGGACATACAAGGGTTTTTTTCAGCATATGTAGTGATCCTTGAAAAGATATTTCAACAACAGTTACATGTATGTGTAGTTTGACTTGTACATTAGACCATGTAGACATACCTGTACAAGTTACAAGTCTGTAGAGAGGTTCAGTTACAAGTTCTTATAACAATGTATAAGGTGTATGTACACGTCACTGTTTTACGTCATAATCTGAGGACGTCGTTCAGTTACACGTACGAATCGGAGTAGGTATAGGTATAGCTATGTTGTAAGGTGTATGTGTAACTAGCTTCTTTTCAATCAGTTTAATATGCGAGAAAAATACATTGAGATTCGTAAAACCTCGACGCAAGAAAATTTTGAATCCTAAACGTGCTTTCAAACATGGAAAACTGGAAGTTTGATCAATGATAAGTCTGGAAAATTTCAAAGAAGTTACCCGTTCTGTCGTTACGTGTACAGCGTCACTTACACATCCATAATGTGTAGCTATACGTCACGTCATGACGTCATTTGATCAAAGATAACAGGAAGTGGTAACGTCATACGTACACGTCGCGCTAAAACTTGTAACTAAACCTCTCTTATATCCAGGCCTTGAAACTCGTGAAAATCTTTGTTTGTCATTCGGGCAACCTGCTTTGAATATCAGGTTGCCCGAAACCATTTTTACTTGCCCGAAATTATTGAACTGAATAACTAAGCTGTCATTCTTTATTTCCGCTAATTTGAACATTTTACATAAATTCAATTTCTATTTCAATTTCTTTTTCAACAAATTCCTCATTTAAACAAATTCCTTTTTCAACAAATTCCTTTTTCAACAAATTCCTCATGCAACAAATTCCTTTTTCAACAAATTCCTTTTTCAACAAATTCCTCCAAATTCCTTTCAACAAATTCCTTTTTCAACAAATTCCTTTTTCAACAAATTCCTCATGCTTGTGTGCCTCAGCTAGAGGACTCCTAAATCTTTACAGATTCCAATCTCAATTATTTACATTGTTTGACAAACTTTGCTTTAAGTTTTACTTTGCCACTCTCTGTGCATAATTTATAAATTATTGAGGGCGCATCACCTTCATTGTCCCAACTCCAGCCAAAGTCGATTCGTTTTCCTGGTCTCTTTGAGCAACCTTGGTTTAATTCCTATGACTTTCATAGTCCCTTTTTGTTTTCTTTTTACGTTGTTCAACACCTTGTATAAATATCCACTTCACTGTTAAAACGATTTAACATGCAGGAAATCTACAACCGTATTATAAAATTTGGGCTGATAACAGACCGTCGTACGGAAACTTTAAACCGATCATGAAGTCTGCTATCTGAAAACTCCTAGTTTTTCTGATTCTGACTTAAAGCAAAGATAATTTAAATTTTTTATTCATTATTTCATCGAGGTAAGCATACATTGAATGTCTGAAAATAAATAGGTCGTCAGTAGGACGAATTGGTCTGAATTTTAGGTCGTCCCACAGGTAAGTAGGTTGTTTTTGACGATCGGACGACCGCGAATTTCGAGCCCTGTATATCTGAACCTCTCTTATATCTGAACCTCTCTAGTAAAAAGTATAGGTACAGGTCTAATGACAAATACAGTTCCTGTTTAATACCTTACCTTTAAAATCAAACTTCATTCATTTAACAACATTTCACCAACAACAAACACAACAACATTAACATTTCACCTACATGTATATTAGCCTTACCTTTAGACACACAGCTGGCCCATGCGTTAGTACCATAACACTGTACACACTTATATAACAATGATATACACGAGTCACTTTGATAATTATAGCATTCGTTTGCGGCATCACACTGCTGTTCTGGTCTCTCTGAAAAGAAAAATCATAAAAACTATTTTTGAAAAAAAAGAATGTCTATTAAAATACTGCTGGTTTGAAATGCTGACAAATTAAGTGAAACTACTACATTCATATGTATCTACAAGTTCTAAGATGGTAATAAAGTCTTCAGACATTATGCTGTATATACATGTATACATGGAAATTTTCACGTTGGGGTATTTTTGTGTATTTCGCGAATAAATTGATTTTGCAAAAACTCCCCCTTGTGAAAATAACCTTGCTGCATTCTTACAATAGAAGAGACGTTTATATCACAAATATTACCCCAAAGCGTAGCGTCTTGATGTTATAATCACAAAATTTTCCCCCAGTGAAAATAACCACTGTATACTGTATGCTTAAAATTTTTATGGGAGATGTAATTTCCTGTGTTTTCACAACAGTGACGTCAGAATGGACAACATAATCTAATCAGTTCATAAAGGGTGTACTACAGGAAATTTGAAGCATGTTTGAAGGAAATGAAATGATAAGGAACGACTCTTTCCTACACACATTAATACAGTTTTCCTCCCTTTTTTCGAGGTACTGTATACCGTCTTTTATTCCCGGCATTTTAAGTTCGTGAACACGAGTGAGGTGACTGGTTTGCGGTGTTTTATTTTCACAACATTGTAAATACGTATCTTACTTTCAATGTGTTGAGACATATTCGCGGCGTTTTATGCTCCCGAATCAAAGGACCTCGCGAAATTAAAACGCTCCCCAATAAAAGATGGTTTACTGTATACCACCATCCAACAAAAAAAATTCCGAGCAATATCCCTTAAAGAATAAGTAGAATGGTAACTATGCAGACTTACTTGTAGTATAGTATGGTGGTGAAGGTGACGCACAACCCCACTCATCAGAATGGTCAAAGCAGTCATAATCACCGTCACAAACCTCCTTTAATAAGACGCAGCCCTGAACGGTACGACATCTAAAATATCCAGCCGCACACTCTGTAGTACCTGAAAATTGTACACGAGTTGCTGACATGAAATTATTCAATTAAAATTCATATAGCTTACATATTTTTTCACAAAATTGGAAAAAAAAACCTTCAAAAACTACACTTAATTTCGGGGGCAAAAGTAGGCTCTATGTAGTCATAGTTAAAAGCATCTTTAAACAAGTATGACTTGTGTGAATAAAGAGACTAAGACTATAACTGACAGTAGATTAATTAATTTCCACAATATCTGGGGGAAAACAAACCATGGGCCAATTATAACATTTGACTTGAAGATATAATCCAAAAGGGATGTGTACCAACTTGATTCTGGTAAACACAGCTTAATGTATGAAAATAACCCCCCCCCCCTTTACCTTTGAAAAATAAGAAAAAATTCTTCAAAATTCTGAAAAAAAAAAATTCAGAAAAAGAAATGTTCAGAAAAACTTTTTTTTCAGAAATTAAGAAAAAAATAAAATAAAATAAATCTTCAAAATTCAGAAAAAGTAATTTTTTTTTGCACACACAAAAAAATCAATCAATATGCCTTGACTTCAGAGCGGAGCAAAAAAAAAAACCAGAAGTCTCTGACGAGACTGTGGCTCTCCTGGTTGTTTTGTTTTAAAAAGATCAATTTCCATTTTTTAAACCAAAGACCATTATAAGGAAGCAGGCCCTTTAACAAATTATAAGGAACATTGCACAACAAAACAACATATCCATTAGACTGCAACTAGAATATCACTCATGGAATTCATAATATCCCTGATAAGATATTTCAAAAAAGAATGCCATGACCATTTTCCAAGATCCTAGGGGCCAGGGGCTGCTAGCTCAAATGACACAAAAAATAAGATTCAAAGAGTTATATAGGGGATCAGGGGCTCATATAAAATATCAGAATCACAACTAGACCACAGACACATCATATCGCAATAAGAATTAAGTCTCCATCATTTATAGTGTCAGAGGAGTTGCGAGCACAAGATTACATAGAGTTATATAGGTGAAAATGACCACACCCTTTATCTAATTATCTAAGACCCTGTGGGCCAGGGGCTCAAACAAAATATCAGGTGCACAACTAGACCACAGATCCATCATATTGCGAAAAGAAATAAGTCTCCATCATTTATAGTATCAGAGGAGTTTCCAGCACAAGATTACATAGAATTATATAGGTGAATATGACCACACCCATTTTCTAAAACCCTGTGGGCCTGGGGCTCAAACAAAATATCAGGTGCACAACTAGACCACAGATCCATCATATTGCAAAAAGAAATAATTCTCCATCATTTATAGTGTCAGAGGAGTTGAGAGCACAAGATTACATAGAGTGACATATTAGGTGAAAATGTACACACCCATTTTCTAAGACTCTGGGGGTCAGGGGCTCAAACAAAATATCAGGTGCACAACTAGACCACAGAGCCATCATATTGCAAAAAGAATTAAGTCTCCATCATTTATAGTGTCAGAGGAGTTGCGAGCACAAGATTACATAGAGTTATATAGGAGAAAATGACCACACCCATTTTCTAAGACTCTGGGGGTCAGGGGCTCAAACAAAATATCAGGTGCACAACTAGACCATAGACTAATCATGTTGCAAAAAGAATTAACTTTCCATCACCAACAGTTTCAGAGGACTGGAAACCACAGAAATGTTTAACGGACAGACGGACGGACGGACGGACGGACGGACGGACGGACGGACGGACGCTGGACGCCGGACACAGGACGATCGAGTAAGCTCGACTGGTCATAGACCAGTAGAGCTAAAAAAAACCTGTTACCTATAGTGATACAATCAGAGGTAAAAATAATAGAAATCTGACAAATATTGGAGAAAAATCATCACTGTGGCTATGAATATGTATACATGTACGTTACCTGTGCAGTTTTTCTCATCTGACCCATCATCGCAGTCCGTATAGTTGTCGCACACCCAGTTGTTAGGTATACACTGGGGAATGTCTGTAGATAGGAACCGTGACTGGCCGCAAGTAAACTGTTCTGAATCGCAGTGAGTCGGGGGGCTAAATGTTGTCGTAATGTATGGACGAGGTGTGCTGCTAGTATTGGTCTCTGAAAATAAACATATAATACATGTGTAACAAATGTAGTATTTTTGAGAATATGCAAGATCGTAAATACAGCACGTGCAGCATGTCTGTTCTGATTTTTCGTTTAGTCACCTACCTAAACCATTGTTCAAAACTTGGGCACCTTTTCTGCCCAAGTAAATTGATGACGTCTTAATAATAGAGAACAATAAGGGAGTGCACGAGCACATTTGTATAGTCTTGATAAGAAGTAATTGCGATCTTCCGTATTAATTATCTTCTTTTTACTAACATTTGATATGATTTTTAAATTAATTGAATCTATCATCCCTTTTTACAGGGACAGGGAAATCTCACCCGAGTATCAAAGATTTGCAGTCCACGACGAGGCTTGCCGAGTCATGGACGTTGCAAATCTTTGATACGAGGGTGGGATTTCCCTGTCCCTGTACAAAGGGGGAATTGATAATTTTCTCTCACCCGTATATTTTCACATAATTCATAAATAACATTGCTTGTTTTGCGTTAAATGTTGCTCCATGTGACATCAACACTGCTAAACCTACGTAAACGTCTATGACGTCACAATAGGGCGTTCAAGACAAACATCCGGGGTGCGAGACAGAGTTGTCTCAGAACTGGTAAATCTGTAGATATCTCTGTCTGGGGTGAGAGAAATTTACTTCACTGCACAGTAAGGCCTTTTTGAACAATAGATTGCCATCCCATCTCAAAAAGCTGAAATATTTGTATTCATTGACAAAAATTCTGTGAGCACCATGAAACATTATATCGACTATATTTCAAAGTTCTCAAAACAAAATATGCAAAGTCATAATAATCAAATTATATAATAATCATGATAATCAAGTTTCTGAAGTGTCCAGAATAAACAAGATGTTACTGTACATGGACATTCATCTTCATATGTGTGTTCATTGCAGTCCCTGACTCCACCATATCTATCTGACCATCGTATACACTCAGAGTTGTGAAAGCGAAACTAGTCAAATCATAGGATAGACCATCCCTTATAAACCCCAGGAAAAATTCTACATCCACATGTAACTTGAGCTCCGGGGGGGGGGGGGGGGGGGGGAGGGGGGGGGGGGGGGGGGAGGGGGGGGGGGGGGGGGGGGGGAGGGGGGGGAGGGAGGGGGATCAGGACATCCCCTCACTCACAGAATTCTCTAAAAATACTGATTTTCCCAGTTTTTGAGTATAATTTTTTTTCATAATCAAAGGCAGAACCCCTCCTAACGGGCTGAAACCTCCACAAACCCCCCCCCTGTCCCTGTCCCCGCCTCCAAAACACACATCCTACATGTATATCAGCCCTATGATTTGAAATCCTATATTTACATATGTATAGAGCTGTCTTACTTGGACAGTCATCTTCATCTGTGCCGTCGTCGCAGTCCTTAACTCCGTCACACCTATCTGACCACCATATACACTCTGCATTACGACAGCGGAACTGCCAGAAATGACAGTAATCTGACGTTGTGGTAGGAGTCAGTGGAGATGATGTCGTAGTCGTCGTGTTATATGCTGAAAAGAAGAAAAAAGTCATAAACCAGCTGAAAAGCTTTCAATCCTAATTATATAAATATGAACATCCAATTTTATTTGCTGAACTGAAACCAAATGTACTGCACTTTCAAACAATAAAATTTGAATCGTTATAGTGCATTTGCTTTGTAGAAGCAATGACAGCTGTTCCGACCTGCAAATTGAACCCTTAATCACCTAGTTATAAAAATATATAAATGGAGAGTAAGTATTTCGCCTCAAAAAAAACATGAGACTGAGAAATCTGACCATTTAATTATATATATATATACATGCAGAAAGGAAGTCTAAATTTGTGTTTTGACTGCAACACAAAGCAAGTGTATTTTTCATGCATGTGTACCAACTAAGAATTTTTTTACATGAATTAAGACATAAATTATTTTATTCTTCAAGAAATCCCAGTTAAATTCACTTTTTTACAAGAGTCTAAACCTAATATATATATTCAGTAATATTGAAGACCAGAGTTACTTCCCATTTGGGACATTATCTGATGTAGACTAATTGTGACATCATTCTGGGAAATGATGGCAGTCTTCGTGAAAACTCACTAGCCCGACCACCCTGGCTACCAAATGTTTCCTGGGGCTACCAAAATTTGATGCTGAACTAGCCCAACTGGCTAGTGACTTTTAATGAAATGCAGTGTTCTCATTAAGGGCCAACGGCTGGCGATTTCTCGTCTTATACTTAGGGTAAAATCGCCGCCTTCTTTCCGTAAAAAGTACACGTTATGTCTCATCTTTTATCGCTGGTTAAGTATGACATGTTTATTCTATTGAACATGTTTAAAATGAAATATTATAACGTTTTCCTGTGAAATCTGTTCATTAAAATATTGTCCTAAGATACAAGATAACTATTTCCGTAACCACAGTGGCTAGTTTTCTGTGCGGCGCGATGGGTTATTTTACGGTATCGACTAATATGTGAGTATAACATGTTCAATTAAATATCTAACAATTTCAAAAATCTCGACTGAACACTGAAATGAAGAAATTCTTATGAAAATGTGTTAACAATTGGCCAAGCGCCACAAGCAACGGCCGGCCTTTTAGCATGTATGATTCAAATAAGTTCTTATATTTTTCTTTCTCGGTCCATTTTCTGCAGGCAAAAAGCGTATGTGAAATTATATTTATACAAACAATATCATGCATTCACTGTAAAATTGAGTCTATTGATAATGACGTAGCTGACATCCGCCAGAGAAATGATCGGGTGATGGTTTAACTTCATTCGATTTTTATGTATACTCTATTATATATGTGTGAATTTTTGCCTACTCAACGGACCTAGCTGAGGAAACGATGGGTCTTTATAGTGTTTTGATTTTTCTTCAATGGCTAGTAAAAATTTTGGGTGACTAGTAGATTTTGGCACTCAACTAGCCCGGCTGGCTAGTGGTAAACAAAAGTTTTCATGAAGACTGTGACGGTACAAAATTGTCGTTACTATACCATTTTCATGATGTCATAATGATTTTACATCAGTTACCGACCCAAATGGGAATGACTCTGTATTCCTCAAAGACTCAATACATGTATCAAACATTAAAACAAAACATGATTATAAAAGGTCTAAAGGTTCTTGAGCAATTCTCATCCACTTTAACACAGGTTGTATAAAGTGTCCTCTATACATGTATGTTCACTTTGCTTTGCATGAGACTTACATGTATATAATCTATCCCCAGATGTGATCAGGGACAAGGAAATCCAGTCCAAGTGTCCAGGATTTGCTTGTACCATGATAAGGCTTGCCAAGTCATGGATAAAAGCAAATCCTGGACACGAGGTTTAGATTTCCTGTCCCTAATCACATCTGGGGATTGATTATTTTTCTCTCACTGTCTAAAAGAGCTCAAAAATGAGGTTTTTATGTATTGTTTTTCATGTTATGACCAACAAACGCAGCAATCATGTATGACGTCACAATGACGTTACAGTTAAACGCACTTCCAGAATGGGTTTATCTCACCCTGCAGGGTAAGACAACATTTTTCCTGACACCTTATTTCGCAGACAAATCAGTCTCAAGTGAGAGACTAATATAATCTTACACCACCATGAGGGAGGGATGGCGATTTCTCAACCCGAGTGTACAAATTTTACAAGTCCATAACGAGGCTTACATGAGAGTTGAGAATTAGCAATCCCTTACACATGGTGGTGTTTGATTGTATATCTCCTACGACGTTGACGAGATTGTCTGTTAAAATCGCTTGTTTGTTGCCTTACTTCCATAACATAGCTTTGGTAGCGATGACGTCACAGGTGAAATCGATAACGTCAGAGGGTGAGATCAATTTATCTCAAAATTTGAGATTCTCAGTCTCAACTTGGAGAATAATATTAATAGAATCTATCATAATGTTACGACTGAGACAAGGGAATCTCATCCGAGTGTAAAAGGTTTTTAATTCACGACGAGGCTTGCCGAGTCGTGAATGTAGCAAATCTTTTTCACCAGGATGAGATTCCCCCGTCTCAGTCCTAAGTGATTATTTTTCTCACTCACCTCATTTTATCATCACTATAATGATTTTTTAAAACTAGAATTGATACGAAAACCTATACAAATCTAACGATGGCGTGACATTACATTCTATGACGTCATAATAGGGAGGCACGTGGAGTGTGAGACAAGGAAATTTCAAACTGCTACATGTATGTCTATGTTTTTTTCTTCTGTCTCACGACGTAAGTGGGTGATAAATAATGATCATAATAATAAAGAAGTTTAACTCACTGCAGTTGACTTCGTCTCTACCGTCAGAACAATCCTTTTCATGATCACAGATCCAACTTTTATATATGCACCGACCGTCACCGCAGTTAAATTTATAATCGGGACACTCTGTTTGGGTGCAGTTCGCCTCGTCCGAGCGATCACCGCAGTCTGCTTCTCCGTTACATCTCGATGTCATCGGAACACACTTAGGCTGATGGGCCTTACAGTGAAACTCCCATTGGGCACAGGTTTCTGAAATTCCAACAAATACTCAGTCTGACAGTTTTATGGGATATTAGTATACATGTATATTGAATGAAATTATTTCTATCTGTTCTAAGTAGTCTTTCAAACCATGTTCACCTCACAAAAGGCAACCCAATTTATTGGTATATAATTCTAGTCACCTAATGGGCATTCAACATGGGAAATCTTCCAGTAATATAAATATTGAAAAAAATTCAGAGCAATATTTGAACATTGTAACAGATAATGTCAAAGAGACGCTCAAATAGAGGAAATTAAGAACATTATACTTCGTAGAATCAAAAATGTATGAAAAAGAACAAGCATGAGCTATGCATGCCTTAGTATTATAAATATTTTCCAAATTTTGTTCAGAGAATTAAATAAATGAATTTCAATTAAGTGTAGAAACACTGAGAAGCATGAAGATGTAGTTTTTGACTTTTTTGTCCTCACCATTATAATGACATCCATCTTCATCTGAGTTGTCATGGCAATCGTTGTCATAGTCACACGTCCAGTTTTTAGGAATACAGCGTCCATTCCCACATGTAAACTGAGATGTAGCATTGCACGCGGGATATGCTGGAAATTACAAGATAAAATTTCACAGAAATGTTTACATATTTCGTTCTAAGACTGGTTTTCACTGAACAACTAACGAATCTGAAGGGGATCAATTGACAATTTGACAATTTTTTAACAAAATTTGACGATTTGACAAAAAATTGACAATTGTCAAAGATCCTTCAAAGCTGAATTTTGGAGGTCGAATGTCAAGGTTTCTTATCTTTGAAGCAGAATTCCGCCATAAAGCAGGAAATTGTCATGTTTACATGCTTCACAGGGAAAAAATAATCTATGTATAAAATGTATCTTGGCATTGGAAAAGAAAATAACATACAGCTTTTCAAGTGGTGGTTTCAATTGACAGCTGATTATTATTATTATTTTATTTCTTTGTTGTTGCAACCAGAGGCCCAAGTGGACACCTATCACTTACCTAAGAAACCTGTCATTTAATATCTCAATAATAGAGAGATTTAGTTACAAGTGCTTTCAATGTGTATGTATGACGTACAAGAACACGTCACCGTTTTACGTCACAATCCGAATACCTTGTTTAGTTACACGTACGAACCTTTGAAGGTCTAAGTATAGCTATGTTGGAAGGTGTAAGTGTAGCTAGCATGTTTTCAATCAGCTAAATCTGCAAGAAATATTTATCGAGATTCCTAAAACCTTGACATAAGGAAAGCTATGATCCTAAACATGCTTTATAACACGGAAAACTGGAAGTTCAATCAATGATAAGTCTGGAAAATTTCAAAGAAGTTACCCGTTCTGTCATTATGTGTAGAGCATCGTTTACACACCTATAACGTGTAGCTATACGTCACGTCATGACGTCATTTGATCAAAGATCGCAGGAAGTGATGATGTCATATGTACACGTTGCGCTAAAACTTGTAACTAAACCTCTCTAATACATACATGTAATTAGACTTTTTCGAGAACAGGCATGTCACCTGTATTGTTTTTGAAATTTTTAGAATAATTGATTTCAATTTCTTACCATCGATTGTCACTAAAAGGAAGGTGTTTTGTGTTAAGGTATTTATTTTCTTCTTTTTCCGTGTGACATGTACCTTTATTTGTTGTTTTACCCGTAAACAGGCAGATAATGTGAAATGTTAAGGTATTTATTTTCTTCTTTTTCCGTGTGACATGTACCTTTATTTGTTGTTTTACCCGTAAACAGGCAGATAATGTGAAATTAATTTATATTTTGTTTTCAGCAAAATTTTTTAAATTTTATGCAGAAAAATACAAGCTATCTTTTATGCTGCATTTTTCATGGAATACTCTTTTCCGATTTAAAACAATAATCGATCAATTTAAGGGTTTTTTTCCCTTGTTTTGGGACCAAATTTCAGCCCATTCCAGATGCCAAATTTCCTCTATTTTTCCCAAATAATTACTCTTAAGGGGTAACGAGTGTCTGCTTGTATAAATGACAGAAAAAAATAAAAATCTGAATAATTTTTTTCAGTTATTTGTTATTATTTACTGAAAATATGAGTGATTTTGAAGTATAAGACAGTAATTTTGATACACCTTTCAATCAATACTTCATCAGAAACTGATATTGAAGATGATGACAGTCTCATGAGACCATGCACAAAATTTGTACACCTAATAGAAATCTCAAAAAATTACTGTTGCAGAATATTTTTTTTTCTTAAGGGGTAACGAGTGTCTGCTTGTATAAATGACAGAAAAAAATAAAAATCTGAATAATTTTTTTTCAGTTATTAGATATTATTTACTGAAAATATGAGTGATTTTGAAGTATATGACAGTAATTTTGATACACCTTTCAATCAATACTTCATCAGAAACTGATATTGAAGATGATGACAGTCTCATGAGACCATGCACAAAATTTGTACACCTAATAGAAATCTCAAAAAATTACTGTTGCAGAATATTTTTGGGGGGATGCAACTTATGAATTATTCATGTACTGGGACATAAAAAGTAGAAAAAAGCATGAAACACTGAGGTATCCATCAATACTTTTATGTTACTGCTCGGCAAATCTGATCAGCTTCAAAGTTTCAAATAAAAAAGTTGCTAGAGTTATCTTTCCTGTATAATATATTCATGTGAAGTAAAGGCAATCAGTGCCAATCACACGACACGTCATTTCCTTCTCATTTTCGAATAAAAACCTGATCCGTTTAAGAATTATTTAGACTTTCTAAATGAACGTAATTAGATTTTTTTTCCAAGGGGGGAGGGGGGGGGGGGTCCAAGCAAATGAGGGGGGATGTCCTCTAACCTATTGTTGTTATAAAATTAATATGTTAAGACAAGAAAAATCAGCCAAATAAAATAAAATTTAAGGTAAGGGGAATTATACAATTTTGAGGAAATAATCGGGAAAAAGAATAAGTCCTGACGATTTCCACTGATCCAAAGCACCAGACCTGATAAAAACTATCCTATATCAAAAAATAGATGCCCTAGTCTTTTCCTTTAACCGTAAAATTTTGAGTGAACATTCCCATTATTTAGCGGATCAAGTCATTTGGATCTTATCCTCAATGTTTTAAAAGGTAGTGCGTGCATTCCCGCGTTGAACTAGTAAAGGGTTGTCAAATGCTAATATTTCCAGTGCGAAAATGTTTTGGTGCGAGTCAAACCGCAACCTTTTTATTTATCTCTTTGTTAAAGAGTTCCGATAATTTGTAAAATTTGACTCTGACTTTAACAGGAAAACAGTTAAAAACGGATTGAAACGAAGTAATTGACTGTGCGAGTTAGCTCGCTTACCAGCCACTCGTTACCCCTTAAAATCCCAAAGAGGAATTATGAAAAAATCACCCGAGAAAATAAGACTCAAAACCTGGAAGTCAGCACAAAATGTCCTATTTCTAAGTGCATCTTCAAGTTTTTCATTCAACCCTTGCTCAGTTCAAGCAAATCAATGGATTAGCAGTGTTAATTATAAATAATACTTTAGAGTTATACTGTGGTGACAATTTGTATAAAAATTTCCCAATTTCAGCAAAATTTCGCAAATTTTCCCGACATGGGACAGGCACAGGCACCTTCCCAAAAATGAAAAAAAACCCCTGAATTTACCCTTTCTTATCACTTTCCGATTATCAAATCCTAAGTCTTCCGATGTACAACATTAGTTAGTTAGGCAGACTGGAGAAGGAGAATAGATGTCTCTGAGCAGAAACTTCGACATTTACTGACATTAAACACAATAATTGTATTAGACTTACTGCAATGCTCCTCATCAGAAGTATCATTAAGGCCACAGTCAAAATCAAAGTCACATTTCCATCTCTCCGGTATACAGCGATTGGACTTGGCACATCTAAAGTTACCAGCAGGACACCGCGTAAATTCTGAAAATTATAACAAAATTTGAGTTGTTGCTTAAAAAAAAGAAAAATAGCCACTCTCCCTATACCTTCACCTTTGAGACACTTTTTAGGTCAAAGTTTAAGTTGATCATTAGCTTCATTCCAATAGGTGCTCATGGGCCTAATTTACATGTATTACCAATGCTGATTTGAGTCAATTAAAGTATCCTGAGATGGTCCCTAGCTCTTTATTTTTCTATTTTGGCATTATAGAATAAAAGCCAGGGACTATCTCTGGATACTTATGTAACAGGAGAGGAAAAGATGTGGCCGGAACGGGAATCGAAACCGAGACCTTCTGCTATCAGGGCAGACGCTCTTACCAACTGAGCTTTCTGGGCACGATACCCGTTTCTGCCACACTCCTCTCCACCAATTTTTCAGGTTTCCACACCCTTATGTAGAATATGTAGAAAAATAATGCAAATGTCTGATAAATTCAAATTCATCAATACAAGGTTAACAACATATCAATCAGCCCTTGTACACATACAACATGTAACTTACGACAATCTAACTCGTCTGTGCCGTCATGGCAATCATCGTCTCCGTCACAAAGCCATGTCATCGGTATACAACGTCCAGTGGTACAGCGGAACTCAGTGGCATTACACTTCCCTCCTGTAATGTACATGTATATAAAATACATATAAAACATAGGGTAATCAATAGGGGTGAAACGATAAGCCAAAAGTGTATCGTGATACATTGCGATATATCATTAGCTGTATTGCGATATATTGCAATATCTTGTTTCTTTTCTTTTTAATTTATCTTTTTTATTATGTAAAATGATGTTCTTCTTTAAAGGCGACAGAAATTTAATTTTCTGTATTACTGATTTTATTTTTCAAAATGGAGTCAGAGAAGGGGAAAAATTTTTTTTTAAAATTTCACCATGCTAGTTATGTACATGTATTTTGTGCCATGATTGCGATTTTAATTTGTATTTTTGATCTTGTGTTCAAAGCCCTTGCACAATAAAGATTAATTGACAATGAAATGAAAAGAACCTTGTAACTGAGTCCAGTGGAATTTGGATGAGCGGAAGAAAGAAAACATATACATTGAATCGGTTTATTTAATTTTTTTCCAATTTTGGTAAATTTAGGGTCGGCAGATCCATAAAACTAAGAAATAAATTGCTGTCGCCTAAAATATGTTTGTCCATATTTTTATATTTTCTGATGGAATTTCACATTGTCAATTTCATTTGCTTAAAAGAAACACATACAAGTCATTGAATCCTTTTGATCGCTTTTGTCATAATTCATTTCAATTGTGAGCAATGTGGACCATGGGTCTCTTGTTTTCAAATAAACAGATTTATTCATATACTGTAATCTGTAAGGGCGCAATAATTACTATACACATTTCGTATCGCAATATGATTATATCATACAAATCTATTAGATATCGCAATACATTGATGTATCAATATACATGTATATATAGTTACATGTATATGAAATTGAAAATCTCTTGATGAACAGATGAGACAGATGAGCTGATTACGAAAGTGTGAAAAACAAAGTCTTTTTTTCACAGGAACTCGAAAATCTCATAAATATACACAGTCTTACCTATGGGCGTGAGTGGTCTTAAACATGTGCCGTTATAAGCTGATCCTTAGCTGCACAGTCGCAGTGTTCATTCCTATTGCTCGTGCTGTTACTTTTGGATTTAATATGGCCAGTTCCGCACAGACAGACACGTGTTGCCCTGTTGTCTGTACGTGTCATTCCTCCGACTTGTGTTACATTCGGGGCCATCACACACAACTGGCTGCAGGCCGAGTTACCAAAACTACACATGGAAGTCGCTGTAACATAAGTGTAGGTTTTAATGTAACAACAAAAAACTTTCATTTGTACATACATGTATAAATTAATCTTTGAATTCTTGAAAAAATATCAATGAAATCAAATCAAATGTATACTTATTTCCGTAAAATCATGTCCTCTATAGGTAAGCAAAGTAGCTTCAAAGATTATGCTAAGAAATGACTGAAAGGTCAAGGTCATTGGGTAAGAGGTTGAGATAGAAATTCTTTTACCATTAAGTAAACAGGTAAAATGTGATCTTAACCTGCTATTAGAAAGTAATGGTTAACCTTCAATTAAAGAAAGGTCAGTCATGAAGGTTAAGGTCATATGGTTAAAGGTCAAGGCTAAACAGACTGAGACCTCTATGCAGGTTTCACAATGTTGGTAGTGAATGAAAAGATAGAGGTTGCAATGATTACTTACAGCTTTGAGATTGTTGAGATATAATTTTGATATCCATAATGTTTGTCAGGCCATCCTTGACCACGTGGTATCCATTACCAGTCGTCTTTTCCATAGACACTATGGCGCGCTTCTGCCAGTCACTCCAGTACAGTGAGTCCTAAAAATAACCATTAACATCAAATTTTCAAAAAGACATTTGTACAATTTTTTTTTCATATACAGAGGTACCTCCCCTTTTGGGACGATATCTGCCATGTACATGTACATGGATTATGACGTAATGACATCACTATAGAAATGATATCCAATTCTCCTCGGATTTTTACTCCAGTTTCCATAGAATTTGATGATGTCATAATCAGCTTACCTCAGATATGGGAAGTAAATGGGAAGTAACTCTATTTATCAAATAGATCGAATATTATTTGGTATTTTACCCTTTTCATTGGCTAAATACAAGTCTAGAAGAATGCTTATCATTATTGAAATTTTTCAGAATACAGGTTGTTCTTCCAATTTAAGATTTTATCTGATATATAAAAGATTGTGACTTTGTAAAATTGGTATGGTAACACCCATTTCCCACGTTTTTAGGGAGATTTCCATAGAATTTGATGACTTCAAAATGAGCAAATGTCTAATACTGTCAATATTTGGCAGTGACCCTGTTTATTGAAAATACTGAATATATACCCAGACATTCAGTGAGGTAGATTGCTAGATGTATAAAACTACAGTGCATAATATTCTCCAGATCAATGTTCCGATGCTTTACTTTTTTCTTAAAATTACATGTATAAGTGAGAGGATTTCTAAACCCTGAAAATAAGAAATCATTCATAATTTACTTTTTATCAATTATCTAAAAACTGCATGTGCTTTAGCCGTCAGGATCGATGAATATTTTCTGCTCCGTAAAAGTTTACCAAGTATTTGTACATGTATGTGTAAACACTAAGTCTTCTCTTTTAGATTCTGCTGTTATTACTGAAATAATATTGAAGGTGCACATAGATTATTTTCACCTTGAATACAGCGATGGAGTATGGATGAGGTAGAATGCTTGCTCCGCTCTTCAATACCCTGAAATTACTGCCGTTCAAATCAGCGGAACAAATCCTGTCCAGGTGAGCGTCAGTCCAGTAGAACTTCTGTAGCTGATGGTCGATCGTAATACCGTTTGGCCAGTGGACATTGGTTGATCCATGTATCAGGATCTGTATATTGGATCCGTCCATTCCGGCACGGACGATACGAGGATTCCGAGATGACCAATCCGTCCAGTACATCCAACTGCAAAAAAAAAGACGATGATGACGTAAACAGGCTTGCCTACCCAAGTGAATTTTTAAAAAGCATACTTTCTGACATTTTAACGGACGTTTACCAAAATTAATAAACGCATAGACAGAAAGTATTTACCCACATGGTGCGGTTTAGTCAACCAGCCTATCTACATGTAATGTGCTATTTCATCTTAAATCCTTAATGCCTCATCTCATCCAATTAAAATACTTGAGATATACATGTATACATGTATGTGACAAACATGAAAAAAGACATAACAAATTCAACTGTTCATAGTCGTACAATTGAATGAAAATTATATGTATATGTATCAAATATTCACAAGGGAAGTACATTGTACGTGTAGAACAATTCACCTTTATATAAAAGTTTTAAAATTTGCTAAACATTTACTGGCTGTAACAGAGATAGTACTGGTTACATTTAAACTTCTTATTCCTCAATACATACCCATTATGAGGATCAAGAGTTAATGCCCGTGGATTGTCTAGATGGGTAGCGTTCACCAGAATCCTCCGATACCGTCCGTCACTCATCGCCATTTCTATCTTCTTATAGCCAGAGTCGATCCAGAATAAATTTTGTGAAGTCCAGTCCACTGCCAAAGCCTCTATCGTTCTAATTCCATTACTGACAGGAGTTGTCTCTACTGTGAAATTGCCACCTAGAGGGCGCCTCTGTAAAGATGAATAATACAGAAAAAAAAAACTTTGATTGTTTTTATGTAATTAACTGGTTGCATGACACGTGATATGCAAATAATCTAATGCATTTGATTAAACAAGGTAAATTCTGTCTAATTTTTTCATTTTTATGAATTTCACGGTATGGTGTGTTTTACATGATTAGCTAGCTTTGATAATAGTAAATCAAACTTTAAAAACACACCAGAACTACATGTACGTACTAGGATTTGTATCTATACGGGGAGCAGAAATCAAGCAAAACTCTGGTACTCTCTATTTTTGAAAACAAGAGTTACTTCCCATTTGAGATGGTATCTGACATAGACTGATTATGACGACATCGAATTCTATGGAAACAGTCCTAAAAGTCTGGGAAATGACGGTATGAAATTGATGGTACCATACCATTTTCATGACGTCTCAATGGTTTTACGTCAGATACCGTCTGTAAGGGGAAATGACTCTGTTTTCCATAAATAATCAATAAGCTCTGTGATTCTTATTAAATCTTCCAAGTCTATTTATTCTTCTTAAAAATTTTCAAATACAGAAAACAAACTGGTATAAGCTCTGTAGTTCTTATCAAATCTTCCAAGTCTATTTATTCTTCTAAAAATTTTCAAATAAAGAAAACAAACTAGTACTGTATAAGCTCTGTAATTCTTATTAAATCTTCCAAGTCTATTTATTCTTCTTAAAAATTTTCAAATAAAGAAAACAAACTTGTGAAATGAAGTTTACACCACAAAAACAAATTGATCACCGTAGTAATGCACACTTGGTGTACCTTGACTGTAAATCACAGTTTACCAAGCTTAAATCATAATTTATCATATGACATGCAAAATATGCCCTCACCTTTATAACATTGTCTTGGCTATCAGCATAATACAAGATGTTTCTCTGTTTATCAAAGTCAAGAGCAAATATTCTGGCATCTCGATCGGCTCTTACTACAGTCTCTGTGCTCCCAGTGGCTAGGATCATACGATGGATCGATGTCTTAGTACTGTATAACAGGAAGTCTGGTACCTCTGTAATAACAATGATATAACGTGATTGTAGATAATTAATATCCTAGCGTCTCGATATGCTCTTACTATAGTCTCTGTGCTCCCAGTGGCTAGGATCATACGATGTATAGACGTCTTGGTACTGTATAACAGGAAGTCTGGTACCTCTGTAATAACAATGATATAACGTGATTGTAGATAATTAATATCCTAGCGTCTCAATCGGCTCTTACTACAGTCTCTGTGCTCCCAGTGGCTAGGATCATACGATGTATAGACGTCTTGGTACTGTATAACAGGAAGTCTGGTACCTCTGTAATAGCAATGATATAACATGATTGTAGGTAATAAATATCCTGGCGTCTCAATCGGCCCTTACTACAGTCTCTGTGCTCCCAGTGGCTAGGATCATACGATGGATCAACATCTTGGTACTGTATAACAGGAAGTCTGTTACCTCTGTAATAACAATGATAAAATGTGATTGTAGATAATAAATATCCTAGCGTCTCGATCGGCTCTTACTACAGTCTCTGTGCTCCCAGTGGCTAGGATCATACGATGTATAGACGTCTTGGTACTGTATAACAGGAAGTCTGGTACCTCTGAAATAACAATGATATAACGTGATTGTAGATAATAAATATCCTGGCGTCTCGATAGGCCCTTACTTCAGTCTCTGTAGCTCTGGTAAATCACTCTCTCACGTTCTGTGCGATTCTATTGAATCTTAGACATCTTGACAATCGTGACTAAGCGTAAACCTAACATCAGTGAATTCAAATACCACATGCATTTAACTTAACTATCAAGGGGCAGATCCAGAAACCATTGAACATGTGAAAAGGTTTACTTTAATGAAAACCAAAAGCAAGCACTGGTACCAGTGAATGATTTTTCTCAAGACAGTTTTTTCTTTTACCTGTGCATAATTTAGTCATAGGTTCTACTGACCAGGAGGTTTTTTGTACTGCATGTAATTTAAAATAAAAACACAAAAGAAAGTTATCACGCAAATTATTCTAGTTTTAAGGCATTCCATCGGCGTTTCTCTGGACGATTTTTCTAACTTGTGCAAAGCTTTACCATACAGGTTCTTATAATCTATGAGAGGTGAAAAAGTTTGGTACTTTCTACTTTCATTTCATACTACTAAAAATTTTTGTGAGCAATGATGCATGACATCGCCGGAGTTTGAATCCTTCAGCGGCACTATGTAAGAGACTCGTTAGGTATTTTGGGCTGACATTTTGTAAGTCTTTTGGAAGGGACTTAAAATCAGGAGTCCTATGTCTTGGATCAGCATAGCCTTGTTAAAGATCCCTCACTGCTTTGAGAGGGTCTGTTGCACAGGTTAAAATTACAACATACAGCTTACATGTACACCTTTGGATGGTACGCTTGGAATATACATGTATATACCAGAGAGAGAGAGAGAGAGAGAGAGAGAGAGAGAGAGAGAGAGAGAGAGAGAAAGTACTGACCTGACACGGGACAAGCATACAATAATGGATCATATCTGAAGTCCTGGCCTCCTTCACAAGTATCTCCTGGTACTTTACGATATCTGAATAAAATAAAAACAAAATAATTCTAATCTAAATCAATTTCTGAAAAGAAAAGTTGTATATAAAACGCAAATCCTGAAATTATCAGAAACTATTCAAAGGGTATAGCTCTTGTTTAAGTTCCTTAAGCTACGTGTACTTTTAAAAATGTGGTCAGTCATGATTACATTCTAGTCACAACGCCAAATGCATATCATCCCACCTCTAGCAAATTTATTGCAATCTGATTGGTCGAGAAGAAGCGAAAATTATGTAACTATAATGTCACTGACAGGATATTACTTCAATATCCTGCTTCTACAAAGACGCTTTATGCTGTTGACGTCACCGAGATGCTTTAAAAAATGTTGCCGTGACTTACATAAACCAAAAGCTATATGTGGGATAAATTCGCTATATAGTGTTTTAAAGGGGAGATACAAAAATATATTGGGTCATTGAAAAAAGTTCTTTGCCTCGCCCCATACATTTTTTTTCATCGACCAAATATATTTCTGTATCCCCCTGTAAAACACCAATATTATCTGGCTAACATGCATAAAAATATCAGATCTTTTTGCAACTGAAGGAAATAAAACGTAATGAGATACATACATGTAACTTTGCCACGTACACAGAATGTCAAATTTTACGGGTAATACAATAAGATAGTAATACAGTGAACCTACCCTCTAGTGTAGGGATAGAATGTGCCTGGTGGACAGGGAGACGGGGGTTTATGTGAGTCTGTATTACCCGTGTCGTCTGGTAGACATTTCTCTCCGGCAAACAATCCTGTGCCCTCATCTAGCTTAAATCCTATGTCACTGTAACAGAGAAAACACTTGCAAGTATACAAAAGTATATGCAATTCTAAAAGAAATAGAATAAATGTATATTCATTGCTACTATCTGCAAACAACATATGGAGGGTCAGGGAATCAAACACACAGGCATTAACAAAATCCCTGGCTTTCAAAAGGTTTCCATGGAAATGACAGACTTTGATTTGTATTTATTAAATTTTTGTAGAAAAAATACAGTACAGTACAGTAGCTGTTTCATTCCTAATTAATATTCAAACCAAACCAAATCAAAATTTAAAGTCATTATTTTTTTTACTTCACATAGTTTCCATGGAGATGAAAGATTCTAATTGACAGACATTTTATTTCTGAAAATATAGTTTTAGTCTTGAATTCCTACCATTCATAATCTGCCCTCCTACAGGCACAGTTTTTTTCGCTGGTCTCTCTCTCGTATTCTTCCCCGTTATAACACTGAACATGGGCCACACGACGCTCGTACACCATCTCTTTACCCAGAATGCAACCGGCAAATGGCGGATTCTCTGGGAACGACCACATCTTGTAATCTTCCTTTTCGCATTTAAACTCTACAAATAAAGCAAAACGAAAATTGGAGATTTGGAAAGTAAAGTGTTGCAGTAAAGACTAAATTTACGACTATAAAATCATACTACTTATGCCTCGAAATCATTCAATATGAACAAATTATCCCCTACGTCAAACACTCACTGAATATGTGTGAGAGATCGACTTGTACTATCATCCACTGATGATGGTCTGGATGGGACCCGAACAGGGAGAAAATCGTTGTCGCCTCCCCTGGCTCCGTTAGCACACCGTACACACGGATAGAATCGTTGTGGAACACTGAGTAACTCCATGTACGACCCTCGTCCCATGAGTAACTGTAATTATATAGTAAAATTTTATCATAGCTTGCTTTTTCACATGATTTGTTCATTTTTTCAAAATCTTTGACACTTATCTTTAAATAAAACTTGATTAATTAGCTCACAATTTAACATGTCCAACTTCAAAATCTTCAAAACTATCTCTATACATAGAAGCTTGCTTTCATATTGAAAATTGCTAAATTTCATCATTATTATCATATACAGCGTTTTCAATAACATTTCTTTGAGGCGGCGATTTAGAATTTTGAGAGAAAGAAACGACAGTGGAAATTCATACCGATGATTTTTACAATCCAAGTCGGAGATATTTCGCCGAGGGTCGCCCCTTATTGAAATCAGTGTACAAGTATGTATTGGTTCAATCTTTATCTCTGACGAAGTCATTGCATGACTTTTATGTATTAAGTATTTGATAGGTAATGAACTAAAATATGCCAATGCTAATATGTGTTATGTAGTAATCGACTCAAAATTTTCTTTAGTCCTTGCATTAGTACTAACTTTTGTAACAGGCCAGTACATGTGCTGAATTCCAAATAATTTAATATGGGTCAAATTTAGGTGTCATCTCTATATGATGCATGATCCCTAATGTTCATGTGGCTCATTTCAGAAACAGGCTAAACACAATTTTGACTGCCTTTTCATGCAAGAATTTCAATGAAATTGATACCATTCCATACAGATCTTGCTAAGTCGTAAATTTCAGTATGATACAAGTGAGCCGTACGGACAGTAAGTGTCCCTACACTTCGCAGGCAACACATAAATCAGTACCACCTACCTGAGTTTATTGGTGATCTGGAACTGTGGCACCATAACAATAAGTCCACCATGGTCACCCATAGCATAGAAATTGTTTCCCTCCATCACCTGCCACACCAAGTATTTTCTTCATTTAGTATTTGTTTTCTATTTTTGTTTTCATTATTCAGAGTTATTTCCCCTTTGAAAGTTGCAAGTATTCATTTTCTATTTTTTTATTATTCAGAGTTATTTCCCCTGTGAAAGTTGGAAGTATTCATTTTCAGTTTTTTTTTTTTATTATTCAGAGGTATTTCCCCTTTGAAACGTATGCTAACAGATTATTTGCGGAAATTTTGTATTGGATGAGAAAATGACAAAAATGACAAAAAAAAAGGAAAACGTACGTGTGTAAATACATTGCACATGTATCTATAGGATTATCAACGATATGTCATAAACCATTTACATCTGATCCAATCTAAATGGGAAGTGTATACATGGTGTAACTCCAAAGACATAACGAGATTATCTCCAGTGAAACAATAAATGGAATGGTTATCCAGATTACATATTCACAACACACCTCTCCCACTTATACAGAGATCAAGCGGGTTTATACAGAGATCAAGCGGGTTTATACAGAGATCAAGCGGGTTTATACAGAGATCAAGCGGGTTTATACAGAGATCAAGCGGGTTTATACAGAGATCAAGCGGGTTTCTAGAAACCAAAGGTGATGCAGATTCTCTTCACTATAAATTTACAATTTAAATTAACCAAAAGTCAACTTCACTGCTTTATTTTTGTAACTGTAAAGAAAAGACTTTCTAAAACAAGTTAAAACTTACCATTTTCCATGTGAAGCCTGCATCTGTGGAAAGAAAGACGTCCGGGTTACGTTTAAGGCTTTTGCCGATGGAACCTGTTGCTATGACAATGCCAGGAGCCGACTCCCTTGACATGATCGGCACTGTACGACCTCCGGGATAAAGATGGCTGAACTCTTGGGTCAAATGTAGAGAGCAGTTGGGGTGCTGAAATAATATATATAAAAAAAGTTGTACATTTCATACAGACTAAGATACTTCTATTGAGTCTTTGCTGAATACAGAGTTATTTCCCACTTGAGATGGTATCTGACGTAAAACCACTATGACGCCAAACCATTATGACGCCATAAAAATGGTATGGTAATGTCGATTTTGAACCGTCATTTCCCAGAGTTTCAGGACTGTTTTCATAGAATTTGATGACGTCACAATTAGGCTACGTCAGATACCGTCCTAAATAGGAAGTAACTCTGGTTTTCTGAATAATACGTATATTGGGTAACTTTGGCATCTCGAAATTTTGGAAAACTTTGTCCTAATTTGTTGTTGGAAATGTTGAGGCTTTATAACTGATGAATTGTTTAAAAGGTGTGCCAAAAAAAATTATAATGATTATGTAAATGTGTAATTTTTCATGTGACATATTTAGTCATAAATTATCTCAGACACTGACCAACTAATAATTTGTTCCTTAATTTTTCATCCAGTGCATACCATGTGAAAACATAAATGCTTATTGTTTTTTTTTTGGGGGGGGGGGGGGGGAGGGGGGGGAGGGGGAATTTTCAAATTACCGTAAATGTGATTCTTTTTGCCAAAGGCAAATTTCACCATTTTAACATTGATACGTGAACCCTTTGGGAAAACATTTCTGATGTAAACATCTTTCCCTTTGTAAGAATGCAGCATGGTTATTTTCGTGAAGGAGAAATTTTTGCAACTCCCTCCATACGTGAAACATGTATAAATGCAAAAAATACCCCACATTTACAGTACTGTATCGTTCACTTACCTTTCTATCAAACCTATTAGTACAGTTTGTTTTTATCCCTGCCAGTGTTTCCTCAGGAGCTTGTAGGGGAAACCACTCCCCTCCTTTGTCAAACGTTATAAAGCTCCGCTGGTTAGTAGCGCTTAAAGAATGGGCGGACATGTTCACCTGAGAGGCTATATATACACCCTTAAGACCTTGTATCTTAGTTATGTCCGCAAAACGTTCCTTGGCAAAATATCTGCAAGAGAAAATTGTCATAAGGTCAAATATAGAGAAAATCATACTTGTCTACGACATTGATGTAAGTTGGTGAATGTGTTATTAATTCCATGATTCATGTAAAAATCTTGGTACTAAAGGCAAATATTATCATTTCCAGGGATTTTTTTAGGGGTTCTCCAGGGCCGAAATTCGGAATTCCCAATGCTGTAAAACAGGCATTTTTCCAATTTCTAAGCTTAAAATTCCCAATTTGAAAAAAAGATAAAAATTCCAATAAACAAAGTATAAAACCCTTTGAAATTACTGAAAATATATTTATAGTTATCTGTTTTGCAATGTACACTATTCCCATATATAATATTCTTGGTACTACAGGTGTCAATATGCATTCAATCGTCTTTATTAGTGGTAAGTCAGAAGATCTTTTTGCTTGTTTTCTCAATTTATCTGTATAATTTTTTTCCCAATTTCAACCAAATGTCGCTACTTTTCCCAATTTTGAAGGCCCAGGCCCCTGGAATCAAAGGGTAAAAAAAAACCTAATTTCAAATTCAATACAGGAGTTATTGCCCCTTGAAGTAGACTGGTCTATGTGTTAAGGGTAGTTCCATAATATCTTAATGACTTTAAAACGCCTCTCAAATGATTTTAATAGTTAACACGAAAAAAAAAAAAAAAAAAATGGCATTTTAAAAAAAATCAATTTTCAAGTTCTTGCATACAACCATTCGAAACCTAGGTTTTACACACTAGAGACAAAAAGTTACTTGGCAAACTTTTAAATTCATACGTCATAAATTATTGAAGGTTTTTCATTATCTTTCCACTGATTCATTTGTGACATTAGTGATTCATTTGTGATGTCATAATGAAACATAGGTAATCACAGATTACAAAGCTCACCTCGTGACAGCAAAATTCAATTCACACATATTTCTTAGTACATGTATATTGGCTTTTAAAGGCAAAACCACTCAAGCAGAAAAAGTAGGTCAAGGTCATTTTATGAAAGTTTGATCAAAGATACATCCAATATGCAAGTTTGGTACATGTAGCAGTTATACTTTGCTCAATATTGGCTTTATAAAGAGCAAAATCACTCAAGCGGAAAAAGTAGGTCAAGATCATTTTATGAAAGATTGATCAAAGATACATCCAATATGCAAGTTTGGTACATGTATCACTTATAATTTGCTCAATATTGGCTTTTAAAGGCAAAATCACTCAAGCGGAAAAAGTAGGTTGAGGTCATTTTATGAAAGTCTGATCAAAGATACATCCAATATGCAAGTTTGGTACATGTATCACTTATACTTTGCTCAATATTGGCTTTTAAAGGCAAAATCACTCAAGCGGAAAAAGTAGGTCAAGGTCATTTTATGAAAGATTGATCAAAGATACATCCAATATGCAAGTTTGGTACATGTATCACTTATACTTTGCTCAATATTGGCTTTTAAAGGCAAAATCACTCAAGCGGAAAAAGTAGGTCAAGGTCATTTTATGAAAGTTTGATCAAAGATACATCCAATATGCAAGTTTGGTACATGTAGCACTTATACTTTGCTCAATATTGGCTTTTAAAAGCGAAATCACTCAAGTGGAAAAAGTAGGTCAGATGCTGCATCCGATGCATGGGTCCATCTCGGCATCCAAAGATGAATCACTTGTGCCAGTTTGGTTACTGTAGCATTAGTACTTTGTTAGATACTGAGCTACCCCAAACTTCTTATCCAAATCACTCAAGCGTAAAATGCAGGTCAGATGCTGCATCCAATGCATGGGTTCACCTCAGCATCCAAAGATGAATCACTTATGCAAGTTTGGTTACTGTAGCATCAGTACTTTGTCAGATACTGAGCTACCCCAAACTTCTTAACCAAGTCACTCAAGCGGAAAATGTAGGTCAGATGCTGCATCCGATGCATGGGTTCACCTCAGCATCCAAAGATGAATCACTTGTGCAAGTTTGGTTACTGTAGCATCAGTACTTTGTCAGATACTGAGCTACCCCAAACTTCTTAACCAAGTCACTCAAGCGGAAAATGTAGGTCAGATGCTGCATCCGATGCATGGGTTCACCTCAGCATCCAAAGATGAATCACTTGTGCCAGTTTGGTTACTGTAGCATCAGTACTTTGTCAGATACTGAGCTACCCCAAACTTCTTAACCAAGTCACTCAAGCGGAAAATGTAGGTCAGATGCTGCATCCGATGCATGGGTTCACCTCAGCATCCAAAGATGAATCACTTATGCAAGTTTGGTTACTGTAGCATCAGTACTTTGTCAGATACTGAGCTACCCCAAACTTCTTAACCAAGTCACTCAAGCGGAAAATGTAGGTCAGATGCTGCATCCGATGCATGGGTTCACCTCAGTATCCAAAGATGAATCACTTGTGCAAGTTTGGTTACTGTAGCATTAGTACTTTGTCAGATACTGAGCTACCCCAAACTTCTTAACCAAGTCACTCAAGCGGAAAATGTAGGTCAGATGCTGCATCCGATGCATGGGTTCACCTCAGCATCCAAAGATGAATCACTTGTGCAAGTTTGGTTACTGTAGCATTAGTACTTTGTCAGATACTGAGCTACCCCAAACTTCTTAACCAAGTCACTCAAGCAGAAAATGTAGGTCAGATGCTGCATCCCATGCATGGGTTCACCTCAGCATCCAAAGATGAATCACTTGTGCCAGTTTGGTTACTGTAGCATCAGTACTTTGTCAGATACTGAGCTACCCCAAACTTCTTAACCAAGTCACTCAAGCGGAAAATGTAGGTCAGATGCTGCATACGATGCATGGGTTCACCTCAGCATCCAAAGATGAATCACTTGTGCCAGTTTGGTTACTGTAGCATTAGGTTTTTGTCAGATACTGAGCTACCCCAAACTTCTTAACCAAGTCACTCAAGCGGAAAATGTAGGTCAGATGCTGCATCCGATGCATGGGTTCACCTCAGCATCCAAAGATGAATCACTTGTGCCAGTTTGGTTACTGTAGCATTAGTACTTTGTCAGATACTGAGCTACCCCAAACTTCTTAACCGGACGCGGACGCGGACACGGACGCGGACACGGACGCGGACGCGGACGAGGACGCGGACGCGGACGCGTTGGGTTATAGCATAAGCTCACTCAACTTCGTCGAGGTGAGCTAAAAACATCACCAATGTATGTGATGTCCTTAGAAGAGACGAGGAAGCATATTGATCTTGAGGTCAAAGGTCAAGGTCACTATTAGGAGATGTAGACCTCAAATGAGAATTTCAGATGTCAGATAATTCAACAACTCTATCGCTTATTCAAACCAAAAATGATGTTATGTGAATGCTGAATGAACTGGAAAGGAAGAAGCTTTTTTCATTTCAGGGTCAATGTTCAAAGTAGTCTGACTGTCAACTGCAACATTTTGAAAATGGTCTATCGAAATAGCAGGCATTGTGAAATATTTTTGAAAGAAAGGAGGGGATCTCCAACAACATCTGGTCGCAGCACTAACAGCAAAACACCAAAACATCCAATGTAAAACACAGAGAAGACACGCACAGAAAGAGATGCCAAAAGGTACAAGGAACATCAAATCACATAGACACATCAAACACAAATAAAAATAACATAAACAAACGAGACAAATGGGCAATCGGTGCCGACTTAGGACGGTCATCTGCCACGAAAATAACAGAAGGTGAGGTTATCCAGATTACAAGTGCACAACCCTCCCACTTTTTGGATTATCCAGAGGTCTAGAAGAACGAACAATTGTGGTGTAAAATAAGTGATAATTATACATGTACATGTATGTGGTGTTTTGTTATCAAAAAAAGTGTTTGATAAATAAGCTACATCTTTTTGAATAGACCACTTGCTGAAATTCATACTGGCTGACAAAATGACGAAAAATGTCTGAGCTAAGCAGCTTTGGTGCACTTTTCATTGTTACTTTCAACAGTGACGTCATAATTAATAAAGCCTACGCTCACGCAGCAAGATACGCCCGTTGGGATTTTTTTCACAACACCAAAATATCTAAGTCCCATAACTCCATAAGGACAAATTGGATGAACCTAGCTTAAAAACGAAAGGCGGCTTCCTCTTCAAAGTCTGATCAAAATGTACAAATATCATGAAAATCTGTTGACACATATTCAAGTTATTGCGTTCCATGCACCTATATTTTGCCCTTAGCTTAACATGTATGTGCATATAAACCCCCCCCCCCCATTACACATAATTTCTGGATTATGTGACAAAAAATTCAAGAACCCCTTATATATGTGAAAGAACATCCTTTCTACTTGAAGTATACAAAATTTCAAAACATTTCGATTAGAAATAGATTTTTAAATAATTTTTATCTATTTTAGTATATTTTCACTGTATTTTAAAATATCTAAGTCCCATAACTCTGTAACGACATATCGAATGAACCTGAAAATCAAAAGGCGGCTTCCTCTCCACAGTCCAATCAAAATGTATGAAATTCATGAAAATCCGTTGACGCATATTCAAGTTATTGCGTTCCATGCGCCTATATTTTGCCCATAGCTTAACATGTATGTGCATATAACCCCCCCCCCTTCCTATTACACACAATATCTCGCTTATGCGACCAAAAAATTAAAAATCCGTTACATATGTCAAAGAGCATCCTTTCTACCTTAAGTATACAAAATTTCAAAACATTTCGATTAGAAATAGATTTTTAAATAATTTTTAACTATTTTAGTATATTTTCACTGTATTTTAAAATGTCTAAGTCCCATAACTCTGTAACGACATATCGAATGAACCTGAAAATCGAAAGGCGGCTTCCTCTCCACAGTCCAATCAAAATGTATGAATATCATAAAAATCCGTTGACGCATATTCAAGTTATTGTGTTCCATGCGCCTATATTTTGCCCTTAGCTTAACATGTATGTGCATATTACCCCCCCCTCCCCCCTTCCTATTACACACAATATCTCGGTTATGCGACAAAAAAATTAAAAACCCGTTACATATGTCAAAGAACATCCTTCCTACATGAAGTACACAAAATTTCAAAACATTTCGACCAGAAATAGATTTTTAAATAATTTTTAAATATTTTAGTATATTTTCACTGTATTTTAAAAATCTAAGTCCCATAACTCTGTAACGACAAATCGGATGAACCTGAAAATCGAAAGGCGGCTTCCTCTCCACAGTCTGATCACTATGTATAAATTTCATAAAAATCCGTTGACGCGTTATCAAGTTATTGCGTTCCATAGGCGGACGGACAGACGGACGGACTTCGCCATACCATAATACGTCCCGTCAAATGACGGGCGTATAAAAACAATGCCAAAAGATGTTGACTCGGGACATTTTCAGCTTTCTAAAAAAATCAGTTAATGGTCTATTTCAGATATACATGAATATATATTAATGGTTTACCTGAGCCATGAGTTTCCTTGTGATCCTTTAGGATTGAAGTAAACCACGCTCTCTAGCGACAGCGAGTATCTGCTGCCTTGTACGTCAGATATATATAGGTGATTGACTGTGTTGTTATGTGTTACTACTAGAAAGACTTGATCTTCTGAAGCATCCGCAACATAGTAGTCCTGTAAATAACAAATCAGTCAATCTCATAACTGCAACATAGTAGTCCTGTAAATAACAAGTCAGTCAAAGTGATGAATGCAACATAGTAGTACTGTAAATAACAAATCAGTCAAAGTGATGACTGCAACATAGTAGTCCTGTAAATAACAAGTCAGTCAAACTGATGACTTCAGCACAGTAGTCCTGTAAATAACAAATCAGTCAATGCGATGACTGCAACATAGTAGTCCTGTAAATAACAAGTCAGTCAAAGTGATGACTACAACATAGTAGTACTGTAAATAACAAATCAGTCAAACTCATAACTGCAACATAGTAGTACTGTAAATAACAAATCAGTCAATGTGATGACTGCAACATAGTAGTCCTGTAAATAACAAATCAGTCAATGTGATGATTGCAACATAGTAGTACTGTAAATAACAAATCAGTCAATGTGATGACTGCAACTAGTAGTACTGTAAATAACAAATCAGTCAAACTCATAACTGCAACATAGTAGTACATTGTAAATTACAAATTAGTCAAACTGATGACTTCAGCACAGTAGTCCTGTAAATTACAAATCAGTCAAAGTGATGAATGCAACATAGTAAACATAGTAGTCCTAAAAATAGCAAATCAGTCAAATTAATGACTGCAAACATAGAAGTCTTTGTACATCAGAAATGACCGTCACACTTTTGTTCGTGGGTGTATAATTTAGGTTGGAAATGTACAAATTTAGCGAGAATCGCTTCTCGATTCATGGAATTTTTACACCCATGAACTATAAAAGTAAGACAGTCATTGCTTTTATTTACATTTGTACTAGATATTGGAAACCCTTATTTCTGTGAACATTACATATGGATTCTGTGTAATAGTGTCAAAAGACTTCTAACCTTAATAAATTCTCCAAACCTCAAAATGAAGGTGATGTGTTGTTATGCTTACAAGAAAAACTTGATCATAGTTGGAATTTTTTTCTGATTTTAGCTGAAGACATTGTTAAACGTGAGCGAATGTGGAATGTTAACACTGACCACTGTCCACATCAAATACATGTATCGTTTAAGTTACCAATCACACTGACAGGTGGTTTATAACGTTTGAAAAGTCACAAAATGCCATTGTATTTTATTTTTTAAATAAATCACAAAAAATAACATTAAAGCATTCCCTGCAGATTTTTATATTTTCTAATCATAAAATTATTGCCAACAATTAGTTAATTGCTACAATTTCAATCAAGGAACAGAAGCAAAACTAACATGTGTCCATTTGCTTCTACCGCCATCATCATGTAACAAAAAATATCAGCGATTCGGAAGGACAATGGCCATGCGCCATAGTCCAATTAATTTGCAAAATGGCCCATTGAAGTCTCAGAACTTTCTTAAGAAATGACCACTGAAATTTTAGAAAATCATGGAAAATGGTCCATTCACAATATTTCCTCCCCAATATCTGAAATCTACCAATTAAAAAAAAAGTCTGGAAAACTAAAGTGTGATGGACAGACGGACGGACAGACAAACAGGGTGGAAACTATAAGTCCCCCCTGGCGAGCCGGTAGTGGACTAATATCTAAGACTTACAAGACGCTGAGCTGGATGTGAAAACTGAGCATTAACAAACGGTCCTCTTTTGTAGGACACCCATAGCTGCATTACTGGTGAACGTGCCCCAAATAGATTCTGAAATACAATGTACAACAGACGAATAATAATCATAATATACATTATCTGATTATAAATTATTCCCTCTAGTAAAATCAAATACATACAGTGATTCAGAAAGAATATAATTACAGAAAATTAACATAAAACAGACGACTCATATGTACATTGTACATGTATAACATATGAACAATGACGACAGAAAATTAACAACACTTCTTTACATATTTTTTTTATACATGTATATTCATAATTCGCCTATTTCTTTCTTTTGTTTTTGTTAAATAAATAACAATGACGATACAAAATGAACAGCGCTTCTATACGTATTTTTTCATACATTTTTTTATACATGTATACAATTTGCAGACCTGCCTACCTATTTCTTTCTAAAAGTGTAATATTTTGCTCAAGAAAGTGTAATTTAGGGAAGTAAAGCGTAATATAACAAAAATTGACAGTCACTTTGATAATAAGATTGTCTTTTCCACTCTTTGACATTGTTCCAAATCTAAATCATTTACATATTTGCATATACGATATCAAACGCTCAATGTTCTAATCATTTATGTATTTGAGTATATTTGTTTGTTAATATATACATTTGCAAAAGTAATTCTTCTTGGAAATATATTGGAAGCGTAAAATTGAGCAGCAAAAGTGTACAGCATATTTGCTGGTTAAAAATCGTAAAAATTACACCAAAATCGCAAAAGTACGAGGGCCGTTCCAAAAGTTCGTGGACACATGCCTTAAAAATCACATTTGAAGTCGTATGCAAATGAAATTTTCTAGAAATGAAAGTGATAAAATAAAAAATATCAGGTTAAAATGATTTACAATAAGGGCATAATGGTCACCTTTATACACGAAGAGTAGAGGCTACAGAGCAGTGAAATTTGAGTTGTAGAAACGAACCCATCCCTTTCGTTATATTGCTAAATAGAATAAAATAAAATACTTGGCTATCAATTAAACTTTCTATATCATTGATAATATTATTCGTCTTGACCACTGCGAAGTTTTAACAAAATTGGACCTGATCTACGACTTTTATGAGGATTTATGCATGATATTGTTGATCAAACCAACCACAGATTGATGACGTCAGAGTTCTTTAAGGAGCTTCATTCAGTTTTGAATTTCTGTTGAATAAAACAGACGGAGATGGATACATCTTGATACGGACCAAAAACATCAAAACTTGTGTTGTTAAGGTAGAAGAATGTGTTTGTATGATGAATAGATACATAAACACACAATTTTGATAGAAGTTGTACAAAATGTAAATGAAAATAAGTAAAGTGATGCCGTTTCCTCCCTTCATGGTGACCTGACTTTGAATGATTCAAAGATGAAAGTACATCATGATATAGAGGTAGAAATGCACATGAAAATAGAACATGTCTTCCTTATCAAAATACATGAAAAGATATTTTTGAATTTTGTACAGATGAGAGGTGTTTTATTTCTTCTAAAATGTCAAATTTATGCAGGACATCTGACGACATCGTTACGTTGTTAGTTGCTCTGTGACCTAGAACCTTACGTTGTTCAAACAGGGATTTGAGAATTTTGTATTGACCAATCGTAATGAAAATTCATATATGTATTCAAAATTTCCCGTAATATAAGGAAATCAACATGGTTCTTAGCAATTTCTCTAGATCTTTCCTTAATTTACGTTGTCCATGAACTTTCGGAACAGCCCTCGGCAGGTCTGAATTTGTCAATTTTTTTGTTGAAATCATCTGAAAAACATAATTACCACTTGTCTCGTCGCAAACATGTAATCTCCCTCCATGTGGAAATCCACGATGTTAGTAATGACCCTCTCGGTGTGACGGAAAAAGTCATAACTCTTAACGACCTCGCCCCCGATATCGGCAATATCTGAAGCCGTTCTTGCTACGTACAGGACTGTAGACTCATTGTATTTATCGGAACCCCTGTAATAAAATGTGTGCGTTGTAATTTCTTGGCAGATACAAAATTTTGTAACAAGAGCGATGGTAACACAGCAAGGTATGATAATCCAATATACATATTTGTCTTCAATAAAATATGGACTGCGATATTGAGAGAATCTCTCATAATTTTTACAATCCCAGGGCTCTCACATCAAATTTTAGAACTGGCGCCTGGGACTTTGAAATTGGGAAAAATATGGCATTTTCACGAAAATTGTGAAAAACTACGGATAGATTTGGATGCGTCTTCACTAGAATTTTCGTATTTCTAACCTGTTTTTATGAATTTTTCACAAGGTTTCAAATTGGGAAAAGTTGGTCAACAAATTGGGAAAAAAAGATACTATTTTGCATTAGGAATGGGGCAAAATATCGGTCCCAAATCAAGCCGATTGAGAGCCCTGAATTCTCTCATAGAAATTCTTCATTTTGACAGATTCTGTCATAGAAAATGATTAAAAACATAAAATTCTCTTATCAAAGGAAACAGCCAAAACAATCTCCGAGTCACACACACATTTTAAGACTAGTCAGAAGACAACATTGCTAGCCGAGTAGGTTCATATTAGTAAATAGCGATTCTATAAAATAGTAATATGTGGCCATGTTTAAATTTCAAAGTAGGTCAAACTCCAAGGTCAAGGTCACTGGGTCAAAAGTCAAGGCCCCAAATGAAAAGTCTGGTGATGTGAAATCTATGTAAAGGTGAAATATCAAAGCCCTACCCCTTTATAGTTCGTGAGATATAGCCCAAGTTAAAGTTTTGTACATAGAAATGTACATGTACAACCAACGCTAGGGTGATGATCTTTTGCGAAGTTTGTTAAAAAAAAAAAAGGCAGATTATGTCTTCTTTAACCAAAAACTTATTACAAAAGTGATCAGTGATGAAAACAGATTACAATGAAAAAGGAGGGAAAGAGAGGAAATCAAGGATTTGAATGGTAAATTTGAACAGCGTTAATACATGTATATCTTTTAAAGGCGGAAATCTATCTTTTGGAGGAAGATTTTAATTTCTAAGTTTATATGATGACTGTAAGACTTTATTTTAGGTCCAATATTAAAAATTTTTCAAGTTCTGAAGGAGGTGCATATGTAGTGAAGAAGCATCCGATGTCCTCCTACTCCAAGGGTCCCCTCACTAACAAAGGACTCCAACAGCTGAGCCAACATGAGACATTAATATTAGTTCGTAACTTGTTGGCTAAAATGTTGTGAAATAGAATTTAAATTTTCATTTATTTTCTTGAGAAGCATCAAAAAACTTACCAGTGATATGACTTGACTCCAGACTGAATCGGCCTCCATGTAAAACCAAAGTTCTCTGACAGGTATAGCTAAATACAAACGTACTAACGTAAAATATAAAGTACAAACATAAAATACAAAGTACAAACAAAAAATATTAAATACAAGTTTAAGAGTAACTAAAAAATATCAAGCTCATCCCGCGAGCAATCTCAACTAAATATTCAGTCTTTTCGTTCCCTTCTCGTTTGAGGACGGTTCTCTGAAACTTATTACTAAATATAAACGAATAAAAACACAAACACTAAAACACGCAAATTTCCCGCCCATTGGCCTTTATCCAGTGTAAAAAACAGCAATGTCAATCTATCGTAAATATAAACATACAAATGCAAGATTAACAAAGGATCTCACAAGCAATTTTCATCTATTGTTACTTATGCATGTATGTGTACTTACAAAGTCATGTACTTTTGTGGGATTCACATTTTAGCGCAGTTAGCGCGATTAATACTGCGTTTATTCAATATTACATTACCATGATTACATGTAAGTTATTCAACACCGAACATTTGTAGATTACAATGGAAATATAGTCAAGTTTTCTAACTCACCATAAGGCTTGTATGTCAATTTGCCCATATTTTGTCCTGTTTCTGCTGAAGTTTGGATGCGTTAAAATATGCTAAATTGTGCACACATACCTCATGTACAATTTACTACAATTATCAACGTTAGATTTTGTAGCATATGATTGGATACAGTATGATCAGTTTGAGCTTAAAGGTCGACGAGGGACTATATAAGGAGACAGGTCATCCTCACTGACTGCTATAGGAGTAACATCTCTAATTGGTACCTGATTGGTTCCTTTTAATCCTTTTACCCCTATTGATTTTTTATTGACAGTTTCAAACAGGTATCTCATTAGCATAATAAAGGATTACCTATAGGTATGTCTTTGATTTAACACACCGCTTGCAGATGCCGTTATCTTCAAAGACGGTACACCCTGCCTACCAAGCCTACGGCACTCGGGTATTCATATCAATGACTGGCTGGTTGACAACGTCGGCCTACTTACCCTTTTCTGAGTGTCGTTCTTATCATATCCTAGTACCAGACTGAAGTTTGTGGTATGCATCTCAATTTTTACTGGACGGAAAGGCAGGTGATGAGGGGTAAAAGTTCTCCCGTAATTCAGTGTTGTAAATATGTACGAATTCTCCACGTCTGTGAATATATACTGGAAAGGAAATAGAAACTTAAACAGTTGAGCTTTCTTTCCATTTCAAACTCATGTATAGAATGTTATAAACATAGAGAAGGTACGTTGTTTTTTTTTAAATTATTGGAGACCACAAAACTGGATTGAAGACTGAAAAGCTTGTCAACGTAATGAAGGGCTTGTAGTTGACTTAATCATTATAAGCACAAATTTTATCCCATACATGTAGCTAAAGATTCAAAAGACATAAACTTAATAACAGCAAAACCATGAGGATTCATCTGACATAGAACTAAACAGAGTTTGTCCGTAAAGTTACCTTCGTGTATGGCAATAGTGTACTATTTAACCAGAAGTCTCTGACGAGACTGTAGCTCTCCTGGTTGATTTGTTTTATTCACTCATTGACAAGTGAATAATATACATACACATAAATAACAATTTCCATTTTATTTTAAACCAAAGACCATAGGGAGCAGGCACTCCAACAAATTATAAGTAGCATGACAAAACAACATATCCACTAGACTGCAATTAGAATATTTCTCATACAATTCATTATATCCGAGATAAAGGATTTCAAAAAATAATGCCACACCAATTTTTCAAGATCCTAGGGGTCAGGGGCTGCTATCTCAAATGACCTATCAATAACACAATAAGACTACAGAGCCATTATATTATGCATAAAGAACAAAGTTTTCATCATTAATAGCATTAGAAGAGTTGTGAGCACAATTATATAAGAGAAAATGACCACACCCATTTTCTAAGACCCTGGGGTCAAGGGCTCAAACAAAATATCAGGTGCACAACTAGACCACGGACCCATCATATTATAAAGAGAATTAAGTATCCATCATTTATAGTGTAAGAAGAGTTGTGTGCACAAGATTACATTGATTAATAGGTGAAAATGACCACACCCATTTTTAAGACCCTGGGGGGTCAGGGGCTCAAACAAAATATCAGGTGCACAACTTGACCACAGACACATCATATTGCAAAAAGAATTAAGTCTCCATCATTCATAGTGTCAGAGGAGTTGCGAGCACAAGATTACTTAGAGTTATAGAGGTGAAAATGACCACACCCATTTTCTAAGACCCTGAGGGTGAGGGGCTCAAACAAAATATCAGGTGCACAGCTAGACCACAGCCCATCATATTGCAAAAAGAATTAAGTCTCCATCATTTATTGTGGCAGAGGAGTTGCGAGCACAAGATTACATAGAGTTATATAGGAAAAAAAGACCACACCCATTTTCTAGGACCCTGGGGGTCAATGGCTCAAACAAAATATCAGGTGCACAACTAGACCACAGACCCATCATATTGCAAGAAGATTAAGGTCTCCATCATTTATAGTGTCAGAGGAGTTGCAAGCACAAGATTACATAGAGATATATAGGTGAAAATGACCACACCCATTTTCTAAGACCCAGGGGGGTCAGGGGCTCAAACAAAATATCAGGTGCACAACTTGACCACAGACCCATCATATTGCAAAAAGAATTAAGTCTCCATCATTTATAGTGTCGGAGGAGTTGCAAGCACAAGATTACATAGAGTTATATAGGTGAAAATGACCACACCCATTTTCTAAGACCCTGGGGTTCAGGGGCTCAAACAAAATATCAGGTGCACAACTAAACCACATACCAAGTAGGATGCAAAAAGAATTAACTTTCTATCACCAATGGTTTCAGAGGAGTTGTGAGCACAAGAATTGTTTACGGACGGACGGACGGACAGACGGACGGACGGACAGACGGACGACGGGGTATCGCATAAGCTCGACTGGTCTGAGACCAGTAGAGCTAAAAATATAGGAGAAAATGACCACACCCATTTTCTAAGACCCTGGGGGTCAGGGACTCAAACAAAATATCAGGTGCACAACTAGACCATAGGCTCATTATAACACAAAAAGAATTAATCTTACCATGCATAGTTTCAGAGGATTCATGATCACAAGAAAAGTTTAACGGACGGACAGACAGACAGATGGACAGATAGACCAACGCCAGACACAGGGCGATCGCATAAGCTCGACTGGTCTTTGACCAGTAGAGCTAACAACTTACATGTGAGTTATAAACATGACTATTGTAATAATGGTCAATCAAGGTCTTCCTCCCAGGAACCTGAATGCGACTGTTAACGTCCTCAAAACTATAGCCATAGTCGTAAGATATAAATAGATTGCTGGACGACAGGTTGTTGGGTCGACTGTCTTTGGATAACGCTATAATGACATCACTGCCGTAACCTGCCCAGTGTACTATCATCTGTGAATGGTTGTCATGAAGTTGGAACTGGAACAAAGAAATTAAGACAATATTTAGTGAATATTATGATCAACATTATTACCATAGTTTAATTCTCAATTTTTAGTGAATATTTAGTGAATACTATGATCAACATTATTACCGTAGTTTAATTTGTGAAAATATGCCTCAATTTTTAGTGAATATTTAGTGAATACTATGATCAACACTATCATAGTTGATGAATTTGTAAAAATTAATAAACCTCAATATTTAGTGAATATTTAGCGAATACTATGATCAACATTATTATAGTAGATGAATTTGTAAAATTAAACCTCAATATTAGTGAATATTATCATCAACATTATTACTGTAGTTTAATTTGTAAAAATATGCCTCAATTTTTAGTGAATATTTAGTGAATACTATGATCAACATTATCATAGTTGATGAATTTGTAAAAATAAACCTCAATTTTTAGTGAATATTTAATGAATACTATGATCAACATTATCACTGTAGTTGAATTTGTAAAATATGATCAACATAAAACATGTAACTGTAGGTGAATTTGTTAAAGTAAGCCTCAATTTTGTTGCCTGAATCAGGGCCGTCAATCAGACCACTTTTGGGACAGAAATTGGGACCTATCTTCTTTTTAGAATAGCAAACATTTTCACCAATCTGCCAGAAATATTTACAAAAAAAATATCTTTAAATTTTGATATCTTGGAGGTTTTGAGTACTAGAATTTTGTAATTAACGGAAAATTAATAACTTTGGTAAATTGTAATGCTACAAAAACAAACAGAGCTTGTGTTCTACAATGTGATTTTCATCCAATGATCATTGATTACAGAGTCTATTTATATACTCTATACCTTAGCTACATGTACCAAACAATAAAAATGGATAAACATCATATTATAGATAAAGAGTGACTTTTCTATTTTATGTGTGCAGACTTGAAATGGGATAAACGTTTCACTTCCCTACGAGTGTTTTAGAAGAGAGAAGACTGAACATCATTTTTCCTCAAACAGTATCAAAATTTACATCCTGGTAAAATAAGAAAAGTCCAAATTCACATATATTTTGAGGTATTAGATGGGTAATGATTGAAATTATGCCAAAAACATTAAAATTAGGCGTAATTATCCTTCAATATATTTCTGTGTTATATGATATTTAATAAGCTCAAAATGCATCGAAGATGCAAAATGCCGAGTTGCAAAACTGGAATGTAAGTATGAATATGCAGACTAACATGAAATGTGTATGGTTTGTAACAACATTTTGTGGTCCTAAATGAAAATTTCTGGATCAAGAAATGGTCTTCTCTTTATTCTATATCAGCGTGTAATATATTTTCAAGGATACAGATTTTCCTGTGACCTTGATCTTTGACCTTTTGACCCAAAAATTAATGGCAAGTTTCATGATTATAGGTGCAATACAGGCTCAAAAATGGTCTGGAAACCATTTTCAATTACCTTAGTCCTGTGACCTTGATCTCTGATCCTTTGACCCCTAAATCAAAAGTGGTCATTTTCTTTCACTGGAAATATTTCTGGCAAGTTACATGATTATAGGTGCAATACAGGCTCAAATTCAGTCGGGAAACCATTTTTAATCATCTTAGTCCTGTGACCTTGACCTTTGAACCCCAAAATTGATAGTGGTAATCCTTGATCCATGGGAAACATTTCTGGCAAGCTTCATGATTATAATTGCAATACAGGCTGAAATATGGTCCGGAAACCACTTTCAATCATCCGAGTCCTGTGACCTTGACCTTTGACCTTTTGACCCCAAAATCAATAGGGGTCATTCTTGATTCATGGGAATCATTATTGGCAAGTTTCATGACTTTAGGTGCAATACAGGCTAAAATATGGCCAGGAAACCATTTTCAATCATCTGAGTCCTGTGACCTTGACCTTTGACCTTTTGACCCCAAAATCAAAAGTGGTCATTTTCTATTCACAGGAAACATTTCTGGCAAGTTACATGATTATAGGTGCAATACAGGCTGAAATATGGTCCGAAAACCAATTTCAATCAACAGAGTCCTGTGACCTTGACCTTTGACCTTTTGACCCCAAAATCAATAGGCCTCATCCTTGATTCAAGGGAAACATTTCTGGCAAGTTTCATGATTATAGGTGCAATACAGGCTGAAATATGGTCCGGAAACCATTTTCAATCATCTGAGTCCTGTGACCTTGACCTTTGTCCTATTGACCCCAAAATCAATAGGCCTCATCCTTGATTCAAGGGAAACATTTCTGGCAAGTTTCATGATTATAGGTGCAATACAGGCTGAAATATGGTCCAGAAACCACTTTCAATCATCTGAGTCCTGTGACCTTGACCTTTGACCTTTTGACCCCAAAATCAATAGGCCTCATCCTTGATTCAAGGGAAACATTTCTGGCAAGTTTCATGATTAAGGTGCAATACAGGCTGAAATATGGTCCGGAAACCATTTTCAATCATCCGAGTCCTGTGACCTTGACCTTTGACCTTTTGACCCCAAAATCAATAGGCCTCATCCTTGATTCAAGGGAAACATTTCTGGCAAGTTTCATGATTATAGGTGCAATACAGGCTGAAATATGGTCCGGAAACCATTTTCAATCATCTGAGTCCTGTGACCTTGACCTTTGACCTTTTGACCCCAAAATCAATAGGCCTCATCCTTGATTCAAGGGAAACATTTCTGGCAAGTTTCATGATTATAGGTGCAATACAGGCTGAAATATGGTCCGGAAACCACTTTCAATCATCCGAGTCCTGTGACCTTGACCTTTGACCTTTTGACCCCAAAATCAATAGGGGTCATTCTTGATTCATGGAAATCATTATTGGCAAGTTTCATGACTTTAGGTGCAATACAGGCTAAAATATGGCCAGGAAACCATTTTCAATCATCTGAGTCCTGTGACCTTGACCTTTGACCTTTTGACCCCAAAATCAAAAGTGGTCATTTTCTATTCACAGGAAACATTTCTGGCAAGTTACATGATTATAGGTGCAATACAGGCTGAAATATGGTCCGAAAACCAATTTCAATCAACAGAGTCCTGTGACCTTGACCTTTGACCTTTTGACCCCAAAATCAATAGGCCTCATCCTTGATTCAAGGGAAACATTTCTGGCAAGTTTCATGATTATAGGTGCAATACAGGCTGAAATATGGTCCGGAAACCATTTTCAATCATCTGAGTCCTGTGACCTTGACCTTTGTCCTTTTGACCCCAAAATCAATAGGCCTCATCCTTGATTCAAGGGAAACATTTCTGGCAAGTTTCATGATTATAGGTGCAATACAGGCTGAAATATGGTCCAGAAACCACTTTCAATCATCTGAGTCCTGTGACCTTGACCTTTGACCTTTTGACCCCAAAATCAATAGGCCTCATCCTTGATTCAAGGGAAACATTTCTGGCAAGTTTCATGATTAAGGTGCAATACAGGCTGAAATATGGTACGGAAACCATTTTCAATCATCCGAGTCCTGTGACCTTGACCTTTGACCTTTTGACCCCAAAATCAATAGGCCTCATCCTTGATTCAAGGGAAACATTTCTGGCAAGTTTCATGATTATAGGTGCAATACAGGCTGAAATATGGTCCGGAAACCATTTTCAATCATCTGAGTCCTGTGACCTTGACCTTTGACCTTTTGACCCCAAAATCAATAGGCCTCATCCTTGATTCAAGGGAAACATTTCTGGCAAGTTTCATGATTATAGGTGCAATACAGGCTGAAATATGGTCCGGTAACCATTTTCAATCATCTGAGTCCTGTGACCTTGACCTTTGACCTTTTGACCCCAAAATCAATAGGCCTCATCCTTGATTCAAGGGAAACATTTCTGGCAAGTTTCATGATAATAGGTGCAATACAGGCTGAAATATGGTCCGGAAACCATTTTCAATCATCTGAGTCCTGTGACCTTGACCTTTGACCTTTTGACCCCAAAATCAATAGGGCTCATCCTTGACTAATGGTGAGTAAGTGTATGAAGTTTCATTGTTATAGCCTCTTTCATAGTTGACTTATAGTCCGGGAACCAATTGTTGACGCCCTCCCGCCCGCCCGCCCGCCCAGAAGCCCGCCCAACCGCCCGCCCGCCCGTCTCACATCAAATTAAGAGCCGAGTTTTGCAACTCGGCTAAAAAACTTTTGCAATAGCCTACATGTAGTAGCTACATGTAGATATCGAAAAAAGAAATATTTTGAAAAGGGTTGTGTTTAAGAGTTGTTTCCCCTTGATGAAAAATAAAAGAAAAAATCTATTGCAGAAAAACTATTTGGTGAACTTTAGATTTTTCAGAGAAAAGGGTAGGTTCACTAACTACCAAAATCGGCCCTAAATTTTTGCGAAAAATAATTTGATGAAAATTATGATTCAGCATCTCTTATATTTATCTCAAATACCTGCCAAAACAGAAAGTTAATATTTTTAATTGTCAAAACGTTGGCCTTTGTACAGTTTAGGGGACCGGGACTATATAGGCAAAAAAAGACGATTTTAAGACAAAATTTTCAACCAGAATTTTTTTCAGAGAATAAAGTATTTTCTACTGTTTCAATAGTTTTACGTTTTTCATTTGTACTGTGGATTATAAATCATTATTTTTACTATTTAAAGTTGTCCAGTATATTTAGGATACCTCAACTGTTAATGACAAAATAGATGAAATCCATGAACATTTTTCAGATACATTTATTTTCTGTAACTAAAGGAACAATAAATCACTATGTTAACTCACTTTTATTGGGGGCTACCGCCCCCAAAGCGCTGTTAAATACGCTCAGACGAAGATTGGCTTCTTATGTTTTCCCCTTTAAAACTCATCTTTGTAGTTGATTCACTGATTTCCCGTACAAATTGACGGTTGCATGACATAAAAGTAATTGTTAAAATTCAGTATCATTGTTTCCCGTATGAAAATCGCATTGTGACGTCAGGATTTAGGTGCGAAGTGACGGTCAAATTCGAAGCAAAATGGCGACATTTTTACGTTGAGTAACTGTGTACAACCCCAATTTTCCCTATCATATCAAAACCCTCCCTCTTTCTGGAGGGTCTGTGACGCAAGACCCTTGGATATAGGAATGGGACTAAGGTAGGATTATTTTTACCCTTTAAAATCGTCTTTTTTACCCATATAGTCCCGGTCCCCTAAACTGAACAAAGGCCAAAACGTCACGTGCGTTAGTTCTGACGTCACATTATGACGTCATTTGCTTTGCATGATGGAAAATGAAGGAAAATCGCCATATTTTCTGCATAAATCTTTAAAATTAGTATAGGCGCCAACCCTCATCCAAGATAAATTTTACGTAGATCGAATGATAAATTGCAAATTTAACTTTTTATATGAAAAGTATTTTGGGTGAGGGCTGGCGCCCTACTTATTTTCATATATTTTGACAAGAATTATGCCCATTTCTTACGATTTTTCAGCATTTCACGACTTAGAGCCGATTTTGAAGCCATATCTTTCGGTGTATTGCACGTAAATTAAAATATTTATTTGGTATTTCAAACAACCATACATTTACACATGTAACTTCCTTGATACAAAATACAATCAAAATCTAAAACATTCTAAAATTAGGGTTGATTTTCCACGTTACCGCACCCGCTCCTTTGATGAAATATATCTTTAAGACATTTTTGACCAATCAGTATTAAATGCCCCGTCATTCTGTTGAAAAATTTAAGGAATATAAACTTTTTCCAGTAGAGTTCAATGTAAACTGTTAGGTTGCAGTAGATTGAAATATTTCTTCCAGAGGGAAGGCATTGAAATATTTCTTCCAGAGGGAAGGGATGTTGAAATATTTCTTCCAGAAGGAAGGGATATTGAACACCAGAGAAGCACTTAGGATGGATGTTACTTAGAATTGTTATAGATCTTCTTTTTTTACACTTGATAAAGGCCAAGGAGCCGAAAATTTGTTTATTTGAGTGTTAGTGTTCTTATTTGTTAAACTGTAAGGGCCCATACCTCATAAAGTAACTAATTTTTTCAACATCCAAATTTGTCAGAAAATTTTAATCAATTTCAACTTTATAACCATAACTATGCTGTGCTTTTACATGTAGGTCTCAGGACTGCATACATTTTGTTAATGGGTGGCCAAATTACTTATCATTACCCTTGGAATATCTGAAAATATTTTCAATGTAAATTGTGTCATTATCTTGGACTTGGAACAAAAAATCATCGGACATTTGTCCGGCTCGAAACTACATGTAGAAACTGTCGGACATTAGAAAAATCCATCGGAGATCGCCGGTAATGCGGCACTTTTCGTAAACTCTGTATACATATATTAAGTTACAATGAAATCATGAATGCTGAAGGGAAAAAAATTATGATTTTGTTTATTTTGGAGAAGTACATTTATCTCAAACTTCTTTGATTTTGAAAATTTTGTAAATTTTGGCTTTTACACTCCATGTCAGGTTCGAAGCCTAAATATAGCTTAATACTCATCGTCATGTGATAGGGAAGTAACATGTGAGACTAAGCCACTACTGCATTATGGATTCTAACTCAATTGTGAAATATGTCACTTGCATAATATTCATCATTGAAGCATGACAAAGTGTAAACAAACCACCCCCTATCTGAAGATCTAAATATTGAATAAACAACCTGATACAGAAATCTATACAAGATATATAAGTAAAAATTGATAAAAATAAATGCCTACAGCATGTGATAAATTTGTTGACAGGACCGACGGCGCTGCTGCCGCCCTCTTTTCCCTTTGAAGCCTATTTTCTTCCGGAATGTCTACATTTTCCGAACTGCCTCTGTTCAAATATTCATCGATGTCTAACACCCTTGGAAAGCGAAGATTTCTAAATTTCAGTTTGTCTGACGCAGAATTTAAAGTACTTGATTTCTCAAACGGTCTAACACCAAAAGATACATCACAGATCACAGAGAAAACACAAAATAAGCTCCAGTGCCATATTACTTTCGCAGCCATTGTCGTTTTGTTTACGAAATTACCTCCCTTGCATCTACGCCTCCTCGAAGTTCCAAGAGTTATCTCTCGTTGTCGATTTAAAAAACGCCAGCCTTCCACGACTCTCAAAATTGTATGTATCACACAGGTTGATGTTTCTTTTTTTCAAAGTACTCCAAAATTCAATATCAAGATTTAAGGTATCCATGAAAAAAGAAAATATTCATGAGATGAGCCTTTTATTTGTATTTGCTGTACATGTATATATATATACCCATAGAACAAGGAACCATATTTCGCCGGTGACCATATTTCGCCGTTTCATAGTTAATTGATTCTTGTTAGTTATCGGAATTGTTTGTCAAGTTTATTTTTCTATATCCTATCAAATATGACCGTAGCAGTCATGTTTTGATATATTGTGACTTCTCTTGCGCTCAATTGTGATGAAAAATACCATAAAATGAGGAAAAATTAATGAAAACACCCAATTTTGGACGTAAACATCCAAAATTATCACGAAAACAAAACAAAGAAAACCTGTTATCGGGGAAACCATATTTCGCCGGTGACCATATTTCGCCGTTTCATAGTTAATTGATTCTTGTTAGTTATCGGAATTGTTTGTAAAGTTTATTTTTCTATATCCTATCAAATATGACCGTAGCAGTCATGTTTTGATATATTGTGACATCTCTTGCGCTCAATTGTGATGAAAAATACCATAAAATGAGGAAAAATTAATGAAAACACCAAATTTTGGACGTAAACATCCAAAATTATCACGAAAACAAAACAAAGAAAACCTGTTATCGGGATAATTTCTTAGAAGTAGTAGTGACAAAAGATTTCCAAAAACAAAATCATAATTTTTTCCGTTTTGTGTACAAATAAGATACTCACCAACAAAAACGGCGAAATATGGTCACCCCCGGAAACATGGAAACGAAATAGTTTGACCTTTTATTAGGAAACAGTAAACTGGGTAAAATGAATTATTTTCGTAGTATTTCGATCGAGAATGGAGTTGAATTATATCTTAGCAATACCAATCATTGAATTCGCCTCCAAGTATGGAAAATTTCTTGGAAATATACGAAAAATGCGGCGAAATATGGTCACTTGCTCTACGCTATGTAAAGCAAAATCAGACCAAAATTTTGGTATTACATGTAGAATTTGATAGCAACATCTGCTCGCTTACTTCATCATTCAAAAGATATAGATCTATATATGGTCATTTTTATATGCGAGACATATACGGACGGACAGATAGACAGATGAACCATGCTTCTCTCTTTCGATTTCCCCCCTAATTTTTGAAAAAAATGTAAAATCTTGCTTAAGTTAAGGCATTAGGGGTATAATACTGTTTTTATAACGGAAAATTCAGATATCACTGACGAAGTTGGCCGAAGACGCACGACTTCGGCAATGTTAAGGACCATACGGTTGAATGAATTTAAAGAGAAACAAAGAAATATATATATATAAAACATCAAAAATATTTCGTACGATCTATTTGGCAGTACATATAATTCCTAACTTTTTGACGATCACTGTTATTATACCCCTTATTCTTTAAAACAATCTTTTTCTGAGCAAAGGTAATCGTAAAAACGATGATTATTTAAATGAAAAAAAAACCAAACTTATACTAAACTTTAAAAAAACAAAACAAGACAACCCCCCCCCAAAAGGAGTTATAAAGAAAGAAAGTTTTAAAAACTCAAACAATAATCAAACATTTACTGTGCAAAGTTGGCATCATCCAATTTCACTTTTTTTCATGTGACGGACCCTTATTTGTAAATTCTAGTAAACAAAATTAACTATTTGTATCATTTCTTCCCTCTGGAAAAAATTATTAAAGCTACTAACAATTCTATTGATAACTAATTTGTATGGGATAAATCCGTGCATGTTATGAACTTCTATCTAGCATCACAAAAAAAAACCAGAACAAAAGCAAACAAAAAAACAAAAACAAAAACAAAAAAACAAAAAACAAAAAAACAAAAAAAAAAACAAAACAAAACAAAGCAAAACAAAACGATTAAAGTGCATGGTTCGCATGTACTAAAATATGAAATTAGGTTATTCTCACACAAATTTAAAAAAAAAAAGGTAGTTCAAGGTCACTTGAGGTGTTTACAGGTAAGGCACGAGAATGGCTTTGTATGTAAATTGTACCCGATTACAAATATCTTATTTAAATTATTTGCTAAAATGTTTTAAAATATCACTAAAGAGTATGCGTGTACATGTACATTGTATGTTATACAAATTATCATCATCATGAAGATTGATATTGATTCCTGGTTGCAATAAACAATGTATGGAGCGCCGTTATCCTTATAATTCACAATTTATATCTCCATAGTAGATGTCAGATACGAGTATCTGGAGTAGACAATATAAATCTCCTAAGGGAACTGGCTAAACTTTTGAAATTTCTCATGATTATAAGGACTTCCGGGTTTAGTCGATCAGAGTACATATCAAGTTTCCGTTCATATATTGTATTACTGAATCATTTTTAAAAGGCAGTGGCTCTAGCTGGATACGAACGTTCGTATTTTTAGACCTATGTCTCGGCGTACGAACACAAATCGTAGTGAGCTTCTGCATATATATTTCAATTTGGTTCGTTTTTTTTTTTTTCAAAGCAGCTTGTGTTCAAATTGTATCTTTTTTGTGACATATTCTGAAGAGTTATGTAAAAAGCAAGGAGTTGCATCTACATGTACGTATTTGTTATCGTCTCAAAACTCTCAAATAATTCAACTTCCGCTGGAGCGACGGAACGTCAGTATGTGAGCACAACAGCCGACAAATGCGCGTCTGTTACTGATCAGTGATCACTATAATGATTGAAAGCATAGAAAATAGCCTCTTGTAATCTCTTGTATTCAAGCGCAATCGATTCTAGACTGGGGAGGGTTAGGGGGTCAGAACAGCCCCTGCGTTTAACTAGTATAGGCCTAATTTTGTTCAATATCATTGTCTTGACTGCTCTGAATGACTGGAGCACCCCCTTTCCCCGATGGATCTTGATCCGCTCATGGCAAAGTACACACCATCCTTATTCCAATTTTTACTGTAAAATAGGCTGGACCCCAAACTCCTTCCACCTTTGAAAATTTTCAATTTTCAATTTTTCTTTATCAGCCCATGGTTACTGTTGCTTTATTACAAAATTGAACATGCTTGTTTAGGTATACTACATGTTGCAGTAACAAAACATGGAAAAGGAAGAGAAAAAGTACGGTGCCAGGACAAAACCAACAGCGGAGGAACTAGCCGGAATCCCCCTCCAAGTCGCCATTGGAGTAACATCTACAATCATGATAGCATGTATCGGGTATGTGGTACTTCCGTCTCCTCAAATTGAAAATCCGGCTCAACGATTGGTTTTTACATTCAGATGGCTCGTCCTATCAGCAAGCGTCTTACTAGCTATGGTGGCAAATGTGGCTTCAAAACGAGGCCAGACAGCAGCCATTAATCCAATGACAGGTCATGAACATTTTGTAGAGGTACCCAATCGTATACTTAGAAACACCGTAGAACAGTTCATCTTGCACACCATTGGACTATTCGGCGTGATGACGTATGCGTCACCAAGCAACATGGTGGTTGTTCCCGTACTTGTTACCTTGTTTGTGATTGGTCGAATCGTGTACTGGATCGGGTATTTGCGCCATCCCATGCTGAGAGGCCCCGGATGGGACATAACTGTGTTTCCAACACTTGCAAGCTTTATATACTGCTTTTATTGTTTTGTCACCACTGGATTTTCACACGGATGTCTTTAGTGTATAATACTTTTTTTTTTACTTAATTTGGACATAATAAATACATAAATAATTACTGACAAAACGAACTTTCTAGTTCAAACAATGTTATTAAATATTACATATGTATCAAATATTATCATTAAATAGCTCATGTAGCATCCGATAATTTCATCGATTTTTTTTTCTATCTTAACCCTCATCTATACTGAATTCTGTTTTTTTTTCTTCAAATATTGCAGCTATGGGTAACTCCGCAACATCTTCGAAGAATTTCACCAATCCACTTTAAGCCTGTTCCTAATCTACAGCTGTTACAAATGCTTTTCGCATCGACTTGATTTTAGTAACCCAAAACAAAATGAACGTTCCTCGTCTAATAAACATTACAGAAGTACCCATCAGTTATTCAGTCTCATAGTCGAGAAGGCAAAGCAAAATCATTAGAGTTTCCACAGGAACGGTTGCGAACCTCGGAATGAACAAAATTCAACTGCCATCTACATGTATGACGTCATGTTGTAAAACGTAACATAGTAATTTTCTAAATGAAAAAGTATTATTACGAAAAAGGTGCCAAATATAGAAAGATTAGTGTGAAATTGTAGATAAGTGTGAATTTGTACACAGCCAAATGTGCATCACATGAAATTCATATGAAATGAGCATCATGTTAATTTCGCATGAAAGTTCATATGGAATTCATAAAGATTTCACGTAAGATTCATGTGAAAAATATTTTCACGTAAATATTTCTTTATGACCTTCATGCGAAAATGAATTAACATGAAATTCATGTCAGAAACATCACATGAAATTCATGTCAGAAACTTCACATGAATTTCATGTAAAAAAAAATCATGTATGAGTAAATTTCATTTAAACTTTTATGTAAAGTTCATATAAATTTCACATGAATTTTATATGAGGCACAATTGGCTGTGTTTGAGAAATATGCAATATTTAAAATACGATGGGGAAAAAAGGAAGATGTGAAGGAGACACTCTTTCCGAACTAATAAAAATCACCAGAGGGATACGGCTTTATCTAAAGTGAAAAAAATGTTCAAATTAAACTGATAAACATAAAAGAAGTATAAATATCAGTTATTCAGTCTCAAAGTCGAGATGGTAAGGCGAAATCATTAGAATTCCCATTCAGTTGCGGAATGAACAACAGGTGTCCAGGGAGAGTCAGTGTCTCCTGTTTGCATGCAACACATGAACACTAGATACGAGTCTTTTATTTTTAAAATACGCTGATAGCTAACATCCCCAAGAGCTAATATGGTCATATCAGTGAATGAAAGAAAGGAGGAGATCTCCATTTGGATTTGGTTGCAGTACAAACAGTAATACACCAAAACACCCCAAGTGGAAATACAAAGTAGACATACACAGCAAGAGATACAAAAGGAACAGGAAACACACACACACACACACAAAACCAACATCAAAACACCAAGCACAAAAGACTACACATGAACCAACGAGACAAATGGGCAGTCGGTGCCGACTTAGAACGTTTGTAGCAAATGGTGTGCTTATCCGGTGTACGTGCGCACAAACAAAAAAGTCAACATTAGATTCCAAAAATCTCAATACAAAGGCTTACAAATTCTGGAAAAAATACAGAACAGAACTTTCTAACACGAACAGAAAAAATGGACAAACAGACTGATGCAATGACACAAACCCCCAGAGAAACACGAAGTACGACTTATCCAATGAACCATCTTCAGAGTCCAGTGCAAGTACGGAATTCATTGTAGAATGTATAGTAGGTGGTTACTATTAAAACGCACCGTGCTAATTTGACAAAAAGAGAAGCCCAAAGCCTTGTATCTCATCAAGAGTATTGCATCAGTTAACAAAACCTCATACGTATTGGAATCATTATTTAGAAAGCTTAGCGTGGAATATGGATTAAATTGCACTGCTGGAAATCCTTTCGATTCCAGGAAATTTATCTCACTTTCTCAGTAGTTAGGGAGTGAAAGTCAAATACAAATTTCCAAAAATCAAACTTTTAAAACAAGATAAATGTGCGTACAAAGCCAGAAGCATTGCAAAATTAAACTTTTAAAACAAGATGAATGTGCGTACAAAGCCATGCAGAAACATTGCAAAAATTAAACCGTTAAAACAAAATAAATGTGCGTACAAAGCAGAAACATGCCAAAATTAAACTTTTAAAACAAGATAAAACAAGATAAACGTGCGTACAAAGTCAGAAACATTGCAAAATTATACTTTTAAAACAAAATAATTGTGCGTACAAAGCCAGAAACATGGCAAAATCAAACTTTAAAACAAGATAAATGTTTATACAAAGCCAGATATATTGCAAAATTAATCTTTTAAAACAAGATAAAAGTGCGTACAAAGCCAGAAACATTCTACACATAAACTTTAAAACAAGATAAATGTGCGTACAAAGCCAGAAACATTGCAAAACCAGAACTAAAGAGTTCAACATTCTGTAAAGAAACAAAACTTTACCTCCGAATGGAATGATTGAGATATGGCAGATTTAAAGAAAGTGAACATCTTCTGTTTTCTGGTAATTACATCCATACTTCAGATATTCATTAGAGGTTTAAATGTAAATATATCGAATTCGGACTTTTAGTTGACCCTCACCTATTTTTTTCTCAACACGATGGATAATATTCTATCGTTTATATGTAATTTTCCTTGTATCGTCCAAAGAATTTGGAAATTTCTTCTCTTATACCTCCACGTTATAGATATGGAATTTCTTTTGATAAGTTTTCATTGAACATGCGACGGGTGTTGCATGTAAACAGGAGACGCTGACTCTCCCCGAGCACCTGGTCTCACTTCGGTATATTGTTTATACCGGGGTTCGCAGCTGTTCAAATTGAAATTCTAATGATTTTGCTTACCTTCACGACTTTGAGAATGAATAAGTGATGGATACTTCTTCGACGTTTATTTGATCCCTTTGATTCTGGTTATAAGGTCTTAGTCAGATAACGGTAATGAAATGATACACACTCTGATGCTGGAAGTTCAGAGTAATTTTTTATTTCTTCATTCCTCAAAGGTGCAGTTAATGATAAGTAAAGTCTAAAGTTTTCTTCGTGTTTCTTTGGAGCTGTGTTATTGTCTCCGTCTGTTTGTCCATTTTTTCTTTTCGCGAAAGAAAACTCTGTTTTCTATTTTTCTAGAAATTGTGATTTTTGGAATCTGATGTCGGCTTTTGTGTTTGACTTTCATTCATTGGCTTGTACACAGACATTGTGTAGCACTCTTGAGTTGTTGCCATAATTACAAAATTTAAATTTCAAATATTTTACCCTGACATTGTCGCCATAGCACTTTCTATATAGACATAACCTCAGACAGTGCATGTATTTTATATATTGTTTCATTTTCATGCGTAAACATCGATGGTGGGTGCGGCTAGCCAACAAGGGATGCTTACTCCTCCCGGTCACCTGGTCCCACCTCTAGCTTGCTAGGGGGTCCGTCGATGCTCAATTTTGTGCTCTATTGTGAGTGCTGTAGAGATTATCGTCAGGATCTTCTTTAACTCATTACAGATAAAGGTAATAGAAAAGGAAGTCGTAAAATCTTTTCTGAGCCTTAACTTGTACTGGTTGAGATGTCATCATTGCCGACTTTTAAAGCATTTTGTGCTCTATTTCCTTTAATTTTCGAAACTTGAACATGGAATTTTGACAGCTCAAACTAGAACCCTTTACTGATACTTCCACAAATTTTCAATAAAGTCTGATCATTAGAACTTATTTTAAAAGCAATTAGAATGAGCTGGTCCTAATCCCTCTTTATAGAGGTCGGCTAAGCGGCTAAGCAATTATCATCGCATGGGATCATTCTTGTCTAGTGTCAAAAATATTTCAACTAAAATTACACCATCTGATTCTCCTATTCTTTTTCTAATCATTTGTGATTAAAGTTATTGAAAATAGTTTGAAACTGCTTCAATGATTGAGAGAGAAGCCACGAACATCACCCCCAAGGAGCTCAGAGAAAGAAGTCCATTTTAATTAAATTCAGGTGCTAAAATCTTGGCTTTTATTGCATGGATTCATCCTAAAGATGCAGGTTCGGTAAAATGGAAAATTGGCCCTAATTTTAGGATGCTTCAGATTTCGATTGTATTTCGTATCAAGGAAATGAAATGAATGGTTATCGAAATATAAAATATTTTAATTAACGTGCATTACTCCTCCCGGGCACCTTGTCCCACCTCTAGCTTGCTAGGGGTCCGTCGATGCTCAATTTGGTACTCTATTGTGAGTGCTGTTGAGATTATCGTCAGGATCTTCTTTAACTTATCTATGTCACACTTATGCCCTTTGCCGTGTGGAGCTCGTAAAAAAGTTCCCTGCGAGGGGTTTGACAGTAAGTGTTTTGAATATTTTTCCCTGACATTGTCGCCATAGCACTTTCTATATAGACGTGACCTCAGACAGTGCATGTATTTCATATATTCTTTTCATTTTCATGCGTGAACGTCGACGGCGGGTGCGGTTAGCCAACAGGGGATGCTTACTCCTCCCGGGCACCTGGTCCCACCTCTAGCTTGCTAGGGGTCCGTCGATGCTCAATTTGGTACTCTATTGTGAGTGCTGTTGAGATTATCGTCAGGATCTTCTTTTACTCATTTATGTCACACTTATGCCCTTTGCCGTGTGGAGCTCGTAAAAAAGTTCCCTGCGAGGGGTTTGACAGTAAGTGTTTTGAATATTTTTCCCTGACATTGTCGCCATATCACTTTCTATATAGACGTGACCTCAGACAATGCATGTATTTTATATATTCATTTCATTTTCATGCATGAACATCGACGGCGGGTGCGGCTAGCCAACAGGGGATGCCTACTCCTCCCGGGCACCTGGTCCCACCTCTAGCTTGCTAGGGGTCCGTCGATGCTCAATTTGGTACTCTATTGTGAGTGCTGTTGAGATTATCGTCAGGATCTTCTTTAACTCATTTACACCAAAACATATGGCTTCCAAATCGCAAAATGCTGAATAAACGCAAGAATTTGGCATAATTCTGGTCAAAATTTATGAAAATAAGTAGGGTGTCAGCCCTCGCCCAAATAATTTTCATATAAAAAGGTAAATTTGCAATTCATCTTTCGATATACATAAAATTGATGTTGGGCGAGGGTTGGTGCCTATACTAGTTTTAAAGATTTATGCCAAAAATATGGCAAGTTTCTTTCATTTTCCGTCATGCATAGTAAATGACGTCAAACTGTGACGTCATAACTAACGCACGTGACGTTTAGACAATGAGATATATTTACTTTTTATTTCGGCAGGCATTTGAGATATATATAAGAGATGCTAAATAATAATTTTCATAAAAATTTTAACGATAAAAATTAGGGCCGATTTTGGGAGTTGGAGAAACCTACCCCTTTCATATACTCTTTGATAAACATAAGGTGTACTAATGCTGAAAGAATCAAGTCTTTGTCATTCGTAGAACCAAAGATATGGGAAAAAACGGCGAAAATTACTGCTCGGCGATAAGCACTTCCCGACCAGTAACGACTGAAAGAATTTTGTAAAATAATAACTTTAAAACAGAGTTGTTTATATGGCCTTCTTGTTTGTCATTTCCTGCACAAAGATCATATTATAGGAAACAGTATGATCAATTCAGAATTGTTTCCGAGAATTTAGAAATTGAAATTTGATCAACATTTGAGGGAAATTAACATTGAAATATGCAGTTTCATACTTATTTTCTTGTATATTCTAACTACCTATACACTGTGTAGCATCACGTGACTTTCGTCGGTGGAACCACGAATGAATGAAAAGCTCAGTTGGAGAAAAGAAAACACGAACTGCAATAATTCCTCTGAGTAAATTCTATCTTTTCATAGCCTATATCATTGTCTTAACTAATACTTTTTCAATTATGGACTCGTCAGTAAGTAAAACGCTGTTGTTTTTACAAACATTGTGACAAAAGGTGTAGATATTTGCGTGGAAACCACCACAACATTGTGTTTAACATATTTCGATCATGACGTTCCTTTTGTCAGAATGATTACAAAAACTACGATATTTTCTTAATTGACAAACAAAGAATCATCAAATATCATTTTTTACAAGGACATCGGCTATGAAAAGATGAAATTATAACAAAACAATAATCACAGTACCTGTTTTCGTTCCCCCAAACGAGCGGTATGCCTCCACTTTGTGTTCATGGTTTCACTAACTTAAGTCACGTAATGCTAAACGGTATATAGGAGAACTTAGGATAATTCCTGGGTAATTAGCACAAGAAGTAGATGGAATTCTGCCACATTTATAAATTTTTACATTATTACAGATAGTATATTGATATATAAACCACATGATATTTCACAAAAAAAAAACTCGATATGTAAGAGGCGCATAACCAGAGTACTTTTCAAGTGAAAGCACTTTTCAGGCAGGGTGTTTGGGGATAGCTTTGAGGCTCCCTATCGGTGGGGTCCCTATCGGTGGGGTCTAGGGGCGACGCCCCTGAATCTATTGAAATGAACACGTTTAAAGGACAATTTTCTACGATAGAAATTACCTTCTATTCTTTCTCTTCCATAAGTTTACATGCAAACAATAGCATTTCAACATAGCATAAACAATTTTTAGATGAATCAAGGATGATAGTTTTTAAGGAGGTATTGAACACTTGGACGCCAAATTCAATTTTTCTAAAAATTTCTGAAATTATATAATTCTTGTCTGTCCTTGATTATACAAATTTACATTTGATTATATCCACAGGAAAATTTTCTTCGAGACTTTGAAATATGCATTAATTGACGTTTTCATGAATTTCTTGATGACGTCATAATATTGAAAGTGTCATTCCAGTTCTCGTAAAGGTATTGGAAATTAATTTTGATTTAACTTTCAAAATATCCATAAATGTATTGCACTTACATATGGAAAAGATGAAATAGATTGTGTTTTAAATACAGACAGGATACTTGAATAAAAGATGACACTGTCGCTAAAAAATGCAATTTCGAGCCAATTTACCGAGTTGCTAGTTAATTATTAGGAATCCTGTGGATGAAGCTTTGTCAAAAACTATCAAAATTATCATGAATGTCCAGAGATGATTTCATGATTAAATGAGAAAAATTGAATTTAGGATTGAAATATTACAAGGCTTTATATTTTCCCATTTTTTCTTCCAAAATCGTCCATTTTCAATCAAGTGACATCCGTTTTCCTGTAACGTAAATTTGTCAACGAATACACTGTGATGAAGATTTAATTATCTATTTTATACATGCTATGATTTAATGCAATACGTTTAGTAATAATGTTTTTATTGCATTTTGAATGCGAAGGTTTGTGACGCCATTTTTCCCGATAAGGTAGAAATGACGTCGTGGTTTGCTCATGGATAAAACTCCCAAAGTCCTTAATTTCGAAAATCGCCATAGTTTCTTCAAACGACGCCGGAAATTATTCAAACTTCATCAGGATACTCAAATGCGTATATCAATCAGAGTATCAAATGTTCTAAGGGAGTTAAGAATGTACTTTTCATAGGAAGCGAGAAAACAAATAATGCCGCCGCCATCTTGGTGTTCAAACCCTCCTTAAGTTTTTTCTCTTTCTTTATCACATTTTTTCCCTTTCCTATTTTTTTGTCAAAGCGATGTGAAAGCACCTACGTATTTGCGTACGCCTGGATACGCGCCTGTATAATACAAAGGATCGATATTTTAATAATGTAAGAGTTATCCAATCGAGTCCTATGGAGTCAGATCCTATAACAGTCTGATGGAGTCAGATCCTAATACACTCTGTAAAATGCAAACCAAAACAGGTTTCTAATCCGCATATTGAAACTGATGAATTCTGCTTTTTGTCGTATTGTAAACGTGGTAACATTCTAATATCGTTAGGGGAAAATTCGCGAAATGACCAATGAAACAGTAAGCGTGGGGGAATCAAGGCTTTTATACTGGTTGTAATTTTCACGCGGGCGTTATTTTCTCGATGATAATACAATGGCGGAGAGCGCGAAAGTGATCCCCACGCGAAAATTTCCACGTTTACAGTATTTGGTGTTCCTTGTCCCTTTTGTGTCTCTGTTTTACGCGTGTGTACTTTGTGTTTGGGGTGTTTCGATGTTTTGTTGTGGATACTGCAAACAAGTCTTGTTGGAGATCCCCTCCTTTGTTTTTTGACAGACTCCTAAACAATTCAAATGTACTTCAACTTGACCGATATCAAACACCCGCCATAGATCTATAACAGAAACCCCCTAAATAAAAAAAAAGAAAATTACTCAGACTGATTTTTTTCATTAAAGTTATAAGTACCATTGATGCGTATTCATTATCCGCAACCTGCTTGTCTTGTGTATCTAGATTGAAAATGACGGACCAGAAGGTTAGATAGATGTTGCTGTGTTGCTTGGGCCCCTGCGTTTTGCGGTCTTGCTTGTGTGAGGATATCTAACAGTGAGGAGGTTGTTTTACACCACAATTGTACGTTCTTCGAGACTTCTGGGTAATAGGAACAGTGGGAGGGTTATGCGCAGGTAATCCAGGATTAATCCCATTGATCTCGTTGGAATATGTGCAGTCATTTATGTTTGATGTTTCTATGTGATTTGGCGTTCATTGTACCATTTCCGTCTCATTCTGTGCGTGTCTGCTTTGTATTTTTGCAGTGGGTGTTTTGGGTTAACTTGATGTTGGTGCTGCAGCCGAGTGTTGTTGGCGATCCCCTCCTTTCTTATAAACGTCTTCAAATTCAATATTTAGCATCATTTAAGAACAGTAAATTTGCAGCATGCACGTTTCGGGTTCTTAGCCTCTCGTCAGTGATCCTCATTCTAAACAATGTCCAAAAAGTGGGAAAGTTATCATGTCAAAAATTGCATCGAAAGACATAGCAGGATGCGTGGGAAAAGATGCTACAGGACCCACGTTTTATAAATTTCAAGAAATTTTGATAACAGAAATTTTCAAATGCGTTAAAGAACTTGGTTACATGTGTCCTCGGGGACTCATTGTCTACCATCAGTGACACTCACCAAGTGCGAATGTTTAACGTCTTCATATTCAATAGAATCATTTAAGAACAGACAAATTTGCAGCATGGACCAGATATTTATTTGGTAACACAATATCATAACATATACATATACAAATAAAGTTTGAGTGGAAACAATGCCATCAAATCATTATAACAAATACTTTCACATATTTGGCAGGTTTTGCATCAGTAATATTATTCAATTTTCAATCAATATATAGAGATTATACCCATATGACTAGTATTACAACAAATTATCACAGTTTACAGGCATTGCTTACCAGTGTAGCCCATAAAAACCATAAGGCTTATGTCCAATGGAACCCCAGATGTTATATCACATTATTTAAAGTTACATTTGGTCTCGTCAAGATCAAACCATGATTCGACTATTTTTGTAAAATTTGTAATGGAAGCGAGTCTATCATGTTTAGAAATTAGAAACTAGGTGGTTACAACAGTCACATATCCTCCTAATACTGAGCTATGATCACTTATTGCTTATAAAACGGGTATCCTAATATAACATACTTTTCTCCGTAGAAGACCGAACGCCAACACGTGTAAGCATTTATTTGCATAAGGCTAGTACTGTAGCAAAACAAAACAACATGGCGGACAGATAACACGTGGAACGAAAAGGAATCGACAATTGAAGTTATCAAAATCTGAGAAGAGGGATGTAATAAACGATAATAGAAAAGAAAATAGTATTTGGCTTGGCAATGGACAGATAGAGACCTTAGAGGACAACCGTGACACTGAAAGTGAAGTCGGACAAGAAATTAGCCAAAGGGAGCTACTGCATGTATAGTTCTCGTTTTTGTATTTATGAGATGTATAGATATAAGCTTGTTGTGTACATATATCCACTGTGTTAATGTACATATTCACATAAGATTTATATGAAAAATAATTCACATAAATTTCACATAAATTACTTCACATAAATTTTACATGAATTTTTCTATGTGATCTTCATGCCAAATTGAATTTATACGAAATGCATATCAGAAACTTCACATGAATTCCATGTAAAAATTTCATGTAAATTTCATGTTCGTGCTCGTTTCACATTAATTTCAAATGAACTGTTATGTTTAGTTCATGTAAATTTCACATGAATTTCATATGAGGCACACTTGGCTGTGTAAAGCAGATGCACGTACCATCGGGTACCTACATCCCGTCATGGCGACAGGTGATGCCGATTCGTATGTTTACATCCTTCAATATCAATGATTTCCACAGTTCGTGTTGGATTTGTGCAATCAACATGAAGACATTGTTTAGATGAAGAAGTGGTAATATGATCATAAAATCGAGTTAGAACACCATTTTTAAACCGAATCAAATAACGATGATGTAGGTACCGGGCAACCCTTGATGTAGGTTCCACAAATCATTACTTAAACACTTGTACCTACTTCCTTGTCATTTTCATAATCTCAGCATACACTGTATATTTTACAACCAATTATGAAATTGCTTAATTTCAAGCATTTCTCCATACATAATCTTCACGTTGAGTGTACAAATCCAACATGAACTGTGTTATTTGTTTCTATTGAAGGATGTAAACATACGAATCGGCATCGCCTGTCGCCATGACGGGATGTAGGTACCGGATGGTACGTGCATCTGCTTTACACCAGTGCTATGATATTGAGATCGAAATTGAGGAATATATAAAAAGTTAAAGAAAATTAATTTGTTCCGAAAAAATTTGGTCTTTTCTTCTTATTTTTTTTTCATCACGCAGAGATACATGATTGTCTTTCGATGGAATACCTAGTTAGTAATTACGGCAGCCTTTTATTTTTTCATTTGATTCTATTCTAATCACCAGTATATTCAATCGCATTGCCAGAGTACTTTACAAGTGGAAGCACTTTCAGGCAGGGATTTGGGGGAATCGCTTAGAGGGCCCGAATGGATCCAGGGAGAAGTCCTTGTGGGGATCCATGGGGGCGAAGCCCCGGGATCAAATGGATTTTACACATTTACAGGGTAGTTTTCCACGTTAAAATCGCCCTTTCAATTTGTATACTTTCTTTTATTCTTTTTTGAAAACGATGTGGATGCATACGCGTACTTGCGTAAGCCTGGCTACGCGCCTGACTTTGATTTTTATTGGCAAAAGAATTAACTGATTGTTAAATTGGTCATTAATATAGAGCGTTAACTGATGTTAATTTTGGATTCTTACTCTGGATTTTGTGTTTGGCTTTCATTTACTGATTAGGATACAGCGATATATTGAGGTAGATATACTCCCACTGTTGCATAGCACTTGTTGGACAAATAATCCAGTGCACGAAAATCCCTTTCGATTAAACAAGGTTAATACTTTCTAAATTCACGTTATATTTATCTATTTGCAATCATTTACAGTTATAAGACAATTAGTTAGTCTGGTGAAGGAAAGAGGTATAAACAGAGAATATATTAGTTGAAAATTTTCGATGCTCATTCTATGTTATGATATATATTGCACGGAAAAATTAAAAAAGTTCTCTGAATATACCTCTATTCTTGACAAGAATGAACCACCGTCAAATAATTGATAATGATGGTCATATGATATGCCTAAAATAAATTCATATAAAGTAGATTTAGACAGTATTTACCTTGTTTAATCGAAGGGGATTCCCGTGCACTAAATTATTTGCGTATCACGTATTATTCGAAAAACAAATGACAGATAATCTGTATGTACCATTTTACCATTATAACAAGGAAAAACAAATGACAGATTATCTGTATGTACCATTTTACCATTATAACAAGGAAAAACAAATGACAGATTATCTGTATGTACCATTTTACCATTATAACAAGGAAACAGGGCCAAATATCACAACTATTCTTACGAAAACTTTCTGTAAATTTCGCAACTTTCCTCATTGAATAAAAAGAATTAAACATTGAATTTAGATTAGATCATGTTTTCTAATATCATTTCAATATATATGAATTGAAAACAAGAGTGTGCGAATTAAAGTTGATAAAAAGTACTAAGGGATCAAAAGTCACGAAAATTCCTGAAAAAGTTCGTTAGAGTCTTTTTGAAACAGGGAGTAGATTGTTATTTGCCATGATCTTCCTGCGCATCTGGTCTTACTCCCATATCGGGAGTTCGCTTCTTTTCATATGGTGGAGGTTTTGATTTTGTATGTCTTCGGTTTCTGATTTTCATGAATTGTCGATTTTGTGCTGTATACAGGGATATGGTCATTATCCATATTTGTCATTATAGGAGAATTCAAGTCTCTTCATTATCCCGTTTATATTGGGGTTTTTTGTTAATTAAATCCGGACCTTTCATGACGGCTAAATCACTGTATAATTTTTAATGAGACATTAATTGATAGTGCCGTATTGAAATCTAAAATTAATGGTAATCAGGAATATTTTTACTTCGTCAACACACTTTTACTTACATAAAGAACCACATAAGAGTCCTTTTGATAATTCAATGTATAATTGAAATGGATTTTGTGATGAAATTAGAAATTGAAAATAATAAGATATCCTCAAATATAGAAAAATGATAGAATAAAGAAGTAAAGATTATTTTAGAAAATAAAGAAAATAGATCGATAAGTTATGTTTATCCGTTCAAACTTGCTTTTGTTTCTCTAAATCATTTTGGTTTGATAGTTTCACAGATGAGAATTCCTTATTCAAATATGAATGCCTGGTCTACCGAATCACAGGGGGTCGTTGTCAGATTTTTTTTATTTCAATGAATAAACATTAAAGATGTTAACGTCTTCAAATTCAATGGCATCATTTAAGACCAGATAAATTAACAGCATGGACCAGACATGCACGTTTCGGGTACTCAACCCTCGTCAGTGATCCTCAATCTAAACAATGTAATAGAGCCAAAGAGGGTGAAAATCATGATGTCAAAAATGTACCGAAAGATGTAGCAGGATGGGTGGGATATGATGCTACAGAACTGCCTATCAGTTGGTCAGTCTCAAAGTCTAGAAGGCAAGGTAAAATCATTACAATTTCCAAAGGAACGGTTGAGAACCTCGGAATGAATAAAATTCCGAAGTGAGACCAGGTGCCCGGGGAGAGTCAGCGTCTCCTGATTGCATGTAACAACAGCTCCATGGAAACTTGTCAAATTCGCTGATTGTCTCGATGCACATATTGATGTACACATCAGGTAAGAAATCATACTGCAATTAACATTCAAGCCCTCTGTACCTCTTTCCAGTTCATCAGCTTCACAATTTACTGTGTATTCTAGTTCATATATAGAAACCACAGGGAATCGTAGTAGGTGATTAAATTGTCAATATTGAAATAAATGCGCTATAGTACCATTTTTTTGTACTAGACACTTGTTTCGGATACTAAATCCTCGTCAGTAGTACTGAGTGTCAAGCAGGTTGAATAAAGCTAAAGCGAATTTTCCTGGCGCCGTCTACAATATAGACTCTTTTAATTTCCTCTTGCTAAAATTGAGCGGCTCCAAATTTTGTGTAGGGTGTATTCAGAAGCGCTATTCAAGTGTGAAATATGGCCTAAAAATCGTTGGAGTGTATGCGCAAGAAGCATAATTCAAAACAGGACCATAATATATACATATATATATATATATATATTGAAAAAATAACAAACGCCGAATTTATTTTCTGTATACATGTATATACCGAAACCCCAGGTAAGGACAGAGCTATGCAATCAGTGAGATACCTTTTTGTTTCAGAAACTTAGGTCTAATTTGATGACAGAAAATTCAGAATATATTTCAATGCAGTGCGTAAACATGAAAAAAAAAACAAATCTGGCAACAACACATATGCACCAAATATATAATAATTTAAGATCAGAATGCAGCCTTTTGAATTGAAGAATATAAACACGTCAATTATTTAACTTCAATTCATCGTGTCACCACTTGTTTACTTTTGTTTGTATGTTTGATATTGATGTTGGTTGGTTGCTTGTTTTTTTTTTTCTTTACTTTAGAAACGGCGTTTTTTAGACACGACATTTTCACAATTTTCTGAATTGTTGCAAATATTCATAATTGTCAAAGGCTCACGTATGCTATTGTCATTATTACTGTTTTATCAAATGTCTGTCCTCTGTCCGTCGTTCGTCTGTAAACTTTCCTGCTCAAAAACCGATAAGACCATGGTATGCATGAAGTTTATTTTATGATTTTAAGGCTTCAAAAAGGGACGGGCGATGGTCATCTTTAACATTTTGAACTTCTCCCCCTAAATCGCGCATTTACTTTTCATAAATATTATTTATTGTAATGGATAACTATGTTCTATAGTACCAATTTTGCTGTACTAGACACGTGTTTCGGATTTTCTAATCCTCGTCAGTAGTACTTCATGCCAAACAGTTTAAATAAGCCAAAGTGAATTTTCCTGACGCCATCTACAATTACAGAGCTTTAGGTTCCTCGTGCCAAAATGAGCGGCTCCACATTTTGTGTAGGATTTATTCAGAAGCGTATTTAAGTGAAAAATATAGCCAAAAATCATTGGAGGGTAGGCGCAAGGAGCTTAATTCTAAACATGACCGACAAAAATATGCTGAAACCCAACTAAGGACAGAGCTATGCAGTGAGGGAGATACCCCTTAGTTTTAGAAATTTAGGTCTAATTTGATGACAGGAAATTTAGAATATATTTTAATTCAGTGCGTAAACACTAAAACTACGTGAGCGATATTCTCTGGGACTTACATTCCACCAGCAGCGATACCAACCTAGTGGTTGAAATGGTCAATATTGAAATGTATGTTCTAGAGTACCAATTGTGTTGTACTAGACACGTGTTTCGGATATTTTAATCCTACCCAGTAATACTTCATGCCAAACAGCTTAAATAAAGATATGTTTCAAAATCACATCTTTTCGTCGATGCATTTTTTTTAGAGAATTGGAAGTTGGTTTGTTTTCTGTTCACATGAACCAAAGGTTTTAGGTTCAATTCCCGACAGGAGCCTTTTTTCATTTTTACTCAAATTAATTTTGAATTATCATGTAACTAAAAATGTCGATGCATTTGAAGCTGTATTCCCTTACTATATAGAATTCAATAAATGAATGCTTTTATGAAAGCACTTTGTCAGAATTTGAATTTAAAAAATAAAGCCTTTACTACACAGATTGCTGCAGATTACGAAAGGGGGTGGGTTCAAATCATGTCAATGTTCAATACTCTTAGGTTCATGGGTTCAAACAAAGTATAAAGTGTAAAACAAGACCATAAACACATCTTTTTACAAAAAGATTTTTTTTAAACAACATTTTCAGAGGACGCGTATCCAGAAGACATTATCAATGGACAAACGGTTTTCAGACTACATGTACATTCAGATAGACTATCGGACAAAATACAAAATAAAACTGTTGAAAGACAGTGAACCAAAGAACGGAGGGACAATCTAGGAAGATAGTAAGAGGATATTCCGAAACACACACTTGGATATTAAGGTAAACGGGCAAAAAACAAAAAAAAAAAAAAAAAAAAACCAAACAAACAAACCCCGATGGACATCAGTTGATAATAAAACGAAGCGTCAAACATTCTTACTTACATGATAAAAAGTATCTTCCATGAAAACCCTGTTTGCTTTGAAGTATTAGCGACATACACGACAACATAAGAAAAAATGGGGGGTGATTCTACTCTGGGGAGAAATCCTACTCTTCAACTAGCTGTAGATGAAAATCATCCCCCGGAAATGACTCCAGAGTAGCCTTTCCGGGGGGACTACTATTTCTCCCCTGTTGTATCTGCTCTATAACACCGGCACCGACCTAGGACGGCCAACCGCCTCTCCAGCAACAAGTGGCGTGCTCATCCGAACCACGTACTACAACCCGAGCTCCCACATAATATATTTTTAAAATGTTTATCATTTAATGAAGCATTGAAAATAATCTTTTTGAATTTAATACAAATTGACAACAACATTGTGAAGGAGATAAGTTTTAAACTGTTTGCAAAGAAATCACTTGAGTATATATTTTTTTGGTATTTCCTTTGTTTTCATTCTCTGAATTTATATTTGTTAGTTGGATAATTAAGATGCGTAACGTTAGATTATTTATATAAACTTAGAGAAGAGATTTGTTCTACATGCTCATTAATTTAACTTTCGTAATCATCTCAAAAGCGACAACAGGATATAAAGGGAATTGCGTGATACAATAAAACATATCACGTAGAAGACTGTCCGAGATTTGCTTCTATTTTTACGAAGGCATCATTATGGCCTTTTGCAGGTACGGGGTAGTGTCTCTGACACTGATCGCACTTTTAGTTTTTGCTATGCCAACTGATTGTCAGAGGAGAACTCGATCACGGTATCCGGTAAGTGTTGTTTATTGTTTTGTTTTACTTGGAGGATATTACAACTGAACAATTGTGCATTTTTGGACTACTAGGTAACCGGACAAATAGAAGGGTTGTGCGCAAGTAATCCGGTAACCAGTACATTTGCTTCTCAAGTTGCAGATTGCCGTAATAAGTCGGCACCGACTACCCATTAGTCTCATTGATTAAGATGTAGTCTTTTATGTTTGATGTTTTGATATCTTCGGTGTTTGGTCTTCCTATCCCGGTTTTGTGTTTCTTGTACTTTTCTACCCTGTGTTTTCACATTTGGAAGGTTTCAGTATTCTATTAAGGGTGCTGCAACCAAGTCCAAATGGAAATCTTCTTCCTACTCGGCGCCTTGGTCTAGTGGTAAGGGCGCCGGGCCAGGGACCAAAAGTTTGCTGGTTCGAGCCTCACTAGGACCACGGATCGGCTGACATTATTAGTTATTAGGTTTGTTACTGACCTTACACGGAAATCTGTCGGGTTGATAAAGCCCATAGAAGGCGAGGCGCTTGCGCCGAGCCTTCTATGGGCTTTATCAACCCGACAGATTTTCGTGTAAGGTCAGTAACAAACCTAATAACTGATTTGTTTTGTCGAGGACCATTTTAGGTACAAAAATGTTGATATCAAGAACAGCAGCACGTGATTTATATTATTATCCTCCGTCTGGTTTTGCTAATTGTCGGCCATTGCCTTACAAATTTTTGAAACTGACTTTCCACAAGAATTTGTCGGGCAGTCACATGACCAAATTCAAGCATTCCCATTGGGTCAAACTAGTCCGAGGCAAAACAAATACTCTTGTATGTTCTGTGTTAAATATTAAAACATGTCCTTGTCTGTGTTGTTTACATGTCTGTGGTATTTAAAAATTAAAAAGGAAATCTTCTCCATTCTTTGAGACTAACGGAGCAACCAAATCTTAGCTGTTAATTTAAAACAATTCAAATAAGGAAGAATTCCAGTGAATTACCCGGTTAATGACAGAGTATATAGTTTTTAGACGAACAATTTGACTAAGACTACGGAATATCATGTGATAATAATATCCAAGGTAGAATTGTACGACAAAATTAGATACAACGCCGACGTATCATCCACTGGAAATGAAATCGAAAAATAATCCCATTAACGCTCTATACTGCGATGGGTATAAGCTAAAAGAATCTCAAACGATGTTTCTATTTCCCACGGTATCTGTTTGATTGGATTAAATATTATCGATAGGTAAAATCTCAGGACAAGCCGCATTAATTCAGCTCGGATTATCATCCACTGTCAAGATTGATTATGAATATATGTCTTACTATGATGTCACATCGTCCAGAAAGGTGAATTATATTCTGTCTTAGACAATTTGAGCCATCCAATCACAGTCTATACTTATATCTTCTGAAATTGAAGTTACCGGATGTGATATTTCTGCCGAATTGAAGCGACGGGTGTTGCATGCAAATAGGAGATGCTGTCTCTTCCTGGGCACCTGGCCTCACTCCTAATTGGGAGTTCGCTTCTTTTCATGTGGTTGAGGTTTTTGTTTGTTTGCTTTGGTTCCTGTTTTATCCTGATTTCGTATACCTTTGGTTTGTGATTTCCTGAATTTTCGATTTTGTGCTGTGCGTTGGGATGTGGCCGTTGTCCGGCCGTATTTGTCATTAGTCGAGCATTTTGCGTAAGCTTTTCACATGCAGCATTGAATGCAACAAAAAATTATAAAATTGTGTTTTGTAATCACAAAGCTTTATTATATATTTTTTTATTAGTTATTCAGTTACGAAAATATACAAATTAATTAATTATGGTGCTAAATAGGTTTGACAGGTGGTTTAACGTCATTTTAAAAAATGATCGACTTCTTCACAGCTAATGTGTTTGTTTCTCTGCATTTGTTTAAACGATTTCCAATTTCGTGGCATGACGTTGATATATATCTTTTTTTATTTGGACTCTGAGATTTCTGTTGATATTCTTTTTCGAAATTTCAGAAAAGTGGGTCCTGTAGCATAAAAACCCATCCATACTGCTACGCCTTTCGGTATTTTAGGGCATAACTTTTACAGTCTTTGGCCATATTTCATTCATTGATTGCATGTCTGGTCCATGCTGCTAATTAATCTTTTCTTAAATGATACTATGAATTGAAGATGTGAAACATCTGTTGAGATATAAAGCGTTGGCCCTCATGTGTCATACATTGTGTATCAAGCGTTGACTTTCATGTGTCATGCATTGTTTATAAAGCGTTGACCTTCGTGTGTCATACGTTGTGAATGAAGATTTGACCATCATGTATCATACATTGTGTATAAAGCGTTGAGCATCGTCTGTAATACATTGTGTATCAAGCGTTGACCTTCATGTGTCATACATTGTGTATCAAGCGTTGACCTTCATGTGTCAAACATTGTTGAAAAAGCGTTGACCGTCATGTGTCATACATTGTGTATAAAGCGTTGACCGACATGTGTCATACATTGTGTATAAAGCGTTGACCTTCATGTGTCATACATTGTGTATCAAGCGTTGACCTTCATTTGTCATACATTGTGTATCAAGCGTTGACCTTCATGTGTCATACATTGTGTATAAAGCGTTGACCTTCATGTGTCATACATTGTGTATAAAGCGTTGACCTTCATGTGTCATACATTGTGTATAAAGCGTTGACCTTCATGTGTCATACATTGTATATCAAGCGTTGACCTTCATGTGTCATACATTGTGGATAAAGCGTTGACCGTCATGTGTCATACATTGTGTATAAAGCGTTGACCTTCATGTGTCATACATTGTGTATAAAGCGTTGACCTTCATGTGTCATACATTGTGTATCAAGCGTTGACCTTCATGTGTCATACATTGTATATCAAGCGTTGATCTACATGAGTTACAGACAAACATATTCTGGAGATACCCCTCTTTGACTGTAAAAGATCTATAGTGTGGTCGTTTAGTATAGGCAAAATTTAACAAGAAAAAATATAGCGACATAAATTTCGCATTAATTTTAAAGGAAAAAATAAATATCTAGGAACATTTGCTTGGGTATGCAAATAAATTTACTTTAATGTCTGTATATATGAGCAGGTCAGCATTACATAAAACACTACTGTGGAAAGATAGGGGTGCACTATTAGGGTGATAGAGCACACTTGGAAGGGTAATAGTGTACACCTAAACCGTTCTCTGTCACAATATGGTAGAGTAGAACCTATCACAGAAGAAACTCACCGGAAGCATAATGAACACCCGAAACATAATTATTACATGTATTTACAGGCTCGCATACACCCTACTCAAAATTGAAAAAAAATAGCATTTCCTTTTTTTACTTCACTTTTAACCTTTTGCCCGTATCTTGTGAAGTCAAATTCCGTTGACACCACCTCCTACGTAAGACGGAACTGTTAGAACAGTGCCGGTGTTATATAGTAGTCTTTCCCCCTAGCCATCTTTCCCCCCCCGGAAAATGGCTATATAGTGGTTTTTTCCCCCGATGCGAAATGAGATATTGGGTTTGACATTGACATTGAGATTTGACAGTCCTTGAAAACTGTAATTTTGAGTTATGAAATGCATGCATCATATTTGCTTGCATAAAGAAGATAATAAGCTGACTTAATTCAAGTATTGACCTTGACATAGACTTTTGACCTTGAAGATACGATTTTGAATTACCTCTGGTCGTGAGAGCTTATATTCTCCCTATGATAGCTTTTTTGGATTTTCCGTTTTAACAACTTTGAACCTTTTATAAAACTTATCTTTATAGTCTATAAATTCGAACGACCCCAATTTCACCGAATTGAATTATTCAACAATTCACAGTATTTTCATTGCAGAAGCATTTTTTTAACCAAAATTATACTACTCAAAAATAGTTAAGAATCACCATGGTTTTCTCTGTTCCTTCTAGTCAAATCATACCATTTTAGTAGAATGAAACTATTAGAAAATCCATTCATTAAGAATTCTAATAATCTGACCTAGAAGGTAAAAGATATCTCTATCGGAATCTGTAAGTCATTTGTTAAAATTGTACTCTCCAGGAAACTACAGACGATTTGCAAAAAAGTAATAATTTTGCATTTCCCCAATTTTTTTTGTACTTTAACCATTTCTAGTTGACTACTGACCAAAATGGCACCGAAACACCATCATCACAAAGAGGACATTTTATCTCTCAAAATTACAGGGCAAAAAGACTTACATAAAAATTGAGCTAGGGCTTTATTCCTAAAATTTCTAAAAATTGCTGAAATTATAAAAAATGTAACATTTTTCAAAAGTCTAGCTGTTTCCTGGAAGGATAGTTACATTCAAATTGATCCCATATTTGTATTTAGTTATGTCTTGACTTCATACTGTGAGGAGTAAAGTGTTTATATTTTTCTTATAATTTGCAAAATGTGTATGATAACAGAGTACCTGTTGGCTGAAAGCATACGAGAAATGGTAGTGTGATTCTATACTTTTTTTAGTAGTATATATTTGAAACCTATAGAAGCTAAAAACCCAATGAGCAATAATATAAAAAGAAAATATGGGGTATACATTCATAAATATCACGGATGTTGGACAAAAGGCACAATCCACCTTAAATTTGGCGATATATTTAAGCAATTTGACCTGATTTAAGATATTACTTTGATTTGACCTTGACCTATTGTATAACACTTTATTGTACCAAAACTTTATGTATGAAAAATTACATTGAAACAAAACTTTACAAGAATTGATAAATGTGAAGTATTGACCTTGACCTAGAGGATTGGCCTTAACTTAGAGGTTAAGACTGTACCCAAACATTGATCATTGACCTTTTAGAGCTAGTTTTAATTAAGAATTATTTAAAGACAGACAGTCTGGCAGAAAGGCAAACAGAAATAAAGAAGTCAGACAGACATACATACAGACAGACACACAATCGGACACTCAAAGACATATAGACAGTCACTAATAGACACAAAGACAGGCACATATGAATAAAGGGACACAAAGACAGACAAACACAAAGAAAAACAGGCAAGAACATATAAAGAGACTGACAGATACAAAGCGACAGACAGACAGAAAAACACAAAGACAGACAAACAGGAAGACGGTCAAAGACAAACAGATATATAGACAATCACTAAGACAGTAACAAAGATAGACACAGACACACTTACAGAGAATCCCACAGACAGACAGACAGACAGACAGACAGACAGACAGACAGACAGGCAGACAGACAGACACAAACAGACTTACTCACTTGTAGACAGAGATAAAAAAGACAAATACACATGACTATGATTTTTAGTATCACCTCCATTTAGCACAGCATTTAGAAAAAATCCATTAACAGAAGAAAGACAGACTCACGGACAGACAGACAGACACCTAGACAGAAAAAAATGACTCAAACATACACCCTTTCACATATACAGACACGCAAAAAGATAAATACGTGAAGAAAGATACAGGCAGAAAAACTTACAGCTGCATGCCCAGACGGACACACACAGAACGATATCCAGACAGAAATTCAAACAGACACAAAGAAAGATATACAGAGGCACTCATCCACAGACAGATAGACAGACATAAATGTTACCCGGGTTGAGTATTAGAGTCTCTAGTTAAGTGACTTTCCTCTCAGGACGAATTCGAATTCGTTCGAGCTTGCGTATCAATTGCGTAATAGTAACATAATATGGAGGATAATCTGTAACAAGAGTCGGTACCACCCACAAAAACCCGCCAAAACCACCTCTATTTGAAACAAGGTTATTTCAAGACATGAGATAAGAGTGTGACTACAAGGCACATGGTAAGACAGACAGACAGACAGACGATAGACGGCTGGATATTGAGCAGAAATGACTGTTAGTAACAAGAGACTTTACTTAAAATATGAATTCATCATCATTCTACTTTAGACAAAAAAATGGACATAATAGCATTAAATTACTGAAATCACGTTTCCATACACATTTTATTAAATGAATCTTTTACTTTTTTTCTTCAGACGGAATGGGTCAACAAAGGCACAAATACAAACCAAAAAATAAAATTCCCAAGATATAATATCCAGCATATAAGAAGTTCACTGTAAATACCAATATAGAACAACACAACTTAAAATTTTAATAGACAATCTAAAAAATACGTCTAGCCGGTAAAACGGCGTTAACAAAGTGATTGATCTCTAGGTTGGTTCGTGCCGGGGTTACTTGAAGAGGGGTCATGTAGAAAGAACTTAACTACGTACAGCTCCAAAATAACTATGAATATTGTAGACAAGCTCCTATATTCGAAAAAATTACTGAAATCACGTTTCCATACACATTTTATTAAATGAATCTTTTACTTTTTTTCTTCAGACGGAATGGGTCGTACGTCAAGCAGGCAATACTTTTTTTAAGGAGAAGGCAGGAGTTGATGAATCTGGAGCCTTCAATCCCTACATGAGATTTCGATCCGATGGCCATGACAATCCGCCAAATACAATCGCCAGCTCCAGATCAATAATTGATTTAACCAAGGTATCTGCATGTATTAAGACAAATAGATTGCTCTGATTTAGTCTGACTTTATTCTTAACAAATAGATTATATAGTTTTCCATATGCATAGAATACTTATCTAGATGCCATACTTCATTGTAAATCTCGATTTCAATTATTAACTATATATACTACTAAAGGAACAAATTAGCTGATTCTCCGCCGAAACAAAGAGGACAGAGATAAATGATGTCATATGAAGATACATCATATGATGTGACAATGTTAATTTGATAATTATTTCGAAGGAATTATTTCTAATTAACATGTAATCATTAATTATATTTCAACTTTTTCCTTGAATTCAAAACCGGCGTCGGAAACTAACTATTAACTTCTGTTTTCTTCTGAGTCATACTCCCTTTCTTATCCCCGAATTTTCAAGTATTATAAATTTAGTAAGACGATTCTTGCAAGACGTTTCTCATGTTAAGTGGAGGCTAATTTCGCCTCGACACAAATTCAAGATTTTCATTTCGTTTTCTGAAATATACGATGTTCAATCTTATAAGAACACTCCAGAAGTAAATGCCTTTTCAATCGAAAGTCCATGGAGCACCCTGTTTAATTGCGTCCCACATTACATGTACCGATTTCTGTTGGATCAATGCCAAAAAGAAAGGGTAACCATCGGGCGAGTGGAAACAGAATTCTTAAATCATATACATATATTTTTCTTTTGGCCTTGACTGGCGGATATTTGGGGGAACGGGGGGTCCATCCTGTGATTCATAGAAAAAGTAACCGAGTACGGTCATCCCCTTACCGTTGCCAATGACAATTATTATATCATTTCAAATTCATTTTATTAAATTTATCAGTATTAGTTCCAAACAATATGTGATGGCATCTATAAGTCTGAACAGGATCCCAATTATTGCATACTTGAGTCATACATAAAGTATCCGAATATGTCAACGTATCTATGGGCAATCTATCCCGCACTTGCGCGGGTCCATTTCTAGTAAATACAAAAAAGTCCATTGGTCACATCACTCACATGAGAACACTGGTAATGTGACAATTATAATGAGCGCGCCCATATGAGATAAATGGAAACTTCAGTACATGCATTAAGTATAGAAATCTTTTAGATGAAGTTTAAACTTTTGCTCTTCATTATCTTATTAATTTTTGGGGGGTTTCCTATTTTTCGGCCTCGAGAATCCCTGATGAGACATTAATTGTTGAAATGCGCATATGGTACACTAAAATTTTATTATATAACATATTTTTCAATATTGAAAATTCTATCCACTAGGTTGGTATTTCTGCTGGTTGAATTTTTTTAGTTCCCGAGGAAATAATTCGCCTAGTTTCGCAGCGTTGAGTCACCTGACCTGAAATTTATTTTTTAATTCTTCGTTACAAAATTGTAAGGGGCTTTTTCCCTGATTGCACGCATACTCTTAGGTCAAGGTTTGAATTTTAATCTGCATAATTTGACATTATTTGGATTTCCTCTTTTTCTGCCTCAGACATAAGTTGTGGTAATGTACATATGATGTACTTTCTGCCTCAGACATAAGTTGTGGTAATGTACATATGGTGTACTTTCTGCCTCAGACATAAGTTGTGGTAATGTACATATGGTGTACTTTCTGCCTCAGACATAAGTTGTGGTAATGTACATATGGTGTACTTTCTGCCTCAGACATAAGTTGTGATAATGTACATATGGTGTACTTTCTGCCTCAGACATAAGTTGTGGTAATGTACATATGATGTACTTTCTGCCTCAGACATAAGTTGTGGTAATGTACATATGGTGTACTTTCTGCCTCAGACATAAGTTGTGATAATGTACATATGGTGTACTTTCTGCCTCAGACATAAGTTGTGGTAATGTACATATGGTGTACTTTCTGCCTCAGACATAAGTTGTGGTAATGTACATATGGTGTACTTTCTGCCTCAGACATAAGTTGTGGTAATGTACATATGGTGTACTTTCTGCCTCAGACATAAGTTGTGGTAATGTACATATGGTGTACTTTCTGCCTCAGACATAAGTTGTGGTAATGTACATATGGTGTACTTTCTGCCTCAGACATAAGTTGTGGTAATGTACATATGGTGTACTTTCTGCCTCAGACATAAGTTGTGGTAATGTACATATGGTGTACTTTCTGCCTCAGACATAAGTTGTGGTTATGTACATATGGTGTACTTTCTGCCTCAGACATAAGTTGTGGTTATGTACATATGGTGTACTTTCTGCCTCAGACATAAGTTGTGGTAATGTACATATGGTGTACTTTCTGCCTCAGACATAAGTTGTGATAATGTACATATGGTGTACTTTCTGCCTCAGACATAAGTTGTGGTAATGTACATATGATGTACTTTCTGCCTCAGACATAAGTTGTGGTTATGTACATATGGTGTACTTTCTGCCTCAGACATAAGTTGTGGTAATGTACATATGATGTACTTTCTGCCTCAGACATAAGTTGTGGTTATGTACATATGGTGTACTTTCTGCCTCAGACATAAGTTGTGGTAATGTACATATGATGTACTTTCTGCCTCAGACATAAGTTGTGGTTATGTACATATGGTGTACTTTCTGCCTCAGACATAAGTTGTGGTTATGTACATAATGGTGTACTTTCTGCCTTAGACATAAGTTGTGGTTATGTACATATGGTGTACTTTCTGCCTCAGACATAAGTTGTGGTAATGTACATATGGTGTACTTTCTGCCTCAGACATAAGTTGTGATAATGTACATATGGTGTACTTTCTGCCTCAGACATAAGTTGTGGTAATGTACATATGATGTACTTTCTGCCTCAGACATAAGTTGTGGTAATGTACATATGGTGTACTTTCTGCCTCAGACATAAGTTGTGGTAATGTACATATGGTGTACTTTCTACAATAATAAGATAAAGAAGATCCTGACGACAGACTTAACATCACTCACAATAGAGCATTTAATTGAGCATCGACGGACCCCTAGCAATTGTTTTACGTCTTCAAAGTCATTAGCATCATTTTAGAGCAGATAAATTTACAGTATGGACCACACATGCATGTAATAAACCCTCGTCAGTGATCCTCAATCTAAACAATGTAAAATGGCAAAAAATATGAAAGTTATGTCCTAAATATACCGAAAGACCTAGCAAGATGGCTGGGATATGATACTACAGGACCCAGGTTTTAGAAATTTGAGAAAATTTTGTAAACAGAAATTTTAAGTTAAAAATTTAAAGATTAATTTTAAGTTAAAAATTTTAAGCTAGAGGTGGGACCAGGTACTAGGTGTTTCCTCTATATACATTTTTGTAAAAAAATGTATATAGAGGAAACACCTACTGTCCTGTTCACTAATTCCAGAGCACCCTGTTTTGGCAATTTATTCTGTCGTCTGATGAATTTTCCTATTATTCATTGTTTCCGAGAATTGACCACCTTTAGTCGTAACTTGAAATTAACTTCAACTTACCCTATCAGCTGCCTTCAATCCACAATATGAAAAATAAAATGTCTACGGGAAATTCCCATGTTAATTTCAAGCCGCCGCCATATTGTTCTCCGTGTCAACAATAGTAAACAGTGACGTCAAAGCGTCCGACGTCACGCATTTTCAGTGATTTTACTATAGAAAATCCCCGTAGACTTTTTATTTTCCGTCCTATTTCTAACTTAACTGACGTACAGTCAAAACAATGGTATTTTCTGTTACGACTAAAGGAGTACTATAAAATTGATATCTTTTTGGAAGATGATATTATCATATATTAGAGAAAATCGGGAAAACAGGGTGCTCTGGAATTAGTGAACAGGACAGTAGTACAGTCTTTTTACAGTCTTATATAGATTTGTTTAAATCAAAAAGGTTTAAATGCAATTCAAATTTATTTTAAAGAAACAAGCAGCAATCAAAGTATCAGTAAACAGTAAAAGGTACTGCTTCGTGATTGATTATCCAAAGATTCCCACAAAACAAAGTCTAGAACAAAGACGCAACAAGGTAAGAGTTTAAATGTATTGTGTGTTGAATGTGTCTATGGATATATAAAAGCAGAAGGATTGAAAAGGGCCTTGTTAAGAATGATTGAAACAGAATTTGAAGATAAGAATTCAAATAAGTTGGAGTAGTTGGAATAAAAGAACCTTAACATGACAAATATGGATAATGACCATATCCCAATACGCAGTACAAACTCGATAATTCAGAAAATCATAAACAGAAGGCATACAAAAATCAGGATAAAACAGGAACCAAAGCAAACAAAGAAAAACCTCCACCACATGAAAAGAAGCGAAGTCCCAATATGGGAGTGAGACCAGGTGCTCAGGAAGAGTAAGCATCTCCTGTTTGCATGCAACACCCATTTCGTTCTTCATTATGTATATATTTTCAATGATGGTATGTCCTCTATTTGGGCCCTGAGCATCTTTGGTGTGGTATTGTTTGTTGCAATACTCATAATCACCATAGGCAATAGAATTTAACCTACATGGTCGTCATTTCTGCTTGTGGGCTGTTCGTCTCCAAGGATCGCCTTATTAAAAAGTTTAGGCACTTGAATTGATCATGCAATAAGAATTATTCAGAAAAATACGGCTTCAAATTTTCATAGATACCAATGAGATAAAGAAGATCCTGACGCCAATCTCAACAGCAGTCACGATAGAGCACCAAATTGAGCATAGACATACCCCTAGCAAGCTAGAGGTGGGAACAGGTACCCGAGAGTAAGCATCTCCTGTTTGGCTAGCCGAATCCGCAGTCGATGTCCACGCACGAAAATGAAAAAAAATATCTAATACATACATTGTCTGAGGTTATGTCTATATAGAAAGTGTTATGGCGACTATGTCAGGAAAAGACATTTAAAATACTTCCTGTCAAACCCCTCGCGGGAAACTTTTTTTACAAGCTCCACACGGCAAAGGACACAAGTGTGACGCAAAATGAGATAAATACGGTCCTGACAGCAATTTCAACAACACTCACAATAGAGCACCACTTGAGCATCGACATACCCATAGCAAGCTAGAGGTGGGATCAGGTGCCCGGGAGATTGCATTTAGAGAAAACGTACAAATGTTGAACTCCATTTTTTTGTTTATCGAAATCTTGATGTTTACGACCCCAAAAATGTCTGTATATGCAAATGTCTTGTGATGCGTGATATGGGGCCTTTTATTTGTGATTTGATTCTTGCAATTGTAGATACATCGTTAAATACTTTTCGTTCTACGTCCTGCCTGATTTAATTCTATCTTTTTGCAGATTCCGTAATTACTGTTTATTCCATTCTACAGTTTGAGTCTATACATACAAATGTCTATTAACGCTTGATATGGCCCTAAAAAGTCTTATTCGTGATTTGATTTTTGCTTTTTGCAGATTCAGTAAATACCGTTTGTTCTATTATCCAGTTTAAGTCTATAAATGCAAATGTCTATTCGCGCTTGATATGGCCTTAAAAAGTCTTATTCGTGATTTGGGATTCCTATTGGTAGAAATTGTGCGCCTCTTGTTGCAGATTTATTTTTAGACACATATGAAAAAGACTTCATCATGAAAACATGATGATGTGGAATATTTCATTGGTACTTCTAGGTACCTGGATGATATTCTTACTATCGATAATCCTGTTTTTGAAAAGTATAAAGATGTTATTTATCCACAAGAATTGACTCTAAACAAAGCAAACGTAACAGACAAAGAAACACCATTTTTGGACCTGAATATCAAAATTGTCAATGGAGTAATTCGTACAAGTATGTATGACAAACGAGATGATTTTGGATTCAACATAGTTAATTTCCCCTGGCGTGACGCTGATATCCCTAGATTACCGTCATACGGTATCTACATTTCACAGCTCATCCGGTATGCTAGAGCATGTACTGATATTTTGGATTTTCATAGAAGAAATTAACAAATTACAAAGAAACTTTTAGGTCAAGGTTTTCGCTTTCATAAACTAGTAAGACTATCTGGAAATTTTACAAAAATTATGATCAACTTCTTTTGAAATTCGGACCCATAAAAGCATCAGAGTATATTACTTTAGGTATTTCACAACCTGCATTTTATGGTGATGTAATTAACAAAATCAGAAGGATCAAAGGTAGACAGCATAACTATTGTAAATAGGTCAGAGTCATCAAACGCCTATTATACCGTGGATATGATCCTAATGTCACCAGACGGACACTAAGCTTGGTACTTGACCAATCTACAGTCTTGTACGAGCGCATTCTTAAGACTTGCACTCTGACTGACTGTGACGACGGGACTCCATGACGGGCCTTGTCCAAACCTCTTTAGAGAAGACAGGGCCCCGACCACCTGTCCTCTCCGAATATCAGTCGGACTCCTCGGGTGATAACATATATGAGCTTGCTACAGCCGGCAGAGCACGGACTGTATTACGCACGTCCTCTTTTTATATCCATTTACATATTCTTCTGTGTTGCTTGGACCCCTATGTTATACGGTCTTGTTTGTGTGTCATCTAACAGTGAGGAGGTTGTTTTACACCATAATTGTGCGTTCTTCGAGACCTCTGGGAAATCGGAATAGTGGGAGGGTTGTGCGCACGTAATCCAGAATAATCACACCTTCTGCTATTAACGTGGCAGATGGCCGTCCAAAGTCGGCACCTGTTGCCCATTGGTCTCGTTGGTTTATGTGTGGTCTTTTATGTTCAATGTTTCTATGGTGCGAGTTGGTGTTCCTTATCCCATTTGCGTCTCATTCTGTGGGTATCTGTTCTGTGTTTTTTGCATTGGGTGTTTTGGAGTGTTGCTGTGGGTGCTTCAACCTAGCGTTGTTGGATATCTTTTCCTTTCTTTTGAAATCGGAAAAGTGGGAATATTGTGCGCACGTAATTTAGGACAACCACACCTTCTGCTATTTTCGTGACAGATAGCCGTCCCTACTCGGCACCGGTTGCCCATTGGTCTCGTTGGTTTATATGTTGTCCTTTGTGTTTGATGTTTCTGTGTTGTGCGTTGACGTTCCTTGTCCCTTTTGTGTCTTTTCCTGTGCTTGTCTACTCTGTGTTTTTGCATTGGGTGTTTTGGGGTTTTGCTGTAGTGTTGTTAGAGATCCCCTCCTTTGTTTTGATTCTTGCTTTTTGCAGATTCAGATAACACTGTTACATGTATCCTGTCTGTCCATGCAAATGTCTAGTATAGAATGTGTAATTCGCGATTTGATTCTTGATTTTTGCAGTTATCATCATTTACTTATGAAATAACAACTAGCTAGCCGTGGTTCGCCGCGAGGTGATAATTTGATTGTTCCATGCGACTCGGGGAATTACTGGGCAACAAATCAGAGCTAGCTAGTTGTTATTTATATTCTAATATTGTTCTGCACGAATTCTATAGCACGTGAATGGGCTGAGCTTTGAAAGTTTGAGATTTTACACCAGGCAAGTTGTATAGTACATATAGGGAGAACATCTCAAGTCATGTTAGAATATTTGTTCCATTATCATGTTTGAATATGTTCATGCAAATATATTTCGAAACATGATACGGAGTCTCAAAAGTATTTTTCACACAGGAATGAAGGAACACTGATGACCTAATCAGGTTATTAAAAAGCGATAGATAAATAAACAATACCAACACATGGCAAATTGATACGTGTATTTAATATAGTAGATGTTATTACAATACGTTACATGTCACTTTGGACGCATTTTTATTGGATTGATTGTTCATGAACGTTTGTGACGTCACAAAAGGAACAGAAACATTGACACCTTATTTGTATTCTGACAAAGGGATATCAAATTGTGTTTCTGTTTCAGACGATATCTATGAAGCTCGTCGTAAGATTTAAATCGCCAAGGCTCGAGGATGTAAAAATAACACAACTCGTTTCATCAATAGAAAGTTTTCCTATAACGAGCCAGAGCCAAAATTACCTCCCTTTGTCAGTCATATTGTATGGCAAACCAGTGATATTTTTCATATTGTTACCAATTTCAAGGCCCACGTTCAAAGTTATTTTCTATTTTTTCCACAACAAAAATTTCAATGTTGGAAAAAGTATACTCTGAGCATTTGTAAGAGTATAAGCACAATTTAACTTAATATTCAACATTTCATAAATTTTCTTTATTAAATGGTTAATTTGCTAGATTGTCATACAATATGGCATCCGACGGGAGGTAACCCTGCAAATTTTGGCTGATGGAAAACAACTATACCGATTGAAATAGAAACCCGTTTGAGTTTCTACATAAATGGCATTTTTCTTGTAAAACTATTAATATTTTTGCTACAGATAGTCAATCTGACCAAGGCACACAAAATGGTAGTAGACGGCACATCACCAATGAGACTTGAGACGTTCAAAGCTATGTATGAACAAGGAAATTTGAAGAGCAAGATTTTCGAGCATTGCGAAAAAGATTATGTGTTCAAAATAAAGGATGTACCTCCTCCTGTTACTGGCATGATGCCTCCTACTCCTCCCTCTGGTAAGAATGATTTGCTAAGACGAAATTCATTTAAGATTTGATTTCAATTCAATAGCATCATTTTAGAATAGATTATTTTGCAGTATGGACAAGACATGCACGTTTCCATCAAAACAATGTTATATGGCCAAAGAGTGTGAACATTATTTTGTCCCAAAATGTACCGAAAGACGTAGCAGAATGGATGGGTATGATGCTACAGGACCCACGTTTTTGAAATTTCAAGAAATTTTGGTGACTGAAATTTACGAATGCGTTGAAGAAACGGTCAACCGAAGTTTATTGAACTTGACTACGTGCCTGGTCCACCAGCATTGACACTCACCAAGTGGTACAAATGTTAAACGTGTTCCAATTCTATAAAGTAAACGTCTTCCAAAATCAATTTTGGCAGTTTATTGGAATATGAACTTTAATTTTTAGCATCATAAATTGTGTAAACCAGCGGAATACTTATCTATCACAAATTTATTTTCTAGGAATTAGTCTATATAGTATATTGAGTATGACAATCGAAAATACACACACAACTCTTTATGCTTTAAGAAATGAATCTCATATTTTTTCTGTTGATGCAGGTATCATCTTAAAAATTGGACAGAAAACTGCATCAATGCGCGTAGTTTTCTGTCCAATTTTTCGGGTGATACCTGCATCAACATTAAATATAAGATTCATTTCTTATCATTTTATCATCATCTATTTATAGTAAACAGACTGTTTTCTTGAATCTAAAAACAATCAATCACCGCACTATATTTCGTAAGTCGGAGGGTTTCGCAGTGATACGTCTTCCAAAACAAATTATGACAGCCGGCATGATTAAAACTGCGAACGATCGTCTCTCTATATCTTTGGAATAAGGACCACTTTGAGCAAATTCTACATGCAGTGTTATCTTTTGAGTAAGTAGAAAAGAAAAAGTACCCTTGAAATGATAAGCAAACATCAACAAATTGTATTTTCAGCAACGAGTTCATACATGTTTGTGGGAACCCCCCGGTTCTAAAAATAGTGCTATAAATAGACTTCCGAGAAAAATTGTGTTGATCGATGTATCAACAATATATCTCAGCCAATCAGAATCTGCGTTTCTTGAAAATGACAATGGAAATTAAATGATAACGAAATCCAAAGCGAAATTGCATAAAGAATGATTAGATACAACCCATACTGTCCAATATGTCCAAATGTATTTGTTCCCTATCTACAAACCAAGTTTACCGTTTCATTACATCATGGTACGATATGACTTAGCTATGTAATGACGCGTCTTAAAGTTCATAAAGTTCGCCGACATAGCAGTTTAAATGTGTATGAGTTAAACAGAGGAATCGGGAGTTTATGCATACAGACTCTCTTTACTTATAGAAATAATATATGCAGGAAAAAGGGTACAATTATGAAATTTTGTTATCAGAATATCTTCCTAAAATTAAGTAATTTTATAAATGAAAATTAATTGTGAAAATTCATGGCCACGAGGTACGTCGATGCATTTTGATCTCTCATTTTCTGTTCGCTGTTAACATTTTGTTCAAATCCTTCATCTGGTTGAATATTTCTGAATAAAAAAGCTCTTGTCATTAGCTGAAAATTTGCCTGTTTTTAAATGATGCTATTGAATTTGAAGACATTAACATTCACCAATGGAATCACTTTAGCTGTTGTTATATATCCTTTTTATTCAAACCTTTACATCTGGAACGTCAGAATCAACATGATAATTACGTAGTTTAGAATTTCGCTTTCCATTTATTCACTTTTTGGATTTCCTAAAGTAACATCAGATTCTAAAATACTTAAATCAAGTTAAAGAAGACGATAATCTCAACAGCACTCACAATAGAGCACAAAATTGAGCATCGACGAACCCCTAGCACGCCAGAAGTGGGACCAGGAATCAAGTCCTGCTTCTAGAGAATGTGCAACGTCTGAATACCCATATAAATCAGCTGGTCATATTGTTACAGGTGACTTTTCAATTATGCAGGACGTGGTCTTCTCAAAAAAGGACCTAAGTCCAAGAGAGATTTCATTAAATGTGGCAAAGTAATAAAGGATGCCTTAGATAAGTAAAACAAACGACGGTGTTAATCGGAAGATGTCGAATCACATTCATTTGAATGACTGGAAAACCCTCATTTTTACATTACTGACATTCGAATAGACAACTTCCACAAAAATCCTTATCCTTTTGAAAATCCAAGTTCTAAGTCTAATAGATATTTCAAATCCAAATTATGCAATTAACATGAAAAATTTGTCTTTGCTCCTGAAGATAAAGCAGTCAACAACAACATAATCATTTGAAAACGTTACTTTATATCAACTTTACTTTCGATCCTATGATCCTAATGTCACCAGACGGACACTAAGCTTGGTACTTGGCCAATCTACAGTCTTGTACGTGCGCATCCTTAAGACTTGCACTCTTACTGACTGTGACGACGGGACTCCATGACGGCCCTGTCCAAACCTCTTTAGGGAAGACAGGGCCTTGACCACCTGTCCTCTCTGAATGTCAGTCTGACTCCTCATATATGATATACTCCTCATATATGATATATGAGTTCGCTACAGCCGGCAGAGCACGGACTGTATTACGCACGTCCTCTTTTAATATCCATTTACATATTTAACTGTGTTGCTTGGCACCCTGTGTTTTGCGGTCTTGTTTGTGTGTGGTCATCTAACAGTGAGGAAGTTGTTTTACACCAAAATTGTGCGTTCTTCGAGACTCTGGGAAATCGGAAGAGTGGGATGGTTGTGCGCACGGAATCCAGGATAGCCACACCGTCCGATATTAATGTGGCAGATTGCCGTTCTAAGTCGGCACCGGTTGCCCATTGTCTCGTTGGTTTATGTGTGGTCTTTTATGTTTAATGTTTCTATGGTGTGAGTTGATGTTCCTTGTCCCTTTTGCGTCTCTTTCTGTGGGTGTCTGTTCAGTGTTTTTCGCATTGGGTGTTTTGGGGTTTTGCTGTGGGTTCTGCAACCTAGTGTTGTTGGAGATCCCCTCCATTCTTTCGGAACTTTCGACTACAAATACTTATATCAAAAGCAATGAAAGTGTCCGAAACATTTTTAGCAAATATAACAGTGAAATTACTTCATGCAACATTCCTATTTCTAAATTGGATCTTCCTACAATATACTGTATACTTAAACTGCACAAGTCTCCTTACAAATGTCGATACATTGCTAATTCTATACATTGTCGATACATTGCGATTGCTCAGCTCCAATCTGACGCCATCACTCACGGCGAAAAAGGAACACGTAACGAACTATTGTGAAACTGTTCTAAACAGGAATGATGTAAATTTCTTTAGGTGTATTGAAGGTCAGGGGATGTGATTGACAGTAGGTTGTAGGAATCCCTATGGGTACTGATTGTGCGTCTCTTGTTGCAGATTCATGCTGAAGGTTCATGTGATATTCAAATGAATTTCACATAACAATTATGTTAAATATTTATTCACATGAATTTCACATAAATTTACTTCACATGAATTTTACATGTTTTTTTTTCTTTGTGACCCCCATGCAAAATTAATTCACATAAAGACAGAAAAGACCGAGCGTTTGCCCTGAGAGTAGAGGGTCTCAGGTTCGATTTCCAGAACGACCACATTTTCCATTTGGCCTGTCAAAGTATTTGGTGCCATGAAATTGGGAACCTAGTGAGTTCTTGTGATTTAGTGCAACTGTTGGGAAGAGCCAGTGATGTATTTGTCTGTCTTTGTGAGGTTTCCGGTTAACAACTTTAGATGTGAAGATTTGGGTATCGTACCCGGTAAGCTCGGGCGATATGAGCGTATGCCCTGATAGCAGAACGTCTCAGGTTGGATTCCCGGATTGGTCACATTTCCCATTCCGCCTGTCACAGTAGCAGGCCTATGTGTCTTAGCTAGGAGGCTGCAGTACTGCTCATTCTTCATAAATGTCAAATGAGTTTGCCTTTCGAAAACACAGTTCATGTTATGCTAAATAAAGCGAACTCACGATCGATAACTAGAGAAGTATGATCAACTTTCAGATAGGAAAAAGAATCATGGTCCAGTTTTCTTTGATTAGATTTTATACAGTTACCGTCATCCATCGAAATCGAAACTGACTGATACCAAGGAAGGGAGTGGATATCCAACCAGACCTGGTTGCTGTACCAACAACAAAATACCCGAAGCGCAAACACAGAAGACGAGTACAGAAAGAGACTAAAAAGAGACACACGGCATAGAAACAATAAACACAAAAGACGGAACCAACGAGACCAATGGGCAACCGGTGCCGACTTAGGACGGCCATCTGCTACGCAGGTAACAAATGGTGTGGTTATCCTGGATTACGTGCGCACAACCCTCCCACTTTTCCGATTCCCCAGAGGTCTCGTAGAACGTACAATTGTGGTGTAAAACAACCTCCTCACTGTCAGATGACCACACACACACAAGTACAAAATTTGCGTTGCTTTACCATGCAGTTCACAGACAACAATGGACAAACAGACACACAACCACACCCATGGTCCAAAAAAAGAATCAAAAGAGAAACACAAAAATCATAGTACACGTATGAAAACAAAAATCAAATCGAGGATGACAAACGTTAACTGCACACTAAAAGCGATTTGAAAAATACTTACATATTTGCAAGCAGAACCAAACTCAAAAATATTTATAACACAAATAGAAAACACTGACGTTATATAAATTATACATTTTCAGGTGCTGAAGTAAAGGTTTCAGGACTGCTAGCTAGCACAGGTATCGAATCCATGCTCATTCATATACACGGAATTCCTTCAGTTCCTTCAGTTCCTTAAGGGAAGCCGTTGATGTCATTCATTCACATGGAACAAAAAGAAGACTTTACAAAATATGCTAATAAGATTTGAACCTCGACAAATATCAAAATATCAATTATGTATATTGTTACACGTATAATGATTTTCTTTGACACTGCTGTTTATATGTCATTATGTCTGTTTATATTTTATGCTAAATATTAGAATACTAGTAAATTGTTCTTGTTTTCAATAATGGAATTGTGATATGATACTAAGAAAGAAGTGCTGTATGGAACATGGTTATCTGCTTGTGATCCGGATAAACACATCACTTCCTACTAACGTGGCAGATGGCCGTTCTTAGTCGGCACCATTTGCCCATTGTTCTCGTTGGTTTACGTCTAGTGTTTTGTGTTTGATATATAGATAGCCGTACGTATTTGGTATTCATACTCACTGTTGTGAGAGTAGGGTTTCTTTTACAGTCTGCTGCTTGCGCGGCAGATGTCCGTCCTAAGTCATCACCGGTTTCCTATTGGTCTCGTTGGTTTTGGAGGTTTTTTGTGTTTGATGTTTCTATAGTGTGAGTTGGTGTTCCTTGTCTCTATTGTGTCTCTTTCTGTGCGAGTCTGTTGTGCTTTTACATTGGGTTTAGGGGGTTTCTGTGCGAGTCTGTTGTGCTTTTACATTGGGTTTAGGGGGTTTTGTGCTTTTACATTGGGTTTAGGGGGTTTTGTGCTTTTACATTGGGTTTAGGGGGTTTTGCTTTAGGTGCTGTAACCGAGTATTGTTAGAGATCCACTCCTTTCTTTTATTTCGATTCCTATTTCTGAATTGGATCTTCCTACAATATACTGTATACTAAAACTACACAAGTCTCCTTACAAATGTCGATATATTGCTGATTCTATACATTGTCGATACATTGCGACTGCTCAACTCCAATCTGACGCCATCACTCACGGCGATAAAGGAACACGTAGCGAACTATTGTGAACCTGTTCTAAACTGGAATGATGTAAATTTCTTTAGGTGTATTAAAGGTCAGGGGATGTGATTGACAAAATAAAAACTAGAAATTTTCAAGCCTGTACGATTTTTTCATACGACTTTTCAAATATGTACACCACGTTTCCTCACGGCAAAATAAATGCCCAATTGTCCAAACTCATTGAATGGTATATTTGTACATTTGAATCAAAGGATTTCTTTTCCGCTGAAGAATACAAATCATACAAATCATGGACATGTAGTGACCTTTGTATTGCCTAGTCCTTGCTTTTGGACAACATTTATGTAAGATTTTGTGAGAAACTCTACAAGTAGGTTGTAGGAATCCCTACGGGTACTAATTGTGCGTCTCTTGTTGCAGATTCATGTTGAAGGTTCATGTGAAATTCAAATGAATTTCGCATAACAATTATGTTAAATATTTTTCACATGAATTTCACATAAATTTACTTCACATGAATTTTACATGTTTTTTTTTCTTTGTGACCCCCATGCAAAATTGATTCACATATAATGTTTGTCAGAAACTTCACATGAATTTCATGTTGGTGCTCGTTTCACACAAATTTCATGTGAACTTTTATGTACCACACCGAATCAAAAGGAGAGATAATCAAAATACCTCCACATAGTAGACTTGGAAATAATGAAAATACTTTTCAAGGGAAGACGAAAACAAGACAGAAAAGACCGATATATATCAGTCTGTGCCACTGCCGCATTTGGAAGGTTATCCATAACATTTATATCAAATGTTCTGGTGATACGCAGATAGCTTGCACACAACTTTCCCATTTTCAGAGTTCAGACAATTCTCCCAAGACTAACATTTGTTTTCTTAGGAAAATCCTTCTCTCTGGTGGTACTACAAATACGAGTCAACACCAAGTATACCAGAGAAGATCCAAGCAGCCATTGTAGTTAAGGAGTCAAAGATCGAGGGATAATTGTACAATTGTGTTAGTCTCAATTGACAAGGCAATCTCGAAACCCCGAATGGAGGCAGAAACAGATGTCCGAGGGATTGAGTGTCCTCTGACTTCATGCAACATCCGAGGCAAATGCCAAATAGAAACATGTCAAATACTCTTTTGTCCAAATATGTAACAGATGAACTGGAAAGGTCCTTCTAAAGAATGTCTTAATCATCCTTAATATGTAAATATCGAAATGTGTACTGAGGTTTTTCTAATGACCATAGAGTTTCTCAGTTGCATATTAAGTAGTTCCCCCAATAACCTTGAGCAATCAGATAACTGCTGAGTCTCGTTGTCCTCAAAATGATGTTTTCGAACGTAAAATATATTCTTGCATAGTGTATTAGTTGTGAAAAGAGCAGACAGGGGAATAGGGAATGTTGCTGCACAAGAGGTGGAAGTTTGTGATGGGGAAATTAAAATCGCCATGTTTGTCATAAAGAGAGGTGTTGAAATAACCGTTCTCGTTCTCCCTGATAGATAGTTGTGTTCGGGTATCGTACTCCGAAAGTCCAGTCGGCAAGAGCGTTTGCCCTGAGAGTAGAGGGTCTCAGGTTCGATTTCCGGAACGACCACATTTTAAATTAGATTTTAGACAGTTACCGTCATCCATCGAAATCGAAACTGACTGATACCAAAGAAGGGAGTGGATCTCCAACCAGACCTGGTTGCTGTACCAACAACAAAATACCAAAATACCCGAAGCGCAAACACAGAAGACGAGTACAGCAAGAGACTAAAAAGAGGTACACGACATAGAAACAATAAACACAAAAGACTACACATAAACCAACGAGACCAATGGGCAACCGGTACCGACTTAGGACGGCCATCTGCTACGCAGGTAACAAATGGTGTGGTTATCCTGGATTACGTGCGCACAACCCTCCCACTTTTCCGATTCCCCAGAGGTCTCGTAGAACGTACAATTGTGGTGTAAAACAACCTCCTCACTGTCAGATGACCACACACAAACAAGTACAAAATATGCGTTGCTTTACCAAGCAGTTCACAGACAACAATGGACAAACAGACACACAACCACACATATGGTCCAAAAAAAAGAATCAAAAGAGAAACACAAAAATCATAGTACACGTATGAGAACAAAAATCAAATCGAGGATGACAAACGTTTACTGCACACTAAAAGCGATTTGAAAAATACTAACATATTTGCAAGCAGAACCAAACTCAAAAATATTTATAACACAAATATAAAACACTGACGTAATATAAATTATACATTTTCAGGTGCTGAAGTAAAGGTTTCAGGACTGCTAGCTAGCACAGGTATTGAATCCATGCTCATTCATATACACGGAATTCCTTCAGTTCCTTCAGTTCCTTAAGGGTAGCCGTTGATGTCATTCATTCACATGGAACAAAAAGAAGACTTTACAAAATATGCTAATAAGATTTAAACCTCGACAAATATCAAAATATCAATTATGTATATTGTTACACGTATAATGATTTTCTTTGACACTGCTGTTTATATGTCATTATGTCTGTTGATATTTTATGTAAATTGTTCTTGTTTTCAATGATGGAATTGTGATGATACTAAGAAAGAAGTGTTGTATGGAACGTGGTTATCTGCTTGTGATCGGGATAAACACATCACTTCCTACTAACGTGGCAGATGACCGTTCTTAGTCGGCACCATTTGCCGTTGGTTTACGTCTGGTGTTTTGTGTTTGTTATATTGACAGCCGTACGTATTTGGTATTCATACTCACTGTTATGAGAGTAGGTTTTTTTTACAGTCTGCTGCTTGCGCGGCAGATGACCGTCCTAAGTCATATAAACACATCACTTCCTACTAACGTGGCAGATGACCGTTCTTAGTCGGCACCATTTGCCGTTGGTTTACGTCTGGTGTTTTGTGTTTGTTATATTGACAGCCGTACGTATTTGGTATTCATACTCACTGTTGTGAGAGTAGGGTTTCTTTTACAGTCTGCTGCTTACGCGGCAGATGACCGTCCTAAGTCATCACTGGTTTCCTATTGGTCTCGTTGGTTTTGGAGGTTTTTTGTGTTTGATGTTTCTATAGTGTGAGTCGGTGTTCCTTGTCTCTTTTGTGTCTCTTTCTGTGCGAGTCTGTTGTGCTTTTACATTGGGTTTAGGGGGGTTTCTGTGCGAGTCTGTTGTGCTTTTACATTGGGTTTAGGGGGTTTCTGTGCGAGTCTGTTGTGCTTTTACATTGGGTTTAGGGGGTTTCTGTGCGAGTCTGTTGTGCTTTTACATTGGGTTTAGGGGGGTTTCTGTGCGAGTCTGTTGTGCTTTTACATTGGGTTTAGGGGGTTTCTGTGCGAGTCTGTTGTGCTTTTACATTGGGTTTAGGGGGTTTCTGTGCGAGTCTGTTGTGCTTTTACATTGGGTTTAGGGGGTTTCTGTGCGAGTCTGTTGTGCTTTTACATTGGGTTTAGGGGGGTTTCTGTGCGAGTCTGTTGTGCTTTTACATTGGGTTTAGGGGGTTTCTGTGCGAGTCTGTTGTGCTTTTACATTGGGTTTAGGGGGTTTCTGTGCGAGTCTGTTGTGCTTTTACATTGAGTTTAAGGGGTTTTACATTGAGTTTAGGGGGTTTTACATTGGGTTTAGGGGGTTTTACATTGGGTTTAGGGGGTTTTACATTGGGTTTAGGGGGGTTTTACATTGGGTTTAGGGGGTTTTACATTGGGTTTAGGGGGGTTTTACATTGGGTTTAGGGGGTTTTGCTTTAGGTGCTGTAACCGAGTATTGTTAGAGATCCACTCCTTTCTTTTATTTCGATTGAGAGGAAGACACTATATGAAACTGACGAAAAAACAAATCAAACAGATATCAAAATATAATATTGTCGACGTCCAACCACAAGTTCACCAAGTCAAAAGTTTTTCGTGTGAAATAAGACCTATAGTTAGAATCCCAAAGAAATTTCATAGAAATAAGTAAATCAGAGAAGGGCAAGGAATTTTTAACACAAAATATATTAAAGAATGAAATCATTTTAAAATGGCAAATATTCAGTTTTTGTTGGAACCAAACCCTCTTATTTTGACTTCTATTAAAGATAAAAAATATGAATACTACGATTCGTCGAGGGACAAAAAACTACTGCAATTCGTACAAAAGGATAAGAATAATGTCTACTGACCATATCAATTTTGACCTTGACCTTTGTTGAAGGCCGTGTCACATTCTTGACTTCTCGACGAAAATTCTGGATATTATTGGTTAAATCACCTCAGAGTTTAAGATTATAGGCTGGACATTGTTAAAAATCAACTATCCTTAAATATGATAGCTCATTCTTCTAAAAACCCCTAAAAACTGCATTTCTTCAAATCAATTTCAAATGACCTTATTTCAAAGAGAATCGCATAGATAAGGTTTAACATACTTTGACATTTTTACAAATCTTTATCATTATGGAAATACGATGTACGATATCAAACCCTCAACCCCCAAAATGTCTATTCGTTTGTTAAAATCTTTAATTGGTTTTAAATTTTCTTCAAGAAGGTAAAGAGTTAAAACACTTCCGTATTATCAATACATTTTAAAAAGATATTCAGCTTGGAAATAGGTTTTAGGCGTAAAATTGAGAAGCTATAGAGTAGAGCGTAAATCGTAAAAATTACGCCAAAATCGTAAGAGTAGGCAAGTCTGCCTCGATCCAAATATCATTTTAGCAACAACAGCATGACAATGTATTGAGTTTACTATTCGAAGTACGTGTCTGGTGAACTAAAATTGAAATATTGTTCATGGTTGTAGCGAATGAAAATATAGCCTGATGTGATTTACACCACTTTAAACTAGACAACGAGTGATATATTATAATAGAAAATACCGTGAAAAATCAAACGAATACATTGAGACATCCATATGGGGGACAAAAATTAATTACCAAGACATTGTTTTGACTATCGTATGTACTTTGACTTTGACCTTTGTAGTATGACCAATGCTCCAATTTGAATGCTACAATTGCGAAGAATTCAAAAGCATATGAGCCAATCATATCCATAGATCTTAACAATGACACATATGGACAATAAACATATCCCAATACAAAGTTCAAAATCGATAATTCAGAAAATCATAGACCGAAGGCATACAAAATCAGGACAAAACAAGAACCAAAGCAAATAAACAAAAAGCTCCACCACATGAAAAGAAGCGAAATCCCAAGAGTGAGAGTGAGACCAGATGCCCAAGAAAAATTTAGCATCTCCTGCTTGCATGCAACACCCGTCGCTTCAATCGGCAGAAATATCAGATCCGGTTACTTCCTTTTCGGAATACACAAATTTACTCTGTGGTTGGATGGTTCAAATGGTCTAAGACAAAATATTATTTACCACTCAATTCACATAACAGACATAAAAACATGTGTTTTAAAAAGAAGTTGTATACATTCCTACTGTTATGTTTCTTGAAATGTTAGTGGAGGGTGAAGACAATAGCCGCACTACATGTGAGCTGAAAACTCATCACTCAGTGTTGTTTTGGCGCCATCTATCCAATTACAATTAAATTAAAGAAACAGATGAGAGCAGCACTTCAGCCTCTTAGCTAGACACACTACTATCGATCAGTGACAAACTCGATGCATCAGGGAATTAAAGGTAAAAGTCCAGCTAAAAACAAAACAAAGTCAAATCAATTAGCATAACAAAATTCATGATAAATGCAAAATAAAAAAAACATATAAACCAAAAAAAAAAAAAACAACTAAAATATTCGGTAATTGCAAAATTAATAAGTTCTTATGGATGTTCGTACATCCATCACTTTAACTGAACCACATCGTCTACTATTAACGTGGCAGGTTGCCGTCCTAAGTCGGCACCTGTTGCCCATTGGTCTCGTTGGTTTATGTGTGGTCTTTTCTGTTTAATGTTTTATGGTGTGAGTTGATGTTCCTTGTCCCTTTTCGCGTCTCTTTCCGTGGGTGTTTGTTCTTTGTTTTTTGCATTGGATGTTTTGGGGTTTTGCTGTGGGTTCTGCAACCTTGGAGATCCCCTCCTTTCTTTTAACTGAACCTGAATGGTGTATTTATCCCTTTAACAAACCCGCAAACCCATTTTAACGGATTTATTCCTATTAATCCAGCTTAGCCGACATCTTACGAGATGCATAACGTTGTATAAACATAAAGCGCACTCTGATTAGGTTAAATAAAACAAAGCAGTAAACTTATGGTCACGATAATTATATGAATATGATAAAAAAAACGAGGGAATCTTCAACAAGACCCAAAGAGATGCAAAATGACAAGGAACCATGTGCAACATCAAACATTAAAGCAGATTCATAAACCAACGAGACCAAAAGGCATTCGGTGCCGGTTTAGGACGTACATTTGTCATGCTAGCAGCAAATGGTGTGAGAACTCGGATTATATGTCCGCTTACCCAGAAATCTCGAAGAACACACAGTAGTTATATACAGAATATAACGAATGACGACATTGTACTACGTCATCACAAACGCTTCATTCTGACTATGCTGTATGTGTAAACAAGAAGGGCATAAAATGTGTTGAGTGCAATAGGGATACCGTTTCAAGTGATTACACATAATCGGGTAAATTCTGGGAAATTTTAAACTAAATTTGGCGTTGTTTAGGGCAGTTTTTCGCCAACGATCTGTGTATCTGCTTATTTTCTTTTGATTGCTGACTTGGAATGACGGGAGCAATCTGAATATAAGTTAAAGACATCACTGTAGGTATTGGGTGTTTTATGGTTTTGCTGTGGATGCTGCAACCAAGTGTTGTTGGAGATCCCCAACTTTCTTTTGCAATCAAAAATTTCCAAATTTTAATATTTCCTATAAATTCTATAGAGGAAATATCTCAAGTTTGCAACAGTAAATCTAAGTAATAAAGGTGTGTTTGTGAGTTTCTTAAAGTAGCTATCACAATGCAATTGTAAAACCAGTGGGTTTTTTTTTCATCATGAATCGCCCCCTGCCTGAGTTTGATCAATATATGTACTTTAAAAATAAATTGATTAAGTCTCCATCTGCATAATAATACGGAAGTGTTCCAACTCTTCACCTTCTTCTCAATCATTCTCAGTACATTTCTTATTTCCTTTAAGAATCATATGACAGAAAGCAAATTTCTAAAGCTTACACAAGTCTTTATACTAATTTTTTTCAGATTTTAATGCCACAAAATCGTCACCTTTGTCGTACTTGATACTTAAAGAAGTGTAGAGAAGACAAAAATGAAAACAAAATGTCTGATTTTGAAATGCAAACTAGACCTTTTTTTAACTTCAAATTTTGAATTCTAATTCTACTTAACTATTCTAGGAATCGAAGAATTTTCAAATGCAAATGAGATATGGCAGAGTACATGCACACCATGTACACAATCCAGTGAATGTTTTGGTTTTTTTTTCATTCCTTTTAGGTTTTTGTTCGTCAAGTACAAATTTTCGTCATTTTCGCCAGTGCCTTTCTTGACGAAATAAGGTACTGACGAATATAAATACTCATGACAAAAAAATTATGTAGTATGGAAAGCAATGCTGGGATAGATTTGACTGACATATCGCTGTACGGATAAAAAGACAGTCTGATGATAAAAGACGATGGATGCTCTTAAAAAGAAACTACTCGAACACATAAAAATGGCAAAGTTAATAGTCCGGTTTTATCTATTGCAGAGGTTCTAAAAGTTTATTTGTTGCACAATCTCTCCTGTGCAAACATGACCCAGGTTGCGTAATTTGAGTCCTCGGATCAACATCAGTTGCATCGGCCTGATCTTCTATATAACTCAAAGAAATGGAAAAAAATACTAATTCGAATACCAGTGATGAAAACGAGGTTCAAAGCAATAAATCCGAAGAAATACTTGTACGGCAGATAAATGAAGACTGAAAACGAATTTTATGTCACATACATGTATATAATGTACTTTTAATTACCTAATGATGTTATCACTGTATTAAGCCAAGTGATATGCCGGTATACAGATCTCTAATTGTTTGATTATCGATTATTGTTAAACCATATCAATGCATAAAAATAATAAATAAACTTGTTGTTAAACTTAATATTTGAAGTTCGTATATCCCTCTTCCTCCTTTTTAAAAGTAACGACAAAGATTTGGGTTTCTAAACTGGCTCGGTAGCAATACCAACAGATAAACACCGGTACACTTCGACGTGAAAACAAAGAATAGAAAAGCACCGAACTGACACAAAAGGGGAAAAAGGAGAAGCAAATATGACATCAAAAACACTTAACACAAAATATTACCGTAATGCATAAACCATCGAGACCAATGGGCAACTGCTGTCGACTAAAGACGATCAGAAGCAAATTGTGCGGTTATCCGGATTACATAAGTATAACCCTAAGGTAGTAGAAATTATATCTTTGCTAGTATAATAATCAAGTTGAATACGTAACTAGGATCAAGTCCGCATTTTCTGTTGCTGTGCCACTGCTATATACGTATGTACAGGTAAAACAAGTGTAATGTCATCATGTACAATACGACAGATAATAGGCAAAGAAGGTATATTTAAACTACACTAAGAGGAAAGAATGTGTTAATTTATTTTGACATGTTTGAGCTTAAAATTGAATGTACGTACTTTTTTATGTTCTCTCTTTACTGGTAAGGGAGACTTATTGTCAATGAATTCCATCATTTGATGAGTTAGATGAAAGTAAAAATTAAAGAGTGAGAATAAGAATTTGCATTGATGTGTTTTACGTAAAAATGACTTAATTAATTTCAAATTTTTTATGGGTTTTTTATTACTTACATAAATAACCTGCATGTAAATTGTATAAGATACAATCTTGAGAAATATGTTAACATCATTGTATTCTTTCTCTAAGTTTTCATAACCAAAATTGAAACTGTGTTAATTGACAATAATGATGATTGTTTTATGCAAGCATTCTCATCAAGCCATTGATTTATTTTGAAAAATAATTCTGGATCAACGTTACTAATTTCATAATCATAAAAGTAAAAACAAGGTTTAATTGATTTTTATTCAGATTGAATCATATATTAATGTACAATTCCTTTTTTCTTTCCCTTTTAGTTCAGCCGAGCAAAGCTCTGTCCGTTGCCCTCCGTCCGGTCTAAACTTTTAATATTTTCGACTTCTGCCCTGCAGCCGCTTTACAGAATTTCATAAAACCTTATAGAAGCAATTAGTAAAGGTCTTCCTTCAAGTTTGTGTTTTTCGTGTCGATCGTTCAACAAATATGGCCGCCGAGGGCTCTGATCGACTTCTCCTCTGCAACCGATACACAGAAATTCACGAAACCTTACAGGAAGCAAGAACTAAAGGTCCTCTACCACGTTTGTGTTTTTCGTGCCGATCATTCAACAAATATGACCACCGAGGGCTCTGATTGACTGACGCTTTTTCGAATTCTCCTCTGCAACTGCTGCACACAATTTAAAGAAAATCTTACAGGAAGCAATTACTCAAGGTACTCTACCATATTTGTGTTCTTCGTTCAGATTGGTCAACAACTATGGCCGGCGATAGCTCTTGTTGGCTGAGACCTTTTTACTTCTCCTTTGTTACCGCTGCACAGGATTTCACGAAACCTTGAAGGAAGCAAGTATTCAAGGTCTTCTACCAATTGTTAAACTTCTTCAAATTCGATAGCATCATTTAAAACCAGATGAATATTGTGTTTTGGTTTTAAATGATGCTATCGAATTTGAAGAAGTTCAGCGAACTTCAGTGGTTTAGCGAATATGGCGCCGGGCTGGTAATCTTAAAATTGCTGGTTCCAGACTTGCTGGGAATATGGGTCGGTGACATATACTAAATCAATGTTCTGTGTTCATATACAAAAATACCTTGTTCATGTATTGTTTCTGTGGTGTTTTGAAAATGTTTTTGTCCTGATGGGTAAAATAAAATATTGCCGCCGATGGCTCTGATTGGCTGATGCATTTTTGACATCTCCAAAACTGATGCTCTTAATTTGGTGAAACCTTAAAGCAAGCAAATGCGCAAGGGCCTTCACCGAATTGTGCACAATCTATCACTTCTGTTTGCAACTCAGGTTTCAATCTGAACATAATAGAAGAAAGGATGTAATCACCAAATAGACTCTATTACAGCATCCACAACAAAACACCAAAACGCCCCTATAAGACAAAGCTAGAAACACAAAGGGACAAAGGATTTCTCAAACTCGCTCTAGAAATGCCCTTTATTGATTCTTGTCCTTACAGTCAGGCAGGGTGCAATTATACAATTATGTCCCTGAATTTTTATTAAATTGATAAAATACACTGAAGGCAATATTTGATGAAATACTAAGTCTTATCATCATCAGGAAAATCCATCAAATATGAGTATATGCTTCCTTATTTACTTCATTCAGCTATAGATATCTTGTGAAACGCGTTGGTATCATTTTTGTTGTTGCTGTTGTTGTTGTTGTTGCTGTTGTTGTTGTTGTTGTAGCTGTTGTTATCGTTGTTGTTGTTGCTGTTGTTGTTGTTGGTTTTTCTTTGGGAAACGCATTTGTTTCATTTGTTGTTGTTGTTGCTGTTGTTGTTGTTGTTGGTTTTTCTTTGGGAAACGCATTTGTTTCATTTGTTGTTGTTGTTGTTGCTGTTGTTGTTGTTGTTGCTGTTGTTCTTATTGCTGTTGTTGTTGTTGTTGTTGTTGTTGTTGTTGCTGCTGCTGCTGCTGTAGTTGTTGTTGTTGTTGCTGTTGTTGTTGTTGTTGCTGTTGTTGTTGTTGTTGCTGTTGTTGTTTTTGTTGTTGTTGCTGCTGTTGTTGTTGTTGTTGTTGTTGTTGCTGTTGTTGTTGTTGTTGTTGTTGTTGTTGCTGTTGTTGCTGCTGTTGTTGTTATTGCTGTTGTTGTTGTTGCTGCTGTTGTTGTTGTTGGTTTTTATTTGAGAAACGCGTTGGTTTCATTTGTTGTTCTTGCTGTTGTTGTTGTTGTTGTTATTGTTGTTGCTGTTGCTGTTGTTGGTTCTTTGGGGTGCGTTTTAGATTTGAGAAAACGACTTTTCAACCGGCACAGTTAAATAACGTCATCATGACGGTGTATGACTTGCTTTGGCGCCTGGTCTCACTTCGGAATTTTATTCATTCCGAGGTTCGCAACCGTTCTAATGGAAATTTTCATTGTTTTTCCTTACATTTTCGTTTTTGAGACTGTATCATTGATATCTACTTCTTTTATATTATATGCAGCGGAATGACGTCATTTGATTGTTCTGGTGGGCAAAATCGTCTTAAGAAGAGTTTAGAAATGAATCTTATATTTTTTCTGCTGATGCAGGTATTACTCGAAAAAATGGACGGAAAACTGCATCAACAGGCGAAGTGCGTTGTTGCAAAAGTTTTCCGTCCAACATTTCGGTTATACCTGCATTAACAGAAAAAATATGAATCATTTCTTATCAATGGTAAACGCCTTCAAATTGAATCGCATCATTTGAAAACAGATAAGTTGGCAGCAATGACCAGACATGCACATTTCGGGTACTTAGCCCTCGTCACCGATCCTCAATCTAAACAATGTATTATGATGAGTGGGATATAATGCTACAGGACCCACATTTTAGAAATTTCAAGAAATTTTGATAACAGAAATTTTAGAATGCGTTGAAGAAGGATCAAACGAAATTGATCGAAATTGGCTACATGTGCCCTCGGGGACTCATGGCCCACCAGCAGTGACACTCACCACGTGGTACAAATGTTAAGCGTCTTCAAATTGAATAGCATCATTTGAAAACATATAAATTAACAGCATGGACCAGACATGCACATTTCGGGTACTTAACCCTCGTCACCGATCCTCAATCTAAACAATGTAGTAGGCCCAAAAGTATGAAAATTAGTATGTCGAAAAACGTACCGAAAGACGTAGCAGGATGAGTGGGAAATGATGCTACAGGACCCACATTTTAGAAGTTTCTAGAAATGTTGATAACAGAAATTTTAGAATGCGTTAAAGAAACGATAAACCGCAATTGATCAGTGACACTCACCACGTGGTACAAATGTTAAGCGTCTTCAAATTGAATAGCATCATTTAAGAACAGATAAATTGGCAGCTTGGCCAGACATGCACGTTTCGGGTACTTAACCCTCGTCAGTGATCCTCAAATCTAAACAATGTAGTATGCCCAAAAGTATGAAAATTAGTATGTCCGAAAACGTACCGAAAGACGTAGCAGGATGGGTGGGATATGATGCTACAGGACCCACATTTTAGAAATTTCTAGAACTTTTGATAACAGAATTTTTTGAATGCGTTAAAGAAACGATAAACCGAGATTGATCGATCTTGGCTACATGTGCCCTCGGGGACTCATGGTCCACAAGCAGTGACACTCACCAAGTGTTAAGCGTCTTCAAATTGAATAGCATCATTTAAGAACAGATAAATTGGCAGCACGTTTCAGATACTTAACCCTCGTCAGTGATCCTCAAATCTAAACAATGTAGTATTCCTAAAAGTGTGAAAATTAGTGTGTAAAAACGTGCCGAAAGACGTAGCTGGATGGGTGGGATATGATTTAATTTATATCCTTTTCTAATGGAAAACGAACTGTTTTCTTGAACCTAATAACAGTCGGATCCCACACTATATTTCGTAAGTTCGGGGAGTTGCGAAGTGATACAACAGTCTCCCAAGAAAAAAGTTATGGCAGCAGCCATGATTCAAACAGTGAACAATTGTCTCCCTTTAACTTTGGAATAAGAACTAGTTTGAGGAAATCCTACATGCAAAGAAAAATGTTTAGTAAGTAGAAAAGAAATGGTAAAATTGAAACTTAAGCAAACATCAACATATCCTATTTAGGGAATCCCTGGTCCCAAAATAGTGTTATAAATAGACGTCCATGAAAAAATCAACAGAATTTATCTAATACCTTTGGAATGAAATGATATATAAGGGAATAAAATTAACATAAGCGTGAAGGGGTCTTTACCTTTTTGCACTTTAAGGTACAAGGACATAATACAGATCGTATGATATCCAACATGTCGCTCTATGTGCACAAATTCTTAATGTACTTGAGGCAAGTTGACGTTAATAGACACAAAATAATGCATCAAACCAGAAGAGTTGTCGAAGACTCAAAGAAATGTTCATTCATATTCATTTTGTTTGGTACAATATGAATTAATTTAATTATCAATATGTGAAAGGGTTTATACTTCTTTGCACTTTTAAGTACATGTAAATGAACAAGGACATAATCAAACAAGAAGAGTCGTCGAAGACTGAAAACACATGTTCATTCATATTTATTTTGTTTGGCACAATATGAATCAATTTACTTATGATATCTAATATTTCATATATATAACGTCTTTCTGTACATTTTGGACATGTTACATTGTTTAGATTCAGGATAACTGACGAGGGTCATGTACCCGAAACGTGCACGTCTGGTCAATGCTGCAAATTTTATCTGTTCTTAAATGATGGTGATGCTGCTGCTTCTGCTGCTGCTGCTGATGATGATGAAAATGTACCCTGAAACCCTGAAACATCAACTGCTGATAAATATCAAGATTGTGACCTAACATTTCTAAAGTGCTGATTAATACCGATATTGTGACCTTTCAATTCTAAAGTGCTGATAAATACCGGGATTGTGACCTGACAATTCTGAAGTGTTGTTAAATAATGAGATTGTGACTTACCAATTATACTGAAGTGCTGTTAAATACTGATATTGTGACCTTACAATTCTTACAGACAGATCTTAGAAAATGAATCCAGCTGTTCCCTTGGTAACCGAAAAAGAGGGAGGTTGTTCACACGTAGTCCGGATAACCACAAGATTTGCTACTGGTATAGCAGATAGCCGTCCTAGTCTATAGAGGGCACTGACTTCCAAAAGGCCTTGTCGGTTGATGTGTGGTTTCTAGTGTTTGATGTTTCTGGGTTGTTTTGACAGAAGGTGTTTTAATTGTTTGACAGTAAGTTTTGGATGTCTTTCCCTTACATGATCTCCATAGCACTTTTTTTATAGACATAACCTCAGCCAGGGCATGTTTTGTAGATATTGTTTTCATTTTCTCTCGTGACCATCGACGACGGGTGCGACTAGCCAAACATGGGATGCTTACTTCTCCTGTGAACCTGGTCCCATCTCTAGCTTGCAAAGGGTCCGCAGGCGCTAAATTTGATGCTCTATTGTGAGTGCTGCTGAGATTGTTGTCAGGATCTTCTTTATCTTATTAGCCCCTTTTGTGTCACTTGCTGTGCATGTCAACTCTGTGTATCAGCATGGGTTATTTTGGTGTTTTGCTGTCGCTACTGCAACCGAGTGTTGTTTGTGTTCCCCTTGTTTCTTTTCTATGTTCTTTTACCTTTGTACACTGTCAGGTTTCTGAGTACATAGTCGCTGCATATAAGGTCTATCACAGACCCCTTTAGGTATAAATAGCTTAGAGTGCACTAAAGGCAAGGTAACAGACAAACCACCGTTCGTCACTAAAAGCACTTTAAATCGAATCAGACGAGGCAATATAGACGGAAAATATGGGTTAAATGTGATAATTATGTTAATTGATATTGATTTTGTTTGTACTAATATACAAGAAGATATAAGATACATTCATATTCTCTGTCATTTTAACCGTAATTTCGTTAAAAACACTATTACACAATATTTAGTAGTAGAATGACAAATATTGACAATGACCATATCCCAATACACAAATCCCAGCACTAAATCGATAATTTACGAAATCACAAACCGAGGGTATACTAAATCAGGATAAAACTGGAACCAAAGCAAACAAACAAAAACCTCCATCACATGAAAAGAAGAACTCCCAATTAGTAATGAGACCAGGTGCTCAAGGAAGAGTCAGCATATCCTGCTTGCCCGCAACACCCGTCGCTTAAATTCGGAAGAGATATCTCATCCGGGTACTTCCTTTTCGGTAGACACAAGTAAAGTCTGTGGTTGGATAGTTCAAATGGTCTTAAACAGAATATCATTCACCATTCTAGACAATGGGACGACATTTTTCTTAAATATGCTAATTAAATATTTCTTTTTTAACGTGTTCGAATAGAAGAAGGCCACTTATTTGTTGTTTTCTGTTTAGCGTCCTGCTTCTTCTTGTAGATTTTGAATTTCGAAATCATGAGAAAACATAAAATCAAATCAAATTTTATTTCACATTGAACTATTTTCTCTCTCAAACTGTTTAATTCTTTGTTATATTGCTGTGAAACAATTCTCGGCTATTTTGTTGTGAATATTAAGGTATCGGAATGCTACGTGTCAATGCTTGAAGGCGTCATTTTAACCTTTGATATAGTACTTAGTCAGTAAATTGACAAATATGACGGATACTTTGCTTTGTCAGTCGTGTGAAGCGGATGTGTGTTTTGGTCTTATTTTGAAAGAAGGACAAACAGAATTGAGGTATCATTTCCTAATGGTTTTCAAATTCGTTTGCATATTATTTCCCTGATAACCTGACATATTTTTTCAAATATTCTAAAATTCAAACACACAAACGTCCTGTTACGTAAAGAGTCGTTCTCTGCACAAATTCTTCATGTGATATAAACTCAAGCATACGCCATTTCAAGTAAGTATACGTCATTTCAAGTGATGGAGTTGTGTCGTGTTAAATATATGTTCGTTGCTTGATACAACCTTGTGGGTGTGTTCGGCTGTGGTCAATGTAGGGTAGTCCTGCTGGAGGTGTTTTCCATATTCATTAAACCATACCAAAAACAAACAAAAACAAAACAAAACAAATAGCTGATTTTCCAGTAGATTCATTAAGTGGACAGACACCAGACATAACAAATTATCATTGTGACATCAAAATAGAAATTAAACATGATAACGCATAAAGTCAGAGCGATCAAATATGACGTCACAATTGAAAATTTTGCTGAATGATGTGATGTCTGGTGTCTGTGCATATAAAAGCAAGGTTTAAAACGATCGTTAATATTTTCTGGAAAATGGAGTATTAAGACATGAAATCAAGGCAATATATAGCCAATGAAACACATTGATTGATTTTGTTCAAGAAAGTAACAAGTCTACACACTTCCATCTTCTTACAACGCAGAAATAATTACGAAAGAAGTGAAAAGGTAAAATTTTAAGATGACCTCCACTTTGAATGTTGAGGTCACTTTCGAATCCGGGCTCTACGTTATTACCGAAAACTATAAATGTTTGAAAATTGTAGCCAATTTTATACACTTTTGGTTTGAATGAGAATAAATAAAAGCACAAACACTCAAATACACAAATTTTTGGCCCCTTGGCTTTAATCGAGTGTAAAAATGCTATGATCGCTGATCGATATAAGTCCCCTACCGGCGGCATATATTTAGGCCATACAAAATTAATGTTTAGTTTGACGGGCACTTTTTTAGAAAAAAAAGTGAGGGAGGCAGGTTTTATTTATTTATTTATTTTTTTTGCAAACGTGAAATATGATGAATGTACATTTTTTGTAATTTATCTTTAACCAAATTTCTAATTCAAGTGTTTTGATGCTGAAAATACATTAAAACTTAAGTATAGTATGAAGTGGTAATGTTTAGTACATTGATTAACAAGATAACCCATAACAAGATAACCCAACGTCTTCCTGTAATATACTTATTGCATTTCCAAACCTGAAGTAGATATTCTGTGATTTGGTCACACTTATTATATGTATCATATGACAGACGATGTCCTATGGCAGACCAGTATGAAGATGTAGACTAAATACATGTATGGTGTACATCTTATTTATGCTAAAAAGGATCACCAATCTCTAGCCGTTGCCCTGTGTAAGGTTAAAACTTCAAATGACGTTAACATTTTGTGAACTACTTTCAGGTACAACTAAGTGAGTGAAACTTGTAATTGTTGCTCAGTGCTTAGACCGAAAATTTGACCCTTGTCGTCGGCAAAAGAGAAGGGAAAATACAAAGAAACATGTCCAGGGATTGGGATGGCCCATTCTGATAGAAAATGGCCCATAAAATCGGCAACTCGCTGCACCCTGGTGCCATTATTCTACGGCGTCCCCCCTTTTTTTATAAATCTATTAAAAGTTCTGTTCTCATATCTACGTTGTAACGTAGATCTACACCAGGAGCAGTAATACAGAGATCACAGCTTTCTGTACATGGCCAGTCAGAACTCTAAGGCACAAAATTCTTCTGTTCACTGACAATTGAAAGGTCCTTTGCTATTTTGATACAATATTAATTTTTCTCCGACATCTGCGCCTGAGATTTAAATCTCCAACGTCCACTTACGTATCTTATCTACGTTAAGGTACTTGTGTATGCGTTCGTCCGTAAAATTATCATGTCATTTTTTAAAAGCGGTCAGTCAATGGGTACAAATTGATGTAATAAAATTTGTACAAAATGTCTTCCCTAATATCAACAAAGCTGAAAATGAAGCTGCCCATCCGTGGACAAAAAAAAAATCAGGAAAGGTGGCTGAAAATTTGGTCTTGGCTGTTCTGTGATCCATGCAAAAATGTACTGTAAATTATTCATTTGAAATGGTCAAATTGGGAATCTCGCGACAAAAAAAATGTGCTAACGTCTGATGCATAATGCATGCATATGCATAGCTTTTCGAAAATTGATCATTTTTAGAATGGCCCTTTCGTGAGGAAAGATGGCCCATTGTTTTTGAGAATGGCCCATTAAAGTCCAAGTGGAAGGGACCGTCGTCCCATTGAGCAAGTTCGCCTTCCCAATCACAGCATGTCTGAGAATTTAGTTTGAATTTTAACAACGATTACACAAGGGTATCCTGATCGATTCGTCATCCCTTTTCACTGTCGGACTTGAGCAAGTTGTTTGCAAATTTGAATTTCTATCCCTCGGAAATTTTGAAGTATCTGCGATGTGCTTAGGGTTTAGTTGACTAGTTTATCCGAATCGAAATTAGGATCGTTTAGTATTTCTGCCCCTCCCCTCGATCCCGTCACCGGCGTTCCCGGCTGACCAATCTGACGTAAACTGTGAGTTCTGAAAAAAACGTTTTCAAATTTCTAATGAATTAGATAATTTAATAAAGAATAATGCTCTTGCAGATTATCACAACAGAGTCAAATGAGTTAAAGAAGATCCTGACGATTATCTCAACAGCACTCACAATAGAGCACCAAATGGAACATCGACGAACCCCCAGCAAGCTAGAGGTGGGACCAGGCGCCCGGGAGGAGTTAGCATCCCCTGTTGGCTAGCCGCACCCGCCGTCGATGTTCATGCAAGAAAATGAAAACTATGTCTGAAACACATGCACAGTCTGAGGTAAGTCTATATAGAAAGTGCTATGGCGACCATGTCAGGGAACAATATTCAAAACACAAAATTCAAGTATCATTTTACGTTACGTTCCCACGTCCGTAATATGGAATATACGCGTGATCGCGATTACCGTACAAACAACATTTGAATACGGCAGCTCGTTTAAATAATACTATTTTATGTAAAGTATTGAGTTACAGCTTTACAATTTTTATATTCAGTGAAGCAAAGAATATGTAAACAAACAATTTGTATTAGCACGACGATGTTCAATTGACTACTTTAAAATTATGGTAAAACACGCGAAAAAAATCGGAAATGCGGCGGGTTTTTAGGCAATGCGGCGGTGCCCGTCAAACGAAATCTTAAATTTTTTGGCCTTATGTCCTGCAACACTGCCTATGAATTACTCTTCAATTAAACATGAGTTTAAATTAAACTTACTGTCCTTGCAGCTCAGGTCTGAGGTTCTATCTGCTTTATCGATTAGAAAAAGAGGTCAAGCGTGACGAAAGTTGAACTTTCCCTGTACCGTAACTATCCAAGACTAAGCTGAGTATCAAATTTAAGCTGAATATCTGTATTTGATGCAGAAAAAATCTGGAAAACCGACAAAAACTGAATTGTGCAAGTAATCAAGGGGCATAATTTCTCGAAAAATAGGCCAAGCGTGACAAAAGTCGAACTTGCTCCGTAACTATCAAAGACTAAGCTGAATATCAAATTTTACCTGAATATCTGTATTTGTTGCAGAAAAAAGTCTGGAAACTGACAAAAACTTAATTGTGCAAGTCATCAAGGGGCATAACTCCTCGAAGAATAGGTCAAACATGACAAAAATCGAACTTGCTCTGTAACTATCCAAGACTAAGCTGAGTATCAAATTTCACCTGAATATCTCTGTTTGTTGCAGGTAAAAGTCCGGAAAACTGACGAAAACTGAATTTTCCAAGTCATCAAGGGGCATAACTCCTCGAAAAATAGATCAAGCGTGATGAAAATTAAATTTGCCCTGTAACTATCCAAGACTAAGCGGAGTATCAAATTTCACCTGAATATCTCTATTTGTTGCAGAGAAAAGTCCGGAAAACTGACAAAAACTGAATTTTCCACGTCATCAAGGGGCATAACTCCTCGAAAAATAGGTCAAGCGTGAGAAAAGTCGAACTTGCTCTGTAACTATCCAAGACTAAGCTGAGTATCAAATTTCACCTGAATATCTCTCTTTGTTGCAGAAAAAAGTCCGGAAAACTGACGAAAACTGAATTTTCCAAGTCATCAAGGGGCATATCTTCTCGAAAATAGATCAAGCGTGATAAAAATTAAACTTGCCCTGTAACTATCCAAGACTAAGCTGAGTATCAAATTTCACCTAAATATATCTATCTGTTGCAGAAAAAAGTCTGGAAAACTGACAAAAACTTAATTGTGCAAGTCATCAAGGGGCATAACTCCTCGAAGAATAGGTCAAACATGACAAAAGTCGAACTTGCTCTGTAACTAACTAAGCCTAAGCTGACTATCACATTTTACCTTAATATCTCTATTTGTTGCAGAAAAAAGTCTGGAAAATGACAAAAACTGAATTGTGCAAGTCATCAAGGTAAAATCCTCAAAAATTGGTCAAGCGTGACAAAAGTCGAACTTGCCCTGTAATATTCAAGACTAAGCTGAGTATCAAATTTCACCTGAATATCTCTCTTTGTTGCAGGAAAAAGTCCGGAAAACTGACAAAAACTGAATTTTCCACGTCATCAAGGGGCATAACTCCTCGAAAAATAGGTCAAGCGTGACAAAAGTCGATCTTGCCCTGTTACTATCCAAGACTAAGCTGAGTATCAAATTTCACCTGAATATCTCTCTTTGTTGCAGGTTAAAAATCCGGAAAACTGACAAAAACTGAATTTTCCACGTCATGAAGGGGCATAACTCCTCGCAAAATAGGTCAAGTGTGGCGAAAGCTGAACTTGCTCTGTAACTATCCAAGAGTAAGCTGTGTATCAAATTTCACCTGAATATCTCTATTCGTTGCAGAAAAAAGTCAGGAAAACTGACAATATCTGTATTTTCAAAGTCATCAAGGGGCATAACTCTTCGAAAAATAGGTTAAGCGTGACGAAAGTCGAACTTGCTCTGTAACTATCCAAGACCAAGCTATCTATCAAATGTCACCTGAATATTTATCTTTGTTGCAGAAAAAAGTCCGGAAAACTGATGAAAACTGAATTTTCCAAGTCATCAAGGGGCATAACTCCTCGAAAAATAGATCAAGCGTGATGAAAACTAAATTTGCCCTGTAACTATCCAAGATTAAGCGGAGTATCAAATTTCACCTGAATATATCTTTTTTGTTGCAGGTAAAAGTCCGGAAAACTGACGAAAACTGAATTTTCCAAGTCATCAAGGGGCATAACTCCTCGCAAAATAGGTCAAGCGTGACAAAAGTCAAATTTGCTCTGTAACTATCCAAGCCCAAGTTGTGTATCAAATTTCACCTGAATATCTCTATTTGTTGCAGAAAAAGTCCGGAAAACTGACAAAAACAGACGGACATCCAATCTACTGAATGAGAATATTTTTCGTTTTTCGCTAGATTTTCTTAATCGTGTTTGCCGGGTCGTAACAACGTTTCCCGATTACAATATTGAAATATATGTTCTATAGTACCAGTTTTGTTGTACTTGTTATAGATACGTGTTATGGAAATGCAAATATAGGTATATATTTACGCTACGTAAGATGTCCTGACGAGCAACGTTGAAAAAGAACATGTAACGTGGACTAACTGATTATGTAACTAGTATTGTTATTAAGTTAAGTAGCTATTTTTAGCCTCACCTTCATAGCATTGTCCAAAAGTACATACTATTGACTTACGAAACGGTAACTTGGAAAACTAAGTTTCCTTTTATTCTTTCAAACTCGAATTAAGCAGAACAGATGTTAAGATCGATTGTGCAAAGAAAAAAGGGAAAACAAACATTCTTATACATGAAGGGCTGAGACCTTAGCATGAAGTCATGGAGTCCGGTAGTTACAGTAGTGTTGTTCATTTATTTCTTCTTACTCTGGTAGCATTGACATCTTCGCAATAGGTGAGTTGAATAGAACTTTGGTTACACCCAAGATTTAAAATATATGCAATAATTAATACATTTCAAGGTAGATCTTGAGTAGTAAGGTTTTTCCTTTGATAATTTCATGGCATCAAATGCTTGACAATCTTTTTGTTTTAATTTTCAAAAAAATTCTCTTAAATATAAGTAAGATTTCATCTTATACATGTATTGTTGTCCTCTTTGAATTGAAATTGTATCTTGTGGGAAAAATCCTTAAGTTTATTTTTTCCATATCAGAAAAGGTTCTTTTACGAAAAAAAATTGAATATTTCTGTTTTTGAAAGTACAAAAGTAAATGGTAGTAGAAATATACATGTATATAATATAAGTTTTAATTATTATTATTATTAATTATTATTATATGAGGTATTTATTAAATAAAATCCTTAATTAACAAAGGTAGCATTAACCTTAAACCTCAACGTCTGCTACTGACGTGGCAGATGGCCGTCATAAAAAGGCTCCGATTGCCCATTGGTCTCGTTGGTTTATATGTAGTCAGTTATGCTTGATGTTTCTATGTGATTTGGCGTTCATTGTACCATTTTCGTCTTTAAGTTTTAATTATTATTATTATTAATTATTATTATATGAGGTATTTATTAAATAAAATCCTTAATTAACAAAGGTAGCATTAACCTTAAACCTCAACGTCTGCTACTGACGTGGCAGATGGCCGTCATAAAAAGGCTCCGATTGCCCATTGGTCTCGTTGGTTTATATGTAGTCAGTTATGCTTGATGTTTCTATGTGATTTGGCGTTCATTGTACCATTTTCGTCTTTAAGTTTTAATTATTATTATTATTAATTATTATTATATGAGGTATTTATTAAATAAAATCCTTAATTAACAAAGGTAGCATTAACCTTAAACCTCAACGTCTGCTACTGACGTGGCAGATGGCCGTCATAAAAAGGCTCCGATTGCCCATTGGTCTCGTTGGTTTATATGTAGTCAGTTATGCTTGATGTTTCTATGTGATTTGGCGTTCATTGTACCATTTTCGTCTCATCCTGTGCGTCACTGTGTGTTTTACAGTGGGCGTTTTGCTGTTGGTACGCCAACCAAGGGGTTGTTGGAAATCCCCTCCTTTCTTAAACGAGTAAAAAACGAAAATGTGTTGAAAATAAAGTTATTCTTACTCATCATTCAAACTAAAATGAGATAAAGAAGATCCTGGCGACAATCTCAACAACACTCACAATACAGCGCCAAGTTGGGACCAGGTGCCGGGGAGGAGTTTGCACCCCTTGTTTTGCTAGTCGTACCCGCCGTCGATGTTCACGCACGATAACGAAAACAATATCTTCAAAACATTCACTGTCTGAGGTTATGTCTGTATAGAAAGTGCTATGGCGACCATATCAGGAAAAAAAAAAACATTTAAAACGCTTACACAAAACCCCTCGCGGAAACTTTTTACGAGCTCCACACGGCGAAGGGCGTAAGTGTGACACAAATGAGATAAGGAAGACCCTGACGACAATTTCAACTGAATTATTAGATGATTAGAAAAATTGAGAGGTTGTGCGCTCGTTATCCGGACAACCATGCCATCTGCTTCTTGTGTGACAGGTGGCTGTCCTAAGTCGGCACCTGTTGCCCATTGGTCTCGTTGGTTTATTTGTCATTTATGCTATGTTTCTATGATGTGTTTTCTTGTTGCTTGTCCCTCTTGTGTCTCTATATGAGTGTGCATGCTCTGTGATTTTGCATTAGTTGTTAAGTTTTGCTGTTGGTGCTGCTACCGAGTGTACAAAGGAGATAAACAGGAAGATATTTCATTTCGTTATCATTTGTCAGGGTATCTTTTCACATATAAATCGCAAATTTCTGGAAAATATTTTCATCCAGCGTTAAATAAGTAATGTAACATAGATTTTGTTTTAGATACGTAATCGATAGTGAATAAAAAAGAGAAAGTATTACCTCAAACTGTACCTTGTCGCCAGGATCTTCTTTATCTCATTCATTCATGTCACACTTATCCCCATTGACGTGTGGAGCTCGTAAAAAGTTCCCCGCGAGGGGTTTGACAGTACGTGTTTTAATTGTCTTCCCCGTCACGGTCACCATCGACCCTACTGGAAACTCGCGCACTCTCTGTAAAGTAAATACAGAAATTTAAATTCTAAAAATAACATCAGAGGTCGCTAGTGAAATTAATATGAGCTGCTTATGAAAAGCACTTTGGGTGGAAGCATCACTGATGAGAATGACAATTATGGAAAAAAAACCATATTCCTATCAAGAATGACAAATATGGAAAAACCATATCCCTATAAATAAGTACAAAATCGTTAATGGAAAAATAATTAAACTAAGGGCATACAAAACCAGGATAAAACCAGAACTAAGGCAAAGAAACAGAAATAAGTTAAATCTATCATATAAAGAGAAATGAACTCCCTGTGAAGGATTGAGATCAGGTGCCCAGGATGAGTGCGCATCTTCTGCTTGCTTGCAACATCCGCCACTTCAATTCGGTAGAAAGGTCATAATTGGTATATCTCACAATTCGTGAGAATCGGTAACTCCCACAAAGAAGTATGTCCCAAAATCGGTAACTCCCATATAGAAGCATGTCATGGCACAAAAGGTCTACGTCAATACATCATTTATGACTTATGCACAAGGGGATGTCATAGTGTGCTACCATATCTCCATATCGACCATAGAACTTTCTCAGTGACGATGCAAGTCTGTCACAAATGTATCCTCGACTGAGAAGCCTAACTGAAAGCCGTTTAGCTCTTAGAACAAAATCTGAGTACTTGGAGCTTGCCCGAGCATAACGTACTGATTGAGAAATGAAAACGCTATGTGCTGGTGACGACGGGATGTTGCTACTCAGAAAAGGAAAAGTGATATTGAAATTGAAGTCGTCACGTTGTCATACAGTGAGGTGTTCATATTACCGTGGGCGTCAAAAGACAACATGACATCAAATAGGACGCTGAAATATTGGTCTCTGTCGTTTTTTTAACTTCAAGGTCAACGGGATAGACTGCGTCAAGGTTATCTGCAAATTTTGGATCATTGATGGACAGTAGATCATCAATGTACCTGTACGTGAAGTTGAAGTGGAGAGTTTATTGTTTTTTGCCCTTAGAGATCAATGATTTCATATTCGAAACACGTGTCTGGTGCATGAAGATTGGTTTATAATTTTCTTCCTTCCGCATTATTAAAGGCATTGTACCACATGTACATGATAATGGGGATAACCTCTGATTTCTAGTTCTACACTTCTAGTTTCTGATTGACTGATCGTTAATGGCTATTACACGATATTGACGATAGTGTATATGTATGTCTGTGTTAGAGATTTCACTGTCTGTACATCATCCTAGTCGGATGGACAAAGTTTTGATTGTCTCTACAAATTATTAGGTCTTCCGACTTCCGTCTGAAGACCTATTGTTTTCGTAACCGTGGAAAATTGGATCAACGATTTCTCAAGAACCCTGTAAGCTAGGACAATGAAAGTTCTCCAACGTTACGTTTGGAGTAAAAGCTAGATTGGTCTTTTTTATTTTTGGTCTCTGTTATTTTTTTATCATGTTTTTTAGTAGATTCAAATATTTGACGGGAGCGTCGAATTACTCAAAAGGACCGAAAATTTCATGTTTTGCTATTTGTAAGCTTAAATATCTCGTATTTTGCTATCTACAATTTCCATTCTTTTTGAAAGTCGACAGCCATGCAAGATATGAAATGCTAGATGCACACTGTAACGATTTATTACGATGACGTCCTTCACCGTCCTTCATATTTCCAAATTCAGAAGTTCATAGGAGGAAGACACTTTTTTGCTTATAAAAGTAAACAAAAATTAAGCTTATGAAGTTTCCTAAAAATTTCAATATTATTATTCTTTATCCATATATCTGTCTTATTTAGTCTTTCTGGTTTTTCCTATCTCTTACTGTTGAAAAGATATGAGCATCGAAATTTTGAGTTGGGTATTTCGATACACCTTCACGCCAACAGATCGGGCGCACACTAAAATTGGTAGTCCGAGTCCGACTCGAGAAAAGCAGTGTTGAGATTTTCAAATTCCGATTTCACGGCAATGATGAATATGCATTTCATAAATACATTTCGATATACACAATTTGATTTTAAAACAGTTGATTAATTTAGAAGAGATCAGCTACAAACCAGAATTTACACACAAAAAGTGGTAGTTTGATTCCGATTTCTAACCTACAAACCTGTTTCTAAACTTCAATAACTATATTTTGAACATCAAGTTTAATTTCTAATTCTAGCAAACGTTCGAACATAATTTTCGGTTGGTTTATTTACAAATTGATGAACAATTTCTCCAACATTCTTCCCTCCCCTCGTTTTTCGAAAACAGTTCTGTTTATATTGAACGATGTCGCCATGATGGAAATTCAAAATAAACTTTGAAAAAAGGGAAGGGGAGGGAGGGTCCAAATTTGAACCTGCACAGCGAGAACCTCATGGTATTTATATATATATATATATATTGAACGTAACTTGTTATTACCATTTCTCTTCTCAAGAAAATTGGTTCTACAGCTACGAGCTCGCCTTTTTTATGGGGGAAGGGGGCAGGAAGAATTTGCAAAAAAAAAATCCCGGCTCTGAAAAATGCTGAAAAAAATATTCTGGCCCAAAGGGCCGGCAATTTTTTTTCCCGGACCATGCAAAAGTAAGGATACATTGCATGATATGGAAATTTTTGCTGGCCCTTTGTGCCAGACAATTTAAAGTCAAAAAATTAATTAATATAAATACAAACTGTTCACATAGCTGTATCTACCAGAGACCTAATACGCATAGGCACAAAAATCTAGAAAAGGTTCTATTTAAACATCATACAATCTGTCTGAAATTCGCTAATTGCAAAGAGACATCTGAAGGAACGGTTATTGACTCATACTCTGTAACAGCGGGGAGTTTAACTTACACAGACATTCACAACATTTGACAATTTGTTTAAATCCGGCCCGAAGAACCGGCGAAAATTTTTCTCCGACTTTGGTAATGGCTGAAAAAAATGGCCTGCTCAGAAAATTGCTGAAAAATTTTTACCGGCTGGCAATAGAATTCCTGCCCCCCCCCCCCCCCCCCCCAAATCAAATGGTTGCTCACCAACAATTATCGGTTTGAAAATTTAATGTTACTGCTATTTGAAAACTTAAATATATAATATAAATACATGTAATGTGACGTCCTTCATATTTCCAAACCAAAAATTGTATAGGAGGAAGACACTCTTGTTGCAACCGCAACAAGAAACCTTTCTAGTTTATATACAAATGCAAACAAATAATGAACATTAAACAACCACATCACTGTACAACAATCAAAGACACGTACATAAAAATACCAACCGAGAAGCAAATCTCAAGCAATATTGAAATAGATTACCACGCAGCTACCTGCTATGTATATATTAAATATTCTTCTTATTCAAAATACTTCCTCACACTTTTTCGTATATAATGCCTGACTATTATTTTTTATTTCAAAAATGGAATTGCTTGACAAAAAGAAAACAAAAACAAAAACAAAGCAAAAACAAAAACAAAAACAAAAAACCAAGAAAAAAAAAAAGAAAAGATAAGAAAAGATAAGATAAGAAAACAGAGCAGAACACTTCTTAATATAATAAATGAGTGTAACCAGGAAAATTAACTTTTCTCTCTGGTCATGTATTACAGTTGGAAATAGGACATTGAAATCACTCAGTATGCAACTAAACTTGCAAATAGATATTGCACCTGTGTAATGATGTGTTGTAGATGTAACACCAAAAATGTAGATTTTTGATATAAGTTGCATTTTCTTTTATTCTGCCATTCATATTTCAATGTTTTTGGTTTGAGCTCACCTGAGCAAAGCTTAAGTGAGCTATTGTAATAGCGCGCCGTCCGTCGTCCGTCTGTCTGTCCGTCGGCGTCCGTCGTCCTGCGTAAACTTTTAACATTTTCGATCTCCTCTGCAACCGTAGCACAGAATTTCACGAAACCTTACAGGAAGCAAGAACGAACGCATGGTCCTCTACCGCTTTTGTATTTTTTAGTGCCAATAGGTTAGCAAATATGGCCGCCAAGGGCTTTTATTTGCTGGCGTATTTTCGACTTCTCCTCTGCAACAACTGCACAGGATGAAAGTACTCAAGGTCCTCTACCAAATTTGTGTTTTTCGTGCCGATCGGTCGTCGATGTGCACGCCCGAAAATGACTGCAGCACGTAATTTCATTTTATGAAACCTTACACGAAGCAAGAACTCAATGTCTTTAACCAAATTTGTGTTTTTCACAATTTGAGACTTTAGCATTGGTTGAGAATTTAGTATTGGTTGAGAATTTAGTATTGGTTGGCTGACAAGTCTTTGACTTCTCCTCTGAAACCACTACATAAGATTTCATGAAAACTTACTGAAAGCAAGTACTCGAGGTCCTTTACCAAGTTTGTGTTTTTCATGCGAGCGAACCGAGCCGAACACATATGTGGGCCAGAATATTTATAACTGCAACAAAGAGGGTCATATCATTTATATTTAACATTTTCTTGGTCAGAATATTTATTTATAAAAACCAAACCCTGACCAATGTATTTGATATGTATATTTACATCTCTGTAGTACTAAATAAACGTCAAAAGATACTTTCTAATATTTTGTAGAAACTTCATGCACAATTTTTTAATTCAGGTATTTTCATTTCAACTTGCTCCATACACGGTCTTGTCACGACATTTTAATATGAAGTATTTTTTTATGAATTTGTGAACAGTATGATGTAATTCCACTTTTATCAAAGATATGTATATTACCGATTTGATAAAAACTGTAACACGTGGTCGACCGAATTTTAATCTTGTTTGTTAAATAAATGACACTTAATTCAAAAGTGTATGCGCAAAAAATTGTTTTATACTTATTTATAAGCTATTTAGAAAAATAAGCGATAACCTGGATTCTCCGTATTTCACAGAAATTTGCATAAAACTTTCATTTTCCGAGAGAGGAGAAAATATTTTAGGATTGTTGATTAAACTCGAAAACTAAGCTTCCTTTTAAATCGGTCGCTCTACTATAAGAGGTTGGAGTTGAATTTGTATCTTTTATGAAATTCCGTCTTTTCGATTTAACAGGCCTATGTTCGATTTGTGCAGGTACAAAAATGTATCTCACGTAATTTTAAGCATTGTGACGTCATTAAATTCCTTTGAAAACGTCATATTGTAACCCTGTTTCCCTGAATTTCATGCTGGTTTCCATAAAAATTGATGACGTCACAATGTGTTGACATCAGATACCTGCACAAATGGGAAGTAACTCTGTTTCGAAATGACGGAATACCTTTCTTCAATGGGAAAAAATGAATCAATCAAAAATTAACATTGTGTTCTTACTTAACTTAGTATTAAGGTACTAATTGAACTAAACACGTTCAATACAAGACTTTCGGGAATTAAAAAAAAACATCAAAATTTCGGTTTTAATTCAGCAAAATGTTTGAAAGGGGGATTAAAATCGGACCTGAAATAAACATTTTATTTAAGTTATTCATAAAACAAGATCAGTGTATCAGATTAGACGCGTATGACATTGATTCAAATAATTGTTTTGATCTACATAAAATGATCGAGCTAATTTAAAAATTTCAACACACTGTATGTTATAGATGTGGCATATCCGCAGGGGATACATACTCATACCAGAAACCTGCTCTCATTCCTTGTTTACGATTTATTTCTGATCACATACGAGACTGAAATGGTGGGTTTTATATCTTTATTCTTTTTTATTTTGGTTTTATTTTCCTTCTCCTCCTTTTGTACTTTGGTTTTACATTCTCGTCGGTTATGATTTTCATCGTTTTATTGATTTAGATCAACTCCATGAATCGTATAAAAATTCTGTAACCACAAAATACCTTCAACCAAAATAGAATTTTAAAAATTGCATCAGTCTTACAGGTTATCCACTTAAGGAGGTATTGAACACTTAAACGCCAAATTCAATTTTTCTCAAAATTTCTGAAATCATATATTTCTTGTCTGTCCTTGATTATACAAACTAACATTTGATTCTATCCACATGGAAATTTTCTACGAAACATTGACATATGTATAAATCGACGTTTTAGTATATTTCTTGATGACGTCAAAATATTGAAAGTGTCAGTCCAGTTCTCGCAAAGCTATTGAAAATTAATTTTAATTTAACTTCCAAAATCTTCATAAATGTATTGCACTTACATATACTTCAAATGTTCAAACTTCATCAGGATACTCAAATGGTTATATCAATCAGCGTATCAAATGTTTTAAGGAAGTTAAAACTGTACTTTTCCTAGGAAGTGAGAAAACAAATAATGCTGCAGCCATATTGGTGTTCAAACCCTCCTTAAATACGTCTGTATGATGAGTATATTGTAAGTTTGTCGAGGAATGGCAATAAATGTAAATGTATATTTGTGTGATGAAAACCTTTTGAGGAACGAGGGGAGAGAGCTCATCCCTTTATCAGTTTTTCCATATAAGTATAAGGTGGCTATCTCCAACAAGACTCCGTGGTTCCAGTCTCAACAGCAAAACACGAACGGGACAAGGAAATCCAAGCACAGCATCAAAACACCAAATACAAAAGATCACACACAAACAAGCTGGACGGGTTACCGGCGCCCACCCAGGACGGATATCTTCCACGCCTTGAAAATGGCGAGTCCATACCAATGTTTAACGTCTTCAAATTCATTAGCATCATTTTAGAACAGATGGATTTACAGCATGGACCAGACATGCACGTTTCGGGTATTTAACCCTCGTCAGTGATCCTCAATCTAAACAATATAATATGACCAAAACGTATGAAAATTGTGTCCTAAATATACCGAAAGACGTAGCAAGATGGCTGAGTTATGAAGCTACAGGACCCAGGTTTTAGAAATTTGCAATCTTGTAAACAGAAATTTTACCACGTTCCACACCCATAATAAAATAACAAATGTTTGCCTACCTTATTTTTTTAATGAATTTTGCTACAAATCTTTGAAAATAATCTTTTGAAATTTAATATAAACTGACATCTGTATTGTTAAATAAGATATGTTTAAAATCATTTACAAAGAATTAAATTATATCTGTATTTGAAATTCCTTTTGTTTCCTTTCTTAGAAATTGTTATTTGCGTAATTAAGATCTTCTCAACATTAGATTTTTTTACATAAATTTAGAGGAAGGATTTGGTCTATTGTCGTAGCAAAGTGACTTGACTGGGAGGAGCTAATTCAATCAAGCGACTGAGATGAATCGATAAAATTTTTGGGGTAGATAGTTGATGAATTGCATATTGTAATAATAGTAAATACTCATTAACTGTATTTTTATGAAGCTTATATTACCTGAACAGAATTAAACTCTTCCGATGACCATGTGAAAATAAGCTCCGCCCGGTCAGGTCGGTTTGCTACACCAATACATGATCGTTAATTTAGATTTACTAATAATCTTAAAAGCAATAGCAGAATATAAAAGGGAATTGCGTGATACAATAAAACAATTCACAAAGAAAACTGTCGGAGATACAGAGGCTCAACAATGGTGTTTGGGAAATATGGAGTGGCATGTCTGATATTGATATCACTTCTAGCCTTCGCTGTGCAGACTAATTGTCAAATGTCAAAATGGTATCCGGTAAGTGTTTAGACTTATCAAAAAATAAGTTGATAATGTTTTGTTTCACTTCCTGAAAAGAAAATAATCATCAAGGAAAGTGCCTTTGACTGTTATGACGTCACGAAATGACGCCATTTTGACATTACTGAAAATATGACGAAAATCCTGGAAAATTTATCTTTTGTGGAAAAATTTAATGTGGCCGCATCCGCTAAGATAAAAAGTTTATGACCAAAAAAATAAAAAATAAATGAAATGATATAGCACGTATAATCTTTTACCTATTTATTTTTCACCTTAATTAATACATTCGGCCATTGCTAATTAAATAGAAATATGTATTATTTTATTTAAGCAATTTCGCGGAATATTGCCAAATTTAGTGTGCTTAAGCTATTCTAAATGCATTGTCAACAAAATATAGATTCATAGAATTAGTAGAGAACACATCTAAGTGTCAAATAGCAGTCAGGAATTCTATGAAGTTCAATGATAAAAATTAGGGCCAATTTCGAAGTTCGTAGTCCTACCCTATCAATTATGGTGCAAAATAGGTTTGGCAGGTGGTTCATTCAAATACGATTACAGTCATTTCAATCAACGTCTTCATCACAGCTAATTTGTTTGTTTCTTTGCATATGTTTAAACCACTTCAAATTTGATTGGCAACACCTTTGATATATTTCGATTTTTTTACCGGGACTCAAGGATTTTTGTTCACAAATTTTCTCGAAATATCAGAGAAGTGGGTCCTGTAGAATCATATCCTACCCATCCTGCTACGTATTTCGGTATTTTTTGGACATTACTTTCGCAGTCCTTTGTCAGCTTTCATTGCTTGGATTGAGGATCACTGACGAGGTTAAAGTAGCCGAGACGTGCAAAGCTGTAAATTCATCTGCGGCCAATTTCACGAAAATTCGTAAGTATCTTCTTAAGTAAACGTACTTACGTATTTCTGACGAAAATACTTGTGACAATTTTCGAACGCATTCGTAACTCTCTAAGAAAATCCTTTAAATCATTTTCGTAACATTTTTCGTAAGTATTTTTAAAGCATAGCAAGTCGGAAGCTTCCTGTGCTTATGCGCTTGCGCGATTTATGGACCTTTTAAATCTTAAGTTTAAACATGTTTTATTTCAAATATATTCAGTTGTGTAGCTACCATGTATGTTGTATGTTTAATCATACGCAATAAATTTTACTTACAAATCTCTCAGAAAAGTACATTTGAATTTCATTTGAAAATTGATTCTTGTAAGTTTTTGATATGTGCCGACCATTTCGCAATGATTGAAAATTAAGACCAAAGTGTATAAATGGTAATTGACTGGTTTCATAAGGTATTAAAAGTCATTCTCTCTAAATATTTAGTGTGTGTCGCTCACAAATGTAACACTAGTTTAGAAGTCTCTAGTTATACAGCTTTTCTCTCAGGACGACAACCTATTAGATTAAGTTTGCATATCAATTGCTTTATAAAAAAATATCTCCATTAAGGCTCGGAGGCACCCACAGCAAAACACCAAACACCTCTATTTGGAACAAGGATAAGAGTGTGACTACAATGACAAATATGGATAATGACAATATCCCCGTAGACAGCACAAAGTAGATAATTCAGAAAATCAGACACCGAAAGCATACAAAATCAGGATAAAACAGGAACCAAAGCAAACAAACAAAAACCTCCACCATATGAAAAGAAGCGAACTCCCGATATGGGAGTGAGACAAGGTACCCAGGAAGAGTAAGCATCTCCTGCTTGCATACAACACTCGCCGCTTCAATTCAGTAGAACTGTCACATCCGGTTACTTCCATTTCGGAAGACGTAGAGTACAATCTTTGGTTGGATGTTTCAAATGGTCTATGACAGAATATCATCCACCATTCTGGAGAGTGGGACAGCATAGTGCATGACGAGATCTCCATATCGACCGTAGAACTTCCTCAGTGACGATGTTAGTCCGTCACATACATATCCCTGACTGAGAACCTAATCTGAAAGAAGCCTAGCTCTCATAACAAATCCGTGTATTTGGTACTTGTTCCGGCATAGCGTATCAACCGAGATATGAACACGCCATAAGCTGGCGATGAAGCTACTCAGAAAAGGAAAGTTTGTAATGCTGAAATTGGAGTCATCACGTTTGTCATAGAGTGAGGTGTTCATGTGACCATCAGTGTCATAGGACAGCATTATGTCCAAATAGGGTGCTGAATTATTTGTCTTTGTAGTTTCAAGGCACATGGAAAGACAGACAACCAGACAGACGAATAGACGGCAGGACATCAGGTAGAAATGACTGTAAGAAACTAGTTGGGAGACTTCTTTACTCGAAATATGAATTCATCAACCTCTTACTTGAGAAAAAAATCGGACATACTGGCATCAAATCACTGGATTCATAGATTTATTTTTATTCCAAAAGAATTTAATCAATTTTCTGTACAGATTTTCAGTGAAATATATTTATTTTTTAGACAAGATGGGCTGTACTTCAAGCAGGTAATCATTATTTCGAGGAAAAGGCAGGATTTAGTACAACTGGCTCCTTTAATCCCTACATTAGATTTCGATCCGATGGCTATAACAGTCCACCAAACATCATCTCCAGCTCCAGATCTATTATTGATATAACCAAGGTATCTATCTCACTGTCGCGCATCACGTGATACGCAGATGATATATTCCATGGGAATCCCCTTTGATTTAATATTATCATTTGATAATCATTTAATTGATAATGATGGTCATAAGATAGGCCAAAAATAAATGCATATAAAGAAGATTTAAACAGTATTTACCCGGTTTACTGTGTATCACGTGATATGTGCATCTCGTCATAAAATGGTCCTTTCTACTTTCAGTTGGAATTTATATTACTGATTTTAGATATTTTGATATAAGTTTTGTTTTTCACAAGACTAGAATACTGATCTAGTTAATTTCATCGTTATCCATGGATAATCATATCTATTTTAATTATAAACTAGAACTGCCCTAAAGGAACGAATAATACCCCCGCAGGACGTTTTCCTCTAAACGGATTCATTTATGACAAAACATTCAATTGTTCAAATGCAAGCCATGGTCATGAGGATTCTTAGTGTGAAATATCAAAGCCCTACCCTTCATACTTCAAAAGTAGTTTAAAGGTTAAGGTCACTTGGTCAAAAGTCATGGTATCAAATGAAAGCTTTGGCCAGAATCTATATGTGAAATATCAAGGTCCTACATCTTTTAGTTAAAAGGTAGGTCAACGGTCAAGGTCACTAGGTCAAAATCAAAGTTTCAAATGAAAGCTCTTGTCATGTCGAATCTATATGTGAAATATCAAAGCCCTTCCTCTTATCGTTTAAAAATGGTCAGAGGTCAAGGTCACTGGTACCAAAATCATTGCATTAAATGAAAGCTCTCATCATGAGGAATTTATGTGTGAAATATCCCTTATACCCTTATTGTTTAAAAGCAGGTCAAATTTCTTGTTTGATCACATATTGAGCTAAAAAGATGTAGATATTTATTCATTATGGTCAATGTCTAATTTATCTTTGTTCTAATGTGCATTTGAACTTGCTATGAACATTCGAGATAATCTGTCTGAAAGAGAACTATTTTCTAAGTAATAAATGATAATGAACACTCTATATCCACAAATTTTCGGCCACTCGGCCTTTATCAAGTGGAAAAGCACGAATATAAAAGAATTCTACGTAATATCCATAACTGCTGGTAAACAAAGCCCGGCATAAAATTTAGTTTCATAGTATTTATTCCCAGTCAATAAAATGTTAAAATTCTATTCAAATTCGTTTTGATATGTTCATAAAAAATTATAGACTTTATCTTTGTTAATATTGTCCATAGAAATTATCAATGTGTCCTGTATCTGTTCTTTATGTACAGTCTTATATGAATATGTCTTAATCAACAAGTTTGAATGCAATATAAATTTATTTTAAAGAAACATGCTGCAATAAGAGTAACGATAAACAATAAAGGGTATTGCTTCGTGATGGATTATCCAAACATTCCCACAAGACAAAGTATAGAGCAAAGAAAGCAAAAGGTAAGAATAAAAACACAAGTACTCGAATACACAAACTTTCGACCCTTGGCCTTTATCAAGTGTAAAACGACGATCTATAATACTTTACAATAAATTATAAATATTTTACACAAGGTCAAGGGGCCGAAAATTTGTGTATTTGAGTGTTTGTGTTTTTATTTGTATCATCTCTTCCCTCTGGAAGAAATATTTCAACCTACTGCAAAAGAGTTCCGAAATTTATTGTGTGTTGATATTATGTAGGGTTATATAAAAGAAAAAGGATTGGAGATGGCCTTGTTAAAAATGAGTGAAACAGAGTCAAAAACAATGAATTCAAATACTTGAAAATAAATTGAATTGGAATAAAGAAACCTTAAAATTTCACTCTTCGTCATGTTCTCATATTCAATTTGGGCATCAAGCATCTTTGTTGAGACTGTCTTACTTTTGGTGTTTATGGATGTATCAATCTGGTTGGTCACGTGAAAATTTCGTGAATCGCGAAACGATTTTCGGAAAATATGCACGTGCATAACCAGAATTATACACCCATATTATATTTACATTAATTCTAAATATCGGTCATTTTTATATGTATGCACTTTGCACATTTTGCATGTTCTAGCGTCAAATGTATTTGAACGTTGGTAAATTGATCCTAGAAGCAAATCTTGAACATGACGTCACAATAGCAACCCGAGGTATTGGAATATAATTCTAGTTGTCTAATGGGCGTTTATCATGGGGAATCAATAATTAAAGTAATATCAAATCTCAGGATGTTTTGGAAAAACTAGGAGGTTTTTGGAAAAACTAATGTCTATCATCAAGTTTTTGGTTTCATTTGTACATAAAGAACGACCAAGGATGTTCATTTTGTAAAAGATTAGAATCAGTCATACAAAAATGATTTAAATCTATCATATATGAAAGCTTGCCCAATTCATAACTTGTACCGAACGTTATAAGGATATCTTAATGAGGGGTTTGACTGTAAGTGTTTTAATTAACATCTTAGCACCATCCCTCCAATGCTTCTTTGAACATAGATTTTATTTGGATATGCTACTGAATCGAAATTTGAAAACGCGCACTCTCTGTAAAGTAATTGCACAAATTTAAATTCTAAAACTAAAACCAGAGGGCGCTAGTGAAATTATTTTGGGCGGCTTATGAAAAGCACTTTGGCTGGAAACATCACTGATGAGAATTTGATATGCCATATTTTTCACTTAAGGTGGTAGTCACACCATAACCCCTACATTCAATTTTCTTCATAATTGCAATATTAATTAACTATGATGTCATGCATATTTTGCTAACGTTTGAAAGAAATCAAACTAATCGTTTTGCGTGGGTCGCAATTCAAAATCTCCAAATTGTGTCCCCCTTCCAATGCAAAAAATGGCGACTTTGTCACGAAATTTGTTCTCAGATATTCAATGAGCCTGTAAATTTATTAAGTATCAGCTTTGCATTTCAAAGATAATACATACATCTTTCTATTTTATTAAAATTTTGATGTTTTAATATCACCATACTTATTTTAGAAGCGATTTTAATAGAAAATAAGGATAAACATGTACCTTTCTGAAGTTCCGAAAATTTTGACATTTACATTGCTCATGAAAAAACGTATCATTCAATAAAAAACTAATAGAAAAAAGACTAATTATTTATCTTAAATCTGTGCAAATTTCAGGGAAATCGAACCTATTTTTACCGAGTTAGCGCCATTTGGGTTACCCCTACCCCTATTTTTTACGTCGCGATACGTAACGTCGAGGTTAAGCATAGCGTTGTATGTCTTGTTGGCAAATTTATAATCAACATGCTTATGCGAAATTGTAAAATTGATTTGAATAAATAACAGTTATCGTTATTTCAGAATTTGGACGTAATTCGTGCATTTCACTCAGTTGAAATTACGATTAAACACGGGAAGCAACCAAACAAAAAGTAAAATAAAAATAAGAAGGAAAAAAAAAAGAAAAAAGAAAAGAAAAAAGAAAAGGAAAAATTGGATGGACTGTCCATTGCGCGGATATAGATGGAGTCGAGTTGTTTGGACCCGAAACCACCCCCCCCCCCCCGCCCCACCCTGGACCTCTCCTTTTGAACTTCATACAAAATTTTTATTTTCCCGATCTTTTTTAATAAAAACTAATCGTCCCAGATTGCCGAGCCGGACACCTTTCCTTTCTACGATACATTTTTTTCTTCTAAATGATCTTCTTATCAAACTAAGGTATCATATAAAGGTAAATGAACTCTATTTACACTAATTATGCTCAAATAAAATCGAAGTAATCGTGGTCATAATTAACAGATGACATCAGATTTTTTTCGACATTTACATTAGGTCAAAGGATTAGTGTAGATACTGAAAATATCAAAATAATGAAGAAACGTATAAATCTAGGAAACATATTCAATCTATAAGTAATGCTCAATTTCAGGAAATAAAACGGAGAAAATGAAATGCTTACTTATGAAAATAGATAATGATATATAGAGAAACCATAAAAAAATTCCCGTTTACCTCCGTGACCTCGCGGGAAATTCCCCTATTATGACGTCATGATTAAGTCATGCAGATGCTTGTCGTGAAAACAAAGGATGGTAACGTTACGCAACACAACAAACGTTCGCGAGATCAATTTTGAGTTACGTCCCTTACCCTGAGACTACCATCTTAAATACGCTTCTGAATAAACCCTTCACAAAATTTGGAGCCGCTCATTTTAGCAAATGGAAATTAAAGCTCTGTATTGTAGATGGCACCAGGAAAATTCACCTTGACTTTGTTTGAATTGTTTGGCATGAAGTACTACTGACAAGGATTAAAGTATCCGAAACACGTGTCTAGTACAACAGGGTTGGTGCTATGGAACATATATTTCAATATTGAAAATAATCGAAACACGTGTCTGGTGCATGAAAATTGGTTTGAAATTTTCAAGAAGATATAGAGTTGAAACACTTCCGTATTATTAATAGCTTTCCCTGACATGATCACCATAGCACATTAAATATAGACATAACCTCAGGCAGTGCATGTTTTGTAGCTATTGTTTTCATTTTCGTGTGTGCACCTGTTCGCACCTCTAGCTTGCTAGGGGTCCATCGATGCTCAATTTGGTACTTTATTGTGAGTGCTGTTGAGATTGTCGTCAGGATCTTCGTTATGACATTTGTACCTCTTACTCTGCACCAAATGGACTTAGAAATGAAATTGCTTCTTAAAGAATGTCGTTTATATGTCGTATGTTTCTTTTTCGTCTCTTAGTGTGTTTATCTTTGTGTTTTCGCATCGGTTGTTTTGGTGGTTTTTTTTTCATTGGTGCTGCAACAGGGTCTGGTTGGAGATCCCAGGGATTCTTACTGGAAACGAGAATAAGAGATGGTTAAAAAAATAGAAGTCAACGGAGAACGGCAAACGAAATTAGAATAAAAATCATTGATATCAATAATTTCTTGTAAAATATGACTGAAACCAGAGATTTCTATTATATTTGAACTGCATTTCTGTCGACGAAGCGTGCATTAAATCCAGACGAAGTTTACAAAAACGTATCTTTTTACGACCTCGAACATCACTGATGAGACATTACTTGTTGAATTGCGCATATGGTGCACTGAAATTATAGTATAACATATATTTCAATATTGACCATTACTATTTCAAAGTAACAATTCCTTGTGTCATCAAAAGTTAGACGAAATAATTGATGAATATGTATTTCGATAAACTTTTTTTCTGATTTACAAACATAAAAAGATATCTCTGAAGCCCAAATGTTGTTTTAATTCTTGAATTTAAGTCATGGGGAATGTCAAGTAAATCATTTTAGCCTATTTTCCCATAGGCAACAATGTCTTGACTCATAACAGAGATGCTTACTCCTCCCGGGACCCTGGTCCCACCTCTATAAATTCCTAATGCTTACAATGTATACTCTTAATTAATCTTCAATGTCAGTGTGCCAAAAATATTTGAGAAGAGTAACATTCTTCCATTCGACTCAGCTAAAAAACAGGAAGTATAGTTAAACGTCACCATAAAATCTACACTGAATGGAAAACTATTTTTTGTACATAAATAGCATAATTTCTACGGCTTATAGATATTAATGACTGCGTTTTCAGGCATTTTCTCTATTTCTATAAAAAAGAAATTAAGATATCCATTCTAACAAGACAAAGTCCAATCAGAACAAACGAGGGATAATTATTTACAGGCTCGCACAAATCATGTATAAAATTCAAAAATAAAATGTCCTTTTTTTCTTAATGATGCTATTGATTTTGAATAGGTTTAACATTACTTGAGTTTCCCCTCGTACTAAGTTTGACTGTTTTAAGATATTCAACGTGTCAGAAAAGTGCTGATCAGTATGGCCCTTATAGAGATTCCGGCGTAACAGAATAGAAGTTTGAGAGTTCCTAACACGGTAACAATATTCATTCAAATAAGAAAGAAGATCCTGACGATAATCTCAACAGCACTCACAATAGAGCACCAAATTGAACATCGATGGACCCCTAGCAAGCTAGAGGTGGGACCAGGTGCCCGGGAGGAGTAAGCATTCCCTGTTCGCTAGCTGCACCCGCCGCCGATGTCCACGCACGAAAATGAAACAATATATAAAATACATGCACTGTCCGAGGTTATGTCTATATAGAAAGTGCTATGGCGACAATGTCAGGAAAAATATTCAAACACTTACTGTCAAACCCCTCGCGGGGAACTTTTTTAATGTAACAGTCTGAGTCGGCAATTTTTGTCTTCTATACTAGTACATTTTTCTTTGATCTTTTCTTAAAGATTCATCATCTATACTCAGATAAAATCATTTGCATGTCACTGATGCATTATATTTTTTCAACACCACATACATATATACAAGATCTCCAACAACACTCGGTTGCATCACCCACAACAAGACCACAAAACACCGAATGCAAAAAACACAGAGCATACACCCACAAAAAGAGACGCAAAACAAAAGGTACAAGGAACACTAACTCACACCACAGAAGCATGAAACACAAAATACCACACATAAACCAACGGGGCCAATGGGTAACCGGTGCTGACTTAGCACAGCCATCTGCCAAGCAAGCAGGAGACGGCGTGTTATCCAAATACGTGCACACAACCCTGTCAGTTTTCTGATTACCCAGAGGTCTCTAAGAGCGCACAATTGTAGTGTAAAATAGCCTGCTCACTGTAAGATGAACATACAAACAGACAAAATGACACAGGGGCCCGAGAAGCACACAAACAAGGACATTATTTTTACAAACAGAACATAGAAGAGTATATGTCGGCCAACCCTTGGTCCAAGTGAGGCTCGAACCAGCATCTTTTCTGTCACTGGCCCGACGCCTTAACCATTAAACCACGGCGCCTACACGCTGATGCATTATTGATAGTCGCTACGTTCTTGTTTTTTTTTTTTCAAATATCATAATATACTGTCTGTACTATTGTCCTGTGTCAGTCTGCACATCTAAATGTCTTCTTATGTGTGATAAAGAGGCATAAAAAGAGTTCGTGATTTGATTCTTGCTTTTTGCAGATATCTGTAAACACTGTATACTACTTGCTCCATTAACATGTTTCAATATGTTCATCCAAATATATTTCTAAACATGATACGGAGGTACATAAAGTTTTTTATCACATGATACACCCGTTATACTGTTTCATAAAACCATTTCATAAATATATTATACATATATGATAACACGTTACACATCGCTCTGCTTGAATGCGATTGGTCAAGTTTGGAACCTAATCACATAAACCTTGAAAATGTGACCTTTCAAAGATCGGTCAACTGGTAAATTCAGACCTGGAGTCAATTTCAATAATTGAAATTGCTGTTGTTGCTGTGCTTTGTACAGGGTTTGGCCGCAAGCGGCTGTTCCACTGCTGAAAATACTATTCAGAATTGAAATACTTTTCTCTTACGCACGGAATGTCTATACAATAGGGACACTTCTTCTCATGGCGTAGTAGATGACTTCTAGATCACGGCGTGGTTCGCCTCTATAGTTCTCGGAAACGTTGATTTCACGTCAGAAATACACATTTTAGGCAATATCGTGTGATAAAAAGAATCTCAAATGAATGTTCATTTTATACGATGTATTATGAAACTCGTTGTCGGTTTTATCAATAAGCATCAATTTCTTAAGTAAGTTGTCAGTATTTGTACATTTCTTGGGTACAAAAAAGTCAACGGAGCCAAGTGTCTATCTCCTACGTATTTCTCCAAAAAATGCGAATTTCAGAAAAAATAGAATTTTAACTGAATGAATAATTCATGATTTATCAGTACGAATTGCATGTCTAATCCAAAGTACACAATGAAATTCTTTTGAAAATCCGGTTTTCAAACTGAACTCATCGATGTCAACGAAAACTTTTTTTGTTGCAATTTTTGAAAACGTTAGAAAAAGAGTGAGAACTTTTTAAAATTAGAATTAGGGGTTTTAAACTGAACAATCATTTTCAGTTAAATGAAAATCATGAGTTTAATGAATTTGGAATGTTTATTAAGCAAGGGTAACTAAAAAAGAGATAATCGAGAAAAAAATAAAGATTTTTGGTATAGTAAGCATTTTATTCAAAATAGAGAATGAAGGAAATTCCAAATATAAATTACCAAAAAATTAAAGAAATGACCAGACAATATGTTTGATTGGTTTTTTTTTTGTAATATTGTCCCTATCTTAGCTCCAGTATTTTGATGAAAATTACACAACACTATTTCGAACGAGAATGATCCCTTACTTGTTTTGTCCAGTAAAAATAAACAATACCAACACCATATAATATAATATAGAACTTTATCACACGATACACCCGTTTTATGCAGTTACATAAAGCCATTTCATAATTAGATGTTATCATATTACGTTACATATCCCAGAGGACACGCGTAGCCAGGTTCGATCAATGTTAAACGTCTTTAAATTCAATAGCATCATTTAAAACCTGATAAATTTACAGCATGGACCAGACATGCGAGTTTCGGGTACTAAACCTTCGTCAGTGATCCTCAGTCTAAACAATGTTATACGACCAAAAAGTATGAAAATTATTATGTCCAAAAATGTATCGAAACACGTAGCAGAATAAGTGGAATATGATGCTACAAGACCCACGTTTTAGAAATTTCTAGAAATTTTGTAACATAAAATTTCAAATGCGTTGAAGAGACAGGCGATCAACCGAAGTTGATCCAACTTGGCTTTCGGTTGAACGTCTGTCTCTTGAACGCATTCTAAAAAAATCTGTCTCCAAGTTTCTTGAAATTTCTAAAACGTGGGTCCTGCAGCATCATATCCCAACCATCCTGCTACGTCTTTCGGTACATCTTTGAACATAATAATTTTCACACTCTTTGGTCATATAACACTGTTTAGATTGAGGATCATTGACGGGGGTTAAGAACCCGAAACGTGCATGTCTGGTCCGTACTGCACATGTATCTGTTCTTAAATGATGCTATTGGATTTGAAGACGTTAAACATTTGTTCTACTTGGCGTGTGTCACTGCTGATGGATCAGGAGTTCCCGAGGAAACATGTGGCAAGGTTCGATCAATTTCGGTTGATCATCTGTCTCTTCTATGCTGCTATTGGATTTGAAGACGTTTAACATTTGTTCACATTGTCATTGGATAAATTGCTTATGATCGTGTGTGACGTCACAATAGGAACGGTAACGTCGGCGCCTTATTTGCATTCTGACATTATAGTTATCAATTACGTTGTATATTATGTAATAAAAAGAATCTCAAATTATGTTTCTATTTCAGACGATCTATTTCAGACGATATCTATGAACCCCTTTGTAAAATTTAAATCACACAAAACTCGAGGATGCAAAAATCTCACAACTCGTTTCAGCAATACCATGTGAAATAGAAAACCATTTGAGTTTCTACATAAATGACAATTTTACAATTTGAGATTCTACATAGATGACAATTATACAATCACCTCCCTTCTTGTAATAACCGTTTCTATTCTTACCACAGATAATCAAACAGACCAAGGTACACAAAATGGTTGTAGACGGCACATCACCAATGAGTATTGATATGTTCAAAAGTATGTACGAACAAGGACATTTGAAGAGCAGAATTTTCGACGTTTGCGAAAAAGATGCTGTGTTCAAAGTAAAGGATGTACCTCCTCCTGTTATGGGCATGATGCCTCCTCCTCCTCCCTCTGGTTAGTATGATATGCTAAGGCAAAATTCTTTTAGGGTTTGAGAGTCAAATGTGACTGTTTATTGGAATATAAACTTTGATTTTTCGCATCACAAATTGTGTGAAACCGCGTAATACTAATTTATCATAAAATTCAAAATCTCTAAAAATAAGTCAATATAGTACACTAAGTATGAAAAATCACAAGTCTTAAAGCCCTTCGCACCGCAGTCTACGTCCATATCACGTTCAAAAATCAGCTGGACGTGGTCGTACGTGATATTTTTGCCTTGGCTGTGCTTTGTACAGGGTATGGCCGCCAGCGGGTGATCCACTGCTGAAACCTTGTTTAAGCACAGCTAACGACGTCCAGCCACGTCTAAGGATAAAAGCGTCCACGCCAGGACGCTCATCGTCGGTTTATTCTGAATTATCTATATGTCTGTCAGTTACCATCGCCAGCTCACGTGACCGAACGGTTTCCGACGATGCAAGACGCTAAACATACGCTTTTACCCGTGATACCAACGCGGAACACCCGTGCAATGACTGTGCTCTTACCGCTTGAACTTTCGCGTCTCACTGATTCTCCTATGAGATAAAGAAGATCCTCACGACAATCTCAACAGCACTCACAATCACAATTGGGCACCAAATGGAACATTGACGGACCCCTAGCAAGCTAGAGGTGGGACCAGGTGCCCGGGAGGAGTAAGCATCCATTGTTTGGCTAGCCACACCCGCCATCGATGTTCATGTAAGAAAAAAGAAAACATTATCTGAAATATGTATGTCTGAGGAAATGTCTATATAGAAAGTGCTATGGTGACCACGTCAGGGAAAATATTTAAAACACTCTCTGTCAAACCCCTCGCGGGGAACTTTGTTAAGAGCTCCACAAAGCAAAGTGTTTAAGTGTGATTGAAAGGAGATAATGAAGATCCTGACGCCTGACGACAATCTCAACAGAACTCACGATAGAGCACCAAATTGAACATCCATGGACCCCTAGCAAGCTAGATGTGGAACCAGGTGCCCGGGAGGAGTAAACATCCCCTGTTTCGATGTTCATGCACGAAAAATGAAAACAATATCTAACACATGCACTGTCTGAGGAAATGTCTATATAGAAAGTGCTATGGCGACCACGTCAGGGAAAATATTTAAAACACTGTCAAACCCCTTGCGGCTCAAAACTTCTTTCCGCGTCAAACGACGTTCACATTCTTTACCTCGTCCAACCACGTCTACAAATGGCCTGTAGCGCGTCTTTAAAGCGAACAACAACGTCCTCGTAACTTAAAGTGCAGTGTGACCGGGCCTTTATGAGAACTTAACCCAAAGCGAAATTGCCTAAAGCCTTATTAGATACAATTCATAAATGATAATGTTCAATATGTCCAAATATATTTGTACCCTATAAAGTGTCTTCTCATTATCATTCATAGCTTCAGAAAAATTGTGTCACCTTCAATCCTGTTCATTAAACGCAGAGCACCCTGATTTGGAGATTTATTCATAGGAATTGTTCAATTTTTCATTGTCACCGTAGGTTGATCTCCTTTAGTCGTAACAGTAAATGTGCATGGAGTCACCCATTCAACTGTTTCTAAGCTGTTAGCAGAAAATGATATATCTACTGGAAATTCCCATGTTAAAGCAATATTAGCTGTCAGCGGCTAAAAACTATTTTCTTGCAAAAAGTCTCTTCATACCATGTAATTGTTATTAAAAGATGATACAAAAGTCATCTGAGGTAAAATAAACATGTTACATAAAGAAACACAGCATGAAAACATACGTCTACAGAGCTGTCTGCACTACGATGCCTGCTTTATGTCTTCAGCAAGTAAGTCCGATCTCCGCCGAGAGACCACATGTGCTATGTAGAGATAAATCAAATCCTGCACAGACGTGAAAAGCTTATTAACGATTTTTTATCTATGAAAACTGAGCTCTATGTGATCTGCAATGTAAAGTCTTGTGTAATATGAAAATAGATTATCCTTATTTTGTCATCTTAACCTCTGATTCAATAAAAAGATACGTTCTTTCATTTACACATGTTCATGTGCATGTTGGAATCGGTAATGTTCACTGACCAAATTTAGCTTGCGCATGGGCAGAAAGCTAGCTGGGAAAGGTCAACGTAAGGGAACATGAATATGGGCGGGCTTTACGTTGAATTTTTGTTAGAGCTGTAAGAATTCAGAAAACCAGAAAACTGCTCTTCTTGTCCAGAAAGGCGTTAATCCGACGTTCTTTAATCGACTTTTTTATCAAACCGTCATCATCTTTTATGAGTAATAACATACGTGAAAATGAGCAAATAAAACAGATTTGCAATTGCTGACAGCTAATATTGCTTTAATTTAAACCTACCGCCTTATTGTTCTCCGTATCAACCATTGAAAACATGGGGTCTGACTTAACCTATTTTAGTCATTTTTACTATAGAAATCCCCATAAACAATTGATTTTCCTTGTATGTTTGAACTAAGCTGCCTACGACTAAACGGAGGGGGTATCTGTTACGACTAAGAGAGTTCTGTAGACTGGGTATCAGTTTATAAGATGACAAATGTATATTTCGCAGAAATCGCCAAAACAGCGTGCTCTGGATTTAGTGAACGGGACCATAGGGATTCACTTTAGCTACTATTGTATATCTTTTTCATTCAAACCTTTGTATGTTGAAAGCCAAAATCAAAATGATAATTACGTAGTTTAGAATTTCGTTTTCCATTCCTTCCCTTTTTGATTTCCTATGTTTCGGTCTCAAGCATTACTTATTAATGATACATTGTTTATCAAAATGCGCATATGGTGCACTAAACAACACATATTTCAATATGCGCATATATGGTATTTGCATAATCTTCATTTTATTGTCGATTTCGTCAACATGAAATTTTTGGACATAATAACTTTCATACTCTTTGGCCATATTACATTGTCTAGATGGAGGATCACTGACGAGAGTTAAGTACCTGGAACATGCATGTCTGGTCCATGCTGTAAAATTACCTGCTCTTAAATGATGCTATTGAATTTGAAGACGTTTGACATTTGTACCACTTGGTGAGTGTCACTGCTGGTGGACCAGGAGTCCTCAAGGGCACATGCAGCCAAGTACGATCAACTTCGAATGATCGTTTCTTCAATGCAAGCGAAAATTTTTGTTATCAAAATTTCTGAAAAATTCTTAAAAGTGGGTCCTGTAGCATCATATCCCACCTATCCTGCTACGTCTTTCGGTACATTTTTGGACATAATGACTTTCATACTCTTAGGTCATATTACATTGTTTAGATTGAGGATCAATGATGAGGGCTAAGTACCCAGAACGTGCATGTCTGGTCCATGCTGTAAAATTATCTGCACTTAAATGATGCTATTGAATTTGAAGACGTTGACATAAATCAAATGAAAATAGTTCCGGTTGTTCGGGTAACATATTGGGATGAAAATGTATATTGCGAAAGATCAATACATGAATCAAAATGCGTAGATGCGTTATAAAATATTTGGAATTTATTATAGATTGCTCCAATCAAATGATGCGCCGAATAAATTAAATAGTATAGATCATGTAGATACAAGCAAAAAAATTAATGCTGTCATTCTGGGGTCATCGTATCTAATTTTCTAATTTTGAAAAAGAAATGAAAAAACGTTTCACAATATAATTTGACTGCGCGAAATAAAAATGCAAAATTTTAAAATTGAAGCTTAATAAAGAGCAGATTAAAAAGCCGTGGTGATCAAAAAATCATTTATTGACAATCAACAGATATAGAACTACCACAGCCAAAAACAGAATACCTTCACATAGTAGATTTGGGAATAACGAAATATTTTTCACTGGATACGTGCATATAACCTTCCCATTTTTCAGAATTAAAATATTTTTCAAGACGCAATTCTTTTTAATGAAATATATTTCTCTCTGTAGGCAGCATAACAAACATTAGGCGACACAAAATTAATGTTTAACGTCTTTTGATTCATTAGCATCATTTTAGAGCAGATGAATTTCCAGCATGGACCAGACATGCACATTTCAGGTATTTAATCCTCGTCAGTGATCCTTAGTCTAAACAATGTAGTGTGGCCAAAATCTGTGAAAATTATGCCTAAATATACATAAAGACGTAGCAAGATGGCTTGGATATGATGCTACATAACCCAGGTTTTAGAAATTGGAGAAAATTTTGTAAACAGAAATTTTCAAATACGTTTGAAAAATTGATCGAACTTTGCTACATGTGCCCTCAGGGACTCCTGGTCCACCAACAGCGACACTCACCAAGTGGTACAAATGCTTAACGTCTTCAAATGCATTAACACCATTTAAGAGCAGATAAATTTGCAGCATGAACCAAGCTTCATACACGTTTTGAGAGGTGTGCATTTGATAAACAGTCCGTGAGCACTATGCTATTCGAAGCGATCTTCCGATCGATTGCTAGAGAAGTATGATCAACTTTCAAATTGAACGAATGACAAGGATCCAGCCATCTTTGTTAAGACTTTATATGGGTGTTGTAGGCAAACAGGAGACGCTGACTCTCCCAGGGCACCTTGTCGCACTTTGTTATACTATCTTTTCCTAGGTTCGCGACCTTTCCAATGAAAATGCTGATGATTTTGCCTTGCCTCCTCGACTTTGAGAATGAATAGCTGACTAGTATATTTTGTTTATTAGGACAGTATCTATCGTCCATAGCAATCGAAACTGAATAATATATAAGATATATTTGTTGTTTTTAAACACTTCAAATTATAAGGGGCAAACAGACACACAACCACGCCAATGGTCCGACAAAAGAGAGACGTAATAGATTTGTATCTGAATTATATACTTTCAGGAGGAAAAGTAAAGGTGTCACTACTGCTACCTAACAGAGGAACTGTTGTTGAATCCAGGCTAATTGAAATACACGGAATTCCGTCAGTCATGATTCCTTAATTATACCTGAGCATGTCATTCATTCACATGAAATATACAGAGAGATTTACAAAATATTACTAATAAGATTTGAACCTGGACAAATATAAAATAGTTATGTATATTTTAAAACGTGCAATGATTTTCTTTGACACCACTGTCTATATGTCATTATGTCTGTTTATATTGTATGGTAAAAAATAAAAATTAATTGTTCTGGTTTCAATTATGGAAGTGTAATTTCAAAAAATGGGGTCCTGTAGCATCATATCCCACCAATCCTGCTACGTCTTTCGGTACACTTTTACGACATAGTAATTCACATACTTTTTTTGGCATTACATTGTTTAAATTTAGGATCACTGATGAGGGTTAAGTACCCGAAACGTGCATGTCTGGTCCACGTTGCCAATTTATCTGTTTTTAAATGATGCTATTCAATTTGAAGACGTTTACATGATAATGAGATGGGAGTGTTATATGAAACGTGGTTATCCGTATGTAATCCTTATAACCACATCACTTTCTACTAACGTGGCAGATGACCGTTCTTAGTCAGCAATATAGTGGCTTTACGTTAAGTGATTTGTGTTTGATAACAGTCGTACGTACTTAATGTTCCTTCTCCATGTTGTGGGAGAAAGGAATCTTACCGACGTTGGCTACATGTGCCTCGGGGACTCCTGGTCCACAAGCAGTGAAACTCACCAAGTGGTACTAATGTTAAACGTCTTCAAATTCAATAGCATAATTTAAGAACAGATCAATGTACTGCATTGACGAGACATGCATGTTATTGGAACTTAACCCTCGTCAGTGATCCTCAATCTCAGTCCAAATCTCTTTAGAGAAGACAGGTTCCCGACCACATGTCCTTTCTGAATTTCAGTCGGACACTTCGGGTGATCACATGCATGAGCTCGCCACAGCCGGTAGAGCACGGACTTTATTTCGTACACCTTCTGCTTTTATATCCATTTACATATCCATCTGTCTTTCTTGGGTCCATTCGTCATGCTGTCTCTCTGATGTTCATCTTATATTGCGGAGGGTATTTTACACCACAATTGTACGTTCTTCGAGACCTATAGGTAAACAGAAAAGGGCGAGGATTGTGCGTACGTAATCCTGTATAACCACACCATCTGCTGGTTGCATTGTTGGACAAAGGGCAACAGTCTATTTTCACATAAGAGCTTTTAGTGTTTTGCTGTGGATGCAGCAAGCGGGTCTTGTAGATGACTCATATCGTCAAATTTCTGAGAGAAAGTGACACATGAAAATAGACAACATATAATCAATTACCACACAAAACAGTTTTGAAAAAAAACATAAAAATTAGCACACAAAACAGTTTAGAAATATAAAAAAAATAGCACACAAAGCAGTTTTAAAAAACAGACAAAGAATATGAAGCAGCAAATTTGAATCCCGAATGGAGGTGAAATCTGGTTGGATGGGTGCGTGCGGTGTTAAGCATTTGCTTGCTGGCAACTCCTATCTCTGCTTTGTACAAAAAGTCAATTCCGATTTGTGTTCGGATGGATTTCATCTTAAATTCTTACTCATCTGATACGATTCGCCATGGCATGTTCCAAATATGAAGATTGAATTTAAAGACGTTTAACATTTGAACTACTTGGTGAGTGTCACTGCTGGTGGACCAAGAGTCCCCGAGGGCACATGTAGCCAAGTACGATCAACTTCGGTTGATCGTCTGTCTCTTCAACGCATTTGAAATTTTCTGTTACAAAATTTCTTGAAATTTCTAAAACGTGGGTCCTGTAGCATCATATCCCACCCATTCTGCTACGTCTTTTGGTACATTTTCGGACAATCATAATAATTTTCATACTTTTTGGCTATATTACATTGTTTAGACTGAGGATCACTGACGAGGGTTTAGTACCCGAAACGTGCATGTCTGGTCCATGCTGTAAATTTATCAGGTTTTAAATTATGCTATTGAATTTAAAGACGTTTAACATTTTATCGTTAGAGCCAGATGGCTTACAAGTAAGCTACTTGTTCTGGGTTATATTGCACAACGGCTGAAATTATCATTGAGGAAGATTTTCGGTCGCTACGGGGATATGACTAAAGCATATCAGATTCCCCTTTTCATAATGATCAGTGACATTCTGGATTGTGATTGATTTGCTGTTACCATCACCAAATAAGAAATACTTACCTGATGTGTATATCAATATGTACATCGAGACAATCAACGAGTTTCCATGGAGCTGTTGCGACGGGTGCTGCATGTAATCACTTGGTCTCACTTCGGAATGTTAGTCATTCCGAGGTTCACAATCGTTCCTATGGAAATTCTAATGATTTTACCTCACCTTCTCGACTTTGAGACTGAATAACTGATGGGTCCTTCTTTAATGTTTTTTTTTTTGCAATATTTTTTTCGTCCAAAAATTACTTCTTAAACAATTATGACAATAATTAGCTATAGGTTATTCCAGATATTTTTGTGATACAGGTCAAGGTGACAAAAGTTGCATGGAGTAACATGGGGTTAATACATTTAGCGATCTCCCTTCAACTCTAGCTTACGTTTATACATTCTGCTGATTTATTATTATGTAAAAAAGTGAATTGAAGAGCTTGGTATTTCTTTCCCTGAAAGAGCCTCGGTTTGACCTGAACACGATATCAACAACAACTGTGAAAAACAAATTCTCCAACATGTCCAAGCACAAAAATTATTTACACGATATAAAAAATCAAACTTTCGTTGTTAGTAGTAATCATCAGTTGTGGTATGAATATGCAGATCGGTATGTTGAAATCAAGCCATGTAAGGTTGAAGTCGTTGATATTCTAATAGAGCATCAGTTTTCACCAAACTTAGAACTGAATATTACTGTTAACAATAATCCCTTATATTATTGAAAACAGTAATGTTGCCACCTTATATTACATCTTTCTGTAATATAGACAAAGCAACATTTTAAAGCTACAAGCAGAGCTTTTATCAAACAATTCTTTCATTCAACAACAAAGGGCAAGGGGCGGTAAGGGCCAAAATCAGCCCAATCTCAAAACTCGGAAAAACATTGAACATTGAAAATACATGAAATACAGAGTATAAATCAATTTAAATTTTGAGAATCCGACATTCCGTTGCAATTCTACACTAATTTGAAACCAGGATGGTCGGCTATATGTTACACTGATTTTGACGTCATATGACGTTACGATCACATTGTAATTTAACGTTGTCTGTAGGTAACATGCTGCTATATTCTAACACTATTTAGGTTACTTTGTATCAGTTTTTGTGCAATTGAATGATAAATAAATATCTTTAAATAAATTAAATTTTTATGTAAATTTTTGAAGCTGCAACTTGTTACGAGAAAGGAGGAAGCAATAGTTAAATGTGTTCATATGCTGTCAATATCACGATATAATATATACATGAATGTACTTGGTAGATTTAAATATAATGAGGGGTAACTGGGGAACCACCCCTTTGTTGACCTTTTGAAATCTTACAATAAATGATATTGATGTGATAATGATACTTTTCACCAAGGCATAAATAGCGTGTATTTCCGGTAACCCAGCAGACCCTACACTGTATTTTAGTCCCAAACCCTTGTTCCCGTGTAAATCATTTTTGTCTCATCTGATTCATTTGCATTACGAGTGGGCTCCGATCCCCTCTTTTGGTGGTCAACACTTCCTTTTTCTAATAGATTTTTTTTTTATAGTTAAGAAATCCTTTGGCTCGCTAGGTACCGCTCGTCATTATCAAGATTTACCTTGCATGTCTCAATGTCAACAAACCTTTTAGGTCGCTACGCGCGCGTTGAGAGAGTTGCCTCGTTATGAAATTTCGAACGAAACCTCGACGTTCGCCAGCGTGTTGAAGGTCGTTACTCGTGTGTTGGCCAAAAAAGTGAAGGTGTGACACTTAAAAAAAAATAATAAATATATACACATGGGCGTCGGATTGATCGCTGGTTACAGTACCACTCGCAAGTAATTCTTCAATCACAATAATAAGGCTTTTCTTGGGTTTTATCTTTTTTTTTTATGAACAACCGCAACTACATGTTTATATAATTACACATGTTGTTTTTACACAGAAAAAGGATCGATTAAGAATTCAAAGGTTAATAATTTTATCATAGCGCCACCTACAATACCTTCAAGTTCACAAACTTTCGTTTTTCTCTCAATAATTCCTATTGCTTACAACATTTCAGTATGTACGATTCGTTGTTTGTAATAAAATACCAGGGATAAAATTTTATACACTTCCCTGTAAAATAACCACATTAGTGGGGATATTTCCTACTTTCTAAACGCATTGATTTTTAACGACTGAAATTATCAATATTCATTGTATGTCAAAAAATCTCCCCAAATTAAGATGCGTCTATATTTCGGTTGTTCTTTATTTTTTATGTATACATGTACAAGTTCCTTGAATTCCACTTTTAATGATTTAGATTTACATCATTAAAAAAATGAAGGAAAAATATGAAGATACAGAATGTGCTACTGTGAAGGATTTATTTACAAGGCGTGAACAACAGACAATCGGTATGTACACAATACTCGCAGAATGTCCGTTACCGTAAAATCGCTCTTATATAAGTTTTATATACACTGTATGCGCTATAATTTTCGTTATTGACAACATATGTTCAATAAAATTAAAGGATATTTCTCAGTCGAAATCGAGACATGGCAGATATTTTTTCCCCAATTGGAAAAAATAAGTACATCTCGTCGACGGCAAATCATACGCGGCGGTGTAAATTTTACATGGCCATAATTTCTCGATATTGAAATAAATTTTATTCCAGTGTCAAGATCAGATAGATTACATATATGTTGTGTTCTTCATGATATATTTATGATAAAGTAAAAATTGCTCTTCATGTGAAAGAAGGGTTTGTCATGTTATACGTAACGTCCATTCGGATTTTCTATTTTGTCTCCTTTTCTTTTTTCTTTTTTTTCTGAAAAGATGGAGTGTAGTTGACATCTTCATTTAATCTATAAGTTTATTGTGGTTGACTTTCGTGTGTGTGTGTGTGTTTTTTTTTTTTGTTTTTTTTTTTGCCGGGGGGGGGGGGGGGGGGGTTGATGTTGTTTAATTTAGTTTTTAAGGATTTCTTTTTCGTTTGTACAGGGTTATTTCTTTTTTAATTAATATTTTATTTAATATCGGCTGTATCCTTTTAGATATACACTGTCATTTCGATTTTTAAATATGTTTATGATATGATTACTTTGACTTTAAAATATTTTTCGCAAAATACATTCACGACCATAGAATGACGTCATATATTCAGTATGACGCCATTCTATGGTCCTGAAAGTCGGTTACGTTACGAGGAAAATACACATTTGAAAGACATTTTTGTCGATATTATTTGATTTCGTGCATATATGAATAAATAATCAATATCATCATTAACGACAAAACAAAGTCTATTAAATTATATCGATTTGACTCAAATTATTTCTGTATTATAGAAGTAAAAGGTGTTTTTCTGTTTCCAAAAAGACCCGATCTCTTGGTAACAGTAATTGATTTCATTCCGTTTTCGATGTGGCCACATGAAAACAACAGATTCATACTTTTACAACATTTACAAAATACTTATACGGATTAACAGAAAAAATATGAACTTGTTCTTTTGATGTGGCCAAGTCTAATTTCGCCATCAAAAGCGAAAATTTATTGATTTTTATGTTCATTTTCGGTTTCATAGGTGATTTCAGAGGGGGATAACTCTAATGAAAAAATGAAATCGAACATTTTTCAAGTTGAACCTATTGAAGACAATCTTCCTTTAATCAATTTCAGTATCAATTTCAATATTTTTTAAATTTTCGGAATTAACAACAATTTTGGGCCTAGAGAGTCCCTTATCGCCCCTTGCCCTTCATTAAATTTGAACAAATTTTTATACTAAAAGTGAAAACAATGTCCATTTGGAACCTATGTTTCACTTTTTCTTCTTTCCTGTATCACATTTCTACAAATATGTTGAGGAAAAAAAATTTTCCTGATGTTTTAAACAATTTTTCAGTATACATTTGAATGAGATACAACTCCTAATCACCTTCATTTCTCCCCGAATCCACTGATATAAGTGCGAACTGACAAACTATATAGTATTACTACTTTCAGTAATATAAAGAGATAAATTTCCAAGAAAGATAACTCCAATTAAAGTTATATTATTAGTTTTAAAAATATTAATGTTTTCAGTGCGGAACCAAGAACTGCAAAACTTGTAACATCTCATAACTGACACTTCATTTACAAATAACATTACAAAACATTCATTTAATACGCATAGTTTTGAAAAATTAAACTGTAAGACATCATTATCCATATTTGTCATCCAATGTTGTCCACGGAATAGAGTGTTCACTTTATGGATTGATTTATGTGGGTGAAACCAAAAGTCAGCTCCGTACCAGACTATCAGGACATCGGTCAAAAATCAAAAATAAAGGAAATCAACTCCTTCATTTACATTTTAACAGATCGGATCATTCTGTTTCATCTATGAGAGTCAGAATACTGGAGAAAAAGCAGTCCCAACAGAGAGGAAGACTGGATTAAGTATCTCAACACTATCTGTAGCGCCCTATGGATGCAATGGTAACATCAGTAGCGTAGGGAACTTAACAAGTACCGGGTGTCAATCGGCAAACGTGATTAGCTTATTCAACAGACAACAAAGAAGGCGTCGAAGTCATGGTATCCCTAGATATAATAAGTCTGAGAGACATAGTATTTCCTTCGATGACTTGGTTCGATTTTTGAATGAGCCTCTAGGTCTATACCACATTCGTACCAAACTGTACTCTGTTCCTTTACGGAAATTACACGACATCTACGAAACACGAAGGACCTCACAATTACCGATAAATATTCCCCAGAATACAGACTACAAGGTGCCATCTCTACTTTTCGTTCATTTCAAGCAGAAAGATCAGATAAATCAGAGGAGAAAACAAACCGCCTTCCATTAAAGTAAGATTTGCAAACGAAGGAATTGATGAATTAAATCTTGGACAAATCTATCACAGAAAATATCCCAACATATTTCAAGCAGTAAGATCAGATAAATCAGAGGAGAAAACAAACCGTCCTTTCATTAAATTAAGATTTGCAAACAAAGGTATTGATAAATTTAATCTTGGTCAAATTTTTAATCACAAAACTGTCACAGAAAAAATCCCACCATATTTCAAAAGAAAAGAAACTCCTTGTATTTCCTACAGCTGCACTCCAACAGTTGCATTTAAAATTAACAATTACAAACGATTCCTATAGTGTATTGATTAAAGTAATCCCTCACTACATCCATTACCTTGCTAATCTTATCCATCGGATTTTAACTACTCTCCTTGCGGACACGTTGTTACTGGTGACCTTAGTATAATCAAGAACGGAAAGTTCATAGAATTGTTAAAAAAGGGACCCAAATACAAAAAAAGTAAATCCTTTACATGGAACTACAATTTCAAAACTATCATTGACTGGTGTGAGGAGTATGCACGACGTTTGGCAAAGAAAAAGGATGTACAGTTCGACACCCTTTCGGAATGGATAAAATGCATTAGAGATTACTTTTATCTAGAATTTACAACTTACAAGCAAATGTGAACACCAGATTCGAGTCTATTTTTAGATACCCTGATGTTATCACACAGAAGACCTACCTCCAAGAGCATAACGTCATCACACCAGCAGACACAGCCTCAAATAACTACACATTTACATGCAAAAAGTACTATTTCGAGAGCTTTGTTAAAGAGTTGGGTTTGAATTCGACACCTTGAAATCCTGCTTACACTCCAATAAACCTTTCTGCCTTGGAAATAATAGATAACCACAAATCAGCTCTCGCTTCCTTTGGCTTTGACACAAACAATTTAGATTTAGATTTGCCATACTTATATATATATACCTAAAATGCATAAAAATCCGTACAAACAACGTTTCATCGCTGGTTCCTCAAAATCTGTATCGATCTTACTCACGAAAGTTTTAACTGAAATCAAATCTGAACTTCAAAAATATTGTTCGACAGTATATTCTCGAAGCGGTATTAACCAAATGTGGATTTAGAGAATTCGAAGGAACTTTAAGGACATCTGAAATCCAATCATTTCAATAGAGTCCATTCGATCAAAGCCTTTGATTTTTCGACACTTTATACAACAATCCCACATTCTAAATTGAAAAAAAAAGACTCGCAAAAATTAATGCGTTTAAAAGCAAGAACGGCAATCGCAATTATAAATTTATTGTTGTTAATTATGACAAATCCTTCTTTGTTAAAGAAAAGTCCTATACTAAAAATAAGTACACTGAAGCAGATATTATTCAGATGTTAAACGTCCTGATCGACAACATTTTTGTGGTGTTTGGAGGAAAGGTCTTCCAACAAATTGTCGGATTTCCAGTGGGAACCAATTGTGCTCCACTCCTTACCGACATTTTTCTTTACTCGTACGAAGCTGAATTTATTCAATCTTTGGTCTCTGAAGAAAACGTAGCCTCTAACTTGATACATAGATGATCTACTGTCCATCAATAATACAAAATTCGCGATTTACCTTAGTAGAATATATCCTTTGGAGCTTGAAGTCGAAGAAACTACATAGACAAATAATTTAGCATCCTATCTGGACATTATTTTGTCCTACGATACTCATGGTCACATAAACACCTTACTCAATGACAAACGTGACGATTTCAATTTCAGCATCACTGATTAGGATTTTACTATCCGAACACGCGTCTTGGCATTAGACTTCAGTTTCAGCATCACAAACATTCCTTTTCTGTGTATCAACATCCCTTCATCGCCTGCTTATGGCGTGTTCATATCTCAGTTGATATGCTTAACCAGAGCAAATACTAATATACAGATTTTGTTCTCAGAGCTAGGCGTCTTTCAGATAAGCTTCTCAGTAAGGGACACGTTTGTGACCGATTAACCTCGTCACTGAGGATGTTCTACGGTCGATATGGGGAACTCGTCATACACTTTGATGTCCTACTCTCCAGAATTGTGGATGATATTCTGTCTTAGACCATTTGAACCATCCAACCACGGAATATACTTGTATCTTACGAAATGGAAGTAACCGCATGAGAGCAATTCTATCGAATTGAATCGACGGGTGTTGCATGCAAGCAGGAGGTGCTGACTCTTCCTGGGCACCTGGTCTCACTCACTTATTAGGAGATTACTTCTTTTCATGTAAAGGAGGGTTTTCTTTGTTCGCTTTGGTTTTTGTTTTGTCCTGATTTTGTATGCCTTTGGTTTGTGATTCTCTGAATAACCGATTTTGAACTATGTATTGGGATATGGTCATTATCTACATGTATATTTGTCATCAAAGTAATCGATAAGAATTTTAAGGCATTAAATGTATGAGGGATCATTGGTTCACCCATTTATTAAATTTGGAATTCTTAACTTATGACATAGTATAATATAAAAATTATTGAATATTTTTCACCAATGCTTTTTTGACAAAAGTAAGTTCTTACAAGAGTTATCGGCCCATAGAGTTTACATTAATTCATGGAAAAATTAACATTTCAGCCATATTTTACAAGAAACTGATCGGGGCCCAAATATGGATGGATGAAATTTTTATAAAAATTGACATTTATCAAAATTTACAGAAAAATTCAAAAAAGTTCAACGTTTGATTTTTCGCTATTTCGATTTTTTTTTAAAGTTTTCTCTATCAAGAGGAGATAACTACTAAAATGACCCTATTGAAACTCATTTTTCCGATACCAACCATTATAGTTTAAATGTTTGTGCAATATCAAAAGCGACAGGGAAATATAAACTAATTCTGGACATGATTCCCTTCATTATAGCTCTAATACCTTAATAAAAACATTAAGGAACTACCTATCAGTTATTCAGTTTCGAAGTCGAGAAGACAAGGCAAAATCATTAGAATTTCTAAACGAATGGTTGCGAACCTCGGAATAAATAACATTCCGAAGTGAGACCAGGTGCCCGGGGAGGGTAATTTGAAAAAGTCTCCATCTGCATATTTACTAGTACAGTCAGAATAATACGGAAGTGTCCCAACTCCTTCTCGATCGTTCTCAATGTTTTCTGCATAGAGAAAGAACCCCCATAGAAGATTTTCTATATAGAAAATTATCCCCCAGGGGGGAAGGTTCTCTATAACGAAAAGGTTCCCCCATTATAGAAAACCTTCCCCCAAATCCGGAAAGCCATACTGACTTTTGATATCGTTTATGGTTTGACATTCTACCTTCCAATAAACATAATAGATCAATGAAAAATTAAAAATAGTGCTATTTTGAATAGAATTTGAAATGTTTTCGAATATTCTTTAAAAGAGTTTAGTTCGACTTCAGGTTTTCTTCCACTTTATGTGTTTTTTTGAAAGGAGTCATATCCAGATCCTTGGCGCTTCAAGTGAAATGGAAACATCAATGTTAAACGTCTACAAATTCAATAGCATCATTTAAGAACCGATAAATTAGCAGTATGGACCAGACATGCACGTTTCGAGTACTTAACCCTCGTCAGTGATCCTCAATCTAAACAATGTTGTATTCCCAATGAGTGTGAAAATTATTGTGTTCAAAATTTATACATTAAGAAATTTGCGAATGCGTTGAAGAAACGATCAACCGAAGTTGATCGAACTCGGCTATATGTGCCTCGGGGACTCCTGGTCCACGAAATACTAATTCATCATATACAGATGTAAATGCAAAAACAAAAACAAAATCTTCACTTCTGTTTATGATTAAAGTATTAGATCAGATTTAAAGAAAAGTAGAACAGACAAAAAAGAAAACAAAATGTCTGATTTATTCCATCCATTATGCTACATCTTTCTGTAATTTTTGGACATAATTTTCAAAAGTCCTTGCAAATTTGTCATTGTTTCGATTGAGGATGACTGTCGAGGGTTAAGTTTCCGAAACGAAATCTTCAATTATTTATGGCGAGAGAAAAACGAGGAATCGTCAGAGTTCGAACTCACGACCTTAGGAATACGAGTAGGAAACCTTACCGACTGAACTGTCGAGGATTAACGTTTAATAGAGTAAAGTAGTTTTATATCCCTGCATTTACAAACTCTTCAGTATGGAAGGTGACAGCAAAGTATCCAAGTATGAATGTCTTCATATGTAATTTTGTTGATGATTTCCCTTCGGTTGAAGTATGGGAGAGTCAATGTCAATTAATTCCATGTCTTAATGCGTAAGATAAAGGTATTTTTTTTAAAGGCGGAGGAGAAAAATTTGCATTGATGTGTTTAAAAAAAGACTTACTGGTAATTAATTTACAAATTTGTTATGGGTTTTTTTAATTGCATGTACTTACATAAATAACCTGCATGTAAATTGCATAAGATAAAAAATTGAGAAAGATATTAATATCATTTTATTCATTCTATATATGAATTTTCATAACCAATATTAAATCTGTGTTAATGGATAATAAAGATGCCTACTTTATGTAAGCATTCTCACCAAGACATTAGAATATTTTGAAATGGTATTTCTGGATGTATGTTAATATCACCCTGACCATAAAAGTGAATACAAGGTTTCATTGATGTTTTATATTATTGTATCATATCGCTATGTACAATTTCTTTTTTGTTAAGGTTTCAATCTGAGCATGATAAAAAAGGAGGTAATCTCCAAATAGACCCGGTTATAATGAAACACAGAAAAAACCCTATGTGAAAAAGGAGGGGATCTTTAACAACACTCGGTTACATTCCCCCAGGCAAACCCCCAAAATCATCTAACGCAGGAACACACAGCAGATACTCACAAAAAGGGAAAGGAACACCAGCTTACACTATAGAAACATGAAACACAAAATACCACATATAAACCAACGAGACAAATGGGCAACCGGTGCCTACTAAGGACTTCTCTCTGCAGCACAAGATGTAGACGGTGTACATAGTTGTCTAGATTACGTGCGCACAACCCTCCCACATTTCTGATTATCCAATGGTCATCTGAAAGAACGCACAGTTGTGGTGAGAAATAACTTCATCATGACCATACAAATAATACAGCATGACGAATTGGCCCGAGGAACAAACAGATGACTATGTAAATGGATATAAAAATAGAGGACTTAAGATATACAGTCCGTGCTCTGCCGGCTATAGCGAGCTCATACATTTTTTCATCCGGGTAGTCCGACCTACATTCAGAGACTGACCTCTAAAGAGGTTTGGACAAGTCCCGTCATGGAGTCCTGTCGTCAAAGTCAGTCAGAGTGCAATTCCGAAGAATGCGCTGATACAAGACCCAATTTATAATCTCAGAGTAGAAAAATACAGCAAGAAAGGAGGGATCCCCAACAAGCCTCAGCTGCAGCACCAACAGCAACATACGAAACAAGTAAAAACACAGAGAAGACCCCACAGCAAGAGACAAGGAACATCAAACGAGACATCAAACATCGAACATAAAATACAACACATAAACCAACGAGACCCATGGGCAATCGATGCCGACTTAGGACGGCCATCAGCCACGTTAGTAACAGATTGTGTGGTTATCCTGGATTACGTGCGCACAACCCTCTCACTTTTCCGATTACCCAAAGATCTCGAAGAACGCACAATTGTTGTGTAAATAATCTCCTAACTGTAAGATGACCACACACAAACAAGACAGCACAACGCAAGGGCCCCAAGGAACACAGATGAATATGTAAATATATATAAGAATAGGGTAGGGGCGTACGAAATGCAGTCCGTGCTCTGCCGGCTGTAAAGGGCTTATGCATGTTATTACCCCTTTTGCTAGAAACGCAACTCGGTCTAGAAATGCCCTTTTATGATTCCCGTAGTTACATGTACAGCAAGGCAGAGTGCAATTATACAAATATGTGTCTCTCAATCTTTATAAAATTGAGGAATACACTGAAGGCAATATTGATAAAATACTCCCATATCGGAAGTTCGCTTCTTTTCATGTGGTGGAGGTTTTTGTTTATTTGCTTTGGTTCCTGTTTTATCCTGATTTTGTATGCCTTCGGTTTCTGATTTTCTGGATTATTGATTTTGTGCTGTTAACTGGGATATGGTCATTATCCATATTTGTCATACTATTGTATTGTTCTGTATTGTATGAGTCTTATTTACGTCAGGAAAAGTGATCAAATAAGAATATGTGCTTCTTCATTCACATTTTATCATTCAGTCATTATATTTCATTTGTGATATTTGACAGGTGTTAGTAGAAAACAGGATATCTTTTCTCTGCTTCGTTACATGTTATCACTTTCTTTGGGGGGGGGGTGTGGTTTGGTTGGGTTGGGTTGGGTTGGGTTGGGTCTTTGTTTTTTGTGTTTTTAAGAATTTGAGAAAACGATTTTTCCAACCATGACAATCGAATGGCGCCATCCATGATGGTGTACGTTATGCTTTGGAGCGGAATGACGTCATTTGATTATTCTGGTGGGAAAAACGTCCAACGTAGAGACAAAAGTGAACTAAGCGATCACAATCGTGAAATGGTCCTTACTGTTCTGCACTTTGATGTACAAGGACATAATACAGATCGTTTGATGTACAAGGACATAATACAGATCGTTTGAGGTACAAGGACATAATACAGATCGTTTGATGTACAAGGACATAATACAGATCGTTTGAGGTACAAGGACATAATACAGATCGTTTGAGGTACAAGGACATAATACAGATCGTTTGATGTACAAGGACATAATACAGATCGTTTGATGTACAAGGACATAATACAGATCGTTTGATGTACAAGGACATAATACAGATCGTTTGAGGTACAAGGACATAATACAGATCGTTTGATGTACAAGGACATAATACAGATCGTTTGAGGTACAAGGACATAATACAGATCGTTTGATGTACAAGGACATAATACAGATCGTTTGATGTACAAGGACATAATACAGATCGTTTGATGTACAAGGACATAATACAGATCGTTTGATGTACAAGGACATAATACAGATCGTTTGATGTACAAGGACATAATACAGATCGTTTGATGTACAAGGACATAATACAGATCGTTTGATGTACAAGGACATAATACAGATCGTTTGATGTACAAGGACATAATACAGATCGTTTGATGTACAAGGACATAATACAGATCGTTTGATGTACAAGGACATAATACAGATCGTTTGATGTACAAGGACATAATACAGATCGTTTGATGTACAAGGACATAATACAGATCGTTTGATGTACAAGGACATAATACAGATCGTTTGAGGTACAAGGACATAATACAGATCGTTTGATGTACAAGGACATAATACAGATCGTTTGAGGTACAAGGACATAATACAGATCGTTTGATGTACAAGGACATAATACAGATCGTTTGATGTACAAGGACATAATACAGATCGTTTGATGTACAAGGACATAATACAGATCGTTTGATGTACAAGGACATAATACAGATCGTTTGAGGTACAAGGACATAATACAGATCGTTTGAGGTACAAGGACATAATACAGATCGTTTGATGTACAAGGACATAATACAGATCGTTTGATGTACAAGGACATAATACAGATCGTTTAATGTACAAGGACATAATACAGATCGTTTGATGTACAAGGACATAATACAGATCGTTTGATGTACAAGGACATAATACAGATCGTTTGAGGTAAAAGGACATAATACAGATCGTTTGATGTACAAGGACATAATACAGATCGTTTGAGGTACAAGGACATAATACAGATCGTTTGATGTACAAGGACATAATACAGATCGTTTGAGGTACAAGGACATAATACAGATCGTTTGATGTACAAGGACATAATACAGATCGTTTGAGGTACAAGGACATATTACAGATCGTTTGAGGTACAAGGACATAATACAGATCGTTTGATGTACAAGGACATAATACAGATCGTTTGAGGTACAAGGACATAATACAGATCGTTTGATGTACAAGGACATAATACAGATCGTTTGAGGTACAAGGACATAATACAGATCGTTTGAGGTACAAGGACATAATACAGATCGTTTGATGTACAAGGACATAATACAGATCGTTTGATGTACAAGGACATAATACAGATCGTTTGATGTACAAGGACATAATACAGATCGTTTGAGGTACAAGGACATAATACAGATCGTTTGAGGTACAAGGACATAATACAGATCGTTTGATGTACAAGGACATAATACAGATCGTTTGATGTACAAGGACATAATACAGATCGTTTGATGTACAAGGACATAATACAGATCGTTTGATGTACAAGGACATAATACAGATCGTTTGATGTACAAGGACATAATACAGATCGTTTGATGTACAAGGACATAATACAGATCGTTTGATGTACAAGGACATAATACAGATCGTTTGATGTACAAGGACATAATACAGATCGTTTGAGGTACAAGGACATAATACAGATCGTTTGATGTACAAGGACATAATACAGATCGTTTGAGGTACAAGGACATAATACAGATCGTTTGATGTACAAGGACATAATACAGATCGTTTGAGGTACAAGGACATAATACAGATCGTTTGATGTACAAGGACATAATACAGATCGTTTGAGGTACAAGGACATAATACAGATCGTTTGAGGTACAAGGACATAATACAGATCGTTTGATGTACAAGGACATAATACAGATCGTTTGATGTACAAGGACATAATACAGATCGTTTGATGTACAAGGACATAATACAGATCGTTTGAGGTACAAGGACATAATACAGATCGTTTGAGGTACAAGGACATAATACAGATCGTTTGATGTACAAGGACATAATACAGATCGTTTGAGGTACAAGGACATAATACAGATCGTTTGATGTACAAGGACATAATACAGATCGTTTGATACCCAACAGGTTGCTCTATGTGCGCAAAATCTTAATGTACTTGAGGCAAGATGACGTTTATAGACAAGTCGTACGTCACACAAAATGATGATTCAAACCAGAGCAGACATCGAAGACGAAAAACAAATGTTTATTCATATGTATTTTTGGTACAATATGAATCAATTTACTTATAAAATCTAATAGTTCATTTATTGACATCAGAGTGCTTTCCAAGTGTAAGCACTTTTTCAGACAGAGTAGATTCAGTGCGAAGCCCTAGAGGGATTCGGGAGGAGATTTGTACACATTCCTAGGACAATTATCCAAATTAAAAATGACCCTTTTTACAATGTACGCACTTGGACATAACGAATGGATAAGATTCAAAACAATTTTTAATTTGTTTATTGTATAATTGATAGTAAAGCTGAAACTAAAGATCTGGAGGGTGGCGAAAGCATGATGATGATGATGATGATGTAATGCCAACGACGACGGCGGCGCCTTAAGAAATATTACTTAAATAAGAATATTTTTCACTGAAAATGTACCCTGAAACACTGAGACATCCAGGCTAAAATATTTTATTCTTCATATGAAGTGGTGATAACTACCGAGATTGTGAACTATTAATTCTTACAGATATATCATGGAAAATGAATCCCGTTGTTTTCGTGGTAACGGGAAAGTGGGAGGATTGTGCGCATGTAATCCGGATAACTACTCCTTTTGCTACGGGCCTAGAAGATGGACGTCCTCAGTTGGCACCGGTTGCCAATTGATCTTGTTGGTTATGTGTAGACTTCTGTGTTTGATATTTCCGTGGTTTTATTTTGGTGTTACATGTCCTTTTAGGTTACTTGTTGTGCATGTACACTTTCTGGGGGGTTGCATGGGGTGCTTTGCTGTTGTACATCAATCGAGTGTTGATGGAGATCCTCCCCTTTCTTTTCATGTTCTATAACCTTCGTGCACTGTCAGGTTTTAGAGTAAATGGTTGCTGCATATGGCGTGTATTACAGACCCCTTTAGGTACGAATAGTTTAGAATGTACATGGGGAAAGGTAACAGATATGCCGTCGTCGCACAAAGCAATTTATCGAATCAGACGAGACAGTGTAGACGGAAAACAAGGGTTAAATGAGATAATTATGTTAATTAATATTAATTTTATTTGCACTAATACACAAGAAAATATTAATTTGAAAAGATGTCAATATCTTCACATTCTCTGTCCTTTTTACCGGTATTTCATCAAAAATATTATAATACGATACTTTGCAATAGAATATTTTTCTTAAATGCTTTTGTTAGCTTTTTTAAAGTGTTCGTATGAAATAATGTCACTACCGTTTTCATTGTTTTCTGTTTAGCGTCCTTCTTCTGGTAGATTTTGAAGTAAAAATTAAATCAAATATCATTTCATAGTAATTGATTTTTGTTTTCATAAATTGTTTAATTCTCGTTGATTATGTTGTGAATATCAAGGTATCGGAATGCTACGTAGTCACATTTTAAGTAGATTTACACTTAGCCATGATTGCCACGATGAATATGATTCGTGAGAAAGCGCGGTACGTGGAATCGTGATGGTCGTAGGAAATCGGAGAGATCGTAGCAAAACATTTTATTCCTCCTTACAACATGGGAGAGCGTAATGGAGCAGAGTGAACGTAACGGAGCGTAGTAGAGCGTGACAGATCTTGACAAAGCGTTACAGATCGTAATGTCTAATCATTACCTTCTTGAAGAAAATTCCAAACAAATTTCCATGCACCAGATACGTGTTTCGAATATTGAATTATCATCAGTGAAGCTTCTAGCGGAGCCATCAAAAATCATTTCAGTATTGGTGAATTTAGAAACAAGTTCTCCTACGATCCATTACGATTTAATTTGCGCTCTTTGATTCAATCACACTGCGACATGTTTACCGCGATCATACCGATTGGCCCTTACGATCTGCGGCGTTCCGGTAAGTTCCGTCATGTTTTCCATGATGCAGCCCACGTTGTACAATATCTACAGGATAAGCATTATTATAGGACAACTTATTTCAAGAGTGTTTAAAATTCCAAACAATTGCTAGCATCTGAGGAAGCATAAAAAGAAGTATAGATAATCAGTCAGGTTTTGAATTATTAAGTGTAATCGAACTGTCATCGAACGAGTTAATATATATTCAAGCAGTTCACATCTTTGATTGCGAGTATTAATTTAACTCATTCAAGGACAGGTAATGCAATACCTCAATGATTATCAATACTTTTTTATTTTTCTTCAGATACTAGAAATGGTTAAGGATGTTAAAAAAATTGTTATCCAACAAAAATAGGTTGTTCTATAATGAATGTCATCCTAGGAATATTGAAATCGCAACGCATCTTGTAGAGCGTAGACTGCATCGTGGAAACCGTAACGAAACGCCGCTGACTGTGCGGGCCACTCGAGGTGATCGCAGTTAAATGTGTTGCATTGTGATTGAATCTTAACAAATCGTCAATGAGCGTTAGTGAAATCATGACCGATAATGGGAGAACGTGTTTTCTAAGTTTGCCAATATCTCCTACGATTTGACATCACAATCTGTTACGCTTTGTCAAGAGCTGTCACGCCCTACTACGTTCTATCGCGTTTGCTACGCTCATATACGATGTAATGATCAATCCGGACAATCAAAAATTTTGCCAAGATCTCTGCGATTTCAACACGTTCTCTCACGGTCCTCATGATTCAATCCCGCGGTCTCTCATGTCTTTCATGTTTCATGTTTCTATGGTGTGAGTTGGTCTCGTTGGTTTATGTCAGTATGTGTTGTCTTTCATTTTTCTATGGTGTGAGTTGGTGTCGTTGGTTTATGTTTGGCTTTTCATGTTTCTATGGTGTGAGTTGGTGTCGTTGGTTTATGTGTGGTCTTTCATGTTTCTATGGTGTGAGTTGGTATCGTTGGATTATGTGTGGTCTTTCATGTTTCTATAGTGTGAGTTGGTCTCGTTGGTTTATGTGTTGTCTTTCATGTTTCATGTTTTTATAGTGTGAGTTGGTGTCGTTGGTTTATGTGTGGTCTTTCATGTTACTATTGTGCGAGTTGGTGATCCTTGTCGTTTTTGCGTCTCCTTCTGTGGATGTCTGTCCTTTTTTTTCATCGGGTATTTTTGCGATTTTGCTGTAGGTGCTGCAACCTTCGTTGCTTGATACTGCAATCCTGTGGGTGTGTTCCGCTGTGCTCAGTGCAGGATAGTCTTGGTGGAGATATGCTTTCCCTATCCATTTAGCCATATGGTTTACGCAAACAATACCTTTCTATCATAAAACGGCAATCAAGTTTACGCAAGGTAAAATGTGCGTAAACTAACTGGAATCCTGAAGTTTCAATTGATTACGCAAGTTGCTGGCTTTCAGTTTTAGTTGCGGAAACTTGATGGAAATTACAAGATTACGCTTGTGTAATCCATTTGGAATTTGAGCGGGTAGTCGGGTTCCACAAAGCGTAAACTTGAGTTTCAGCGACGTAATCCTTGCGTAAACTATATGGAAACTTAAGGTCTCCGCAAAGTTTCCATATGGTTTACGCATTGCGTAAACTTGCTTTTTTTTATTCAAAATTTTGAAAAAGAGTCATATTGTTACTTTTTATCGTCAATAAGATTGATACTATGTTTTTATGTAGGACTTTCATACTGCGGTTCTTTGGAATTGATTTTCATCTTAATCGAGTACGACTTACCTGCAACTTTGAAAACTTGTCATTTTCGTCCTAAAATATCATCGAAACTTAAGGAGGTTAAACATCCTAACACCAACCCACCAATACCATTTCGGTCATAGATTTTATTTGGCAGTGCCACTAAATCGATCCTACAGGAACCGCGAACTCCTTGCAATGTAGGTAGAAAAAAAATTTAAAAATTCAAACTAGAGGGCGCTACAAAAACACATTTGGCTGTGTCTGAAAGTCACTTTGGCTTGAAGTACCACTGATGAGGACTTACTTTGGCTTGAAGTACCACTGATGAGGACTTACTTTGGCTTGAAGTACCACTGATGAGGACTTACTTTGGCTTGAAGTACCACTGATGAGGACTTACTTTGGCTTGAAGTACCACTGATGAGGACTTACTTTGGCTTGAAGTACCACTGATGAGGACTTACTTTGGCTTGAAGTACCACTGATGAGGACTTACTTTGGCTTGAAATACCACTGATGAGGACTTACTTTGGCTTGAAGTACCATTGATGAGGAATTACTTTGGCTTGAAGTACCACTGATGAGGACTTACTTTGGCTTGAAGTACCACTGATGAGGACTTACTTTGGCTTGAAGTACCACTGATGAGGACTTACTTTGGCTTGAAGTACCACTGATGAGGACTTACTTTGGCTTGAAATACCACTGATGAGGACTTACTTTGGCTTGAAGTACCACTGATGAGGACTTACTTTGGCTTGAAGTACCACTGATGAGGACTTACTTTGGCTTGAAGTACCACTGATGAGGACTTACTTTGGCTTGAAGTACCACTGATGAGGACTTACTTTGGCTTGAAGTACCACTGATGAGGACTTACTTTGGCTTGAAATACCACTGATGAGGACTTACTTTGGCTTGAAGTACCACTGATGAGGACTTACTTTGGCTTGAAGTACCACTGATGAGGACTTACTTTGCCAAACACGTGTCTGGTGCATTAATTTTGTTCAAGAAAATTACAAGTTAACTCACTTCCATAATCTTACAATGCAGAAATGATTACGACAGAACGGAAAAGGTACTTTCTCAAAGTGACCTTCAGGTGGATTGTTGAGGTCAATTTCGATTCCAGGCTTTACATTTTATCGAAAACTATAGTTTTGTTTTAATAGTAGCCAATTTTTACATGTATTTGCTTTTGATTTGAATGAGAGTATTGTTCGCCTTTTTCGCATGATTTTCTTAAATATGTAGGATGAGTCGTGACAATATAACATGTTACGGACATGCAAATATAGGTATATTTCTATGTCACGTAAGATGTCCTGAAGAGGATTTGTTCTGTTACGTTGAGAATAAAATGAAACGTGCACTAACTAATTACACAACCATTAGGGTTATCAAGTTCCTATTTAGCCTCAGCTAAATAGCATTTTCCAAAACTACATTATAAATACTTACGAAACGATAAGTCGGAAAACAAAGTCTTCTGTTATTCTTTCAAATTTCAATTGATAAGAAAAGATGGTTTTATAAGATCGATTGTGTAAAGAAAACCCAAAAAACGTCATGAATAGAATAAAAAGGAAAACGAACGTTCTCATGACTGATACCTAAGCATGAAGACATGGCGTTCGGTGGTAATTGTGGTGTTGTTCTCCTATTTGTCCTAACTTTGGCAGCATTGGCATTTTCACAAAGGGTGAGTTGAATAGATATTAACATACATCGATGATTTGAAATAACTGCTTCACATTCAGTAATATTCTAAGGTAGACTTTGATCTCGGATCTTAAGTGGTAATATTCTACCTTTATCAATTCTTATGAATTTCCATGCTTATCATTTTTTGTCTTTATTTCAAAAATTACTCTGTGACGTCGGGTTATCGATATAATTAGTTACCTAGTCATTTGGTGACCTTGTACAGGTTGATACCAGGTCACTAGGTTTTATACCGGGCGAGGCGAAGCCTTATAAAACCTAATGACCTGGTATTCGCCTCGCCCTGTAAAAAACATAGTGACCTGGTATCATCCCGTACCAGGTCACCAGATGACTAGGTAACGAATTTATCCCACAAATGACCTTTTTCGATAATGTTTATGAAGCGCTTGGACGTCATTTTCTTTTTACGCAACGGCGGCAACATGGAGGATAAAATTGTGACGTCACAAGGGATCTGGTATTAAAGGTAAGGCACACGGTAAACGATATACCACGTCTTCACGTGACCGTTATTAGCCAATCGTTATCCGGGATTTCCAGGCAAACTTGTCAGAGGTGGGGTAACATCTTATACATTGCTTTCACCAGGTATTGATATTGAATCGTTTAGGGAATGAAGCACCAATCAGTTATTCAGGAAAAAAGTTTCAAATTGCAATTTTAAAAAAATGTTCATGTGTCAAATCTGTTTTGAATCTTCTTTTAGAATAATGCTAAAATTTTAAAAGAAAACACGAGATATCAACTACAAAAAACTCCCTAAACTGGACCAAACACATCGCGTAAAACAAGAAAATAAAGTTATCACTACCCATTCTAATCAAGCATAAAATGGTTTTTCGTCGGGGATAAAATTGCTCATACTCATTCTTAATTAATCATTAGATGGTTTATCGATTGAGCATTGGAAAAGGGTATTTGATTGATGATCGTTTTTATTTGTTGGTTTATCTATATACGTCTAAAATCAGTGATTTAAACAAAAGAAAAAAGTTATTCTGCATTAGGTAAATCGTTTTACTTTGACATCTTGAACGTATTTTAGGAAGACTAAATGGAATATGATAAGATTAAGTACGACGACCTCAAAATCAGTCCTATCATAAATTCTTGTTCTTGGGGTGTTTCTTGTGAAAACGTAGCTTTTATACTGTAGCAGTATTTGAAAAAACCCAAATAAACGAATAACTCAAAAGTTCAATTCATATCAATTGTAACATTGTTTATTATTCTGGTGATACGTTAAGACTGACTGTCCTGAATGCAAAATTGATGATGAGGAAGAAACATTGAGCAAAAAGATGTAGGGACATTTCCAAAACAATATGCCATCAAAATTTCATTTTCCATTTTCGAGAAAATCAATGGATCTCCAACAACAATCGGTTGCAGCGCCAACAACAAAACCCCTAAACACCCACTTCAAAAACAATAAAGCAGAATGAGACAGAATGAGACGGAAATGGTACAATGAACGCAGAATCACATAGTTACATCAAACAAAAATGACTTCGCATAAACCTGAAAGAGATCAACGGGCAATCGGTGCCGACTTAGGACGGCCATCTGCCACGCCAGTAGCAGACGGCGTGATTATCCTGGATTATGTGTGCACAACCCTCCCACTGCTCCGATTACCCAGAGGACTCGAAGAACGTACATTTCGTGAAAAGGAAAGAGTTTAGAATTCATGTGATATACATCTAACCTGAAGTCATAAAATGAAATGAAGTGATCGCGATAGACACTTTTTCTAAACTTCTAATTTATTCATTTTTTATTTTGGTTTGACTAATCGCCGACAGAAGCCGGCGATTTATATTGATGGTTTTGCATTCTTTTCACGATCTCGAAATATCTCTGCTTTATAACGCTACGTATGAAAATAAGAGGTAATAAAAATGGACGATTCTGAGTTGGCACCAGCTTTTCCTATAGCGTATGGTAAAAGTGGGGCACCACTTGACTGAAACGAGCACTGATCTCGAGTTCGCACCCCGTTTTCATATACGTTTGATTGGTAAAGTCAAGATATTGCCATCTAATGCCATACATTTTTAAGCGTTTTAAAATAGCTTTGAATGTAAATGTTTTGGAATTTAAACATTCCATGCTTGGATTCTAGCTACTTATGAGTAATGACAGGTATTTTTTGTACTTGAATTCCTCTTGCGAACTATGTTTGCAACAATAGTTTTTGTTTTCCATTTTGCAAGGCGTTATATGCTTTTCGGTTTATGGTTATCAGAAAATTAAAGTGTTCCAACTCGTTATCTTATTGAATAAAAATTCAAACAAATTTGAACGCACCAGACACGTGTTTCGGATAGTAAATCCTCATCAGTGGTACTTTAAGCCAAAGTGGATTCAGAAGAGTGAAATAGGTTTTTATTTATATATAGTTGTATCTATATGGTCGTCCTTCCCATCTCAGAAAGAAGGGAGGGTATCTTCAACTAGACCCTGTTGCAGCATCAACAGCAAAACACCAAAACACCCGATGCAAAAACACAAAGACGAGCAAACTATGAGACAGAAAAGAGACATACGAAATATAAACATCAAGCACAAAAGACTACAAATAAACCAACGAGGAAGTTTCCCTAAAGACACTCCTGTCCCGTCATGCTTCATGGACCCCTTCACGACAAAAGATGAGCCAACGTGAGGTTTCAATATCAGTAGTATAACCCCGGGCACCTGGTCTCACTTCGGAATGTTGTTCATTCCGGGGTTTGCAACAGAACCTATGGGAATTCTCACGACTTGGCCTTGCCTTCTCGACTTTGAGACTGAAAAACTGTTATGTACTTCTTTGATGTTTAGTGCTTGATAACGATGAACGTTGAAAATTAAATAAAATTTTATGTCGCCCGAAAAATTAACCTGAATTTCAGAGTGTCGACCTTACCAGTCAAATGATCCAACTGTCAATTTATTTGTTTGTCTGATACGTCAGCGACTAGTGTCCTGCTAACGCTACTGGAAAACTCACTAAAGCTTTACAGACTACACGTGGACATACATTCAAATTTTGATAAGTTCAAAATGTCTTTTTTTTTCTTAATTCCAATTTTCAAACCGACCAATCAATGCATTCGCAAATATGAATTCTCTTTTTTTTAAACGAAATATACATCCAGTTGCGAAGCAAGAACTCAATGCCTACAGCCAAAGATGTATACAATATGATCCTCATATTTATAAACAATTTCTCTCTACTCCTTGCTATACCTTTTTAGGGGGGGGGGCTCTTCTAAATGTGTAAAATTCTGATTCCTTTTGTTTACTTCTGCTCTGATCAATGCCTCTACAATTCTCAAAAAAAATTATAGGAAATAGCAAATCAGGCAGCTTGATCAATTATTCTAGATCCTATGGTTCTTTTTAATAGTGATTCCTTTTACTGATCCAATGCTCTAATAATGCTAGTCCACGCAATGTAGCTTCTGATTAATATCCATATTCATAACAAAAATACACATAAGTACCACTAAGGTACCTTTTGATAGACACATTTTTAACAATCTGAGTCGCTTGAAAGAAGTTTTGTTTAGGTCATTTATTAATACGGCATCATGTTAAACGTCTTCAAGTGCAATAGCATCATTCAATAGCAGATAAATCTGAAGCATAGACAAGACATAATAGTTTTTGCTATTTAGAAAACTCGTTATTTCATCCAAAAACTAACATCAAAACTAAAGGAGGTTAACATCCTAGCACCATCCCTCCAATGCTATTTTTGGACATACATTTGATCAAACTTTGCTACTGAGTCGACCCTACAGGAAATTTGGGACGACACACTTTTTGCAAAATACATAAATTGAAATTCAGAAAATTAAACTAGAGGGCGCTACCGAAATGAATTTTGGCTGTGTCTGAAAATCACTTTGGCTGGAAGCATCATTGATGAAGATTTACTTACCGAAACACGTGTTTGGTGCATTGAAATTGGTTTTAAATTTACTTTTGGAGGGTAAAAGAAAGGAAGGCATCTCCAATAACACTCCGTTGTAGCACAGGAAAACCCCAAAACACCCATTGTAAAGAGTTGGATCACTTCCATCATATAAATACTATGATGATTTCATGCATTTCAGACTGATCGATGGTGGAAGACAAGAATACCTGGATATATACGTCCCGTGAATGAAAAATCACGAAATTACACGAAACATGCAACCATTAAGGTCTACTCTAAAGAACATCCAACTGGGTCGGGATACCAGAATGCAACATCTATGAAGTTTGGGGTAAGTGCAGTGTTTCGAAGCAAAGTACAGTAAACGAATATTGAGTCTTTTCGCAAAACAGTGTTATTTCCCATTTGAGGCGGTATCTAACGTCAAACCATTATGACGGCAAAAATTATTATGGTAACGTCAATTTGGTATCATCAATTCCAAAATTTAGACGGGTTTCCATAGAATTTTTTGGTGTCACAATAAGTCTACATCAGATATCGTCCCAAACGGGAACATAGCACTGGTTTTCGAAAATCACGAATACGGACCGTGAGGTAAGCAGATTGTGACCTGCGTACTAAGGCTTATATGTTAGACAGTTTTAGTTTCGTTTGCAAGTCATACCATTTCAAATGTTTGAGGGAGGAACTAGGATTACATTCAGCACCTGGAAATCCAACACTTACAAACTTATCTGTATCTGAAATACATGACAACCACAAATATGTTCTTGAGTCCTTCAGTCGGTATTCATACTGATGACTCCGTTCCTGAACTATCTTATATCTACTGGATTCCAAAAATGCACAAAAGTCCTTGCATACACCGATTCATTGCCGGTTCATCCAGGTGCTTCACAAAACATCTTTCCATTTTGCTTGCGGAAATATTTACTCACATCAAACAAGGTCTTCAAGACATCATATTCCAGAAACGGAATCAATCAGAAATTCAAGGAACTTTTGGAAAATTTAAAAGCCACCAATTTCAATCATATTACCAGCATAAAACCTTTCGACTTCTCCACGCTTTACTCTACCATTCCACACTAAAAGCTAAAAAAAAAACTGGCCAATATTATTCGCAATACCTTTCTTTCAAAAATTGGAACAGGGGATACAAATACCTTGTCATAGGGCAGCAGGATACTTATTTCGTGAAGGAACACTGATTCAAACAAAAAGTATACCAAAGACAATATCATCCGGTTGCTTGGGTTTTTGATTGACAACATTTTTGTGGTATTTGAAGGAACTGCATTCCAGCAAATAGTTGGCATCCCCATGGGTACCAATTGCGTCCCACTGCTTGCGGACTTATTTTCATATTCATACGAAGCTGACTTCATCCATTCATTGCTCTCGAATGGGCGAAAGCACCTCGCATCTCAGTTCAATTTTATCTTCAGATACATAGATGACGTAATGTCCATCAATAATCCGAACTTTAAGGATCATCTACATGAAATCTATCCTCATGAACTAGATCATGAACTAGAGATCAAGGAAACAACCGAGAGCGACAGATCCGCTTCGTACTTGGATAAACTTCTAACTTTCGACGCAAACGGCCATTTGTACACCTCACTGTAAGACAAGCGTGATGGATGATTTCAGCTTCCACATAACTCACTTCACTTCACACACAACAAAGGAGGGGGTCTCCAACAACACCAGGTTGTAGCACCCACAGCAAAACCCCAAAACACTCAGTGCAAAAACACAAAGCAGACAAGCACGGAAAGAGACGCATAAGGGACAAGGAACGTCAACGCACAACACAGAAACATCAAACACAAAGGACTACACATAAACCAACGAGACCAATGGGCAACCGGTGCCGACCCAGGACGGTCATCTGCCACGGAAAAAGCAGAAGGTATGGTTATCCTGGATTACGTGCACACAACCCTCCCACTTTTCCGAAAAAGTGGTTTCCTGAAAAGGTCTCGAAGAACGTACAATTGTGGTGTAAAACAACTTCCTCACTGTCAAATGGCCACACACAAACAAGACCGCAAAACACAGGGGCCCAAGCAACACAGATGAATATGTAAATGGTCATAAAAAGATGGCGTACGTAATACAATCCGTGCTCTGCCGCCGCGAGCTCATGTATGTTATCACCCGAGGAGTCCGACTGACATTCAGAGAGGACAGGTGGTCGGGCCCTGTCTTCTCTAAAGAGGTTTGGACAGGGCCCGTCATGGAGTCCCGTCGTCACAGTCAGTCAGAGTGCAAGTTTTAAGAATGCGCTTGTACAAGACAGTAGATTGGTCAAGTACCAAGCCTAGTGTCCGTCTGGTGACATTAGGATCATATCCACGGTATAAAAGGCGTTTGATGATTCTGACGCATTTTCGATAGTGATGTTGTCTATCTTTGATCCTTCTTATCTTGTTAATAATGTCACCATTAAATGCAGGTTGTGAAATACCCAAAGTAATATACTCTGTTGCCTGTATTGGTCCGAATTTCAGATGAAGTTGACAATAATTTTTATAAAATTTCCAGAAAGTCTTTACTAGTTTGTGAAAGCGAAAACCTTGTCCTAAAAGTTTCTTGGTAATTTGTAAATTTCTACTATGAAAATCCAAAACATCAGTACATGCTCTAGCATACCGGTTGAGCTGTGAAATATAGATACCATCATGACCATAGGACGGTAATCTAGGAACATCACCGTTAAGCCAGAGGAAATTTACTATGTTAAATCCAAAATCATCTCTTTTGCCATACACACTTGTATGGATCTCTCCATTAACCATTTTGATATTAAGGTCCAAAAATGGTGTTTCTGTGTTTGAAACGTTTGCCTTGTTTAGAATCAATTCTTGTGGATAAATAACATTTTTATACTTTTCAAAAACAGGAGTGTCGATAGTAAGAATATCATTCAGGTACCTAGAAGTACCAATGTAAGCATTTCACATCATCGTGATGTATGATTTGTAATCTGTGGCGGAAAAGAAACCCTTCGATTCAGAAGTACAAATATAAGTTTTCCCCTCTCAATCAAAACACCATTTAATGAGTTTGGACAGTCGAGCATTTATTTTGTCGTGAGGAAGCGTTGTGTACATATTAGAAAAGTCGTATGAAGATATCGTATTTGCTTCAAAATTTCTTGATTTCATTTTGTAAATCACATTCCCTGAATTTTTAATAGACCAAAAGAAGTTTGCGCCATTCCTGACAATTTCACAGTATTTTGCCACGTGTTCCTTTATAGCCGTGAGTGCTGACGTCAGATTTCTAGACAAAATTGTTGTTGAGCAGTTCCTAGAATTAGCAATGTATCGAAAATTGTAAGGAGACTTGTGAAGTTTTGGTATACAGTAAAGGTAGGGTTTATAGTCTCGTTCGTTCGCCTGAACCTCACGCGACTTCTACAATCACCTCCCTAGCGAGACCTGTGCAGTCCAGTGCATTCTCAGCTCCCTTGGAGTATACAAGCAGAGCTGCCGTTTAGGCGCTAATGCTTTTCATTCACATTACAAGCTCGTCTCATGTGCCAGGTACCCAGTTTACTCCTGGGTGAAGAGAGTGCAACGTAGTGTAAAGTAACTTGCCCAAGGTAACAATGGCTTTGCAATGATCGGCGACGATGAGATTCGAACCCACGACCTATGGGTTCGTAGTCCACCGCGCTAACCACTACGCTACCAGCACTACAATACAGTATATTGTAGGGAAGTCCAATTTAGAAATAGGGATGTTAAAAGAAGAAATTTCACTGTTATGTTTGTTCAAAATATTGGGAACACTTTCGTTGCTTTCGATATAAGTATTAGTAGAGGAAAGTTCCGAAACTAAAGTTGATGTGTAGTAGCGTTTTCAAATAATTATGGTGTTGTTGGCTGCTTTGTCTGCAGGCGCGAATACATATTCTCATGTAAATTACGTAACTTGGATCTGAAATATCTTTCAGATTTAGAAATTGGATTTTCAAATTTAAAAAGATGAGGATTTTTGTGGTAGTTATCTATTCGAATATCGGTAATATCCAAAATGAGGTTTTTCCACTCATTCAGAGTATGCGATTCGACTCCTTCTGATTTACACCATCGTTTGGTATAGTTATCTAAAGCTTCCTCAAGCACTTCGCGACATTTAATAAAATCTATCTTGGATGGGATTCTATATTTAGGTCCTTTTTTGAGAAGACCACGGAGCTGCATGTCTTTGATAATTGAAAAGTCACTTGTAATAATATGACCAGCTGGTTTATATAGATATTCAGACGTTGCACATTCTCAAGAAGCAGGACATGATTCAAGAATTTTAGGATCTTGTGTGACTTTGTTGTAGTTAAAAACGAAATTTCGAATAGGTCTCTTATATTTGTAACAAATAAAAGGAGGTTATAAATTTTCAAAATATTGAGGAATGGCACTTTGTACGCGATGATCCCGAAAAATATTAGAGATGTTCAGAAGATCAAATCCTTTGTTAATAAATGGAATTTTAATGAATCGTCTTTTAGGGGGGGTGTTTTTAACCTAAGGATATAGTTTATTTTGTGCGAATGCAACAATGATGTTTAGCCTGAATCAGTCAGTGTTTCTTAAGAATGCAACCAGTGCTTCATCCAAGATAGATTTTAATTGAACTGCTGGAACTGAAGAGAGAGCATGTAGCAGTTCATGTCCGCCGCCGTTGCGTGCAATGATCAGTAGATCTTTGAGGGTACGATGTACTCTATCTAGCTCTTTTTCTGAGTTTTTTGTTTCGCCTTTTATCGTGAGACCTATGCTTCCTTTTAGTGTTAGGGCGGATTGAAAAAAAAAAACATTAATATTTGAAGAGATCGAAGAAATGTTTCCTTGTCCATAAATCTGATCGTTTAGACCAAGGGGGTACGCAGTTTGCAGTTGGGTTATCCAGGCAAGTTCAGCTTGTAAGCGGCGTTTTTAGTTTCAGTTTTACTTTAATTTTTAAGTTTTGGGAATGACTGAACTGGAGTAATTGTTATATCCGAAACTGAATGATTGTATTTAACGAAGTGATTATATAGGAAATTTCTTTGTTTTTTCTGACGCGAGTTTCTTATCTGAAACGATATGACTTCGAAAACGAGATTTTAAGGCCTGGCCTGTTTCCCCTACATATTGGGCGCCACATCCCTTGGCGTGTCATGTAATGACATAGATGACATCTTGATACGATCAATCAATGTCCTTATCAATCTCGATTTTAAAGGTCTGCCCATTAACACTAGATTTAATTGTGGAATTGCAATTGATGAGCGGACACATACCGCATCTTTTCCCATTGCACCTGCAAATGGTTGAGAACCCTCTATGTTCGTTGTTAAATGTAGAGCCTGCAGATGGAGAAGTGGGTGCAATACGTCTACGGGGTTTTAGGGGATCTCCAACATTGCGTCTTCTCTTACTTATGGCGGTTTTGTTTCCCAGCTCATACGGTACTCGATGTTCTAAATATGACGATTTCATCGTTAGAGCCAGTCAACTTGAAAGTAAGCTACTCGTTCAGGGTTATATTGCACAACAGATGAAATCATCTTTGATAAAGTTCTTCGGTCGCTACGGGGATGTAATAAAAGCATATCAGATCCCCCTTTTCAGAATGATCAGTGCCATTCTTGATTGTGATTGGCTGTCATCATCACCAAACAAGACTTACCTGAATTAACACCAAAATGTACATCGAGACCGAATTTGACAAGTTTCCATGGAGCTGTTGCGACGGGTGTTGCATGCAATCAGAAGACGCTGATTCTCATAGGCACCTGGTCCCACTTTGGATTTTTTTCATTCCGAGGTTCGCGACCGTTCCTATGGAAATTCTAATGATTTTGCCTTGCCTTCTCGACTTCGAGATTGAATAACACATGGGTACTTAAAGTTTATATGCTTTATTCCTTAAATCACAGAGACAACAAGAGTTACAACTCGATGTTATTGAGACGTCTTATTTGGATGAACTGTTACAGTCCATCCTTTTAAACAGTAGTCCAGTACGTTACCTAGAGATAGATCAGTCATTAAACATACTGAACTATCAGTACCTGCACTACCGGAACTACTACACCCTTCCCTCCTTTCTTTGAAGCGCGATGGTGTATCCCGCAGAATCGTCACTCATCAACCCTTTTCACAAGGTTCTGCGGAATCCTGAGCAGATTGAGCTGACCCACACTCACCAATTTTTCACCTCGTCGCCAATGAAGTAGATGCATGTACCCAACCAGGACTCGAAGCCCTGCTATCCGTAGCAGGTAGTCCAATACAACACCGAGTGAGCCAAAGGAACATCCCGGTAGCTCAGTCATTGAACATACTGAACTATCGGCACTACCTACTTATTTGGCTAGTCAATCGATACTTTCAAATATCTTGATAATGGTACTTTCAGGTAAAATCTAAAAGCAATGAGTTTTTTAGGAGTCAATAAATTGATATGGAGATTCGAGTGATATTTTCATCATTTTTTTTTTTTACATTAACCAATGGATACAATATATTTTACACAAACATGACAGTGACAATAGTTTACATTGTATACATCGTAGTGCTGGTGGCGTAGTAGTTAGCACGGTGGAATATGTAATCGTAGGTCGTGTGTTCGAATCTCACCGTCGCCGGTCATTGCAAAACCAGTTTAACCTTGGCCAAGTTACTTTACACTACGTTGCACTCTCTCCATCCAGAAGTAAACCGGGTACCTAGTACATGCGGCAATCTTGATACTAGGCACATGAGACGAGCTGGCAATACGAATGAAAAGCATTAGCACCTAAACGGCAGCTCTGCTTGTATACTCCCGAGAATGCACTGGATTGTACAGTTCTCGCCAGGGATGTAATTGTAGAAGTAGCATTAGGCTCAGACAAACGAGACTATAAACCCCTAATTTTACATTTTACATCCCTCAGGTATTCCAGAATACTTTTATTCTTAACGAAATCCTTGTTTACATTACAGGATACTTGGGCAATGAAAGTCTTCAAGATTCCCAACGCAGGTAATGCAAAAAGACGTGCATGTTTTATAACCAGAGATCTGACGATCGTTCCCAACGCAGTCATCCTCGACCAGTTGATAAAGAGGAACGTATCAATGGTAAGATTACAACTCAGTCAAGGTATTGTTACACGACGTAATTATAGAGGCAAAATTTTACTGTCTGAACGAGTTGCAACAACTCTCACTCGAACACGGTGCAACTATGATAGCACATATTTTGATTCAAACTCAAACTTTTTAAGCCAAAATACGACAAACGAAATGATAATTGAATGGAAAAAAGTCGTTTATTTTAAGATTTACAGTACGATTGCAAGCCATTTTAATGGATACTTTATTGTTGGTGTCAATTATAACTACTTGCCGATATCTAGTTATAGAATAACTGTCCTTTGGAATGTGATAATACTGTGATAACCTACAATGGATCCAGGAATTATGTTTCATAATGCCCGAAAGCTTTATATATATACATGCAAGTTTTTCATGCTTAACTGACGTTTAATAGATTTAAAACTCCGTTGCTAAAGCTCTGGTACTACGTACCGTCAAAGTTCAATTTAAGCCAAGTTACAATGATGTCATAGTTCAAATCGAGACACCGGTGTTATACTCCTTTCATCACAGTGTAAATTCTATATAAATGAATGGGCATATGTAAATATAAGCAACTAATTGTATCTGATTTGAATGCATCGAAGAATAGATCACTTACCGAAATTCATAATGGCAGACAAAATGACGAAAATGTCCGAGGTGGGCAATTTTTGCGCACTTTTTCATTGTTACGTCTCAATGGAATTATGTCTGTTGATAGTGACGTCATAATGATCTTACAACGCCAAAAGAAGCTGAATCGGACAATTTGCGCTTTCTAACATGATCGAAAAATGGACAATTGCTTTGACAAATTGTTATCCATAAAGTCATCAGTGGCGTAGTTTGACCAAAAGAGGTATGATGGTCAGATTGCGACCGCAAGCTGAGGGCATTATCAGCGAAGGTTTCTAAATGCAAGGCTTAGCCTTCGATAGCTCAACAAAATTATTCTTGATAGAAAAAAAAAACATTGCAAATAAGTACGGACTACAGAAATTTATGGTGAAAAAGGCGATGCTTTAACATACAAGCATATATGGTAGCTACGCCACTGGTCATAATTTAAATTTGAATTATAAAGCAGCGGTTACCCCATTTTTGACAATAAAAGACAGAAAGATTGATTTTCTTTCCTATTATCTTTAGTTTATTTTTCAAATGGCATATTTTTTTTTAGAAGTTTGGAAGTTTTAGCTATAGGGAGTCTTCTTAAATTATGTGATGCTTTACTATCTTACAATGAAATAAGTTTCATCCAGTTAACGTTAATACAAATGCATATGTTTTGGTCACAGAGTCTGAAAAAAAATTGCGCTTAACTCAAACACCATACTTTAAATGTTTAAAAAGTCTTACATTACATTTTAAAGAATAATGATACGATTCAAAATAATTAAGGAAAAAATCCTGAAATGGAAATTTGAAAAATATCAGATTTGTCTCAAATTGAGAGCACAAAATTTGTGCTGAGCACTGCAAAGTTTATCAGCCTGGTGCTTTCATTCAATATCATTCTGCACTATTTGCGAACTTTTAATGACAAATTTCCCAAATTTCCTTCTTTTTTCTTCTGTGATATTGGTGATATAAAAAGAGTATTTTTATGAAATAATGTATCGATGAAATTCATAATATCGATTTAACTTTTTGTGTTTTAGATTTTCTCCTTTAGTGTATATTTTGATTTATGAACATGAATATGTGTGTGCGTGTTTCTTTACAGATAATCGACAAAACAAACCCTTTTGACCTGTATGTTAATAGCAAACTTACTCTCGCCCAACTAGAGCAAGGTTATATGAATCATGGTAGATTTCTTTACCACTGCAAAAATGCTGTCGACCAAGCTGGTGTGTACACTTTAAGTAAACACAAGAATATACTACCTGGTAAGTAAAGCGTTATACTGTCAGTATTGAGTCTGTATTTCAGCTTTGTTTTAAACTTGAACCCTTCTAGTCCCGACCTCTTTGGCGAACAAGAAACTTTAACATTGAACCTTCATAACCTTGACTTTAGCCTGTTTTACGAACAAGACACTTTGACATTGAACCTTCATAACATTGACTTAAGCCTGTTTTACAAACAAGACACTTTGACACTGAACTTTCATAATCTTGACTTTAGCCTGTTTTACAAACAAGAAACTTTAACATTGAACCTTTATAACCTTAACTTTAGCCTGTTTTACAAACAAGAACATTTGACATTGAACCTTCATAACCTTGACTTTAGCCTCGTTTAAAAACAAGACACTTTGACATTGCATCTTCATAACCTTTAATTTAGCCTGTTTTACAAACAAGACACTTTGACATTTCATCTTCATAACCTTTACTTTAGCCTGTTTTACAAACAAGACACTTTAACATTGAACCTTCATAACCTTTACTTTCGCCTCGTTTAAAAACAAGACACTTTGACATGAACCTTCGTAACCTTCACTTTAGCCTCTTTTAAAAACAAGACACTTTAACATTGAACCTTCATAACCTTTACTTTCGCGTGTTTTACGAGCAAGACACTTTGACATTGCATCTTCATAACCTTAACTTTAGCCTGTTACACAAACAAGACACTTTGACGTTGAACCTCCATAACCTTGACTTTCGCCTGTTATACAAATAAGACACTTCGACAAACTCCTAATCACCCAATGCAAAAACACAGAGCAGACATCCACAGAAAGAGACGCAAAAGGGACAAGGAAAATTAACTCACGCCATAGAAACATGAAACACACATAAACCAACGAGACCAGTGAGCCGACTTGTTGAAGTAAACAACACAGTCCAATTCGTTCGCAAGAAAGGAGGAGATCTCCAACAAGACTAGAATGCAGCACCCACGACTAATTATCAAAACATCAAACAAAGGGGAGAGAAGCATGGCAAAAGAGGTAAAAGGGACACAAAAGATGAAGCACGACATAGGAGCACCAAACACAAAACGCTACATCTAAACGAACGAAACACAAACACAAAAGATTACATATAAACCAACGGAGCACCAAACCATAAACACTACATATAAAACAACATAACACCAAACACAAAACACTACATAAAACAACATAACACCAAACACAGAGCATTACATATAAACCATCGGAACACCAAACACAAAGCACTACATATAAACCATCGGAACACCAAACATAAACCACTACATTTAAACCATCAGAACACTAAAAGCAAAACACTACATATAAGCCATCAGAACACCAAGCACAAAGCACTACATATAAACCATCAGAACACCAAACATAAAACACTTCATATAAACCATCAGAACACCAAACACAAAACACAACATATAAACCATCAGAACACCAAACACAAAACACAACATATAAACCATCAGAACACCAAACCCAAAACATTACATATAAAACATCAGAACACCAAACACAAAACACTACATATAAACCATCAGAACACCAAACACAAAACATTACATATAAACCATCAGAACACCAAACACAAAACATTACATATAAACCATCAGAACACCAAACACAAACACTACATATAAACCATCAGAACACCAAACACAAAAACTACATATAAACCATCAGAACACCAAACACAAAACACTACATATGAACCATCAGAACACCAACCACAAAACACTACATATAAACCATCAGAACACCAAACATAAAACATTACATATAAACCATCAGAACACCAACCACAAAACACAACATATAAACCATCAGAACACCAAACACAAAACATTACATATAAACCATCAGAACACCAAACATAAAACATTACATATAAACAATCAGAACACCAAACACAAAACACTACATATAAACCATCAGAACACCAAACACAAAACACTACATATGAATCATCAGAACACCAAACATAAAACATTACATATAAACCATCAGAACACCAAACATAAAACATTTGATATAAACCATCAGAACACCAAACACAAAACACTACATATAAACCATCAGAACACCAAACAAAAAACACTACATATGAATCATCAGAACACCAAACATAAAACATTACATATAAACCATCAGAACACCAAACACAAAACACTACATATAAACCATCAGAACACCAAACACAAAACATTACATATAAACCATCAGAACACCAAACACAAAACATTACATATAAACCATCAGAACACCAAATAAAAAACACTACATATAAACCATCAGAACACCAAACACAAAACACTACATATAAACCATCAGAACACCAACCACAAAACACTACATATAAAACATCAGAACACCAAACACAAAACACTACATATAAACCATCAGAACACCAAACATAAAACATTACATATAAACCATCAGAACACCAAACACAAAACACTACATTTAAACCATCAGAACACCAAACACAAAACACTACATATAAACCATCAGAACACCAACCACAAAACACTACATATAAAACATCAGAACACCAAACACAAAACACTACATATAAACCATCAGAACACTAAACACAAAACACTACATATAAACCATCAGAACACCAAACACAAACACTACATATAAACCATCAGAACACCAAACACAAAACACTACATATAAACCATCAGAACACCAACCACAAAACACTACATATAAACCATCAGAACACCAAACACAAACACTACATATAAACCATCAGAGCACCAAACACAAAACAATACATATATACCATCGGAACGCCAAACACAAAACACTACATATAAACCATCAGAACACCAAGCACAAAACAATACATATATACCATCGGAACGCCAAACACAAAACATTACATATAAACCAACAAAACCAATTGGCATCGGAACAACTAACACAAAACACTAAATATAAACCAACGAAACCAATTGGCAATCGGAAATTGGAAACTTATATTTCAATAATCTTGTATAGAGGGATTTTTTTTATTTAACAGGTTACTACAAAGCTGAACCTTTGAACGTGCTAGGGCCAATACCAGTTGATCCAAAGGATTATCCTAAATCTCAACATGTTCGAATCCACTTACTGAACACTATGGATCTTACTGAGGGCTTTGATAAGACATGGCCACGACAGCCAAGAATTTGAGACCTTGTATTTGTAAAATCTCCTTAAACAACTCTTATCTTTATAATTCGTTCTATTGAATAAAATACCACTAAATATTAAATGCTATAAGCTTTCCTTGTGACTCATTCCTTGTCGTTTTATGAATGGAAGAGGTCTCCAACAGAACTCTATTGCTTCAACAAGAAAACAGTAAAAGCATCGACGGACCCCTAACAATATTAAACGTCTTCAAATTCCATAGCATAATTTAAGAATAGATAAAATTTCAGCATGAACCAGACATTCACGTTTCGGGTACTTAACCCTCGTTAGTGATCCTAGCTAGAGGTGGGACAAGGTGCCCAGGAGGAGAAAGCATCCCCTGACACACCGAAACAGCCACATGAGTGGACGACCTCAACACGCGTTTGTAGTAAATATTCCTGGCAAATTTTCGTCAACTAGACATATAGCTCTTCTAATGGATTTTATTCACATAAAGAAAGCGAAGGAGATCTCCAGTCCATCGCCGTAGTAGTGATCACAGCGGAACACACAAATGAAACAGAAAAAGAGTGAAAGCACGTAAAAGGTAAAGGTACAGCAGCCTGTTTTACAAAAATACTTACGAACAAGTTAAGGAAGTTTTTTTAACTTTTGATCGATTAGTATTTCATATAAGCTTAAAATTGCGATCTTTGTCTTCTGAATTTATATTTAATATGTAGAGAGAATTTAAGAAATCATAATATCATCCAAATTGAAAAACATTTTAAGGTTTTATTTGATTATGAAAGTTACGAAAATTCCTAAAATTTTTCGTTAGATTTTTTGTGAAACTGGACACTGTGCATGTCTCGTATCGCTTTCAAGAGCCTCACGCCACTTGTACATTACCAGACCCTGGCGAGACCTATTTAGTCATATAACTTCTCTACTCCCTTTGAAGTATGCAGCAGAGCTGCTGTTTTGGCGCTAATGCAGGTAATTCACATAGCATTATTAAATGACACAGATTGGTCACATGTGAAGAAGGAGATAATTGTAGATAGTGTCACTGAAACAATCAAACACATGAATTATATTGGTTCAAATGAACAACTTAAATCAAATATTATGACTTTGGATTATGGTCTCTGAAATAAGTAAAAGATAAACAAACGAATTGCAACAAATTGTTAGGCAAAGTGAAGTCTATCTTATCTATGACATAAGAGGGCTGATTGATATGTTGTGAGCCTCTGGTTTTTTTTTTGGGGGGGGGGGAGGGGGATTGCAGAAGCTATTGTGCTGATAGATTATCTCCAAAAAGGACTAACAATCAATAGCACATACTATGCTTCAGTTCTGAAACAGTTACGGGAAAATATCAAACTTAAGCGCTGCGGAAAGCTTACCAGTTAAAGGTGTGTTGTTCCATCATCCATTCAACAGACAGTGATATGTTTGAGATTTTCGTTTAAGGAATGACCTTGAACATTGACCTTCTGATCTCAAAAAGAAGAGGCATCATTTTTAGATTACAGATAAATTATGTTCAAAATTGGAAAGCTTTACCTTCACAACTATTTGAAAAATGCATAAACTTGAAGTCCTTACCTTAAAGAGTGTAAGTAAAATTCTCCCCTAACAATGATTATAAATCGCTATCATTAAATCGTGCTACAACCTTAGTCTTGATAAACAAATCGACGGATGGACGGACAAACAAAATGAGGTTTTACCTCAATGATGTGGCAAATCTCTTGAGGATTCTGCTGAGTATTCCTTAAACCATTGTCACATAATGATGAAATGTCTCACCATAATATAACCGGGGTGTTTTGCGTTGGGGGGGGGGGGAAAGGTCGGCTGTCCGGCTACATGGGGAATAACATAACTATACAAAAATATGCGACTATATGAATTGTATCAATTTTATTTAAATTTTTGCATGAGTACAGAAAAGTAGTGAAAATCGAGTTTATCCAGTTCCTGAAGTGAGTCGCGCGGACAGTAATAGCGTAGGTGGTGAAACAGACGTCTTACTATGACTTTTCTTTTCTTACAATGCTTTAAATACTATGGTTTATTATTTCTTTGACGAAAAGCTTAGAAATGAGCTTGAAATAAGCGTGTAATGCTGTATAGAAAATTGGTATGATACAGGAAGAGAATGTAATGCATGTTATTATTGCACGACAAAAACACAGACTTGGTAGAGGACCTTGAGTACTTGTTTCCTGTAAGGTTTCGTGAAATTCTGTGCAGCGGTTGCAGAGGAGAAGTCGAATATGCGTTAGCCAATCAGAGCCCTCGGCGCCCATATCTGTTGACCAAACGACACGAAAAACATAAACTTGGTAGAGGAACTTGATTACTTGTTTCCTATTAGGTTTCGTGAAATTCTGTGCAGCGGTTGCAGAGGAGCAGTCGACAATGCGTCAGCCAATCAGAGTCCTCGGTGGCCATATTTGTCGGACGATCAGCACGAAAAACACAGCTTGTTAGAGGACCTTGATTACTTGCTTCCTGTAAAGTTTCGTGAAATTCTGTGCAGCGGTTACAGAGGAAATGTTAAAAGTTTACGACGGACGACGACGACGGACGGACGGACGACCGACGGCACGCTATGACGAATTGCTTACTGAGCTAAAAAAGACAACTTATTTGATTTTTACCAAAATGTAGATAATCGCAGCCAACGGATTCAAGATTTTTATAAAAAAAAAATCCCTTCAGTGCCTTCAACCACAGATTTTTTCTTTTAGTATTTTCTTTCGAATTGTCTACCGTCTAGTATACGTAGAATTTAAACTGCATGTTTGTAACATGCAATATTTAAGATAAATCGATAATGCATTGCATGTTTGCCTATCTAAACATATCCTGGGGCTATGCCCTAGCTTGCATGGAGACTGTATTTACTTTATCATTCTTATTACATGTATATTAGCAAATCAAAGGGGACGAATCATTCTTATCACGTTCATGTAACGCGAATCTTATTTGTCAATATTTACCGCCATTTAGGGTCAGAAACTGGATCATAGTCGTACACAAACATATTCACTGCGAGTTGCTGGTAAGTAGGTATTTATGAAATAATATCTTTTCTTTATCTCTGTTTTCATGATAATATGTTTTCTATTTTCTAATACATAATGTATCATTCACCTTATTATAATGTACTTTAAAATAAGACATTTCGTTCAACTATTTGAACTCCCCAGTAGCGTAGCTGAAAATTCAAATAGAGAGAGGGCGAAATTAGATAAAAACAAAAAAAGAGAAAGAGTGGAAAACGTTTAGAATGTACAAAATGGACGTATTGACACAAAGATGACTCGATGCATCTCGTCTGAATTAGAGGGAAGAATTTGCATTGATGTCTGGTTCAACTTGATTCGTTGAGAGTACAGATTATGATTCATTGTCTGCCCGACCTTTTCCCTTTGTTTTGTTCTTGATTTTTTGTTTTTCAATTTCCAAAAACGCTAAAACGTTTTTTTTTTTTATTCCTGCAAGCATTGCATGAATGGTTACGAGCATAAAAGTGAAATATGATAAATTGTAAACAATTTACGGATGAGTAGGTTAATAATGACCAAACAATGTAAACATTGGGGAATTCTTCCGTTTCCACCTTATCAAACGTTTCTTAAGAACGCTGAGGGCTCGCAAAATTTTCCTATCTCCGTACATTAGAGACATCCAGTGACATTATGATAATATGTATATCAAGAGAGACAACTCTAAAATGAAAACAAAATGTATAAGAAAATATGAGCGCAGGGTGTGACCTTAATTGTCCTTTGATTAGCAATCCTTTTCAGCGTTGTGGTTTTTTTTTTTCAGAATCCGAATACTAATCATGGAAAGAAGTGACGATGAAAAGAAACGAAGCAAACCGAGTAAGGAGGAGTTATCGGTCTTCCCTGTCGCTGTTCCGTTGGGGTTGTTATCGACCCTCCTAATAGGATACGGTACCTATTGGTTTATGTCAACAAGGATCCCTCGCCTTGACAACGCCATGGATAGGCTACTGTACACCTTTAGATGGTTAACTCTATCTGCCTTCACAATCTTGGTCTTTGTTGTGCGAGTTGGAAGCATTCGGCGCAATACATCTGCAATCGACCCGACAACTGGGCATGAACATTATGTTGAAGTACCCAATCGCATTCTTCGAAACACACTCGAACAATTTATGATACATGCTATTGGATTGGTTTCTCTTACATCGTTTATAAGTCCGCAGAGAATGGCTGTCATACCTGCTTTTGTTACGCTGTTTGTGATTGGTAGATTTATGTACGCTGTAGGTTATACACGTCGTCCTATGTGGCGAGCGCCAGGATTCTTTATGACTTTCCTTCCAACCGTTGGAAATTACATTTACTGTTTGTATTCTCTTTTCTTATACGGCTTTGCTCAAGGCCTTTGAAGATGTATTAGTTCTAGCATAATGTATTCTGAATCTTTATTAAGGTCATAATTTCTGGATTATTAAGAATAAGGATGAACTTCTTAATCAAATTCTGCATCATAGAGACCATTCCTGTATGTCAAATATAATGGTAGTTTGAAAAATGTGTGATTCTTTGTATATTTTCACGAAAAGCATGAAAAAAAAATGAAAAGATCCTTTATCATATCTTTCTTTCAATGTATATATAATAGGCGATAGAAAAACAATGGCGCAGCAGCCGAGGTTCGAACCCACGACCTCCTAACTCCATAGTATTGACCGTATGCTTTAAGCTATTGGCTAACGCGCAAGATACCTAAATTGGGCTTTATATTTCTATAGGCCTCCATTTAAAACCTCTTTGGTGTGCAGGTACTGTTCAGCAAGGTCTTTGAACCATGGATAAAGGTTATAATTAATTTCGATAGGCTTGATCCACTGGTGACCTTTTATCTGTTAAGAAATTTTATCGTTTTACGTTTTTAAAAAAGCTACGTTTATCAGAATTTCCTTAATTTGTTGTAACAATCCAACTACAACAAAACAAAATTGGTTGCAACAGAATAATTATAAAGATATATTCTATGATTAAAAGGTAAAATTAGGATTGCACAATGGTTGCACAATGGATGCCAACAACCTGTTAAAATCTTTTTATATTCTCCTCGAACATGGTATCAATACTATTGGAAAAGACATTGTGTGAAAAGAAAACCTGTTTTCATGGCGTCACGTGACCAAGATTTGTCCAATGAGATTGCAACAATTTTTATCCGGCGTGATACATAGATCTACACACTTCAGCATCTCAATGGCATCTTCTTAAAACAGGAAGTTACCATTTTCTCAATTGTACTATTTCCTTTTAATAATACGGAAGTGAAGTGATTCTTTGAAGAATATGTCAAACCAACTTTAATGCACCAGACACATGTTTCGGATTAGTAAATCCTTACAGTTATATTTCATTAATGCCGAAGTGATTTTCTGACATTGACAAGTGTATTTTAGTAGCGCCCTCTAGTTTAATTTATGAATTCTAATTTGCGCATTTACTTTGCAAAGAGTGCGCGCCTCCAAATTTCCTGTAGGGCCGATTCAGTAGCATAGCATGAATTACGTATCAAAATAAAAATATGCTTTATTATGGTGGGTATACACTATACAGAAAAGGAAATGGCTCTCCAACAAGACTCGGTTGCAACACTCGCAGCAAAACACCAAAACATCCAAACGAAAACGCAGAGTAAAGATACACAGCAAGAGATGCATAAGGGACAAAGAACACCGAATACGAAATCAAAACACAAAATACTAAATACTACACATAAACCAACGAGACAAATTGGCAATCAGGGCCGTCTAAGGACTGCCATTTGCAACGTAAGTGGCAAATAAATGGCGTGCTTATCCGGATTACGTGAGCACAATCGCCCCACTTTTCCGGTTACCGAGAGTTCACTAAGAATGCACTATTATTGTGAATAAAGGCCTCTTCATTGTAAGATGACCAAACAAAGAACACAGCAATTAAAACGCGCAGGCCAAAGTAAAACATAATTGAATATATAGATATACAAAACAAAGGGCAAGCGGAAAACAGTTCGTGCTCTGTCGGCTGGAATGAGTTTATGCATGTAATTCCCCGAGGTATCCGACAGACGTTAAGAGAGGACCGATGGTCGGGGCCCTGTATTCTCTACCGAGCTGTGGAAGGGCCCGTCATTGAGTCCCGTCGTCACAGTAGGTCAGAGTGTAATTCTTAAGAATGCGCTGGTACAACGCTGTTACAGTAGTATGAACAACAATGAACGCAAACTTGCAATATTTTATTCTGAAATAATCAGTAAATTACTATTCAACAGTTTTAGATGAACGTGTAAACATCTAAATTAGATACAATAACTCAATCTTTGTACATTGCAGAAATTGAAATTACAAACATCGAGTCAATGGTAATTTCTATATGATTTGTACAATGACGATTGATGATAGAAGTAATGAAATGGTAGCAAAGAAAAAAGACAATTAGTCACATTTCCAAGGGTCGAAGTTGGTAATGTTTGATGTAGGTGTGGGATTCCTGACCCATTCTACGGCCTGCCAAGCGTTAATGATCCATGTGTCCTGAAAGCAACAAATGAATATATAGAGATATCGTTCATAAATGTGAACGCCAGATGACATAATCTTACTTTGCTGCGAGAGAGAAGCCCTCCACACAAAGCTCACCACACAGTACACTGGATATGAGCGTTCGGATATTCAATCAACCAGCAATGGGGATGCTTTGGGGGGGGGGTTGCCCTTACTGATTTTTCAAATTTGTTTTTCCCTTTCCGTGTATGCGTGATGAAATAAAAACATCTCCTTTATTTGGAAAACCAAAGTGTGATAACAATAACTTTTTCTACCGTGTACTTATCGTTCCTATGCACATATCACGTTGTAAAAACTGTTGACGTTTCTTCATAAAGTAAAACAGACATTTTTAAAAATGTTAGCATTGAAGATGGGCGGAAAGGGTGAGAAGGAGGTGGGAGAAAGGGGACGGGAGGAGGGAGAAGGGGAGAGAGGCGAGATGAAAGAGGAGGGAGGAAGGGGTTAGAGGAGGAGGGAATGATGAAAGGGAGGAGGAAGGATGAGAGGAAACGGCAGAAGGGCGAGGTAAGGGGGCGGGAGGGGGAGGAAGAGGGACGGGTACCCCCATCCCCATCCAATGAAGAAAGGATGGATGGATTTTTATCAGCGATTGAGGATCGTCAAATCAAGTACATTTATATCAAAAAGAAAAGCCATAATTATTTGTCCGGCGCCAGAGCCTTTGTTTTACGTCCCGAACGTTTCTGAAAGGTACACCTTCCCCAGGCATGATCACATAAACACATTGTCAATATCGATGGATTTGGAAAGGAAGACTGAATAGATGTAAGAAAAATATCTTCATTCAATTGTGATATTATGTTATTTTTACAGAAAAAAAAATCACTATTAAATAAATAATAAATTAGTCTCCCAATATTAATGATGGTTTAGGCATTAATGGTATTCAAGATCTTTTTGTTTCAGATATTTACCTACAAAATGTATGTTTATTTTTCGCACGCGTGGACGTTTACAAAACAAGATTTTCTTAAAATTGCAACAGCTTAAGTTAAAATTATCTAAAAAGATGACCATACGTAGAAAAATATACCTAACTGAGGATAAGTTACATAATTACTTACATCAAAGGCTGCTCGAACGTATTCCAAAAATTCGATTGTTCCATCTAGATAGTCCTGATTCTTTACCCATACAGGATCAATCTCCACAACAAAGGGGGCTCTGTTTCCATCATAATGCTCGTTAAAGCTGTTAATAAAAAAGATAACAGATCAAATTGTCAATATTGAAATATATCTTCTGTTATAAAATTTCAGTGCATCATATGCACATTTTCACAAGTAATGTATCATCAGTGATGCGATGACGATGGCTAAAAGAGGAAATCCAACTAATGTTAAATAATAACCACAACGTCTGCTACTTGCGTGACAGATGGCCGTCCTAAGTAGGCATCGGTTGCCCAATTGGTCTCGTTGGTTTATGTGTGGTCTTCTGTGTTTCATGTTTCTATGGTGTGAGTTGGTCTCGTTGTTTTATGTGTGGTCTTTTGTGTTTCATGTTTCTATGGTGTGAGTTGGTCTCGTTGTTTTATGTGTGGTCTTTTCTGTTTCATGTTTCTATGGTGTGAGTTGGTATTCCTTGTACCTTTTACGTCTCTTGCTTTGCATATATGCTCTGTATTTTCGCATTGAGTGTTTTGGGATTTTGCTGTGGGTACTGCAACTAAACCGAGTGTTGATTAATACCCCGTCCTTACTCTTATGAAGAGCAAAAGTCTAAACTTGACCCTTAATTGTCTGCCAAAGAACCTGCCAAGGAAATCATTTTTCAGTACAAATTAACTAAAAGGTTTTTTTGGAGTTGTATATAGTTATGCATGCTCTATGAGTGTATCGTTTGCGCATTTCATTTGTCGCCGTGGATGTTACAATCGGGTTTTGTCATTGGTCATCGTCGGAGACGCGCTAAGTTACATTGCGTAACTTTCCAAGGGTCACAGTTAAAGCTGTTTACTTGTTGTAAATGATTAGGTTAAACTTACTCCTCCCGGGCACCTGGTCCCACCTCTAGCTTGCTAGGGGTCCGCCGATGCTCTATTTGGTGCTCTATTGTGAGTGCTCTTGAGATTATCGTCAGGATCTTCTTTAACTTATTCTTGTACATCTTATAATCATTAATGTACCACATTGTTGTACTTACTTGTTGTACAGTTTATAATGTGCCACATTGTTTAACTTACTTTTTGTACAGTTTTTAAAATATGCCATATTGTTTATCTTACTAATTCAGTAATTGTACAGTTTATTTTGTCCAATATTGTATTCCTTACTAATTGTACAGTTTATAATATCCCATATTGTGTTCCTTCTTGTACAGCTTATAATGTGCCAAATTGTTGTACTTACTTGTTGTACAGAATTTAACATGACGCATTGTTTTACTTACTTGTTGTACAGTTTGTAATGTACCACATTGTTTAACTTACTTCTTATTCAGCTGATAATGCGCCACATTGTTGTACTTACTTGTTGTACAGTTTTTAATGTCCCATATTTTTAACTTACTAATTGCACAGTTTATAATGTCCCATATTGTTTTCCTTACTTGTTGTACAGTTTAGAATGTACTACATTGTTTAACTTTCTAAATGTACAGTTTAAAATGTGCCACATTGTTTTACTTACTAATTGTACAGTTTGTGATGTGCCACATTGTTTTGTTTACTTGTTGTACATACAGTTTATAATGTGGCAAATTGTTGTAGTTACTTGTTGTGCATTTTATAATATGCCACATTGTTGTATTAACCAATTGTACAGTTTAAGATGTACCACATTGATGTACTTACTTGTTGTACAGTATATCAAAGGCGTCTTGTTTAGTTGTGACTACCGCTGCACATCCGGCTGCCGTGGCACACTTCGTTCCTTTATAAGTTAGAGCAGGAATTGAAATTCCCCATTTACCTGAAATAATACATTGTTTCATTGTTATCTCTTCAATAAAGGGCACTCTTGGGTTGAAAAATTTCCTTATCTCTACGTATTGGAGATTTCCAATACTTTATATTAAGAGAAATAACTCAAAATCTTAATATTTTAGAGCGTGTGTAGCATATCCTTATTTGGATGAGAGAATCTTATTACTGAGATAAAATAGAGTATGGTTTATGATGGTCTACTTTTCATATTTTCCCTCGTTCCGAAACATCGGGAACCCGACTTTTCCCTAACATTTTGATTCCGTATAAAAAGCAAATGATACATAATGTTAATAAATTTCAAGCAAATAAATATCATGCGGGCGCAAAGATGATTAAGTATAGATTACTAGAAATGAATTTTTTTTTCACTCCTATAGACCATTTGCCGACATTTATGTTTCATGATAGAATTACGTGAAAATGTTTAGTTAGAAAAGCTTTGCACTCTTTTTCATGGTTACATCACGGTGCGTTTGCGTTTTTATCAATGACGTCATAATGAAAAATAGCTACAAAAAATATAGATTCAGACGTTTTAAATAACAAGATCAGAATATGAACTGTTGATATAATTCAGATTCTTACATGTCGTCACAAAATTTACCGAAATTTTTCTAAAAGCAAGGAGTATCTGTCCTTTGCAGGTTCAAAATTTTTAGGTCAAGTTTAGACTTTTACACTTAATTATTTCACATTATTTGATAGTCCATTTTCCGGATGAAAAATATTCCCGTTCCAAACCTTGATTTTATACACACAGACACAAGACATCACATCATTTGGCAAAATTTTCCATTGCAACGTCACATCTGGTCCTTGAGCACCTAGATGTGTTGTAATTTCTTTTATTTTGACGTCACAATGAAAATATCGCCAAATTGTGTGATGTCTGGTGTCTGTCCGCCCAGTGAATCTACTTGGAAATCAACTATTTTCCTCTATTTCGGCCACGAGCATTACTGAGGAGATATATCTCACTTAAAATGCACATATGGCGCACGTAAATTTCATTACATAATGTATTTCAAAATTGACAAAAAAAAAAAAAACTAATGATATCGTATGCAACAACCCATATTTACCTTTGAAAACTTCTGTTGGTAGCTCTCCGGTGTTACACGAGTTATCAGTGTCTGGGAAGTCAAATGTGTAAGGGAATTTATACGTGCTCTTCGTGTCAAATTGCGTTGTCACACAATCAACGCTGTATACCAGTTTGTTTGTTCCCATGGCTTGAATAAAATATATAGTAAAAATTATGAAAACTAACGGTCAGATTTCGCGCTTTTCAGAATAGTGCTTTAATAAAAAAAAATGACAGATGTTTTCTTTGATTCTCTTGAAAATCACTTTGGCTTAAAAGTACAAGTACCATGGATAAACACGTGTCTGGTACATTAAATACTTCAAGACAGTAAAGATTTGGAATCCTTCCATATTACAAGTAGGTTTTAGATTTGTATTTTTCAGAATTTTGCTGAAGGAAAAAATTACAGATATTTTGTTTGATGTCATATGTGTGTAGTATATAAAGAATGTTCATTCCTAAAATTACTCAAGGAAATGCTAAAAATCTCTACAAAAAAAGAAAATTAATTTGTTCTTTGTATTGATCACACTGACGGAATTCCTTTAAAAAATGTTATACGGTAAGAAATGGTATCAATGGAATCCTATAAAGATTTCATCATAAATGAGATAAAGAAGATATTGACAACAATATCAACAACACTCACAATAGAGCACTAAACTGAGCATCGACGGACCCCTAACAAGCTAGAGGTGGGCCAAGGTGCCCGGGAGGAGTAAGCATCCCCTGTTTGGCTAGCCACACCCGCCGTCAATGTTCACGCAAATCTCCAAAACATTCACTGTCTGAGGTTATGTCTATATAGAAAGTGCTATGGCGACCACATTTAAAACACTTACTGTAAGTATATTTTCATAGGTACTATAGTAACAAGGAGGAAAGCTATAATAAATTCATTGTATTATCAAATCTGGAGTTAGTTCATAATTTAACATGTCCAAAAGTCAACTTCTTGGTTTTTCCATTTCCATATTTGTCATTCTTGATAGGGATATTTTTTTTTCCAAATGTGTCAGTCAGTTCATTAAGTTTTTACAAGTACGCGTAGTGGTCTTTGAAAGGAAACTACAACAACAGTAACGTGTAGTTTTTCAACTTGTATTTTTCCTGACATGGTCGCCATAGCACTTTAACTTCTTTCTATATAGATGTAACCTCAGATAATGCTTATATTTTAGATATTGTGGCTGTGGGTGCTGCAAGCGAGTGTTGTTGGAGATCCCCCTTTCTTCCTAAAGAAAAGAAAACGGACGAACAGACGGAGACAATAACATGGTTCCATAGAAACACGAAGGACAACTTCAGTCCATTGCAAGCACGGAATGAACTGTAGGTGGCGCTGTCAAAACGCGCCGTGCTAATTTGCAAAGTTTTCTCAGATAATAACTGCATTCATTTAAAACTTAATGTACTGAAAGCATAGACACGTGGGGCGCCAGGTGGTTTTTTTTTTGGGGGGGGGGGGGCTACAAGATAGCCCCTCACTCATTTTTTTGCCCCCACGTGGGATAGAGTTTGCCCATAGCGACGCGTCATGTAGGGTCACTGTATCCCACATGCCATCGCGTGACTTTTGACGTCGGCCGTATAGGCCGTATCCATATTGTGACGTCGTTATTATCCATTGTGACGTCATGAATTTTGCCCCTAAAGCGGCGACCTCTGAACAAAAACGTTTTTTTAAATCTCTTTTTTCAACATTCTAATTCTTAGTAAACCGATTAAGGCTAAAAACTACGGTTTATTCTTATAGAATAAACCATTTTTGAGGGCGCTGAAAACGAATATTTCTTTATTTTTCGAATACGATAAAGTTGACGATTTCATGATTTCATGGAATTTCTAGAAAGGCCCATAGAAATGGGTGAAAAACGATCAAGCATATGTTTGTCAAGTGGGATTAGAAAATCCCACCCTCGGGGTCTGGTTTCTGGTCAGGAAACTCGGCAAGGTTCGTTCCATGACCAGAAACCAGACCCCTCGGGTGGGCTTTTCTCATCCCACATGACAACATATGGTTGATAGTAATAATCCTCTACCGGGAAATTCGGATCAAGAACATATTTAAATATCATATAGATCATGCAAGTATATTATCTGAGAAAGTAGAACCCAACTGGTAATGATATGAAAGAAAACACACCTGTATACTCCAACAAGCCTCCTGGGTTTAGGGCGTTGGCCTTGAACCCACGTATGTCGTCTTCGTTGATACCCGCACCAACAAGGCTATCTTTGACCTCTGTAATGTATTCATACGTCTAAAATAACATGTTACATATAATATTCTCATTCTGCTAATTCTAATTTTTTAAAAATATTTCCTTCCTTTAAGCAATCTTTTAAATGGAGTAAAAAAATCTTCCAACATATACGCCTTCATAACATATATCACTGTGTGCACACATAACATTATTAACATTGGACTCGAAAAATAATTATACTTCTACAGCCGACAGAGTAAGGACTGTATTACGTAAGCCCTCTTTTAATATCCATCCTGGATAACATGCGCACAACCCTCTCATTTCTCCGATTACTCGGAGGTCTCGCAGAACGTAAAATTGTGGTGTTAAACTATCTCCTCACTGTTAGATGACCACACACAAACAAGGCCGCATAACGCATTGGCCCAAGCAACATAGTTGAATATATAAATGGATATAAAAAGAGGGCTTACGTAATACAGTCCGTGTTCTGCCGGCTGTAGCGAGCTCATGTATGTTATCACCCAACGAGTCCGACTCACATTCAGAGAGGACAGGTGGTCGGGGTCCTGTCTTCTCTAAAGTAATTTGGACAGGGCTCATCATGGAGTCCCGTCGTCACAAACAGTCAGAGTGCAAGTCTCAAGAATGCACTGGTACTAGACTGTAGACTGGTCAAGTACCAAGCTAGCCTAGTGTTCGTCTGGTGACATTAGGATCATATCCACGGTATAAACGGCATTTGATGATTCTGACGCATTTTTGATGGTTATGCTGTCAACCTTTGATCCTTCTAATTTTGTTTATCATATCACTAGAAAAGGCAGGTTGTGTAATACCCAAAGTAATGTCCTCTGTTGCGTGTATAGATCCGAATTTTAAAAGTAGTTGACTGTAATATCCAAAAGTCTTTACTAGTTTATGAAAGCGGAAACCTTGATCTAAAAGTTTCTTGGTAATTTGTAATTTCTACTGTTAAAATACAAAATGTATGCACATGCTCTAGTGTACCAGATGAGCTGTGATATGCAAATGCCGTATGACGGTAGTCTTGAAACATCACCGTCAAGCCAGGGGAAATTTACTATGTACGTTCAATCCAAAATCATCTTTTTGAATGGTGTTTCTGTGTTTGTAACGTTTGCCTTGTTAAGTGTTAATTCTTGTGGATAAATTTCATTCTTGTATGATTCAAAAGCAGGATTGTCAATAGTTAGAATATCATCCAGATACCTAGAAATATGATTGAAACATATCAAATCATCAAATCATCAAATTTTCTTTCCTTTTGAAGATTTTGGATAAATTCTTTTTCGTTAGTGTATAAAAATAAACGGATTGCTAAGGATTACCACGACTCGGGTACGGATAGCCACGATTCACACAAGGATAGCTACGATTTCAGTACGGATTGGTAGGACTGGTTTGAATTTCCTATGTGTTTTTAAACCATCATTATTTACCGAAACACCCAATATTTTCAAGTTCAGACGGTCTCACATGTTCTATAACAGTATTGAGGTTTTATACATGTCTTTATATCATTACCCGAAATTGAATAGTTAAAGTATTATATCGTAAATTGACCGAAAAACGCAAAGAATACTGATAGATTCGAAGTTATCATAAGACATAATTCATGGCTATCCATAACCTATTATTTTCGAATTCGTGGCTACCCGTAGCAATCCGTAAGTGAGTCGTAGCAATCCGTAGGATAGTCGTAGCAATCCGTGGGAGAGTCGTATGGCTATTTTAATTACAAAAATGATCCCAGATTGCTACGGATGCGCTACGGGTTGCTACGACTCCCCTACGGATAGCTACAACTTCACTACGGGTTGCTGGGACTCCCCAACGACTCTGCTACGACAAACTTATCCGTAGCGGAGTCGTATAGCTACGGATTGCCGAGGATAGCTACGACTTGTGCCGGATCGAGCTACAGATTGATACGGATTGTAACGGATAGCTACAGATGTAAATTTTTTCTCGATCCGTAGCTATCCGTGGCCCGATTCGTGAAAGTGTGAAGGGGGCTTTAGGCTTCCGGGAGCACCTCGCGGCATTTGATAAAATTTATCTTGGATGGGATTCTATATTTAGGTCCTTTTTTAAGAAGATCACGGAGCTTCCTGTCTTGGATACTCTAAACGTGGTTATTTTCGCGGGGGCGGGGGGTTACAGTACTGCAACCCACTTGTTTGACAATTCTATCCTATCCTATCCACCATCCTACATCCTACATCCTACATCCACCTCCTATCCACTCTATTCCTACCCTATCCCATCCTATTCTTTCATATCCTATCCGCCTCATTCAAATTTATTTCTATCCAATCCTATCCTACATCCTATCCTATCCTACATCCTATCCTAACCTACATCCTATCCTACATCCTATCCTATCCACCTTTATCTACTTCTCATCACCTTTAGCGAGATTATGATTAAAACTAAATGACTTGATACAAAGTAGTGAATTATCTGTTAATATTGCTGTTTTTTGGATTTTATAAAAATAAAAATTATTCAGATGATTAAATACAATTTTTGCATTTTCAGTGAAAGAAACAATAATATAACATTATAACCTCCAAGTTTGTTTTTATTGAAATAAAATCTATATTACCCATGAAGTCAAGTGAAATTTTTCAATGGATCGAATTTAATCAAATAAGTATGTTTGTCTCCTGATAACTGAAAAATTAAAAAAAGAAAGATTTAGAATAGGATGTAGGATAGGATAGGATGTAGGATAGGATGTATTATAAGATGTAGGATAGGATGTAGGATAGGAATAGGATGTAGGATAGGATTGGATAGAAATGGTTATGATTGAGGTGGATAGGATTGAGATGGATAGGATAGGATATTTTAGCAACTTACAGGAAAAGCATGAACGATTCAGCTGTACATGTACAATAGCTTTCATACATCTGAAGCATATGAACATATTTTCCTCTATGATTTGTTTTGTTTGTTATACACAATGATTGCGGGGGTTTAATATTCGCGGAAAATTCGAAAACCGCGAACATAGCGAAATTAAAACCACCGCAATCATTTTCCCGTTTACAGTAAGTGTATTTCCCTGACATTGTCGCCATAGCACTTTCTATATGGACGTGGCCTCAGACAGTGCATGCATTTTATATATTCTTTTCATTTTCGTGCGTGAACATCGACGGCGGGTGCGGCTAGCCAACAAGGGATACTTACTCCTCCCGGGCACCTGGTCCCACCTCTAGCTTGCAAGGGGTCCGTCGATGCTCAATTTGGTGCTCTATTGTGAGTGCTGTTGAGATTATCGTCAGGATCATCTTTAACTCATTCCCATTGTAAGAATGCAACAGGGATAATTATGCGTGGAGGAAATTTTCGCAAAATCCCTCTATTCGCGAAAAATGCGAAAATTACCCCCACATGAAAATTTCCACGTTAACAGCTAATTGAAAAGTCGCTCGTATTAATATGGCCAGCAAGTTGCACACTCTCAAGAAGCAGAACGTGATTCAAGTATTTCAGGATCCGATGTAACATTACTGTTGTTAAAACAAAGTTTCGAATAGGTTTTATCTACTTGTAACAAATAAGAGGTGGTTCTAAATTTTCAAAATATTGAGGAATGGTACTTTGTACGCGATGATTCCGAAAAATATTAGAGATATTTAGAAGATCAAAACGGGATTTTTATGAATCGTCTTTTAGAGGAGGTGTTTTTTACAATTGCATAAAGTTTATACTGTGCGAATGAGAGAATGATATTAAGTCTAAATCAGTCAGTGTTAAAAGAATGAAACCTCTGCTTCATCCAAAATAGATTTAAGTTGCAGAACTGGTATCGACGGCAGAGCATGTAACAGCTCATGTCTGCCGCCGATGCATGCTATTGTAAGTAAATCGTCGAGAGAGTGGTAGACTCTAGATCGTTTTCTTTGTTGTCTGTTTCGTCTTTTACCCGTGGAACCTGTGTTTTCTTTTAGCGTTCGGGCGGATTGAAAAGACATTGATATTAGTGGATGCCGAGGAACTGTTTCCTTGTCCATAGATTTGATCGTTTCAACCAAGAGGTAACGCAGTCTGAAGTTTGGTGATCCAGGCAAGTTCAGCTTGTAGTACGACGGTTTTTTTTTTTTCATTTCGTCATTAAGGTATTCTTTAGATTATATTGAAAGGATCGCACGTTTTTACCTTAAATAATCAAAAAAGCGAAGTATGATCGTTTTACTTTGTCTCAAAAATGCCTTGAAGAATTAGATATCAAATTTCGTATACGAAATAAGATTACAAATGCTTATATATATCTATACTCGGTTGCTATCATATATATATTTTGCCTTACTTTGACGACGTCATCCCAATCTTTCTATTCGGTCGGTTTCTGTCCATGAGGAGATTGTATCCTAAATCTCAAACTTATTATCACTGCTAACATAATCATGTTTTGCTCACTCTGAGACCTGTGGGTTTTCAAAAAAAGGGGAGGGTTGTGCGCACGTAATCCAGATAACCACACCATCTGCTTCTTGCGTGGCAGATGACCGTCCTAAGTCGGCACCGGCTACTTGGGTTTTTGTGGTCTTTTGTGTTTCATATTTCTATGGTGTGAGTTGGTGTTCCTTGTCCTTTTTACTTCTCTTTCTGTAAATGCTTTCTCGATTTTTTTTTTGCATTGGGTGTTATCTGTGGATGCTGCAACCGAGTGTTGTTGGAGATCCCTTCCTTTCACTTTTGATAGCGTCATCCGATTCTTTCTGTTTATATCAAGTTGCTAAATTCCGCACAATCAAATTCAAAGAACATCTAATTCTTTCTGTTTAGTCAGCTTCTCACCTTGGTGACTATATTTATATCTTTCACTTATATTCATTGCTGACAAATATGTATACATGTGTTGCTCAATTTTGATAACGTCATCCGGTTTGGTTTCTCTCCCTGAGGAACATATATACATATTATGCTTACTTTTGATAGCGTCATCCCAATCTTTCTGTTCGGTTGGTTTCTCTCCCTGGGGTGATTGTATACCAATCTCAAATTTGTTGTCATAAAAGTCCTTGGCTAAATTATAGTCCGATCCTACATCCTGTAATTAAAAGAAATTTATTTTTTGTCATCATCTTGCAAGGTGTTTTTCATTCAATGACATGTAGTTTTATTTATCAGATGATACATCCATTATGCAGTTTCATAAAGCCATTTCATAATCAAATGTTATGATAACACGTTACATATCGCTCTTCTTGAATGCGATTGGTCAAGTTTTGAACCTCATCACCTACACTGTAACAAGTGTGATCCTTTCAAATATCGGTCATATGTTATATTGATACACACATTCAATATCAATTATCAAAATTGTTGTTGTTGAAATAATTATTGCATCAAAGTACTAAACAAAGTCGAAATATTTTTTCTTTACGCCTTTACGCAGGGAACATCTATACGATGGAACTACTTCTCTTAGCTTAGCAGACGACTTCTAGGTCATGGCGTGGTTCTCTAGTTCTTATAATCGTCGATTTCACGTTGGAAATGAACAAGGCTCGGGGTATAAAACACACAACTAGTTTCATAATGCACTAATGTGCTTCAAGACTGCTTGGTAACCGGACATATGGTAGGATTGTATACACATAATCACACTATTTGCTACTAACATGACAGATGACCGTTTTATTATTTATTATCTATTCATTTATTTATTTACTTATTTATTTATTCATTTTATTATGTACTTCCTGAGAATCTATTCTGTCTACCTTTAGGAACATTCTGGTACCCGTGAGAAAAGTACGAGAGGAGGGGCAGATCTCCTAGTATATTATCAAAAGAACAGAAAGTACATGTTTTTATTTATAAATTATAAATGCGAACCATTGCTGTGTTATACGCAGCATCATATCTCAGCCATCTTGCTTCCTCTTTCGGTACTTTTAGGACATAATTTTCACAGATTTTGGCCATATTACATTGTTTAGATTTAGGATCACTGACGAGGGTTTAATACCCGAAACGTGTATGTCTGGTCAATGCTGTAGATTTATCTGCTCTAAAATGATACTAATGAATTTGAAGACGTTAACAGTCCTACTGACTTGAAAAAAACATATTCGTAAATAAGGTAACTCAATTTGATAAATTATTGTACATCTAGAGGTATATCTTTATATTCATTAACTCTACATCTCTACTGTAACCTTTCATATACGTGTACAATTTCATATATGTGTACAATTTTGCCTTCATATATTTGTTATTATGATTTTCTCTATTTCGGCCTTGAGAATCACTCATGAGACTTGTTGAAATGCGCATATAGTGCAATGAAATTATTACAATAGAATATGCATTTCAATATTGATAAATTATATAAATACAAACACAACAGCAAACTCTGTCCAATAAATATATATATATTTGATTACCTGAACGAAAATTGTACCGGTGACAGGACAGTCATTCGGATTCCTGACTGTAAACAGGCTTTTGTAAAGATCCCCGTATTCCGAGTTCAGCTCGTATCCAAGGGTAACCAGGACCATTTGGGGGATATCTGCTCTGTCAAAGTCCCCCGGTTCGTCTCCATCGAAGCATCGACAATCTGGTGGCTCACAATTATTATTATTACACTGCTGACACCAGCCAGATGCGACCAAACCGAGAATAAACAACGGAAGAAGCATTGTACGAGCTTGTGGCGACAATACAGACACTGACTATCTTCTCTAGGTGAGAGGACTGCAATATATGAACGCCGGAAAAGGTTTTATCTATTGGCATTCAGTGATAAGGCTGGACTGTGAATGAAACAGAGGAATTCAAATATTATCAGGCTGGGTACTCATCATGGAGTACAAGTGTACTTGTGTGACTTCTGTATTTGCAGATTTTTGTGTAACCATGGTGTGTATCACTCGACACAATGTTACCTTACGTTGAAGTACAGGGACATGTTGGACTCTATTGATATGGGTCGATTAGATTGTACTTCGAAGATAACTTCTTATTATTCTAGTCTACTTTTTGTAAATGCCGTAACATCTTAGCACAGAATTTTTGCGTAACCATGCATATGGCCTCTCCCAATATTTTTGGTGAATTTTCATTTTCCGTTGAGGAATTTGCATACTGTGGAGTGAAAACTTTTAACTTAATCGATGTATTTCAGAATAAATTAGAAAGTAAATTAATTCCCTTACATGAAAGAGAGATGATGATGATATCAATTCACATAAAGATATTTGAAACAAGGTTTCAAGCAGATTAAAAAAAACATAATTCTCAGTTAATAAGTTTATCTTTAGATTTTTTGGAAAATATTTTCTCAATTTTATAGAAATATTGATTATTCAACACTTTGAAAGTCCAGACATTTATAAGAACATGAAAAATTGGCTTTATCTAAGAGTTGGAGAAATGATTGTCATTTCTACACGCGAAATACGAGCATATTAAGTTAATCTACGTACAAACCCTCATAATTCCATATGCTTTTGGGAGGGATGAGCACGAGCTAACTTAGAAATATATCAATCCCCTCCCTTGTTTCAATACAAAATTTACAATTCCTAGAATTACTTTCTCGCATTCAATGGATTCGGTCAAACAATGTTTCGTAAAATAAACTTTGTTGAAGGGGTAGGTGAAAAATCTGCTGTTTTGGTCCCATTATTTGCATTTTGTTTTCTTATCGTTTTTACCTTTCAAATAATAAGGGTAGAGATAATGTTATTTATGGGATTTGAATCGAAAATAGATATTATCAATTAATATTAGTATCATTTCCCAAATAAGATGCCCATTAATACCGAAATTAGTGGTAAAATGATACGAACCAAATTTCAATATTTCAACATTATAGTTTATAGCATATATAGAGAAAGCGCATGTAACAAAGTTATACTTTCATTGTGCAATCAGAATATAAAAAGGAAAGTCCCATGTAAGTTTGAACTTGTTACATGCCCTGCTCTGGGCTTACAACTGTAGGTATGTTAAACCTGAATTTCCTGAAAATATAGCTCAATTGTCAATCACTTCGCCCTTAAAGGTGGGGATTTCGAGAAATCACATAAAAATTGTCCTTTTTAATTTGGAAGAGGGGAGGGGATCTCCAACTAGACCAACAGCAAAACACGAAAACACCCGATTCGAAAACACTACAGACGAGCATTCCAAGAGACGGAAAGGAGACAGACGACATATAAACATGAAACACAGAAGACGACACATAAACCGACGAGACCAATGGGTAACCGGTGCCGACTTTGGATGACCATTTGCCACGCAAGTACCAAATGGTGTGGTTATCCTTGATTACATGCGCACAATCCTCTCACTTCTCCAAGAGCGTACAAGTGTGATGTAAAACAACCTCCTCACTGTTAGATGACCACACACAAACAAGACCACAAAACGCAGGGGCCCAACAACACAGATGAATTTGTAAATTGATATGAAAAGAGGGCATACGTAATACAGTCCGTGCTCTGCCGGCTGTAGCGAGCTCATGTATATAATCACCCGAGGAGTCTGACTGACATTTAGAGAGGACAGGTGGTCGGGGCCCTGTCTTCTCTAAAGAGGTTTGGATGGGCCCGTCATGGAGTCCCGTCGTCACAGTCAGTCAGTCGAGTCTCAAGGATGTGCTGGTACAAGACAGTAGATGGGTCAAGTACCAATCCTAGTGTCCGTCTTGTGATATTAGGATCATATCCACGGTATAAAAGGTGTTTGATTATTCTGACGCATTTTCGATGGTTATGCTGTTTACCTTTGATCCTTCTAATGTTGTTTATCCTATCACCATAAAAGACAGGTTGTGTTATACCAAAAATAATGTAATCTGTTCCGTATATAGATCCGAATTTTAAAAGACGTTGACTGTAATTTTTGTAAAAATTCCAGAAAGTCTTAACTAGTTTTTGGAAGCGGAAACCTTGACCTAAAAGTTTCTTGGTAATTTGTAAATTTCTACTGTGGAAATCAAAAATATCTAGCGTACCGGATGAGCTGCGATATGTAAATGCCGTATGACGGTAGTCTTGGAACATCACCGTCAAGCCAGGGGAAATTTACTGAATCCAAAATCAGAAGCATAACATATGAGAGAATAGAACCTTTTAAAAAAATTTATTCGGGCTAAAAATGGGCACTTTTGCCCCCATCCCTTTTAGCGACATTTATTAATCACACAACGTTAAGTTTGTCTTGTAAGCCCGAATCGGTTTACATCGGTGCCGTCGACGAATAAGTGGAAATATAGAAATCATGGATTTCTACCAGAAAAAGGAGATTAAAATGAACTTATTTAAAGTGAAAAGTAGGACACATTATCTTTTCTCAACGTACTTTCAGATCGATTGACCATGTACATCTAATAATAACATTTTATTTCGGTAGTTTGTTTTCTATCTCGAAAATCATCTTATTTGAAAATGACTAACACTAACAAAGAAGTGACGTTTCAATTGACCAAAGCTGTCAAACTACAGGTTCAGGTAGTTCTCAAAATGTTTGTTCGTCACAAAAACAGGTTCTAATCATTAATGTAGCTTTTCGGAAAATGGCGAAGATGCAAATGCGATTGATAGCGAATCAAGTAAAAGATATTCAATCAGCTATTTCAGTACCCTATATCATGTAGCTAGATCGTTTGATAGGAATGCTTCACAATTTAAGTACAGTTAAGAATCAGGCAGTTTGAGAAAATACCATACAAGATAAAAACCCACGGAAACGAGTAAAAAAAATCACCGGCAAGGTCCACAATAACTGAAAACAATTTAATTTTCACCTTCTTGTTGCGGATTTGAGACACAAACATTTCTGTTTCAATGAGCTATGAAGAATCTACTGTCTCCAGCAATTGGCAATTGTCTAAATTGTCATATTTCCTACACATTCTATAGGGAAAATATCTCGGGTTTGCAACAGTAGATTTAGGTTGCAAAGGTGTTTTGTGAGTTTCTTACAGTAACTATGACAACTCAATACGAGTTTTACGTGGGATTTTTTTCATCATGAATCGCCCCCTGCCTGAATTTTATAGATAACTGTACTTAAAGAATTGGTCAAAGAAATTGAAAAAATACGCACATATGGCGAGAATCAACAGTACGGACATACCGAGAATAAGTAGGTGATTATGTCAAAAGCTACTCAGAGGAATTCGAGTCAAAAGGCGGACAAATCTTTAAAGATTGATGGAAAACGATTTGCTGAAATACAGATAATCAGAGAGCTATGAATAATAATACGGAAGTAGTTCCAACTGTAGACCTTCTTGAAGAAACTATCAAACCAGTTTTTCTGCACCAGACACGTATTTCGAATATTAAATTCTCATCAGTGATGCTTCCAGCAAAGCCGCAATAATTCATTTTATTAGTGCCCTATTGTTTCATTATTTGAATTTAAATTTGTCCATTAACTTTGCAGAGAGTGCGCAGCCCGAGTTCCCTGTAGGGTGGATTCAGTAGCATATCCAAATAAAATCTATGTTCAGAATAGCATTCGAGAGATAGTGCTAAGATGTTAACCTTCCTTTAATTTCGATGATATTTTTGAATGGAATGACATGTTTCCGAAATAGCAAAATAGTATATATGAGGTTAAATCGATAAAGGGCCAAAACGAAGCTTCTTTCAGGACGACAGAGCTGGAAAGAAGTAATTAGTACACTTCTAAACATCAAGTTCACGGGGAACGATTTTCACGAGGAGCTCAGTAATATTGAACAAACGCCCTAAGAAAGTGTTCAGTTCTATTCAGAGCATTTACATCGATTGGCTAAAAATGCTGCTCCATTTGATAAAACAGAATACAATATGAGCACGAGTAATAATGCAAGTCGTGGGCACGAGATAATTTTTTTTCTCTCCGTGTCCCCTCTACTGCTTCCGTAAATAATCAATCATTTCATTCTGTGGCTAGGATCTGATACGCCATTTCACATTACATGTACTAAAAGAACATCATACAGTAAACAAGAAAACTATTGATGCAAAGCATCAATTCGCCGGAAATACCAAATACCTGTAATTACTCATGAGTAATTAGAATATAAATGTGGAATATTTTGATAAATGAATGTATGTTACCCTACCTTCCGCCTCTTTATATGTATTTTGTCCCTTCTTGAATTAATTATTGGTTGCCCCCAAAAACATTCAGAGTCAAAGCTATTTAACACTAAATGTATTGCATTAGTTGGCAACATTTTAATTAGTCAAACGAATATTGAAACATGGGCGCCAACTCGAGACTGATGCTCGTTTCAGTGTTAAAATATACATGCAGCATCATTAGCAATTATCGCTATTTTATTCCGATATGGTCCCCTACTTTAACTATACGCTAGCCGGGGGCCATCTCAGAATTGTTCATTCGGATTACCTCTTATTATCATATGTGGCATGATAAAGATAAAGATTTTCCGCGAGACCATGAGCAGAAGTTCAAAACTATCAATATAAGTTGCCGGCATTGAAAGTCTAACGCAATACCCAAAATCATAATCGGGAAATTAAATCAATGGACATAAAAATCATGAAAAGTGTCAAACCAAGTCAAAAAAAGTAAAATATTTTGCATAGGTGAAAATGTGAATCACAATAGGAGATGATGAGATCAGGTTCCAGAAAGAGTAAGCATCTCCTGTTTGCTAGCAACATCTATCACTTAGGTCATGTAGAAAAAGTCATATCCGGTGTTTTATGTGGTTTTAACTTAATTAGAATGTCTTTCAACATGAAATGGTACAGAAGTACAATGTACACATCATAACAAAATGTTAGACTTTACTTCTGTAAGTGAAAACTAGTGTTTCACAGTATTGGGTGATATCGAGAGGTTAAACAAGTGAGATAAAGATAAATGTACTTTTACAGTATACTGATTTTTTTTTTCAAATTACTGGAGAAAATGTTCAATAACTAAAATAAGCTTTAGTGTCGTAGTCACTTGTACCTTTTTCGTGTTGTTTATATACATCTATATCAGAATGAATGGACATGGAAACATAAGAAAAATTCAATCAAATATAGTTAATTTCTTTTTTAGTAATTTTAATGCACCAGATGACCATCGTCTTGGATGTATGGAAATTTTTGGCATGATACGCCTTTTGTAAAGCCTCAAAAACACATTAACCTTGACTTCATTTTCGATCTGCAATCTTATCTCGGGTTGCAAATTTAGAACTTCACCCTGTAATGTAAAGTATCTATTTTTTGTCATATGATACACCCGTTATGTCGATCAATTAATCTATTTCATAATTTTAAAATGTTATGATAACACGTTACATAACACTTCGGATGCATTGTCTTCTGGAATGAACATCAAAGAAGTACCTAACCGTTACTCAGTCTCAAAGTCGAGAAGTCAAGGCAAAATCGTGAGAATTCCCATCGAAACGGTTGCAATCAAAGCTTAAAGCACAGTAACGGTTGGAACAAGGCTAACGGTTGGAACAAGGCTAACGGTTAGAACAAGGCTAACGGTTGGAACAAAGCTCAAAGCACACTAAAACTGCAACCAAATAAAGTCGATATTATAATCGATATAATAACACTTAGACGTTGTTTTGATTAAGGTTAAAGGATGCACCATCCGAACAACATATTACTTCGGGTCTCTCTCGTCATCCAAATCGACGTCATCTTATTTATGACGTCATGAACAACTCGCCAAAATTAAATAGGCTCTATTTTTAATTGAAGCTGACAAACATGTGTCCCGAAACATGAACTGTTATTGTAGGTATTGTGCAAATTAAAAGTGCTGTGTTTACATGTACTTCTTTAGATGATCATAAATCTATCGGGAGCTCGTCGACAAATACTTCTTTCAGTAAAATACTATACATTACAATATTTTCTAACCTATAAAATCAATTCAACTCTACCTGTGGTGTTTAACAGTTTTGGGGGAGTTTTTGAAAGGGTATAGCTATAATTTAATTTCCGTTGTTATTTTCAATAATACAGAAGTGTCCCAACTCTAAACCTTCTTGAAGAAATTCCTAAACCATTTTTATGCACCAGATACGTAGTTTCGGATCCCTAATCCTCATCAGTGATGCTTCCAGCCAAAGTGCCTTTCATAAGCCGCCATAATTCATTTCACTAGCGCCCTCTGGTTTTATTTTTAGCATTTGATACCAATTCTCTGTAAGAACCAAAAATTTCCATAGGACCGTGGCAAGGCATGTCGCCGATTTTAAAGATTTTTTGTTTTGTTTTTCTCTATAAGTTTTAAATTTTTAAACTTTTACCCAAATCATCATTACCCTAAAATCGCTAATGAAAAAATGACACCAAAAAAATTGAAAATTGCAGATTTCAGTGAAATTTTAGCATTGAAATTGAAATGACCTTGACCTTTAAAAAAATCTAAGGTTATAAGAAAAAATTCATAGAAATTCACTATTGTAAGTCATAGCATAATCAAGTACAGACCCCTATAAAAGAGCAAAATTGGTGGGGTTTCACATCAAAAGTTGTCATAGCAACCATCTTTAATGACAAAGGAGTAGGTGCGATAACATGTCATTTCGGCCCTATTTTCAAAGTTCTTAATATATCCATAATATTCTAGTTTATAAAATGTCAAATGTATGGTGAGTCCAAATCATGAAAGCTTTTTTTTATTATTTCACAGTCCTATACTGAATAACACGTCGCTCAAAACGTCTAAAAACGCTGAAATCATTAAAATATTTCGATACAAAACTATGAAATCAAGTTGTAATCCAGGCCTTGCCCATAAATATTTTTGAGTCAATCGATGGATTTCTGATCGGTCTTTTAATTTGCATAAAAAGATTCATGGGCGAGGCCTGGAGGATAGATGAATTTTGAAGATTTGTGTGTAAAATACGATGATTTTCCTGAGTTTTGCGTCATTCAGGGTAAATGACGTCAAAACATGACGTCATACATCACGCGCGTGACGTTACGAGGGCTCAAAATTATGACGCGGTATTTTCTCAAACATTCAATTTTGCAAAAAGTTATAATTAATAATTCGTTTATCAAAAATATTTTTCGTCGAAATTATAGAGAAGATATGAGGGATTAGCGCATCTAGTCCTTCGAGGAAAATGGTTAATTTCCCAATCGGTTTTTTTTTCCCTAATTTTGTCAATCAGATTATATTTATTTCATTTCAACGAAACAAAAAAATATCAAGCCTGCCTTCAGATGTTAAACGTCTTTAAATTCAATAGCATCATTTAAAACCTGATAAATTTACAGCATGGACCAAACATGCACGTTTCGGGTATTAAACCCTCTTCAGTGATCCTCAGTCTGAACAATGTAATATGGGCAAAAAGTATGAAAATTATTATGTCCAAAAATGTACCAAAAGACGTAGCAGAATGAATGGGATGTGATGCTACAGGACCGACGTTTTAGAAATTTCAAGAAATTTTGTAACAGATATTTCAATTGCGTTGAAGAGACAGACGATCAACTTGGCTACATGTGCCCTCGGGGACTCTTGGTCCACTAGCAGTGACACCCACCAAGTAGTTCAAATGTTAAACGTCTTTAAATTCAAAAGCATCATTTAAAACCTGATAAATTTACAGCATGGACCAGACATGCATGTTTCGGGTACTACACCCTCGTCAGTGATCCTCAGTCTAAACAATGTAATATGGCCAAAAAGTATGAAAATTATTATGTCCGAAAATGTACCAAAAGACGTAGCAGAATATGTGGGATATGATGCTACAGGACCCACGTTTCAGAAATTTCAAGAAATTTTGTATTAGAAAATTTCAAATGCGTTGAAGAGACAGACGATCAACCAAAGTTGAATTTGTGTCACACTTATGCCCTTTGCCGTGTGGAGCTCGTAAAAAAGTTCCCCGCGAGGGGTTTGACAGTAAGTATTTTGAATATTCTTCCCTGACATGGTCGCCATAGCGCTTTCTATATAGACTTACATCAGACAGTGCATGTGTTTCAGACATAGTTTTCATTTTCTTGCATGAACATCGACGGCGGGTGCGGCTAGCCAACAGGGGATGCTTACTCCTCCCGGGCACCTGGTCCCACCTCTAGCTTGCTGGGGGTCCGTCGATGTTCCATTTGGTGCTCTATTGTGAGTGCTGTTGAGATTATCGTCAGGATCTTCTTTAACTCATTTTTGTCACACTTATGCCCTATGCCGTGTGGAGCTCGTAAAAAAGTTCCCCGCGAGGGGTTTGACAGTAAGTGTTTTGAATATTCTTCCCTGACATGGTCGCCATAGCACTTTCTATATAGACTTACATCAGACAGTGCATGTGTTTCAGACATAGTTTTCATTTTCTTGCATGAACATCAACGGCGGGTGCGGCTAGCCAACAGGGGATGCTTACTCCTCCCGGGCACCTGGTCCCACCTCTAGCTTGCTGGGGGTCTGTCGATGTTCCATTTGGTGCTCTATTGTGAGTGCTGTTGAGATTATTGTCAGGATCTTCTTTAACTCATTTGGCTACATGTGCCCTCGGCGACTCTTGGTCCACCAGCAGTGACACTAACCAAGTAGTTCAAATGTTAAACTCTTTAAATTCAATAGCATCATTTAAAAAAAAAACCCTGATAAATTTACAGCATGAACCAGACATGCACGTTTCGGGTACTAAACCCTCGTCAGTGATCCTCAGTCTAAACAATGTTATATGGCCAAAAAGTATGAAAATTATTATGTCCAAAAATGTACCAAAAGACGTAACAGAATGGGTGGGATATGATGCTACAGAGTAATTTGTGATTTAAAATGCTCCGAAATTGCACTAAAAACGGCGAAAAAATTGCCTTGCTTTAATATCTGTTTTTGAATGTTTTTGATTTGCTATTCTATGTGAAATATCTTTAAAATGAATACATTTTCTTAGAATAGAAGTTTTAAAGAGTCCCATATGTCAAAGTTGTTCAGCTATTAAAGTGGTTTCAATGGGAACACATTGTACAAATATAGCTTACTCCACAGTCTTGCGAGGGCTAAAAATAATCTGACCTCGTTTCCGTGGCAACCGTCAATTACATTGTCCGAAAATGGTCATTTTCCTTGTCAATGTACCAAAGGTACCATTTGTAGTTAAAAAAAATCAGCAAAATCCAAGACATCCCAGCCAATTATGGTGCTTAAAGAGAATTGGTATTAAATTTCTGCATTTACTTTATACACTAAGAGCGCGACTCCAAATTTCCTGTAGGGTCAATAGCAAATCCAAATACAATCTTTGCTAAAAATTGCATTGGAGGGATGGTGTGAAGATGTTGACCTCCTTTAATTTCGATGAGATATCAAGTTTACGAAATAGCAAAAAAAATATATGATGTTGGATTGATAAAGGGCTAAAAACAAAGCTTCTTTCTGGCGACAGAGCTGGGGAGAAGTAATTGATACACTTTAAAACAAACATCAGTCTATTTATAGCACTATTTTTAGAACCGGGATTCCCTCAAACACGAATGACCTCGTTGCTGGAAATACACTTGGTTGATGTTTGCTTAACATTTCAATGGTAACATTTCTTTTTCCACTTACTAACAATTTAATTGTGCAAGTCGGATTTGCTCAAACTGGTAATTATTACAAAGACATAGTGAGACGATAGTTCGCTGTTTGAATCATTGCGGCTGCCATAACTTGTTTTCGTCTTTGGAGGCAATTGTATCACTGCGCAATCCTCTGAACTTACGAAATATAGTGCGGTGATTGATTGTTTTTAGATCCAAGAAAACAGTCTGTTTTCCATAAGCAGATGATATAAAATGATAAGAAACGAATCTTATATTTGTTTCTGTTGATGCAGCTATCATCCGGATAATTGGACAGAAAACTTTTGCATTAACGAGCTACGCGCGATTGATGCAGTTTTCTGTCCAGTTTTTCGGGTGATTCCTGAGGGTGATTCCTGAGGGTTGTGCGCACGTAATCCAGGATAACCACACCATTTGCTACTTGCGTGACAAATGGCCGTCCAAAGTCGGCACCGGTTACCCATTGGTCTCGTCGGTTTATGTGTAGTCTTTTGTGTTTGATGTTTACATGTCGTGTGTCTCTTTTCCGTCTCGTGCTGTACTCGTCTTTTGTGTTTTTGTATCGGGTGTTTTGGTGTTTTACTGTTGATGCTGCAACGGGTTTTTGTTGGAGATCTCCTCCCTTCTTTTTACACGTGTTTGCAATCGGTCTTCTACGGTGAAAAGTAGGTTATATTAGGGTACCCATTTTATAAGCAATAATTGATCATAGCTCGGTAGTGAGGGCATATGTGACTATTGTAACCAGCCAGTTTCTAATTTCTAAGCATGATAGACTTGTTTGCGTTTAAATTTTGACAAAAATAGTTGATTCATGATTTGATCTTGACGAGACCTAGGGTAACTTTAAGGGGTAATATAAAAGAAATCAGATGCTTTAGAAAAAAGCAATTTCCGAGAGAAAGGAGGGGATCTCCAACAACAGTCGGTTGCAGCGCCGACAGCAAAACCCAAAAATACCCACCGCAAAAGCACAAAGCAGACACGAACATAATGAGACGCAAATGGTACAATGAACGCCAAATCACATAGAAACACCAAACATAAATTACTACACATAAACCAACAAGACCAACTGGCAATCGGTGCCGACTTAGAACGGTCATCTGCCACGTCAGTAGCAGACGGTGTGGTTATCCCGGATTAAGTGCGCACAACTCTCTCATTTTTCCGATTACCCAGAGGTCTCGAAGAACGTGCAATTGCGGTGTAAAAAAACCTCCTCACTGTTAGGAGACACACAAACAAGACCGCAAAACGCAGGGGGCCCAAGCAACACAGATGAAAATGTAAATGGATATAAGAAGAGGGCGTACGTAATACAGTCCGTGATCTGCCGGCTGTAGCGAGCTCATGTATGTTTCACCCAAAGAGTCAGACTGACATTAACCGGATGTGACAGTTCTACCGAATTGAAGCGACGGGTGTTGCATGCAAGCAGGAGATGCTTACTCTTCCTGGGCACCTGGTCTCACTCTCATATCGGGAGTTCGCTTCTTTTCATATGGTGGAGGTCTTTGTTTTTGTTTGCTTTGGTTCCTGTTTTTATCCTGATTTTGCATGCCTTCGGTTTCTGATTTTCTGAATTATCGATTTTGTACTGTAGACAGGGATATGGTCATTATCAATATTTGTCATTGAGAGACACAATTAACGAAATGATACTGAAGAGCTTTAAACATATTAAGGTCAGGGTGGCGACTTTTAATAGAAATCAGGTAGATGAAGGATGGATAGGTTCATATGTAGAGGAACATCTCCTCGAACTATTGAGACCAAAAAATCAAAATTTGCCCGTCTCGTTTTTTTGCCTGGCCTATTTTAACATTTTTGTCATTTAAGAGAATACCATATCACACCTCTGAAATGCATGAAATTTCAAAAATTCATATATATCCTTATTTTTCAAGATTCTTATAGCTTGTGGATGAATTAAAGGCTATTTTGAGAAATTCTGATAAAGTAATCAGTTCTAAGGAGAGTATTTTCATGTGGTGGAGGTTTTTGTTTGTTTGCTTTGGTTCCTGTTTTATCCTGATTTTGTATGCCTTCGGTTTCTGATTTTCTGAATTGTCGATTTTGTGCTGTATACAGGGATATGGTCATTATCCATATTTGTCATTCCTATAAAAACTTTGTTTCTGGTTGCCATGGCAACAACTCAATATTTCTATTAATATCTTGAGACCAGCTACACAATTTTTTTTACATATATATCTATGGTATTGCTTTATCCTAAAGCAGTCAAATCAATATGTACCCGAATTAGTTTTTGAGCAAAATGACTGTTTCTATAAATAGCTCAATAATTTATGCTAAAAATTAACATTTTGACCCAAAAACATAGAGTTAAACTTGAAGTTTGAATTTCTAATTATGTCACTTTTAAAGAGTATAGTGGATAGTAAATATTCTGATGTTTGAATCTTTAGTAGCAGAACTCATGCGAAAATGACAATTTTTTTCCTATTTTCTGCGATTTTTCATTGAAAAATATGCATTTTCCCCAAAAATATCTATTCAGCAATGAAAGTTTCAAGGAGTATTATTTTTTTCTAAAATAATGTTACGATCTGAGCTTATACCATGTATCGTTTATGTCGGTTTCAAATATTATGTGATATGAAAATAGAGTTATCTCCCTGTAGTCGCAACCCTTACCTTAAATATGCATTTTAACGCATGAAAACATATAATTTCTTTCTACAAACTATTCTAATAATACGGAAGTGTTCAAAATCTATAATACCTTCTTGAAGAAGATTTCAAACCAATTTTCATGCACCAGACACGTGTTTCGGATATTTAATCCTCATGAGTGATGCTTCCAGCCAAAGTAATGTTGAGGAGCCACCAGAATTCATATCAGTAGCGCCCTCTAGTTTATTTCTTTGAATTTAAATTTGTGCATTCACTTTACAGGGACTGCGCGGCTCAAAATTTTCTGAAGGATACGATTCACTGACATGTCCAAATAACATGTATGTTCAAGGATAGCATTGGAGGGATTGTGCTAAGATTTTAACCTCCTTTAATTTCGATGAAATGACCAGTTTCTGAAATAGCAAAAACAAATATATGGTGTCAAATTGATAAAGAGCACAAACAAAGCTTTTTTTCAGGCGACAGAGCTGCAGCTGGAATTAAGTAATTAATACACTTGACAAACATCAAGTCATAAGGAACGATACTACTTGCTCCACACTAAAGCAAAAAATAAGTGTTTACATTAATTATACGGAAGTGTTAAGTTCATTGGAATTAATCAAAATTTTGCTTAAGTAACACAGTCCCTTCAAAGTGAGGAGTCCGCGAACAAAAAAAAATGTCCAATAGGAACTGCAAGCGAGTTTTGATGAAGATCCCCTCTTTTCTTTTACATTTTCTACTCCTTCTTCTCTGTCGCTGCCATAGACTATGAGGCGCGGTTGAAATGTTTTGTCGACCACTAATCACCAGCTTACGATGACAACAAAGATGTGTACATTTTTACAGGTATATCGTCATCGCGCGTCATGGTTTCGTTTCAATTACTGACAGCTTTGTGAATTAATTTTATTTTCAATTAACCCTTGATATATTTTCATCGATAGTTTGTTGCATTTAATGAGGTGTCGAAAATGTACCTGGTAAAGCCAAAATTAAAGTCCGAAATCGTACCTATTTGCACACTTTTACAACAATGCTTTTACGGGATTTTTTACCATGATGTGTCTTTCTTGAGCCCCTGCGTCATGCTGTCTGTTTGTATGTTCATCTTACAGTGAAGAGGTTATTTTACACCACATTTGTGCTTTCTTCGAGACCTCTGAGTAATCGGAAAATTGAGAGGGTTTGCGCACATAATTCGAATAATAACACCGTCTGCTACTTGCGTGTCAGATGGCCGTCCTAAGTCTGAACCGGTTGCCCATAGGTCTCTTTGGTTTATGTGTGGTCTTTTATGTTTCATGTTTCTATGATGTGAGATGGTGTTCCTGTCCCTTTTGGGTCTCTTTCTGTGGGTGTCTGATCTGTGTTTTTACATTGGGTGTTTTGGGATTTTGCTGTGGGTGCTGCAACCTAGTGTTGTTGGAGATCCCCTCCTTTCTTCCATAATGCATTACTTAACCAGTTATGTAATAACAATAGAGATACCCATAGCAAAAAGGCAAATGCTCTGACAATAGCACCAGGGCAGACCTTACGATTCGAATGTCAAAGTCTTGTACAGGTTCTATTCAAATTTTACGGGTATATGAGAAGTGTCTGAAATCGGAACATAAGGTCATAGAAATAAACTATTTTGTTTTACGTCCAGGTCATTTTCTAAAAGGTAACCCCCCCCCCCCGTCTGGCAAGAAAACACACATACACACACACACCCTCTCACACACATGAATTATCAATAAGATACATTTGTGAGGGATTGAATAAGGAGAGAAAATGTGAATTTCTAATATAAGTTTGAAAATGTTAAAAAAAAATTACAAATGAAAATGTAACTCCATATATTGAGGCAGATGAAGAATTTTCTGGTCTTAAAGAATCCCAAAAAACGATTTGGTTTGATTTGAAATGAGTTTTTTTCTGGATATCACATTGGATGCTTTTATATATTTTTTCCTAAGAATTCTCTGAAAAGGTGACCACCCAGGAGACGTAAAACAAAATATTTAATTACTATGGTCTGACGAAAACGCAGGTGGTTATGAAAATAGTAATAATCTGGTTGTCGAGTTTGCACCCGTCTGTGATCTTTACGCATGTATCATTTAAATACAAGGACACACAGATCATCTAAAGACACGGACAAACAGATTATTCAAAGACAAGGACAAGCAGATCATTTAAAGACACGGAAACACAGTCCATTTAAAGACACGGACAAACAGTTCATTTAAATACATGGACAAATATATCTTTTGAAGACAAGGACAAACATATCATTTAAAGACACGGACACAAAGATCATTTAAAGACACGGTCACACGGATCAATTAAAGACAATGACAAACAGATCATTTAAAGACACGGGCAATAGTTCATTTAAAGACAAGGACACACAGATCATTTTAAGACACGGTCACATAAATCATTTAAAGACACGTCCACGCAATTCATTCAGACACACTGACAAATAGTTCTTTTGAAGACAAGGACATACAGATCATTTAAAGACACGGACACAAAGATCATTCAAAGACACGGACACACGTATCATTTAAAGACAATGACACAAAGATCATTTAAAGATACGGGCACACAGATCATTTAAAGATACGGACACACAAATTATTTAAAGACAATGACACAAAGATCGTTTAAACACACGGACAAATAGTTCATTTAAAGACACGGACACACAGATTATTTAAAGACACTGTTAAAGAAATCATTTAAATACACGGACACACCGATCATTTAAAGACACGGACACACGGATCATCTAAAGACAAGGACACACAGATCATTTAAAGACACAGACACACGGATCATTTAAAGACACGGACAAACAGATTATTTAAAGACACGGTCAAACAGTTGATTTAAAGACAAGGACAAATAGATCATTTAAAGACACGGACACGCAGTTCAATTAATTGGGTTAAAGAAGATCCTGACGATAATCTCAACAGCATTCCAATAAAGCACCGTGATGAGCATCGACGGACCCCTTGCAAGCTAGAGGTTGGATCAATAAAAGACACGGATATACAGTTTATTTAAAGACACGGACACAAAGTTCATTTAAAGACACGGACACAAAGTTTATTTAAAGACACGGACACACAGATCATTTAAAGACACGGGCACAGAGTTCATTTAAAGACACGGACACACGGATCATTTAAAGACACGGACACACGGATCATTTAAAGACAATGACAAATAATTCATTTAAAGACATGGACACACAGATTATTAAATAAAATCATTTTAATCATATATAGACACAGACACACGAATCATTTAAAGACACGGACAAACATCTCATTGAATACAAGGACACACAGATCATTTAAAGACACGGACACACAGATCATTTATCGACACGGACACAGATCATTTAAAGACACGGACACAGAGATAATTTTAAGACACGGACTCACAGATTATTCAAAGACACGGACAAACAGTTCATTTAAAGACACGGACAAACAGTTCATTTTAAGACACGGACAAACAGTTCATTTTAATACAGGGACACACAGATTATCTAAATACACGAAAAAACAGTTCATTTAAAGACAAGGGCACACTGATCATTTAGAGACACGGACACGCAGTTCAATTAAATGAGTTAAAGAAGATCCTGACGATAATATCAACATCAATCGCAATAAAGCACCGTTTTGAGCATCAACGGACCCCTTCCAAGCTAGAGGTGGGATCAATTAAAGACACGGATAAACAGTTCATTTAAAGACACGGATAAATAGTTCTTTTGAAGACAAGAACATACAGATCATTTAAAGACACGGACACAAAACTTCATTTAAAGACACAGACACACGGATCATTTAAAGATCACAAAGATCATTTAAATGAGTTAAAGAAAATCCTGACGATAATCTCAACAACACTCACAATAGAGCACAAAATCAAACATCAACGGATCCCTAGCAAGCTAGAGGTGGGAACAAATTCCCGGGAGGAGTAAGCATCCCCTGTTGGCTAGCCGCACCCACCGTCGATGTCTAAGTAGGGAAACGAAAATATATAAAACCCATGCACTGTCTGAAGTTATGTCTATATCTGTCTATCTATATGTCTATCATTTTAATACAGGGACACACAGATTATTCAAAGACACGAACAAACAGTTCATGTAAAGACAAGGGCACACAGATCATTTAAAAACATGGACACAAAAATCATTGTGACACGGACACGGAGATGAGACACGGACGAACAGTTCATGTAAAGACAATGACACACAGATCATTTAAAGACACGGACAAATAGTTCATTTAAAGACAATGACTTAAAGATCATTTAAAGACACGGACAAATAGCTCATTTAAAGACACGGACAAACAGTTCAATTAAAGATACGGACAGACAGTTCATTTTTATACAGGGACACACAGATTATTTAAAGACATGAACAAATGTTCATGTGAAGACAAGGGCACACAGATCATTTAAAAACACGGACACAAAAATCATTTAAAGACACGGACGAACAGTTCATGTAAAGACAATGACACACAGATCATTTAAAGACACGGACAAATAGTTCATTTAAAGACACGGACAAACAGTTCAATTAAACACAATGACATAAAGATCATTTAAAGACACGGACAAACAGTTCAATTAAAGACACGGACAAACAGTTCATTTTAAGACAGGGACATGCGGTTTATTTATATATAGACACGAACAAACAGTTTATTTAAAGGCAAGGGCACACAAATCATTTAAAGGCACGGACACATGGATCATTCAAAGACATGGACAAACCGTTCATTTAAAGACAAGGCCACACAGATCATTTAAAGATACGGACACAAAGATCAATTAATGACACGGACACACAGATCATTTAAAGACACGGACACACAAATCATTTAAAGGCACGGACACACAGTTCAGTTAAAGACAATGACACACATATTATCTAAAGACACGGACACACAGTTCATTTAAAGACAAGGACACACAGATTATTTAAAATCGGAATAGTGGGAGGGTTGTGCGCACGTAATCCAGGATAACCACACCGTCTGCTATTTACGTGACAGATGGCCGTCCTAAGTCGGCAACGGTTGCCCATTGGTCTCGTTTGTTTATGTGTAGTCTTTTATGTTTCATGTTTCTATGGTGTGAGTTGGTGTTCCTTGTCCTTTTTGCATCTCTTTCTGTGGATGTCTGTTCTGTGTTTTTTGCATAGGTGTTATGGGATTTTGCTGTGGGTGCTGCAACCTAGTGTTGTTGGAGATCCCCTCCTTTCTTTTAAAGATGATCAAACATATTAAAAGGCATGTCGATTCAATCTTAATAGGGACAATGTTGTGCACTTTTGTCTTCCTTTCCGACAATATTACACTTTACATGTGACGTCATTGTACGTCTGATTGGCTGGTTAAACATTCTTAACTGACAGCTTGAATTTATTATACCCTAGTCCTTAATGAGCTAATGTTATATGAAGTTTGAGAGACACATATTCGTAAGTTTATCACTTTTTTACAATATATTTTTCTACGGCTTTCATTTTTATTTTCATATTGCCTATATAAATATAATTTCTTCTTCAATTTACAATTGGAGCTGACAGTATAAGGCGTAAATTTTACCCAGAAAATTCGATTATTTTTAATAACTCAGTACAGAACTTTAATGAGAAAAGCAGTCATGTATTTCGGTACATTTTTGGACATAATAACGTTTACACTATTTGGCATATTACATTGTTTAGAATGAGGATCACTGACGAGGGTTTAGTACCCGAAACGTGCATGTCTGGTCCATGCTGAAAATTTACCTGTTCTTAAATGATGCTATTGAATTTGAAGACTTTTAACATGTAACTACTTCTATCTGATTATTTAGTATTTTCTTTTACTTCAAACAGATTGAAAAAATGTGTATTCTGAATTCTTGATTTAACGGCATTCTCACTTTCTTTTCTTATTTGTGCAATTAAATTAGATACATACATGTATATATATATATATATATATAGATCTTCATTTGACCCTATATTTTTCTCCTTCGAATATATTTTCGCTCAAATTAAAATTTTGAAGTTAAAGGAAAACTTCGTTCGCTCTTACCTTATTTTCCCCATAATTTACAGAATAACTAGTATAAGCATGGCCGTATAAAGTTGTTTTTCTCACAAAAACTCTTCAAAAGGCAGATTTATTGAATATTAAATATTTACAAATCTTGCAAAACTTTTACCGACCCTGCTTAAAGTCCCCTTCACATTTTCACGGATCGGGCTACGGATAGCTACGGATCGAGAAAAATTTTACATCCGTAGCTATCCGTAGCAATCCGTAGCAATCCGTAGCTCGATCCGGCACTAGTCTTGACAAGTCGTAGCTAATCTTGACAATCCGTAGCTATCCGTAGGCGTGTCGTAGCAATCCGTAGCAATGTCGGGACGTATCCGTAACAATCCTTAGCTATCAGTAGCTTATCCGTACTAGATTCGTATCAACCCGTAGCAATCCGTACTAGTGTCGTAGGTTCATGGTTCATCGAACATTTTGCGTCCCGACTCGCCACGGATAGATCTTGGAGTCGTTGCAGCTTTAAGTTGCGTTGAACGTTGTAACGAGGACAACTAGTCGTGACTGTTATATGGATTGGGTGATTGAATTAGTTCATTGATATTCAAGGTCAAATGCTGAAGCTCAAGATAAGAGGTCAAAATCAAAGAAAATTTATATAAAAAATTCCAAAACATCTCAAAATGAAACAATGATTCAAGGTTTTTATTACTCGGAAAAGGAAGACTATGTATGGTGGCATATTCCTGCCATCCACTTATCAGATAATTATGTCGATTTAGAAATGATTAAGTCGACTTGTCTGATCTTTAAGTCGGCTCATAACAAAATGTAAGTCGACTTTAATTATCTTAGGTATCTACTGTCCTGTCTACTGGTTGAAATAAGTGAGTAATAACGCGACCTATAAGATAGATACAAACATAATGTAAGTCGGCTCTGTTTTTCTTAAAAGTCGACAATAAACATCTGACAAGTCGACATAATTATCTGACAAGTGCATGAAGCAGAAATTTGCCACCATAGCTCTGTTTCATGATGTCTTGTATCTCAGAATGCGTTTCAACGAGTTTGTTGATACACATGTAAAGGTGTCACCAAGCTCTATGATCAAGGTCATTACAATGTAATCGTCTGTATGCATTTAAAATTATTCATATATTCAAATGATATAAAGGTAGCAAACGTGTATCAGTGAAAACTATAGGTTACAATATATTTTTTCCAAGGAAACAAATGGTGATGTGTGTGAATATCATTGTATCTTTACTATTTATATATATACGTCTAAAATTTCCTTTACCAATCACAACAACAACAACCATTTATCCATGGTTTAACCTTGATTTGTTTGTTTTATGTGCAATGTATATGGTACTGATGTGAATCTTTACTTTGTTATTTATGAGGTTCATGGAGACAAAATAGCGAATGATTTGGCGAATGATTAAGTAATTAAAATTGGCGAATGATTAAGTACCCGAAACTTGCATGTCTGGTCCTTGCTGCAAATTGATCTGTTCTTAAATGATGCTATTGAATTTGAAGAAGTTTAATATTTGAACCACTTGGTGAGAATAACTGCTGGTGGACCAGGAGTCCCCGACATCTCAACTTCGAGTGATCGTCTGTCTCTTCAACACATTCGAAAATTTCTGTTATCAAAAAATCTAAAGATTTCTAAAACGTGGGTCCTGTAGCATCATATCCCACCTATCCTGCTACGTGTTTCGGTACATTTTTGGAAATAATAATTTTCACACTCTTCGGCCATATTACATTGTTTAGATTGAGGATGACTATTGAGGGTTAAGTACCCGAAACGTGCATGTCTGGTCCATGCTGCAAATTTATATGTTCTTAAATGATGCTATTTTTAATTTGAAAACGTTTAAATTTCCTGAAACTTGTCTATATTGATGAAATATTTGCCCCAAATGAATCCAGATATTCAATTTTCAAGGTAATATTGCGAATCTTCGAATTTTGATTTTTATGACGTAGACCGTTAGAAATGTTCCGTCCGCTTATTGCTGTTTATGAATCAAACCATCAGACCATATGTATATTTAAACCTGATTGAGACTGAACTCATGTTGTAGGATACATTGATCAATTACACAATTTTAATTAGCTTCTAATGACCTAGAATCCCTTAAGTATTGGTCCTCCTTAAATGAATCCATTCTTTCACAAAGCTCTTAAGGTATTCGATCGGTAATGAAATGTAATTGGGTCAACCATTTATGCAACCCTTAGACCTAAAACCACAGCATTATGAAGTAAATATTAATCTAAATTTTTTTTACCAATTTTGATATTGAAAAAAAATTGGTTACTTTATGAGTTATGGGCCTTTACAGTTTACATTGACCTCTGAGGGAAAATGTTAATATTCCTTTAAATTTTTCAATAGAATAACAGGGCATCAAATATCGATTGGTGAAAACAAAATTAAAAATATATTTCTTCAAATTCCGCTGAAAAATCATAGTTTTTTGCTATCATTTTCTCTTTATTTTTCATCAAGGGGAGATAACTCCTAAAAAACGACCCTTTTCAAAATATTTCTTCTTTCGATATCTATCAGGCTAGTGCAAAAGGTTTTTAAATATCATATAACACAGAAAGATATTGAATGATAAATACATCTAGTTTCACATGTTTCAATGTTTTTGGCATAATTTCCTTTATTACCCATCGAATACCTTAAGGAGAAATAAAATCACAGGATAAGAACATTATTAAAAAAATAATGCACAAATACTGTAACGCCATTGAATATTGATTTGGTGTAGGATTAGAAATCTCCTTTAAAAGAGCACATGTTTTGCTATTTTTAAAACACATGGCTTTCACACACCTCAAACATTACTGCGGATTAGTAGCTAGTGATCATTAGCAATATGTGCAATTAGTCTATTTAAGGAGAGAACAACCTTATGATATATGATCTGTATTAATGTTTTAAATAGAATGGATCATAAACCGTCAACAATATTTGTTAAACATGTTCATTCAAAATTGTATTTGGTTATGTTTTGATAGCGCCATCTACAACTAATTATGTTTCAAGTCTTAAAACTGTAAACTTGGGTCTCCTTTGTTTCATAATAAACAAGGAAGAAACGCGTTGTAATGTTTTCAGTGTGTAAAAATACTTAACATGCATTCTGCATACCTACAGTTTAGTATTATCGCACTCACTTTGTCCGTTGTCCGTCTGTTCGCCTGTCTGTCACACTTGGATGTCTATCACCCACTAGGTTGGTGCTGATTAACTCTTAGGTTCCCCTACTGTTTCGATTTGAAATATATTTGTAAACACTTATATCGTTTAAACTTTGAATTTTATTAATTCTTCGGAGAGTTGAGATAATGTACTTGTTAGCGCTTGAGAATTTCGAATTCACTATTTGTGCCCAGAATTGGTAAAAGTTTGGCTTTCTAATAGCAATTTAAATACTCGCCACATCAGAGTATTAAGCAGAAACTCAGAAAGAGAGAGCTCCTATTTTCGTCCGGGGTCCTGTCTTTCTTGAATTTTTTCTAAATCTTTCAGATAAATTCTCCATACAATTTCACTGTCGGGACTAGATATGTACAAGTATAGACTATCATCCATCAACATGTGTCAACAATCTTCTACTTTACATGAGGCGTTCCTTTAAATATGATTGGCTACATGTATCTATTAAACTGACAGCTAGAATTATTGAACCCTAGTGCTTAAAAGAGCAAGCCTTATTTGAAGTTTGGGAATCACAATTTCGTAAGTTTTATCATCAAATTTACTATAGATTTAGTATTGACTTGAAAAGTATTAACTTCTTTGAAATTAAAGAATGTTGCAAGGGGGCAAATACTTGTAGTAAGGGGTTTTTTTCTTATTCTTTATTTCATTTTTTCCTTTTTTTTTTTCTGTTTGTTTCTTAGGTGTTGTTTGGTAGCGGCTAGCCAACACGGGATGCTCACTCCTCCCGGGTAACTGGTCCCACCTATAGCTTGCTAGGGGTCCGTCGATCCTCAGTTTGGTGCTCTATTGTGAGTGCTGTTGAGATGATCGTCAGGATCCTCTTTAACTCAATTGTCTATCTAGGACATTTTCGTCCTTTTTTCAGCCATTGTAAACTATTGGCCTGTAAGTTTATCTGTGGGTTAGTGGTTAAGAAAATACCGTATCATTTCAAAGTAATCAATCATTGTCAACACTAATTTTAAAATACCCGATTTTAAGTACCTTTTCTTTAACTCTTTTTAGAAATAAAGTATAAAGTGAACTAAAGGGTTCTACCAGAAATCTGGCCCAAAATATTATCAAGTACTGAGCACAGAACAAGAATTTTACAGATAATGAATTATCAACGACGCTTCAAGAGTCTATGCTGTATCTTAGTCCATTGTGTTGGAGTATATTCATTGTCGATGTTTTTGTGTTGTTGTTGTATGCCCCTTGTAGTTGTATGTCCATTGTTGTTGTATGTCCTTTGCAGTTATATGTCTATTGTTGTTGTTGTATGTCCATTGTTGTTGTATTTCCCTTGTTGTTGTACGCCCCTTGTTGTTGTATTTCACTTATTGTTGTATGTCCCTTGTTGTTGTATGTCCCTTGCAGTTGTATTTCCCTTGTTGTTGTATGTCCATTGTTGTTGTATTTCCCTTGTTGTTGTATGCACCTTGTTGATGTATGCCCCTTGTAGTTGTATGTCCCTTGCAGTTGTATGTCCCTAGCAGTGGTATGTCTCTCGTTGTTGTATTACCTTGTTGTTGTATTGCCATTGTTGTTGTATGCCCCTTGTTGTTGTATGTCCCTTGTAGTCGTATGTCCCTTGTTGTTGCGATTTTTATTAGCTAAGGTTGATTGTAACAAAACTTGACTGTTCAATATATCCAGGTAAATTTGGCTTTGTGCGAGTCTTATTTTCATATTGAGAAGATTATTATTTCATTGACATAATACAACCCAAAAATTGTTCCACGGAATCAAAATAAAATTATCTGAGATTCGATGCGATGACCATGCTTTATCATTATTTATTCATAGTTTTCTGTTGAATCATTCTGATTTTTGTAGCGCCTGAATTTACTTTTAGTAGCGCCGCCAATAATGACTTTCATTTTAACAATGTGAGATTATTCTTATCCCACCTCTGACAAGTTTGCCTGGAAATCCTGGATAGCGATTGGCTGAAGATAGGGTATATCTTATATCGGGAACCTAGATTTTTATACCAGGCGTTCAGTGACGTCACAATGTTATCTTTCAAACTGACGTCGTAGCGTAAACAACAATGACGTCCAAGCGCTTCAAGAATATTAACAAAGTAGGTCATCGATAGGGGTAAATTCGTTACCTAGTCATCTAGTGTCCTGGCATCGCCTTGCCCGGTATAAAACCTAGTGACCTTGTATAATCCCGTACCAGGTCACTACACGACTATGTAAATAATAATACATATGGTGTTTTCCTTTCAATGATGTGTTGTTATTATTCTCCTTGTTTTCATATGTTTGTGTTCCCTCCTCCTGTGTGTATGTTTCGCTGTTATCAATTAATGAAACGTCGCTATGTTGCGGATGTTCTCCCTATCATCTAATTTACCTTAGTAGTCCCCTACCCGCTCGCCGGAGGGGACTTATAGTTTCCACCCCGTTTGTCTGTCCGTCCGTCCGCCTGTCTGTCCTGTCCTGTCCGTCCGTCCGTCCGTCCGTCTGTCTGTCCGTCACACTTTAGTTTTCCAGACTTTTTTTCGCTGTCGTTGCATAATTATATTAAACTCATTTTTGGCATGTGAGTATATCTTCATTGTGATACAAATCAAGGTTGAGATTGGTTACGGATTCACCTATTTTTACAAGAGTTATGGCCCATTGGACTTAGCAAATTTCATGAAATTCTCAGTTTTCCAGGACTTTTCTTCCATGGTATTGCAGGATATTGAAATAATCTTTCATATGTGAATACATTTTAGTTTTATACAGCTCAAGTTTGAGTTTGGTTCCGATTGGCCTATTTTTTACAAGAGTTATGGTCCCTGGACTTAGCAAATTTCATGAAATTCTCAGTTTTCCGGGCTTTTCTCGGCTGATGTTGTAGATATTGAAATAATTTTTTTTAATGTGATAACATCTTAGTGTTATACAGATCAAGATCGAGATTGGCTTCGATTGACCTATTTTCAGAAGAGTAATGGCCCTTGGACTTAAAAAAATTCATGAAATTCTCAGTTTTCCGGACCTTTCTTCCATGGTATTGTAGATATTGATATCAGTTTTGGTATGTGAATATATCTCTGGTGTGACACAAATCAAGTTCGTGTTTCAATTTGATTGACCCATTTCTACAGGAGTAATGGCCCCTGGACTTAGCCAATTTCATGAACTTCTCACTTTCCAGACTTTTCATGTCTGTTGTTGTAGATATTGAGCTGTTTTTGGTATGCAGATACATTATAGTATGATAAAGAATAAGTTGAAAATGGGTTTGATTTATTTGTTCTCACAAAAGGTATGGCCTCATAGCAAATTTCATTAAATTTTCATGTTTTCCGGACCTTTTTCTAATACACATATTGAACTTATAATGATGTTGGATTCATCTTTTGGTGTAAGCAAAGGTCAAGGCAGAGTTGAAGGACATGGATTAATGCCGGTAGGGGACTTATATCGCTTACGATTCATAAATTCATTTTATATGATTTAACGCCTTCTACTAATATCAGCCAATGACGTTGCAGTATAACGGTCACGTAGTGTAGTCGATTTGAAAATTTCAGAACCTAGAAATGTCCTTTCCTATGAACTTTTTTTGATGATTCTTATTTATGGGGTAGTACTGAACGATTCTAGCTTGGTTGCCACTCTGGAAACCTTGGGCAACTCTTTTTATCGCCGGAAATCAAAAATGGACACCAAATGCCTCCCACCAATAGATGAAATTAAATTCTTTCTTTAAATATCAAGTGTGGCACATCAAATCAGGGGTTTTGAGGGTCAACAAACCAATTTCCGATGTCATTTTTACAATTTGAGTTCTTCAGGACTAAAATTCAAGATGGCCGCCAAATTTCAACCTCATTATGGTACAATGTGAATATTTCAATAAAACGTTCGTGTAACACATCTAATTTGTATTTGCAATGGTCCTAGAATACATATATTTTGCTGTTTTGGTTGTTTTTAGTAAACACATTCTTCTGGGACAACTCTGTTGATCGTGGGAAATTCAAAATGGCCACTAAATAGTCTTCTGCTACTGTGCAAAATGTAATAATTACTTGATATATCAAGTGTAGCACATCTAATCAGTGATTTTAAGGGCTAAATCCATATCTGGTGTCCTTTTGCTTATTTGTCATTAAAGGCTAAACATAAAATGACTCCTCACTTCAATATTCCCATTGCGTTACGAATAACTGTGGTGCATCTCATTACATGTCGAGTGTTTATTACCCGAAACGTGCATGTCTGGTCCATGCTGTAAATTCATCTGCTCTAACATGATGCTAATGAATTTGAAGGCGTTAAACATTATTTGTAATCCCAAAGGTGGTATAATCCACGTGTAATTTCCTTTGTCGATATGAGCTTACACATGCACTTTTTACATAGATTGCACATTCTCAAACCGTAAAAGAGAAGAATTTTTTATCATAAAGATAAATTGCAAATATTGTATACTTTAAGAAAGGGGGATAACAGTCGACCCGAAGCAAGAATCTACATCATAGGGCTATGGATTGTCAAAATAGCATGTCAAATACTTAATTGATTGTCTATTTTGAAAGTCTGCAAAAGGAATTCAAAGAAGCAAAGTTCTTCCAGGATTTCTGCATGACCTGTTTCTTGACATAGATCATTTTCCCTGTCACTGTTCTTTAGACTTATGACCCTGTTCTGTTCTAAGATTCATTTCAAGCTTGTCACACTGACTACGTCTTTCTCTTCAACCAAATACTCTGTGTTGTAAGAAACCATTTAAAATGAAATGACAAATATGGATAATGACCATATCCCTGTATACAGCACAAAATCGATAATTCAGAAAATCAGAAACCGAAGGCATACAAAATCAGGATTAAACAGAAACCAAAGCAAACAAACAAAAACCTCCATCACATGAAAAGAAGCGAACTCCCTATATGGAAGTTAGACCAGGTGCCCAGGAAGAGTAAGCATCTCCTGTTCGCACGTAACACCCGCCTGTTTAAGATATATGATATAGAAACAACCTTCAATCTGTACGGAACACTGATATCCAAGGCAATTGCTTTCAAGATAGATTTCACCCACATGAGTTTTACATGCCAAAACATACGTAGTACCATTTCATCTTACCACAGTTGAAGATTCCTCAGATTTACTTTTGAATCACTGTAGAGAAAAACTGACGAAATCCCCGACCAGAAGTTAAAATTATCCTTAGATGTAATGATAGCAGATGAAATTTTGAAAGGCCTGTTCATTTACAAACTTAACCGTCCTTATGAAGAAAAAGGAGAGTGCTAACCCTGTTACTATCGGGCAGCCTTCTTTAAATAGAAGAATACATTCTATGCACCAGACATGCATGATTCGGACAATGAATGCTCATTGGTGGTACTTCCAGCCAAAATGATTCAAAGAAGCATATATAATTAATTTTTAAAGGCCTGTTCATTTACAAACTTAACCGTCCTTATGAAGAAAAAGAAGAGTGCTAACCCTGTTACTATTGGGCAAATTTTGAAGACATTCTATTCTTACAAAGTTCCATTTTAAGTATAAATAGCTAGGATAGAGATGCAAGGTTCAGAATTGCATTGCAAAATGGTACATGTCATCATTAATGTTATACATAAATATACATGTAGTAGATAGCTCAACTCAACATAAGTTACACCGAGGGACTGTTGTAAAGAAAACATCAAACACTTTCTATTGCATAATTCTTGCCGATTGGAAAAAAAGCTATATAGGCCATGCAAGCAAAGAAATTGCCATGATGGTCAAAGAGCCAAGATAGTCAAGTTACCTCGAGTTTACTTGCTTACTCTAAAATCCCCTGCGTCAAACAAACTGTTCTTATATCAACATGATCAATAGGGAAACTTTATTTATGTCTTTCGAGTACCATTTTAATCAAACAAATGACATGTTTATCTTTGCATAACATTTTGACGAATCCTAGTCTGTTAAAGCTGAAACAATCCAATCTTATATGTCACTCTTATTCATTTTTCATTACATAGTAAGTCCTATGAAATAAGAGCTTGTGCTATTTCTTTTTACATTTTAGTCAGTGATAAGTGAACTATTTGGCGGCTATTTTGTATTTCCCCCGATGAAAAAGTTGTCCTACAAGTATGTGTGAACTGATCACAACCAAAACAGCAAAATAAATGTATTCAAGGATCATTGTTACTACAAATAAGATGTGTAACACGACTTTTTTAATTGAAATCTACACATAATGAGGTTGAAATTTGGCGGCCATCTTGCATTTCTAGCCTAGAATAAGCCAAAAAAGGAAAGATGACATTGGAAATGAGTTTGTTGACCTTCAAAACCTCTGATTTGATGTGCCACACTTAATATTTAAAGAAAAAATTAAATTTCACCTATTGGTGGAGGGCATTTGGCGGCCATTTTGAATTTCCCCCGATAAGCAGAGTTGTCCCAGAAGCATGTGTCAGCTGAAAACAACTTAAACAGCAAAATATATGCATTCTAGGACCATTACAACTACAAATAAGATGTGTAGTACACAAACGTTTTATTGAAATATTCACATTGCACCATAATGAGATTGATATTTGGCGGCCATCTTGAATTTTGTAGTCCTGAATAAACTCAAATTGTAAAAATGACACCAGAAATGGGTTTGTTGACCCCCAAAATCCCTGATTTGGTGTGCCACACTTAATATTTTAAGAAAGAATTTAATTTCATCTTATGGTGGGAGGCATTTGGCGGCCATTTTGAATTTCCGGCGATAAAAAGAGTTGCCCAAGGTTACCAGAGTGGCAACCAAGCTAGAATCGTTCAGTAGTATCCCATAGATAAGAATCATAAAAAAAAGTTCATAGGAAAGGACATTTCTAGGTCGGCCACATGTTATATAAGGCTGTCAAATCGACTAGTGTCCTACTGACACAACTAGAATTTTGTTTGTCTTTGTGTCTGTTCTGTGACCCTGATGTCACAGAGTGTTTGACCTTGGACTGTTTGTCCTTGACCTCTTTGTGTGGGGAGTTAGCTTCTTTTGGCTGAATCTCTAAGAAGAGTTTTGCCTGGAATAAACATCCGAATACGAATTTAAGTTTTTGACATTTATTCTCCTGAAGCTTGGCATAAAGTGTGTGAATAAATTTTCAAATCATTTTAAAGACCAAACAATAATGTGTATAAACCAAATAAATGTCAACAGTATAATTCCTTACAGGCTCACAACACACAATACTTTAACACAATTAATCTGAATGCAATGAATAATGATAGTATATTAAGTAAGTTGTTGCTTTTTAAATCCATAAATTTGTTTGAATAATAATCTAAAATCTACAAATATTTGTCAAAACTAAAACATTGAATTCCTAAAGCTTTCAGACATTACATTCCAAAATAACATGCTCAAGCTTTTCTGGGATTTAATGATAACTAACTTCTTGTCATATGTCACTTAACATTCAATAATAATTTGATACAAATGTAAAACATGCTTCTCAGAATTTGGAAAAATCTACTTTCACTTTCAAAAATCAATGATCAAATACTTAACAAGAATTTCAAGGTTTTACAACATTCACATCATAAATCTAAGATACTTTAACAATCAAAATAAGAAATCAAATTCCCAAATTTACTCACATTGACCCGAAAATACATAATTTTGATGTTTTAGAAAATGTCGCTCCAAACCGACCGAAATGTCTAAACAGAGTTACGTCCCTTAATACCAACGTTGTATGTAATTTACAGATTTTGCGTTTCCAAAAACTCTTGACAAAAATTAATAAAATTGATCTTTAATATGGATTCTATGTAAAAACCTAAAAAATCAGACATGTTTGGCCACGACATGTCTCAGATTTTGGATATCTTTTGTGTATTAGGTAAATATGATGTCCTCAGAACGAATTGACCTTCCATTTTTTTCTCCGACGTTCCGTTGCCATGGTAACCAAGGTTTTGTATAAAAACACCTTTAAACAAGGCATTTTTATGCATCCCGTTACCATGGAAACAAATGTTGAATGTATATGTAACTTTCCGAAAAGATTATTTAAATCCTCTTAAGTTGATACAATTTGATTTTTCGATACTCCTTCTTTCTGTGTGTCATGTAAATTTGCTTCAATTTCAAGAAAAATTGCTTATTAAAAATGAGCCATTTTCGGCCAATTTAGGCCTTATTTTACCTATATTTCACTTACTTTTGACAAGAGTAATAATGCAATTGCACAAGATTTGAAATACAGTTGACTATTTCCTGAGGAGTATTATCCTAGGACTTCATGGGAATCGAAGGAAATTTATCTAGAAGTGAGATTTTTCTGTTTACATGCCTTTGAAATAGGTTACCATGGCAACATTTGGTACAAAGGTGTAAATACCTGTCATAAGTAAAAAGCTAATTTCTACAGATGTTTGCCTGCTATTGTTACAAAACTTGGTATGTAGATGTATTAAAGACCATTTGATGCTATCATGACCTTGAGAAAATGTCAAGGTCATTTGCTCAATTTTCAAGGTCATTTAAAAATATATGCTATTTTCATGCCAAATTTTGTGGTTTTTCACTAAAAAGAGACATGATTAACAGTAAACAGTATGGAACCTTGGCAAAACAATCAATTATCGGTAAAAGTATGATAAATGTATTATTTGTTGGGCTGAGTATCACATTTATCAGAATCCAATGAAGACCCCAAAAAATGTCACATATTTTACGAGAAAATTTTAGAAAATCGCAATTTTATGCTCTTTTGAAAGTATGTCATACATAGATGTGAAATACAATTTAACAAAATTGTGATGAATTCTACTTCTTTTGATCGGTTGTTCAACTGTAAATATTTAAAATCAAAATATCTAATGAAATAAGTTAGAGAAATCAATTTAAATTAATTGGAAATCCTGATTTTTGTCTTATTTTTAGTCTAAAGTTAGAAATGACCTTGAGATTTGGACAGATGACCTTGAAATGATTTGAAGGTCAATTGATAATGATAAATATAATTTGTATACTGGTATGCTATTTCATAATCATAGGACTCAAACATGAGGAAAAACAATGTTTTTAAATATGCGGTATATGGTAATATGGACTCCAAGTTGCTATAGCAACGGATTTTGATTGGCATTCATGACAAAATGGTGAGTTTCACCATAGATTTTATTTCTTGATTTTTTCCAGCTATAGACATTTATTTTGGCAAGGTGATGTTAAATACCCATTACATTCACCGAATAATGGTTTTCAACCTTCAAAATAATCAAAAACAGGCCAAAAATGACCCTAAAATTAGACCTTATTTTTGCTAAATTTTCACATAATTTGACTGAATATCAACAACTACCTGATAACCCCCTTCCCCGAAAAAATTATTCTTGTCAGAGTTAAACTTACAAAGAAAAGTTTTTGTGTTCATAAAGTAAATTTTGACCATGGTTTCCATGGCAACAGAATGCCACAATATGTCTTATCTCTCATATTTATGGGGTGTCAAATAGATTGACCCCGTTACCATGGCAACCGTTGTTCAAATATAACAATATGGTTTGTTTTCATTGTTTTTACATTAAGTATGATAATTACAGAAAGTTTCATCAAAATCCATGACATGCCGTGGCCAGCTGTTTTAGGTTTTTACAGAGAATCCATATTAAAAACTTGTAAACCAAAAATGTGTGACTCGAATATGACATTCTAAACTACATAAACATGGAAAATATACAATCAGATACATTCTATCAAAAACACTCAGACATATAGTAAATCAACAAATATCAATAATTAAAACCTCATAATAATTATCAGAAAGCTTAAACTGAATAGATACATCTCTATAAATGATGAATTTTACCCAAAATAAAATGAATTTTAACTTAAATTTAAAATGAAAATAGAAGAAAATGTAATGGTTATTTACCTGGAATTAACATCCGAATACGAATTTAAGTTTTTGACATTTATTCTCCTGAAGCTTGGCATGAAGTGACCGATGCGCAGCGCACTCCACTATCCCTCAGCCCAAGCTTCACTTCCAGGCTTCAACCAATCAAATTCTTCCGTTTGAATTTTGACCCCAATGACCTAAAATCCCATTCCCTAAATTTGGTAAATTTTGTCACTTACCCCAAGTAATAATCTATTAAGCCACACCCTAATTTTCTTTGTCCTCAGAGGGACGCTAACTTCTTAATCTTGTTGTGACATCTAAAGCTCCGTATCGAGTGATGTCACAAAAGGTCAATTACATGAACAATTAAAGTTTACCTTAAGGTATGGAAAGTGGTAGGATATACAAACAAGAGACCGACAAATTGTTGTAAGATATTTACAATGGCACAATCGCCGTGACTATGGAATGTGATTTGACCAAAACATATTAAGATGACAAAATAATTACCAAATAAAATACAGTTTTCTGAAATTTTATAAAATATTGTTTGAAATTAAACCAAAATGAAAAATAAATAAAGAATTTAGAAAGTTCATTTCAAAAGAAAACTTATGATACCAAACTCGAAATATAAATTTGCATTTTTAAGAAAAATGAAATGTCAGTAATAACCATATAAAATATCTGTAAAAACTAAAATATGTCTTTTTCTCAATATTTTTCATATATAAATGTATATTTTGTTAAACAAAAATACTTTCAGTCATGATTATGTAAAATGAGAGAGGAAAGAATAATTGTTGAAATTCATTTTCCAAAATTATAAAATAATAACGATCATACCTTGACGCAGAAGTAGGTCACTAAATTTATAATTGTCCAAAATTACAATAAAAACCTTACAAAATGGTTCTAAGCATGATAAATTCGTAATTCGATTTGTTCCCGTCAAACTTCCTACTCAAAGGTGTAAAAATAATTGTGTCGAATTATGACAGGAGCAAACCCTGTAACTATATTGAATGTTTTACTTTGATTTATTAAGCTCTTTCATGCAATTAATAAGTTAGTATTTTTCTGTCTTTTTTGGCGAAATTTGCTATTTTGTTACATTTTCAAAGGGACGCATGTAATCTATGAATGACATTAATTGTTCAATAGAATTACTATCCCGGTAGCGAACATTCTAAGTTTGATATTGTTGAATCATTTGTAAGCCTTTAGATTGTGATTTTTCACGTTTAATCATTTGTTAGCCTTTAGATTATGATTTTTTCACGTTGAATCATTTGTAAGCCTTTAGATTGTGATTTTTCACGTTGAATCATTTGTAAGCCTTTAGATTGTGATTTTTCACGTTGAATCATTTGTTAGCCTTTAGATTATGATTTTTCACGTCGAATCATTGTAGCCCTTTAGATTGTGATTTTTCACGTTGAATAATTGTAGCCCTTTAGATTATGATTTTTCACGTTGAATCATTTGTAAGCCTTTAGATTGTGATTTTTTCACGTTGACTCATTTGTGAGCCTTTAGATTGTGATTTTTCACGTTGAATCATTGGTAAGCCTTTATTGTAAGCCTTAAGATTATGATTTTTCACGTTGAATCATTTGAAAGCCTTTAGATTATGATTTTTCACGTTGAATCATTTGTAAGCCTTTAGATTGTGATTTTTTCACGTTGAATCATTTGCAAGCCTTTAGATTATGATTTTTCACGTTGAATCATTTGTGAGCCTTTAGATTGTGATTTTTTTACGTTGAATAATTTGTGAGCCTTTAGATTATGATTTTTCACGTTGAATCATTTGCAAGCCTTTAGATTGTGACTTTTCACCTTGAATCATTTGTGAGCCTTTAGATTGTGATTTTTCACGTTGAATCATTTGTGAGCCTTTAGATTGTGATTTTTCACGTTGAATAATTTGTAAGCCTTTAGATTCTGATTTTTCACTTTGAATCATTTGTAAGCCTTTAGATTTTGATTTTTCACGTTGAATCATTTGTAAGCCTTTAGATTATGATTTTTCACGTTGAATAATTGTAGCCCTTTAGATTGTGATTTTTCACGTTGAATCATTTGTAAGCCTTTAGATTGTGATTTTTTCACGTTGAATCATTTGCAAGCCTTTAGATTATGATTTTTCACGTTGAATCATTTGTGAGCCTTTAGATTGTGATTTTTTACGTTGAATAATTTGTGAGCCTTTAAAATTTCAATTGTGATTTAAAATTTCAATTTGTGAGCCTTTAAAATTTCAATTGTGATTTTTTTCACGTTGAATCATTGGTAAGCCTTTAGATTATGATTTTTCACGTTGAATCATTCGCAAGCCTTTAGATTGTGACTTTTCACGTTGAATCATTTGTAAGCCTTTAGATTGTGATTTTTCGCCTTGAATCATTTGTGAGCCTTTAGATTGTGATTTTTTTACGTTGAATCATTTGTAAGCCTTTAAATTGTGATTTTTTCACGTTGAATCATTTGTAAGCCTTTAGATTGTGATTTTTCACGTTGAATAATTTGTAAGCCTTTAGATTGTGATTTTTTCACGTTGAATAATTTGTAAGTCTTTAGATTGTGATTTGTCTCATTGAATCATTTGTAAGCCTTTAGATTATGATTTTTTCACGTTGAATAATTTGTAAGCCTTTAGATTGTGATTTTTCTCATTGAATAATTTGTAAGCCTTTAGATTGTGATTTTTTCACGTTGAATCATTTGTAAGCCTTTAGATTGTGATTTTTTTCACGTTGAATCATTTGTGAGCCTTTAGATTGTGATTTTTCACGTTGAATCATTTGCAAGCCTTTAGATTGTGATTTTTTCATGTTGAATCATTTGTAAGCCTTTAGATTATGATTTTTCTCATTGAATCATTTGTAAGCCTTTAGATTATGATTTTTCACGTTGAATCATTTGTGAGCCTTTAGATTGTGATTTTTCACGTTGAATAATTTGTAAGCCTTTAGATTGTGATTTCTCACGTTGAATCATTTGTAAGCCTTTAGATTGTGATTTTTCACGTTGAATCATTTGTAAGCTTTTAGATTGTGATTTTGACGTTGAATCATTTGTAAGCCTTTAGATTGTGATTTTTCACGTTGAATAATTTGTAAGCCTTTAGATTGTGATTTTTTCACGTTGAATAATTTGTAAGCCTTTAGATTGTGATTTTTCTCATTGAATCATTTGTAAGCCTTTAGATTATGATTTTTTCACGTTGAATCATTTGTAAGCCTTTAGATTGTGATTTTTCACGTTGAATAATTTGTGAGCTTTTAGATTGTGTTTTTTTCACGTTGAATCATTTGCAAGCCTTTAGATTGTGATTTTTCACGTTGAATCATTTGTAAGCTTTTAGATTGTGATTTTGACGTTGAATCATTTGTAAGCCTTTAGATTGTGATTTTTCACGTTGAATCATTTGTAAGCCTTTAGATTGTGATTTTTAACGTTGAATCATTTGTAAGCCTTTAGATTGTGATTTTTTAATTCTAATTTTGGTTTTGATTTCATTCACATTTCGTTTTTGTAATTTTGATTGAAAAAGAATAAAGATATTTGTATCTTTTATAAGAGAAATTGGGTTCATAATTTGTTGATTGTATGCGATTTGTAGGGCGATGCGAGCTTACAATCCTTACTTTGTACTTCACGTTGTGTGATTAGTAAATGTGCAGTTCTTTGTCGTTGAAAGAAAACATCGTTGGAATTTTACAAAGTTGAATTCACGGGACATAATTTGACAGAATCCATTGCATGCGAGACAGTAAGTCTATTTCAATGAGAAAGTAAAAGCTGACAATTGAAAAAAGACATATAAATTGTTTTTTAACAAGGCAGGGGAATTGCACAATATGATGGACATATTTCTAGATAAATTCGTATTCATCCCTCATAGATAGGGTTGTCTAAAACTCTTCAAAACAGCTTAAATTATGAGGGATTGTACGTAAATAAACTCAATATGCTGGTACTTCACGTGTAGAATTGACAATCATTTTTCCAACTCATAGATAAAGCCAATTTGTAATAAAGTTCTAATCAATCTCTGGACTTTCCAAGTATTGAATAATCAATATTACAATCAAACATGTTAAAGTTGAGAAAATGTTTCCCTTAAAATCTTAAGGTAAACTTATAAATCGATAATTTCTTGAATCTGTTTCTAATCTTGCTTCAAAATTATCTTTATGTGAATTAATATAAAAATCATCCCTCTTTCATGAAAGGGAATTAATTTACTTTCGTGTTCTGACAAATGCATTGATTTAGTTTAGAGTTATTCCTCTTTCTACAATGTGCAAATTCTCAACATGAAGTTATAATTCACCATAAATATTGTCGGGAAGAGGCCATATGGTTACAGATTATTAATTTGTGTTTTGTTACGGATATGCAACACACCGCAATTGCATTTATCGTACGTATAATGCGTGTTAGTGCATAACATGCGATAAATGCACTTGCTGTGTGTTGCGTACCCGTAACAAAACACAAATTATGATATATGAGTAAACAGTTGTGTGTTTCATTCTTGTTTTCTAAAATCCTGTTTTCTATGTAAAAGGATAACGTTAGAATTAAGATCACCACGGGTTCAGTTTGCCGTCGCGGCATTTTTCTGTAGATCTCATGCATTGTGACGTCATGAGCGTTAACATACGAAATGCAGCACGTTCTTGTTAACAGATGCATCTCAGGGAATTACATTGGTTGCGCATATATAAAAAAAATAGAAACAAACATGCACAGCAGTTAATTATTACCTTGAATATTTGTGTCTGTTGCAATCAGAAATATTTTTCAATTATATTAGGCCATAGTAATTAAATATTTTGTTTTACGTCCTCCTACCTTTTAGGAGAATATTCACACACAAACATGCATTTAACAGGTAAAAAATGTCAGTAAATAATGTTGAAAACCATAAAATGCCTATACCATCATTAATATCTGGAGAGAATAGTATTTTTTTTTTTTAAAAATAAAGTCAGAATTATCCACTTATCTTGAGAAAGATATTTTGCTTTATGTTTTCTGTCTTTCTTTCAAAATCCCTTCATATTGATCTTGTGTTTGTGTTTTCATTCCTGGCGGGAGGGAACCTTTCAGAAAAAGTTCGGGATGTAAAAAAATATTAAATTACTATGGCCTTATAATAAATTCCATGTGTACATGTTAAAACAACCTTTTTTCTTTATACGTTTCCGTATATTACTTAGAATAATAGGTTCATCACATTAAGTTTTTATTTAAAAATCAAAATGCTTCAAGCAAGGGATTTTTTCCCCTTAAAAGACGATCAAAGTTCGATGAAAAGACCCTCATCGGGTGGTTCTTGTATTTTTCATTTATGTATTTTTTATGATATAATTTTATTTTTCATATATTTATCTTATTTTTCCAAAATTCCCCGGTCGAGCTCGCTTCTGAAAGGAATTTATGAAACCGGTCGCTGGTAGCAGAAGTTTGATTTTTTCCAGACAATTTGTGCATGTAGATGAAATTGCTGTACTTTTATCCACCCCATATGATACAATGCTCAGCAATACATATGATCTTATAAGATATTATACAAGTTATTTACTCTGATTCACTGCTACCGGTACAAATACCCACCAGGCCAGACTTACCTACGGTTATATGGGCGACAGATTTTAGACCAATCAGACGTAAGGTTTCACGTTGTAGACAAATTGCTTCGTACGAAAACATTTATTTTGATATGTCTGACTGAATGCATTGACCTTAATTGTCTAGTAACAAAGCCAATCCAATGAAAATAGGATTTTTAAAAGTATTTTGCTATCATAAATGTCTGGTGCATACGGTTCATTTTTATTTATTTCATGTTATAGATTTTTAAGGGATGGGGGTTCCTTTCGTTTATTGGGGTTTTTTATATATTGATGTCATTTCCGTACGTGAACATCGACGGCAGGTGCGGCTAGCAAATAGGGGATGCTTACTCCTCCCGGGCACCTGAACCCACCTCTAGCTTGCTAGGGGTCCGTCAATGCTCTATTTTATGTTCTATTGCGAGTGCTGTTGAGATTGTCGTCAATATGCTCTTTAACTCATTTAGTACGTTTGTTTGGAAAGAGGGTTCGGTGTATTTAGGGGGGTTATTTTTACTTTCACTTTATTTGGGGTCCGTTTATTGGAGTTTTTTTAGTGTGTGAAAGAGGGTTTGGTGGTTTTTAGCTCACCTGAGCCATAGGCTCAAGTGAGCTATTGTCATAGTGTTGCGTCCGTCGTCCGTCGTCGCCGTCGTCCGTCGTCGTAAACTTTTCACATTTTAAACTTCTTCTCCAGAACGGCTGAAGGGATTTTGATGAAACTTGGTAGGTATGAAGTACTCATGGTCCCCTACAAGTGTTGTTGTTTTTCGTCCGGATCTGTCAACGGGTGGCGCCACCACAGCCAAAAGTAGGTCACGGGGGGTACCCTCCTTTGACAAACTTCTTCTTCAGAACCGAAGCATGTATCGACAAACCGAAAGCATCAGGATGATCTAGAGAGATGTCTTAAGAAGTGTTGTTATTTTTGGTTCCACTTCGAAGTCAAATTTTTGACGCCTTTTGACGTCTTTTTGGACTTTGTCAGAAATGCACATTTTTGCACTATTTCTTTAAATAACTCAATAAGTGTATGATTTTACACACTCATTTACTACATATTTATCATATTTAACTTACTTAATGCTTTGATATGTATTTTATGCTTAAAATTTATTTTTTTTTTATTTTTTATGAATTTTTTTCTTATGTAAAAAGGAAGGGGGGTTGATTTTCATACATTTTCTGCTTCTTTTCTATAACCACTCTTCAGATTGTCATGACAATTTGTAGGTATGAGGTACTCATGCATGGTACCCTACACGTGAAAGAATTTTGTCAAGATATCCACTTTTGGATTTTTAAGGATTATTTTTTAAGATTGTACATAGGTATAATGTATGTTTTCCATGCCAAATGGACCCATGGGGAGTAGCTTCAAACCCCGGCGGGACCCCAACAATTTTTTTCCCTTTTTCAGTTTTTTTTTTCTCTTTTTATTTTTATATTTATCGCTAGAAATGAAACTGTGAAAGAATTTTGTCAAAATATCAACTTTTAGATTTTTAATGATTTTTTAAGCTAGTTTGGCTTTGTGAACTTATTTTCATACTTCGAATTAACTTGGCCACATACGCTATCAAATATACGCTGAATTTATTTTTAAGATGTTGACTTTTTGTGTCGCCTGCGAAGCACAGCGACACTTAGGGATCACTTTGTCTGTTGTTCGTCTGTCCGTCCATCCATCCCTCCGTCTGTCCGTTTGTCTGTCACACTTGGGTGTCACACCCCATAACTTTTGATTGGTAAGTGATAGGGCTTTGATATTTCACATGTGTATTCCTTGTGACAAGACCTTTATACACATATCATAATTTTTTACCTTTTGACCTTGACCTAGATATTTGACCTACTTTTCTAAAAATCTAATATTGGCTATATCTCTTGATTGATTAGTGATAGGGCTTTGATATTTCACATGTGTATTCCTTGTGATTAGACCTTTCTACACATATGATGTTTGACCTTGTGACCTTGATCTAGATATTTGACCTACTTTTCTAAAAATCTAATATTGGCTATATCTCTTGATTGGCAAGTGATAGGGCTTTGATATTTCACATGTGTAATCTTTGTGACAAGACCTTTCTACGCAAACCATATTTTTTTACCTCGTGACCTTGACCTAGATATTTGACCTACTTTTCAAAATAATCTAAGATTGGCTATATCTTTTGATTGGTAAGTGATAGGGCTTTGATATTTCACATGTGTATTTCTTGTGACAAGCCCTTTTTTCACATACTATATTTTTTAACCTTATGACCTTGACCTAGATATTTGACCTACTTTTAAAAAAAAAACCAAGATTGGCTATATCTATTGATTGGCAAGTGATAGGGCTTTGATATTTCTCTTGTGTATTCCTTTTGACAATACCTTTCTACACATACCATAATTTTGACCTCATGACCTTGACCTAGATATTTGACCTACTTTTCAAAAAAATTAAGATTTGCTATATCTTTTGATTGGTAAGTGATAGAGCTTTGATATTTCATATGTGTATTCCTTCTTGTGACAAGGCCTTTCTACACATATCATAACTTTTGACCTCATGACCAAGACCTAGATATTTGACCTACTTTTCAAAAAATCTTAGATTGGCTATTTCTTTTGATTGCTGAGTGATAGGTTTTGATATTTCACATGTGCATTCCATGTGACAAGACCTTTCTTCACATACCATCATTTTTAGCTCACCTCGACAAAGTTGAGTGAGCTTATGCTATAACCCCCCGCGTCCGCGTCCGCGTCCGGTTAAGAAGTTTGGGGTAGCTCAGTATCTGACAAAGTACTAACACTACAGTAACCAAACTGGCACAAGTGATTCATCTTTGGATGCTGAGGTGAACCCATGCATCGTATGCAGCATCTGACCTACATTTTCCGCTTGAGTGACTTGGTTAAGAAGTTTGGGGTAGCTCAGTATCTGACAAAGTACTGAAGCTACAGTAACCAAACTTGCACAAGTGATTTATCTTTGGATGCTGAGGTGAACCCATGCATCAGATGCAGCATCTGACCTACATTTTCCGCTTAAGTGATTTGGATAAGAAGTTTGGGGTAGCTCAGTATCTGACAAAGTACTAATGCTACAGTAACCAAACTTGCAAAAGTGATTCATCTTTGCCTTTAAAAGCCAATATTGAGCAAAGTATAAATGCTAGATGTTCCAAACTTGCATATTAGATGTATCTTTGATCAAACTTTCATAAAATGACCTTGACCTACTTTTTCCGCTTGAGTGATTTTGCCTTTAAAAGCCAATATTGAGCAAAGTATAACTGCTACATGTACCAAACTTGCATATTGGATGTATCTTTGATCAAACTTTCATAAAATGACCTTGACCTACTTTTTCTGCTTGAGTGGTTTTGCCTTTAAAAGCCAATATACATGTACTAAAAAATATGTTTGAATTGAATTTTGCTGTCACGAGGTGAGGTTCGTAATCTGTTATTACCTATGTTTTACCTCGTGCACTTGCCCTATATATTTGACCTACTTTTCAACAAATCTATGATTTGCTATATCTTTTGAGTGGTAAGTGATAGGGCTTTGATATTTCACATTTGTATTCCTTATGAAAAGACCTTTCTAAACATTCAATAATGTTTAACCTAGTGACCTTGCCCTTGATATTTGACCTAATTTCAATAAAAAAAATCCGCTACGCAGGCGACACAAGCATTCCTTGGATTACTTTTTTTTTCATACATGCATATTTCAGAACAATTTCCCTATTTAATGATTATTTTCTCTGTCTTATTTCTGTATCTATGGTAAACATAGTCGCCATATATCTTGTGTTACAGATTTGATTGGTTCAATACCTCCTTGCCCCTTTAGTAGGGGTAACTACAGGAAATAAAAAGGTGCACACTAAAAATTTTGACTGACTTGAAATGCCCGGAAGTCTGTAAAATTGGTCTTTTTTGATTGAGAATCTTTGGCACGCATAAAAATGTAAAGAAAAAGGGGGGAGGGGGTCATGCATGTCCTTTTTTTTCGCAAATTTCACCTTTTTTTACAGGAACTCTGCGTCCTCATCGAAAATGTTCCGAATTTTGCATATTTTCAAAACTATCTGTTGATTGCATAAAACACAAGATCAAGTTCGAAGTTAAATTTATCATGACTATTGATTCAATATGCTAAAAATACATTTCCAAGCACCGCATTTCAGCATATTTACCGAAAATAATTTGTCCAAGTGGCTTCACTGGGTCATGAGGTTTGATACACCGTACACTGCTGTTTGGAAAATAAATTGGCTCAATTTCTGCACAACTAACTTGAATTAATATTGTCCGCTAACAACTTGTCTGTGTTAATTGGATTAACACGATTTTGACTGTACGTTACATGTATTAAGATGAAATCAATACTATTCAAAAGCTCTCATTCATAGATTTCTGTATAATTTAATATGAGGCAAAACCGAAAAGTCTTTGTTTTTTATGCTTCCGGAATCAAAGATACGGGGGCATATAGTTTTTGGCCTGATCGTCTGTCTGTTTGTCCGAAAAACTTTACATTGGGCATAACTTTTGATAGGAAGGTGATAGAGCTTTCATATTTCACATGTGTATTCCTTGTGACAATACCTTTCCATTGATACCAACATTACTCTGACCCTGACTTCTCACATACTTAACAGAAAATGGTGTTTATACCAACAAAGATGCCACCGCGGGGCATTCGTGTTTCACAAACACAGGCTTTATTATTTTCTGGCATACTAGCTATTAATAATGAAAGGTTTGGTGTTCAATTTTAAATAAACTAAATTTATGAAATCATTTCATTGTTTTATTCTGTTTCTGTTGCACATTAATGTGGAATTTTACAAAATGATTTTATTTTTGATGTTGCATAATCGAACTATACTAGCTGGGCATATGACTTTGGATCGCATAATCCATCTTTTCAAATCAGTAAAAAAGTTGTTGTTTTGAAATGTGACTATTTCTCTTGTTTGTACTTTTAAAGGTTGTCTGAAAAAAAAAACTTGTCTGCATCCGGCAAAAATCTTGTTAGAAAGGTTGTGGGCTAAAATCCTGGTACTGGCACTATCAGTATTCAATGTCAGTATGTCAATTAGAGCGTGCATGGGTATCAGGTGAGCGTTGTGCCCCCTGGGGCTCTTGTTTTAAGGGGGGTCCGTTTATTGTTTTGTTAAGTGTGTTTGTGTGTTTTAGAGGGGGTTGTGTTTTTTGTTGTTTTACCTTCTTGTTTGAGTGTCTCTTGGGGTATTTTTGTCATAGAATCTTGCTCTTTGCATAGACCCTTCGTCCCTCTTCATCCGTAAATAGTAAATGAATAAATGGCTTTCTTGCATTAAAAATATGTCATAAAGACGGGCCGCAATATCATAAAATATGCGTTAAGCAGTTGTATATACCACATATTTGCACTGACCACAGCGGAAGACACCTTTCAACAACCAATGAACAGCAAAATGAAATTATGAACAACAGGGGGCAACAGAACACAACACCAACACCATAAATACCAACAAACGATTAAAGGAAAGAAGGGGTTCTCCAGCAAGACTAGATTGCAGTACCAAAAGCCAGTCAACGAACACTCCATTCAAAATGACACAGTAGACATGCACAACAAGAAAGAAGGGGATCTCCAAATAGACTCGATAACAGCACCCAAAGCCAAACAACGAACACACCATTCAAGAAAGAAGGGGATCTCCAACAGCAACATATCAAACACCCCAATGAGTTAAAGAAGATCCTGACAAGTGAAAATACAGAGAAGATATACACAGCAAGAGACACAAAACGGACAAGGAACAACAAACACGGCATTAAAACACCAAACAAAAAGACTACACATAAACCCACGAGACCAGTTGGTAATCTGCCACGTTAGTAGCGAATGTTGTGGTACATACAGCTTCAATAAACAATAGGGGACAACAAACACATCACCAACATAATATACTAACAAATAGTCAAAAGGAACACAAAACATGGAGCATCTATGACAACTTAGTAATTGAGGGAGATCAGTGTACACAAACGGTATTACCCTCTATAAAATAGCGAATGTTGTTAAAGTTATAACTGACAGGTTAAAGCTTATGTCGGTTTTTTCATATATAGTTGCTCAAGTTGTTCAAATGACAAATATGGATAATGACCATATCCCAATGTATAGTACAAAGTCGATAATTCAGAAAATCATAAACCGAATGCATACAAAATCAGGATAAAACAAGAACCAAAGCAAACAGAGAAAAACCTCAACCATATGAAAAGAAGCGAACTCCCAATATGGGAGCGAGATCAGGTGCCTAGGAAGAGTCAGCATCTCCTGCTTGCATGCAATACCTATCGCTTCAATTCGGTAGAATTGTCACATCCCGTTACTTCCATTTCGTTAGATACAAGTATATACGGTGGTTGGATGGTTCAAATGGTCTAAAACAGAATATCATCCACCATTCTGGAGAGTGGGACATCATGATGTATGACGAGTTCCCCTTATCGACCGTAGGACGTCCTCAGTAAGGTTTGTCGGTCACAAACATATCTCTGACTGAGAAGCTTATCTGAAAGACGCCTAGCTCTCAGAACAAAATCTGTATATTTGGTACTTGCTCTGTCAAAGCGTATCAACTGAGATATGAACATGCCATCAGCAGGCGATGAAGGGATGTTGCTACGCAGAAAATGAAACATTGAAGTCGTCACGTTTGTCATAGAGTGAGGTCTTCAAGTGACCATCAGTGTCGTAGAACAACATTATTTCCAGCTAGGATGCTGAATTATTTGCCTCTGTAGTTTCTTTCACTTCAAGCTCCGAAGGATAGATTCTGTTGAGGTATTCCGCGAATTTTCGATTATTGATGTACAACACATCGTCTATGTATCTACTGTCCTATTCACTAAATCCGGAGCACCCTGTTTTCCCGGTTTTCTCTAAAATATGACACTGTCATCTTCTAAAAAGATATCAATTTCATAGTACTCCTTCAGTCGTAACAGAAAATACTTGTTTTGGCTGTACGTCAATTAAGTTAGAAATGGGACGGAAAATAAAAAGTATACGGGGATTTTCTATAGTAAAATCGCTGAAAATGCGTGACGTCGGGAGCTTTGACGTCACTGTTTACTATTGTTGACACGGAGAACAATATGGCGACGGCTTGAAATTAACATGGGAAATCCCCGTAGACATTTTAATTTTTCACATTGCGGTTTGAAGTCAGCTGATAGGGTAATGACAAAAATGGATAATGACCATATCCCTGTCCACAGCACAAAATCGACAATTCAGGAAATCAGAAACCGAAGGCATACAAAATGAGGATAAAACAGGAACCAAAGCAAACAAACAAAAACCTCCACCATATGAAAAGAAGCGAACTCCCGACATGGGTGTGAGACCAGGTGCCCAGGAAGAGTAAGCATCTCCTGCTTGCATGCAACAACCGTTGCTTCAGTTCGGTAGAACTGTCACATCCGGTTACTTCCATTTTGGAAGACAGAGTACAATCTTTTGTTGGATGGTTCAAATGGTCTACGACAGAATATCATCCACCATTCTGGAGAGTGGGACATCATGATGTATGACGAGTTCCCCTTATCGACCGTAGGACGTCCTCAGTAAGGTTTGTCGGTCACAAACATATCTCTGACTGAGAAGCTTATCTGAAAGACGCCTAGCTCTCAGAACAAAATCTGTATATTTGGTACTTGCTCTGTCAAAGCGTATCAACTGAGATATGAACATACCATCAGCAGGCGATGAAGGGATGTTGCTACGCAGAAAATGAAACATTGAAGTCGTCACGTTTGTCATAGAGTGAGGTCTTCAAGTGACCATCAGTGTCGTAGAACAACATTATTTCCAGCTAGGATGCTGAATTATTTGCCTCTGTAGTTTCTTTCACTTCAAGCTCCGAAGGATAGATTCTGTTGAGGTATTCCGCGAATTTTCGATTATTGATGTACAACACATCGTCTATGTATCTACTGTCCTATTCACTAAATCCGGAGCACCCTGTTTTCCCGGTTTTCTCTAAAATATGACACTGTCATCTTCTTAAAAGATATCAATTTCATAGTACTCCTTCAGTCGTAACAGAAAATACTTGTTTTGGCTGTACGTCAATTAAGTTAGAAATGGGACGGAAAATAAAAAGTATACGGGGATTTTCTATAGTAAAATCGCTGAAAATGCGTGACGTCGGGAGCTTTGACGTCACTGTTTACTATTGTTGACACGGAGAACAATATGGCGGCGGCTTGAAATTAACATGGGAAATCCCCGTAGACATTTTAATTTTTCACATTGCGGTTTGAAGTCAGCTGATAGGGTAATGACAAAAATGGATAATGACCATATCCCTGTCCACAGCACAAAATCGACAATTCAGGAAATCAGAAACCGAAGGCATACAAAATCAGGATAAAACAGGAACCAAAGCAAACAAACAAAAACCTCCACCATATGAAAAAAAGCGAACTCCCGACATCGGTGTGAGACCAGGTGCCCAGGAAGAGTAAGCATCTCCTGCTTGCATGCAACAACCGTTGCTTCAATTCGGTAGAACTGTCACATCCGGTTACTTCCATTTTGGAAGACATAGAGTACAATCTTTTGTTGGATGGTTCAAATGGTCTACGACAGAATATCATCCACCATTCTGGAGAGTGGGACATCATGATGTATGACGAGTTCCCCTTATCGACCGTAGGACGTCCTCAGTAAGGTTTGTCGGTCACAAACATATCTCTGACTGAGAAGCTTATCTGAAAGACGCCTAGCTCTCAGAACAAAATCTGTATATTTGGTACTTGCTCTGTCAAAGCGTATCAACTGAGATATGAACATACCATCAGCAGGCGATGAAGGGATGTTGCTACGCAGAAAATGAAACATTGAAGTCGTCACGTTTGTCATAGAGTGAGGTCTTCAAGTGACCATCAGTGTCGTAGAACAACATTATTTCCAGCTAGGATGCTGAATTATTTGCCTCTGTAGTTTCTTTCACTTCAAGCTCCGAAGGATAGATTCTGTTGAGGTATTCCGCGAATTTTCGATTATTGATGTACAACACATCGTCTATGTATCTACTGTCCTATTCACTAAATCCGGAGCACCCTGTTTTCCCGGTTTTCTCTAAAATATGACACTGTCATCTTCTAAAAAGATATCAATTTCATAGTACTCCTTCAGTCGTAACAGAAAATACTTGTTTTTGCTGTATGTCAATTAAGTTAGAAATGGGACGGAAAATAAAAAGTATACGGGGATTTTCTATAGTAAAATCGCTGAAAATGCGTGACGTCGGGAGCTTTGACGTCACTGTTTACTATTGTTGACACGGAGAACAATATGGCGGCGGCTTGAAATTAACATGGGAAATCCCCGTAGACATTTTAATTTTTCACATTGCGGTTTGAAGTCAGCTGATAGGGTAATGACAAAAATGGATAATGACCATATCCCTGTCCACAGCACAAAATCGACAATTCAGGAAATCAGAAACCGAAGGCATACAAAATGAGGATAAAACAGGAACCAAAGCAAACAAACAAAAACCTCCACCATATGAAAAGAAGCGAACTCCCGACATGGGTGTGAGACCAGGTGCCCAGGAAGAGTAAGCATCTCCTGCTTGCATGCAACAACCGTTGCTTCAATTCGGTAGAACTGTCACATCCGGTTACTTCCATTTTGGAAGACATAGAGTACAATCTTTTGTTGGATGGTTCAAATGGTCTACGACAGAATATCATCCACCATTCTGGAGAGTGGGACATCATAGTGTATGACGAGTTCCCCATATCGACCGTAGAACTTCCTCAGTGACGATGTTAGTCGGTCACAAACATATCCCTGACTGAGAAGCTTACCTGAAACACGCCTAGCTCACAGAACAAAATCCGTATATTTGGTACTTGCTCGGACATAGCGTATCAACTGAGATATGAACACATAAGCAGGCGATGAAGGGATGTTGCTACTCAGAAAAGGAAAGTTTGTAATGCTGAAATTAAAGTCGTCACGTTTGTCATAGAGTGAGGTGTTCATGTGACCATCAGTGTCGTAGGACAACATTATGTCCAAATAGGATGCTGAATTATTTTTCTCTGTAGTTTCTTTGACTTCAAGCTCCGAAGGATAGATACTGCTCAGGTAATCCGCGAATTTTGGATTATTGACGGACAACACATCGTCTATGAACCTGTAAGTGAAGTTGAAGTCAGAAGCTAAGTATCTTTTCCCTTCAGAGACCAAAGATTGAATGAATTCAGCATCGTACGAGTAAAGGAAAATGTCGGCAAGGAGTGGGGCACAATTGGTCCCCATTGGAATTCCGACAATTTGCTGGAAGACCTTTCCTCCAAACACCACAAAATGTTGTCGATCAGAAAGTTTAACATCTGAATAATGCCTGTTTCAGTGTACTTATTTTCAGAATCGGACTTTTCTTTTACAAAGTAGGTTTTGTCATAGTTTACAACAATAAATTTGTGTTTGCGATTACCGTTCTTACTTGTAAACGCATTACTTATAATTTTTGCGAGTCTTTCTTTCAATTTGGAATGTGGAATTGTAGTGTAAAGTGTCGAAAAATCAAAGGCTTTGATCGAATCGACTCTACTAAAATGAGTGGATTTTAGATGTTCTAAAAGTTCCTTCGAATTCACTGCGAGAATATACTGTCGAACGATATTTTTGAATCCAAGATTTGATTTGAGATAAAACTTTGGTGAGTAAGATTGATACAGATTTGGTAGAACATTTTGGTGAGCCAGCGATGAAACGTTGTTTGTACGGATTCTTATGCATTTTAGGTATGCAGTATAAGTATGGTAAATCTAAATCTAAATTGGTAGTGTCGAAGCCAAAGGAAGCAAGAGCTGATTTGTGGTTATCTATTATTTCAGAGGCAGAAAGGTTTGTTGGGGTGTAAGTGGGATTTCCAGGTGTCGAATTTAAACCCAACTCTTTAATTAGACTGTCGAAATAGTACTTTTTGCAAGTAAATGTGTAATTATTTGAGGCTTTGTCCGCTGGTGTGATGACATAATGTTCTTGGAGGTAGGTAAGCTCTGTGATAACATCAGGGTCTTTAAATATAGACACGAATCTGGTGTTCACAAATGATTAAGTTGAAGATTATTTTCAATTACGACTAAAGGAGGTCAATTCTCGGAAACTATGGTTTATAGGAAAATTCTTCAGATGATAGAATAAATCGCCAAAACAGGGTGCTTTGGATTTAGTGAACAGGACAGTAGGTGAAGTTAAGTTAGAAGCTACGTATCTGCTCCCTTCAGAGACCAAAGATTGAATGAATTCAGCTTCGTACGAGTAAAGAAAAATTTAGAAAAGGAGTAGGGCACAATTGGAATTCCGACAATTTGCTGGAAGACCTTTCCTCCAAACACCACGAAAATATTTTCGATCAGGTTTAACATATGAATAATATCTGTGTCAGTGTACTTATTTTTAGAATCGATCTTTTACTTTAAAAAATGGTTTTGTCATAACTAATAACAATAAATTTAAATTTGTGAATGCTGTTCTTGCTTATAATTTTTGCGAGTCTTTCTTTCAATTTAGAATAGGGGATTATTGTGTAAAATGTCGAAAAATCAAAGGCTTTGATGGAATGGACTGTTCTAAAAGTTCAAGAATATATCTGATTGATACCACTGCGAGAATATACTGTCGAACAATATTTTTGAAGTCCAGATTTGAACCATATATGAAACGTTGTTTGTACATATTGTTATGCATTTTAGGCGTGCAATATAAGTATGGTAAATCTAAATCTAAATTGTTTGTGTCGAAGCCAAAAAAACAAGAGCTGATTTGTGGTTATCTATTATTTCCAAGGTAGAAAGGTTTATTGGAGTGTAAGTAGGATTTCCAGGTGTCGAATTCAAACCCAACTCTTTAACAAGACTGTCGAAATATTACTTTTTGTATGTAAATGTGTAGTTATTTGAGGCTTTGTCTGCTGGTGTGGTGACGTAATGCTCTTGGAGGTAGGTCAGCTTTGTGTTATGAAGTTATGAAAAATAAATTTGATTACGACTCTAGATTTGCGTCAAGAAAACAGACATTAGCCGTACAATTATACAGTTTTCATGAAATAAGATTTCATTCAATCTCGGTTCTTTTTTTCAGGTGCCAAATGAGGAAATTCTCAAGAATATTAGTTCTTTTCTTTGCGTTTTTCGTGAAGATTGAAGGACCATTCTATTACACTGATGGTAAGAGACAGATCTTCTTTTCCTTGTACTTAAACTGGTCATAAATCACATCACTGAATTGGCGATTGGAATTCATTCTACCCCATGTCCACTTAAATAAATTACGAATTGCAACGGACCAACAGACACTTCTTAATCATATCCGAGTTCATTAAAGTAGAAAAAGTTCCTAGCAGTAGACATTCACCTGTGCTAGTTAAAGGAATTAGATGTATAATTAGGGGAAACTGGTTCACCCATTATAATTAATTGGGATTGTATTCTAAACTTATGAGATAGTTATAATATATAAATTTATTGAACATTTTTCACCAATGATTTTTTATAAAAAGTATGTTTGCATAAGAGTTATCGACCCTCAGAGTTTACATTGAAGTAAATGGAAAAACTAATATTTCAGCCATATTTTCCAAGAAAATAAGGGGGGCTGAAATATGGACGGATGAAATATTTCTAAAAATTAATATTTCTCAACGATCGTCTGTCTCTTCAACACATTTGAAATTTTCTGTTACAAAATTTCTTGAAATTTCTAAAACATGGGTCCTGTAGCATCATATCCCACCCATTCTGCTACGTCTTTCGGTACATTTTTGGACTTTATAATTTTTACACTTTTTTGCCATATTACATTGTTTAGACTGAGGATCACTGACGGGGGTTGAGTACCCGAAACGTGCATGTCTGGTCCATGCTGAAAATTTATCTGATCTTAAATGATGCTCTTGAATTTGAAGACGTTTTACATTTGAACCACTTGGTGAGTGTCACTGCTGGTGGACCAAGAGTCACCGAGGGCACATGTAGCCAGGTTCGATCAACTTCGGTTGATCGTCTGTCTCTTCAACGCATTTGAAGTTTTCTGTTACAAAATTTCTTGAAATTTCTAAAACGTGGGTCCTGTAGCATCATATCCCACCCATTCTGCTACGTCTTTCGGTACATTTTTGGACTTTATAATTTTTACACTTTTTGGCCATAACATTGTTTAGACTGAGGATCACTGACGGGGTTTGAGTACCCGAAACGTGCATGTCTGGTCCATGCTGAAAAGGGCAAGGGGCGGTAAGGGCCAAAATCAGCCCAATCTCAAAACTCGGAAAAACATTGAGCATTGAAAATACAAGAAATACAGAGCATAAATCAATTTAAATTTTGAGAATCCGGCATTCCGTTGCAATTCTACACTAATTTGAAACCAGGATGGTCGGCTATATGTTACACTGATTTTAACGTCATATGACGTTCCGATCACATTGTAATTTAACGTTGTCTGTAGGTAACATGCTGCTATATTCTAACGCTATTTAGGCTACTTAGCATCAGTTTTTGTGCAACTGAATGATAAAAAAACATCTTTAAATAATCTAAATTTTTATGTAAAGTTTTGAAGCTGCAACTTGTAACGAAAAAGGAGAAAACGATAGTTAAATGTGTTCATATGAGCACTATCAATATCACGATATAATATAAACATGCATGTACTTGGTAGATTTCAATATTTATATAATGAGGGGTAACTGGGGCATCCCTTTGTTGACTTTTTGAAATCTTGCAATAAATGATATTAATGTGATAATGATACTTTTCACCAAGGCATAAAAGGTATGTGTATTTCCGGTAACCCAGCAGACCCTACACTGTATTTTAGTCCCCACCCCCTTTTCCCGTGTAAAATCATTTCTTTTTTTTTTTTTTTCTTTTTTTTTTGTCTCATCTGATTTATCTGCATGTAGAGGGGTACGAGTGGGCATCGATACCCTCTTTTGGTGGTCAACACTTCCTTTTCTAATAGAAATCTTCATTTTATATTTAAGAAATCCCTTGGCTCGCTAGGTACCGCTCGTCATTATCAAAAATTACCTCGCAACCTTTTTGATGCTCTACAAGGTCGCTACGCGCGCTTTGAGAACGTTGCTTCATTATGAAATTTCGAACAAAACCTCGACGTTCGCCAGCGTGTTGAAGGTCGTTACTCGTGTGTTGGCCAAACAAGTGAAGGTGTGACAGGGCCTTTATAAAAATAAATTAAATATGCATGGGCATCGGATTGATCGCTGGTTACAGTGCCACTCGCAAGTCATTCTTTAATCACAATAATAAGGCTTTTCTTGGTTTTTATCTCTTTATTATGAACAACCGCAACTGCATGTTTATATAATTACACATGTTGTTTTTACACAGAAAAAGGATCGATTAAAAATTCAAAGATTAATAATTTTATCATAGCGCCACCTACAATACCTTCTAGTTCTTAATAATTCCTATCGCTTACGTCATTTCAGTATGTACGTTTCGCTGTTTGTAATAGAATACCAGGGATAAAATTCTATACACGTCCCTGTAAAATAACCACATTAGTAGGGATATTCCTACTTTCTAAACGCATTGATTTTTACCGACTGAAATTATCAATATACATTGTATGTCAAAAAATCTCCCAAAATTAAGATGCGTCTATATTTCGGTTGTTCTTTATTTTTTATGTATACATGTACACATTCCTCGGATTGCACTTTTGATGATTTAGATTTACATCATTGAAAAAAAAATTAAAATGAAGGAAAAAATATGAAGATACAGAATGTTCTGCTGTGACGGATTTATTTACAAGGCGTGTACAAAAGACTATATATATGTACTCGCAGAATGTCCGTTACCGTAAAATCGCTCTTTAGATTAAAAATATAATTTCATAATATACTGTATGCGCTGTATTCGTTTGGATAATTTTCGTTATTGAGAATATATTTTCTATAAAATATGTTCAATAAAATTTAAAGGATATTTCTCAGTCGAAATTGAGACATTGCAGATATTTTTTCCCAATTTGAAAAAAAAATAAGTACATATCATCGACGGCAAATCATACGCGGCGGTGTAAATTTTACATGACCATAATTTCTCAATATTGAAATTAATTTTCCAGTGTCAAAATCAGATAAATTACATATATGTTGTGTTCTTCATGATATATTTATAATAAAGTCAAAATTGCTCTTCGTGTGAAAGAAGGGTTTGTCATGTTATTCGTCCATTCGGATTTTCTATTTTGTCTCCTTTCCATTTTTTTTTTTATTATTTTTTTCTTTTTTGCTGAGAAGATGGGGTGTACTTGACATCTTCATTTAATCTATAAGTTAGTTGCAGTTGACTTTCGTTTGTGATTTTTTGGGGGGGGTTGATGTTGTTTGATTTAGTTTTTTGGGATTTTTTTTTTCGTTTGTACAGGATTATTATTTTATTTAAGATTTTATTTTATACCGGCTGTATCCTTTTAGATATACTCTGTCATTTCGATTTTAAGATATGTAAAAAAAAATTTTTTTCGCAAAATACAAGCAAAATCAATGTCACGAACATATATGACGTCATATATTCAGTATGACGTCATTCTATGGTCTTGAAAGTCGTTTACGTTACGAGGTGATACACATTTGAAAGACATTTTTGTCGGTATTATTTGATTTCGTGCATGTAAGAATAAATAATCAATATCATCATTAACAACAAAACAAAATCTATTAAAGGATATCGATTTGACTCAAATTCTTCCTGTATTGTAGAAGTTAAAGGTGTTTTTCTGTTTCCAAGAAGACCCGATCTCTTGGTAACAGTAATTGATTTCCTTCTGTTTTCTATGTGGCCACATGAAAACAACAGATTCATACTTCTACAACACTTACATAATACTTGTACGGATATACAGAAAAAATATGAACTTGTTGTTTTCATGTGGCCAAGTCTAATTTCGCCATCAAAAGCGAAAATTTATTGATTTTATGTTCATTTCCGGTTTCATAGGTGATTTCAAAGGGGGATAACTCTAATGAAAAAAATTAAATCGAACATTTTTTAAGTTGAACTTATTGAAGACAAGCTTCCTTTGATCAAATTCAGTATCATTTTCAATATTTTTAAATTTTCGGAATTAACAACGATTTTGGGCCTAGGAAGTCCCTTACCGCCCCTTGCCCTTTATCTGATCTTGAATGATGCTCTTGAATTTGAAGACGTTTTACATTTCACTGGGAATTGTAAGTTCACTGTTTAGATCGTTCGCAATTAATTTTTAAAGTATTCTCTATCAAGTGGAGATAACTCCAAAAAGATGACCCTTTTCAAAAAATCCTTTCTACAACACCTTCCATCCTAGTAAAATATTTTGTGAAACATCAAAAGCAATAGAGAAATATAGAATAATTTATACTTCTGCTGATAATATTTTGGGCATGATTTAGCTCATTATACATCTAATACCTTAACTTGAGTTAGATGTATACATTAGATTACATGTATGCTTTTTGTCGTTGTCTCAGCTAGATTTCAAATATATTTTATTCATAACATGAAAATGTTAATGTCTGGTCCATGCTGCAAATTAATCTGTTATGCTATGATGCTATGAATTTGAAGATGTTTAATGTTTATGATATGATATCTCATTTGACAATATAGGAGACTTGATGATTGCTTTTCTATCAGGACTAGTGGTATCTAAAGGTGTAACTGAAATCCTCGAAGAAGGTAAGGAATCTTTATTTTCAACATTGCCCGAAAATGAAAATGCAAATGGATAAAAAAATTATTTGGTTACGAAAAAAGCACTTGCACGCTGGCATGGTTAAACTTATTTTTAGAAAATTATAGGAAGATGATGCAACACTTTAGAAAAAGAATACATAATACAGATACTTTATTGAAAAAAAAATGGGTCCTGATGGGCATGATGGAGAGTAACATGGATAAAGATAACAGATATTAAAGTTTGGAACAGAAAAGATACAAATTTGTAAAATGAGAGTTAGTTGACAACTAAATACCAGATCCACATTGACATTGAAGTAAACAATCAAAGGACATAAAGTCCTGCGAGTTGGCAAACATTTAATATTGAAAAGAACAAGTTTTTATCTCTAAGCGATATAACTCCCCTACCAACATAAATCTAAGTCATAATTTTTTTATTATGTCTTATATGTACATGCTTCAATCATAGACAAACTCAAACTTGTTACTATAATTAATTTTGGCTGTTTCTGAAAATCAATTTGGCTGGAAGCATCACTGATGAGGATTTAATATCCGAAACACGTGTCTGGTGCATAAATGAATTGGTTTGAAATTTTCTTGGGGAAGGTATAGAGCTGGAAAACTTCCGTATTATTGATACTCATTATATTCAGTATTTTTCAAGAAAAAAAAACAGGGTTGTTTCAAATCAGACAAAACTTTAATAGTCGAACAAACAAATCAACACTAATATTGCAGTGACTCCCAGTACAAGGAAACATAAGTCTATGCTATGCATACAAACTTCCGAAATAAGGAGTTGTAACGTACGATTTCACGTATTGGAAAAAAAAGTTTCAGATTCTGCATAGTGCAAAAATTTTAAAAAGAAATGACCCACATATATGTGTAATGTATGTGAAATTAGGGAGCAACCATTTGATTTTTAGGGGGGGGGGCAGAAAGAAGTTGATAACTACTCTAGAGTTTAAATCATTCAGCGTGATTTTTCAGCAATTTTAAACAAGTTCATCTCTTGCCAGCAGTTCACTTCATTTCAATTTCTTGAATGACATATGATACCTATAATCTATTCACTTACATGATGCTCAACGGAGACAGGCTATATGATGCTAATAACTTTTGAATTTGATTAATTCACTCCAAATTGCATAAAGTTTGCTACATTTTTAATTATACTTCGTTTATGACACACACAAAAGCATGTGGAAAGGTGGGAAGAGAGGGAGGGAGAAGCAATTTCATAATCCGGATTTTTTTAGGCCAATTTCGATCCGTAATTTTTTTTTTTTTTTTTTTTGCAAAGTCTTCCTCCCCCGCCCCCCCTAAAAATCAAATGGTCGCCCCCTTACCCAGGGTCATGTTTAAAAGAAAAGGTAATAAATAAATTTTTTTTTTTTAAATATTTGGGTAAGCAATTTATACTTGAAGATGAACTGATAATGCACAATAGACCTGCACATGGACATTCTTACGACTAATGAACATTAAGGTATGAACACCTTTATCATACAGTAATTACGAGTACACATGGGATGAAGTGATGTGTTGCTTGCATCCTTTGTATCTAAATCCGGACTGGAGAGAACATTACACTTTACAGTTCCAACTATTCAATAACTTCGTACATATGGCATGTTGGGTAGCCTTTAGAATCTATGTACTGGGAAGCTAGAGCAATTTCCAAAATTAAATGTCCATTACAAATATGGATTATGACCATATTTTCTGTCATATCCGCGTATGTGTTACAGAGTAGGCCCATGAAATACAGCTATGTGAACTACTTCTGTATCACATATCACGTGACAGCTGTATCACATATCACGTGACGCTATTGTTTCGATTGTTTACGCTATTGTGACGTAATGATTTCAGCCTGCAAAACAAACAAGCTAACGGCGACGTCGCAATAAAACATCGATTTTAAGATTGTTTTTCGATGTACTCTTGCATCTTATTTTGAAAAAAACCAATATTCGTAGTTTATTCTTATAGAATAAACCATTTTCGGGGGCGGCTAAATTCGAATATTGCAAAATTTTCGCAAATAGATCAACTTGAATTTTTTTCAAATTTCGTCCCTTTTCTTTCAGTTTTGTTTTTGACCCTTAGATATGAGATAAAAATACTCTTTCGTGGTTTTCTATGAAAGATACATCGCTTCCATCCTCGGGGTCTCAAAATTTTGCAAAACCCTCGGGTTTTACATAATTTTGAGACCCCTCGGGTGGAAACGATGTATCTTTCATAGATGACCATGAAAGAGTCTTATAATCACAATGCACAGCACAAAATCGATAATTCAGAAAATCAGAAACGGAAGGCATACAAAATCAGGATAAAACAGGAACCAAAGCAAACAAAGAAAAACATCCACCACATGAAAAGAAACGAACTCCCAATATCGGAGCGAGACCAGGTGCACAGGAAGAGTCAGATTAAACATAAGCCAAAGCAAACAAAGAAAAACCTCCACCATATGAAAAGAAGCGAACTCCCAATATGGGAGCGAGACCAGGTGCACAGGAAGAGTCAGTATCTCCTGCTTGCATGTAGAGCCCATCGCTTCAATTCGGTAAAATTGTCACATCCGTTTTCTTCCATTTCGGAAGATACAAGTATATTCTGTGGTTGGATGGTCTAATTCATGTGGCAAGTTATATTAACCTTTTCCTTGAATCTGTTTCGATTGATGACACAGAAGCTATTTAATATAAAATAACTATACTGGATAGAACACTACCAAATTAAATCACGAAAAAAACGTATGAACGAAGGTGATATTCAAATAATAGAAAAAACTTTTCACAGAAACACGATCTACAACACATCAAGGTCTGGGAAATGACGGTATAAAATTGACATTACAATACCATTTTCATTACGTCATAATGATTTTACGTCAGATACCGTCTTAAATGGGAATTAACTCTGATTTCCGTAAAGACTCAATCATATTCGATGTAGTCTGAACAGTTCAAACCTAAGATATATGTAAATAAATATATTGATACTTTAATAAATAGCAAGCCTTATACAGATTTGTTAACGATGTTGTCTGAATTTTCTCTCTTTATATCTGATAGAAAATCCATCTCTGGCTCACAACATATTAATCAGCCCTTGTATGTTGCTTTATTTCTGATAGAAAATCCATGTCTGTCCCAAGACTGTGGTACAGGGACTTGTGTCATACAGAGTACTGACGACGATAACGAGGATTTCCAAGCCCTATGTCTGTGTGACACGGGACTCTGTGGAGCTGACTGTCAACCCTGTATGTAAGACTTGATATTTTCTGTGCTTCGTTTATGTTCATGTAAAAAGGAGAACCAAATGTTTCATTTAGAACTATAATGCCACATAATTACATTTAGACCTCTTAACGCCAGATAATTACATTTAGAACTCTTAACGCCAGATAATTACATTTAGAACTCTTAACGCCAGATAATTATATTTAGAACTCTTAATGCCAGATAATTACATTTAGAACTCTTAACGCAAGATAATTACATATAGAACTCTTAACGCTAGATAATTACATTCAGAATTCTTAACGCCAGATAATTACATTCAGAATTCTTAACGCCAGATAATTACATTTAGATCTCTTAACGCCAGATAATTACATTTAGATCTCTTAACGCCAAATAATTACAAAATTTTGGTGAAATTGCATAGAAAAGCTTTACATTATGCTGGTCATTAAAATCATTCTGAATGTCTTAAGGCCCCTTCACATATATGCAAATCTATTTAACAAAGTCTTGGAAATTGGGAATATTTCTCAAACCCTGGGAATTGTGAATAAAAATGTCTTTTAATATAAACTTTGAAATGTACCGAACAGCGAACGTAGAGAAACCATTTATTGCGATTCGTTGACGACGTATTCCGAATAGTTACGGTTCTATATATCGTTCGATTGATTGGCCAACCAATAGTGATTCATATACAAACGATAGGGTGCGTAAATTACTGATATACGCGCAGCTTTTCGCGTTAAATCGAAGACTTCCAATTTGAGCTGACCGCAGCTTCCCGAAAATATATTACCAAAACCCTAGCAGACGTTCAATTAAAATATTGAAGGCAGTAAACATCTATAATAAGTTTATACATTGTAATATACATGTATATTTTTATTGATAAAATTTATGCTGACATCTAGTAACCTTTATTATCTCACACAATATGAACTTGTACATGTAATAGATCTCATTCTTTCCATTTAATTGTGTAATTGTTGAAACTACATAGACAAAATAAAACGATGAAAGACAGTGTAATTTTCAATCAAAACTGTTTAAAAGACCGTCAATGCCTTCTATGTACCAGGTATATGATCGATAAGTCATCAAAAGAAAATTGTGCTTGGCACTGAACCCATCTGTAGTTGTGCACAACGCCAACCGTGGCGATAGGATTCTAGGACGGATTCTGTCCAAATTTCACCAATCTGATCCTATGTCCTTACAGAAAGTTGGTCGGATTCTTGTGTGATTTAACATGAGCTCGCGCCCACTAGCACGGTCTGTATCTTGTACTTTATATTTCCTTCTTCTTGTCTTTTTTTGCGTCACCTTTCAAGAGGATGTTAAATATAATAATTGTGCGTTGTTTAATACCGCTGGGGAACCAAACAAGTGTGCACACGTAATCCGGATTATAACTCAATTTGCTTCTAATGTGACTGAAGGCTGTCCTTAGTCAGTACCGGTTGCCCATTGCTTCGTTGGTTTATGTGAAATCTTTTGTGTTCAGTGTTTAGATATCGTCTTAGGCCTCTAGTCTTTCTTTTTCCGTTGCTGTCCTTTGTTGTGCTTGTCAACTGTTTTCAAATTTTGGTTATATTTGGGGGGGGGGAGTTGATGTGAGTGCCATTAAAGAAAGCGAGTCCTGATTTAGTTTAATCATATTTTATTTCAAATAGCAGAAAAAGGATTGGGCAAAAGTTTTCACAATATTATATAATGCCCTCTCCTGATAAAGATCCACTTCTTTCTTTTACGATGAAAGACTTAGTCTTTTGTTTATATGAAATTGTAACTTATCTTTCAGAAAGCAGCCTTCTGTTCATATTTTATTTTTTCAAAATCACCAGACATGCATGTTTCAGTTATGAATTTTTATCATAGGTACCTCAGTCTTAAATGATTCAAAGACGCCAAAGCAAGTGCCCTTTGCAACTTCAAAGTTTCTGGTAATTATTTCTTATCAAAAGTGCATGAGTGGCTTCAATTTTTGCGTATGGTCTATAGTAACTAAAAATGAGTCAAAATCCATACATGTTATTGGTTTGATGCAAGAGTGTTAACCTCCTACATTTTGATGATAAGTAAGAACAACTCTCGGATTTATTCGGATGAAATGATGGAATGGTTGTATACAAAGATCCGGAGCACACAATGACCCTCCAAAGTCGGCGCCGATTTCTTTGTTGTCCATAAAGATGGCAAGAATGTATTAAAATCCAAATCTTTACTGGCGTACAGATTTGCGGACGGATGGGAAATCCTCATCGCAAAACTGTAGAACTATTCCAGAGATTTCCCAAAATTGCGATTCTTCGCGCTTCGTTTGGATTCGAATCTTGCAATAACACGTCGTAATGGTTCGCTTAAAGCATCCGTGCTTGCTTTTGATTAGTCGTTATAGAATTGGGTTTGAATTCGCTACGAAACGCATATATTTGCTTCATGTCGTACTTGTTCGCGAAACGTCGCAATGATGCGTCTTCTCGGCGACTTCAGCAATTGTCAGTATTGAAAATATATGTTCTATAGTACAAATTTTATTGTACTAGACACATGTTTCGGATATTTGAATCCTGGTCATGCCAAACGTCACTCTTTATGTCAAAGAGTTTAAAAAAGTCGAAGTGAATATTCCTGGCGCCATCTACAATACAGAGTTTTAATTTCCTCTTGCCAAAATGAGCAGCTTCAAAAACTGATTTGTAAATTACAGTATAAAATATGCAAATGAGGATGTCACAATCCAATTGCTTGAACGTATAGAACGATAAACGCATTGAAACACATTATTACGAGTGTTGTCGACGAATTAAACTGATGGCAACGAATTCGAACGTTTACAATTGACCAGGAGTCCCCGAGGGCACATGTAGCCAAGTTCGATCAATTTCGGTTGATCGTTTCTTCAACGCATTCTAAATTTCTGTTATCAAAATTTCTTGAAATTTCTAAAAAGTGGGTCCTGTAGCATCATATCCCACCCATCCTGCTACGTCTTTCGGTACACTTTTTCGACATAGTAACTTTCATACTTTTTTGGCATAGTACATTGTTTAGATTTAGGATCACTGATGAGGGTTAAGTACCCGAAACGTGCATGTCTGGTCCACGTTGCCAATTTTTCTGTTCTTAAATGATGCTATTCAATTTGAAGACGTTTACATTTATACCACTTGGTGAGTGTCACTGCTGGTGGACCAGGAGTCCCCGAGGGCACATGTAGCCAAGTTCGATCAATTTCGGTTGATCGTTTCTTCAACGCATTCTAAATTTCTGTTATCAAAATTTCTTGAAATTTCTAAAAAGTGGGTCCTGTAGCATCATACCCCACCCATCCTGCTACGTCTTTCGGTACACTTTTTCGACATAGTAACTTTCATACTTTTTTGGCATATTACATTGTTTAGATTTAGGATCACTGATGAGGGTTAAGTACCCGAAACGTGCATGTCTGGTCCACGTTGCCAATTTTTCTGTTCTTAAATGATGCTATTCAATTTGAAGACGTTTACATTTATACCACTTGGTGAGTGTCACTGCTGGTGGACCAGGAGTCCCCGAGGGCACATGTAGCCAAGTTCGATCAATTTCGGTTGATCGTTTCTTCAACGCATTCTAAATTTCTGTTATCAAAATTTCTTGAAATTTCTAAAAAGTGTGTCCTGTAGCATCATATCCCCACCCATCCTGCTACGTCTTTCGGTACACTTTTTCGACATAGTAACTTTCATACTTTTTTGGCATATTACATTGTTTAGATTTAGGATCACTGATGAGGGTTAAGTACCCGAAACGTGCATGTCTGGTCCACGTTGCCAATTTTTCTGTTCTTAAATGATGCTATTCAATTTGAAGACGTACATTTATACCACTTGGTGAGTGTCACTGCTGGTGGACCAGGAGTCCCCGAGGGCACATGTAGCCAAGTTCGATCAATTTCGGTTGATCGTTTCTTCAACGCATTCTAAATTTCTGTTATCAAAATTTCTTGAAATTTCTAAAAAGTGGGTCCTGTAGCATCATATCCCACCCATCCTGCTACGTCTTTCGGTACACTTTTTCGACATAGTAACTTTCATACTTTTTTGGCATATTACATTGTTTAGATTTAGGATCACTGATGAGGGTTAAGTACCCGAAACGTGCATGTCTGGTCCACGTTGCCAATTTTTCTGTTCTTAAATGATGCTATTCAATTTGAAGACGTTTACATTTATACCACTTGGTGAGTGTCACTGCTGGTGGACTAGGAGTCCCCGAGGGCACATGTAGCCAAGTTCGATCAATTTCGGTTGATCGTTTCTTCAACGCATTCAAAATTTCTGTTATCAAAATTTCTTGAAATTTCTAAAAAGTGGGTCCTGTAGCATCATATCCCACCCATCCTGCTACGTCTTTCGGTACACTTTTTCGACATAGTAACTTTCATACTTTTTTGGCATAGTACATTGTTTAGATTTAGGATCACTGATGAGGGTTAAGTACCCGAAACGTGCATGTCTGGTCCACGTTGCCAATTTTTCTGTTCTTAAATGATGCTATTCAATTTGAAGACGTACATTTATACCACTTGGTGAGTGTCACTGCTGGTGGACCAGGAGTCCCCGAGGGCACATGTAGCCAAGTTCGATCAATTTCGGTTGATCGTTTCTTCAACGCATTCTAAATTTCTGTTATCAAAATTTCTTGAAATTTCTAAAAAGTGGGTCCTGTAGCATCATACCCCACCCATCCTGCTACGTCTTTCGGTACACTTTTTCGACATAGTAACTTTCATACTTTTTTGGCATATTACATTGTTTAGATTTAGGATCACTGATGAGGGTTAAGTACCCGAAACGTGCATGTCTGGTCCACGTTGCCAATTTTTCTGTTCTTAAATGATGCTATTCAATTTGAAGACGTTTACATTTATACCACTTGGTGAGTGTCACTGCTGGTGGACCAGGAGTCCCCGAGGGCACATGTAGCCAAGTTCGATCAATTTCGGTTGATCGTTTCTTCAACGCATTCTAAATTTCTGTTATCAAAATTTCTTGAAATTTCTAAAAAGTGTGTCCTGTAGCATCATATCCCCACCCATCCTGCTACGTCTTTCGGTACACTTTTTCGACATAGTAACTTTCATACTTTTTTGGCATAGTACATTGTTTAGATTTAGGATCACTGATGAGGGTTAAGTACCCGAAACGTGCATGTCTGGTCCACGTTGCCAATTTTTCTGTTCTTAAATGATGCTATTCAATTTGAAGACGTACATTTATACCACTTGGTGAGTGTCACTGCTGGTGGACCAGGAGTCCCCGAGGGCACATGTAGCCAAGTTCGATCAATTTCGGTTGATCGTTTCTTCAACGCATTCAAAATTTCTGTTATCAAAATTTCTTGAAATTTCTAAAAAGTGGGTCCTGTAGCATCATATCCCACCCATCCTGCTACGTCTTTCGGTACACTTTTTCGACATAGTAACTTTCATACTTTTTTGGCATATTACATTGTTTAGATTTAGGATCACTGATGAGGGTTAAGTACCCGAAACGTGCATGTCTGGTCCACGTTGCCAATTTTTCTGTTCTTAAATGATGCTATTCAATTTGAAGACGTACATTTATACCACTTGGTGAGTGTCACTGCTGGTGGACCAGGAGTCCCCGAGGGCACATGTAGCCAAGTTCGATCAATTTCGGTTGATCGTTTCTTGAACGCATTCTAAATTTCTGTTATCAAAATTTCTTGAAATTTCTAAAAAGTGGGTCCTGTAGCATCATATCCCACCCATCCTGCTACGTCTTTCGGTACACTTTTTCGACATAGTAACTTTCATACTTTTTTGGCATATTACATTGTTTAGATTTAGGATCACTGATGAGGGTTAAGTAACCGAAACGTGCATGTCTGGTCCACGTTGCCAATTTTTCTGTTCTTTAATTATGCTATTCAATTTGAAGACGTTTACATCCATACGAAGTTAACAACGATGTAAAACGTTTATACACGAACCGAAACGAATTTTTGCTAAATCCTTATTTGCCAGTTCGCACAAGTTGACGTCGGTTTCGTCTATATGTGAAGGGGCCTTAAACAACCATCCTGTGAGATAACCATGTACCTTTTTATATAAAATTTCAAAAGCCACCATTAAACGTTACATTCTAAATCACATTTCCATATTGTATATGTGCAATAGAGATTAACTCTAAATAACATAGTTCAAGTGAGTAAAAGAAGATCCTGACTATTATTTCAACAGCACTCACAATAGAGCACAAAATTGAGATCGACGAACTCCTAGTAAGGTGGTGTCCCGATGAAGTAAGCACCCCCTGTTTGACACGAAAATGAAAATAACGTCTAAAATACATGCATTTTGAGGTTATGTCTATATCAGTATATAGAAAGTGCTATGGCGACCATTTCAGGGAAAATTTTTAAAACAATAACTGTCAAACCCCTCGCGGGGAACTTTTTTACGAGCTCCTCACGGTAAAGGGATAAGTGTGACACAAATGAGTTAAAGAAGATCCTGGCGATTATCGTAAAAGCACTCACAATAGAGCAAAAAATTGAGCATCGACCGACCCCTGGCAATCTAGAGGTGGTACCAGGTGCCCCGATGGAGTAGGCACCCCTGTTTGGCTAGCCACACCCGCCGTCGATGTTCGCGAAAATGAAAATATGTCTAAAATACGTGCAATGTCTGAGGTTATATCTATATAGAAAGTGCTATGGCGACCATGTCAGGGAAAATTTTCAAAACACTTTCTGTCAAACCCCTCGCGGAGTCAAGGTCAACGACAGTACCTGCGTTCAGATTTTCTCACCATGCTTTATCATTGTACCAAGTTTGAATATTGTACCCTTATAGTTTATTCACAACTAACCTAAACACAAAATTAATTCATAAGGTCAAGGTCTAACTTCACGATCAAGGTCAAAAACAGTACCTGCATTCAGATCTCCTCTGACCCTGTTTTATCGTTGTACCAAGTTTGAAGATTGTATCACTTATAGTTCATTCACAATTAACATAAACGCAAACTTACATTTTCAAGATCACGTTCATACCTATTATATTATACAACGGCTGAAATCATCTTTGAGGAAGTTCTTACTACGGGTATATAATAAAAACACATAAGATACCCTTTTAAATATGATCAGAGACATTCCGCATTGTGATTGAATGGCTGTCATCATCCCCAAAACAAGACATACTTACCTTATATGTTTATCAAAATGTACATCGAGACAATCTACGAATTTGACAGGTTTCCATGGAACTGTTTCGACGGGTGTTGCATGCAATCAGGAGACGCTGACTCTCCCCGGACACACCTGGTCTCACTTCTTTTTTTCATTCCGGGGTTCACAACCGTTCCGGTGTTAATTTTCACAATGTGGTCTTGCCTTCTCGACTATGAAACTGAATAACTGTTAGGTACTCTGATACTGACTAACTGTTAGGTACTTTTTTTTTAATGTTCATTTTGATGATTCTTGGTATGTCAATCAAGAATACATTCTAGATTTTACAAACACTCTGACAAAACGAAAGTCGTGATCGAAATATGTTAAAAACAATTTTGTGGTTGTTTCCGCGTTACAACAACGGCGTTTTACTTACTGACGAGTCCATGATTGTAAAAGTATCATTAAGACAAGGATATAGGCTATGAAAAGATAAAATTTGATCATACTATTTTTGAAGATCCTGTTTTCTTTCATTCTACTGAGCTTTTTATTTATTCGTGGTTATACCAACTTAAGTCATGTGATGCTACATAGTGTCTCCTGTTACTATTTTTTGAAAGAAAGACTAGAATAAATATTTCAATGTTGAACATTTCAACCACCACCAGGTTCGTATTCCTGATGTTGAACTGTAAGTCTCAGAGAATATCGTTCGCATTGTTTCAATGTGTTTCTTTGTTTTCAATGCGTTTCTTTTAATATTCGAAACACGTGTCTGGTGCATTGAAAATGGTTTGGTATTGCTTCAAGAAGGTAAAGAGTTGGAACCCTTCGACATTATTAATATAAACACTTATTTCACGTTGCAGTGTGGAGCAGTTAAAATAGTTCCCCGTGACCTCCTGGTGTTTGCCAAGTGTATTAATTACTTCTTTCCAGCTCTGTCAATAGAAAGAAGCTTTGGTTTGGCCTTTTATCATATATATTTTTAATTGCTATTTCGGAAACTAGCCATCTCAACGATAAATATCATCGAAATGAAAGGAGTTAAACATCTTAGCACCATCCCTCCAATGCTATTTTGAACATATACTTAATTTGGATATGCTACTGAATCGACCCTATAGAAAATTTGGAGCCACGCACTCTCTGTAGTGAATGTACAAATCTATATTCAAAAAATTAAAGAGGGCGCTACTGAAATTATTTTTGGTGGCTCCGCTGGAAGCATCACTGATGAGAATTTAATATTCGAAACACGTGTCTGGTGCATGGAAATTGGTTTGGAATTTTCTTCAAGAAGGTATAGAGTTGGATCATTTCGACATTATTTTGTATTGAGATTCATTTGGAAATTTTCTGTCACTATTTTGCCTTTAGCCACGGTATTAACCGATGAGACTTGTGCAGACGACGGGATATGTAACATACCTGGATCAGTGTGTATTGATGATGTGTGCCGCTGTAACTGTACAGATGTCTTCATCGCGGAAACTGAAAATCCCGGAGGAAGATCTGTATGCCGTGCAGGTATGAAACAGGCAAATTCGGGTTTTCCCGATTGCCTGATATCGGAGTTCCGGCTCGCACAAAACTATTTGTACTTTTTATTGACACCTAAATTCATTTCTTTTTTTAAACAAAAATCAAAGACATGCAAACCTTCTACAGACAAGGACATTTTAGTATAAAACACATAACATAGATGAGTATATGTCGGCCGATCCGTGGTCATAGCGAGGCTCAAGCCAATAACCTTTCGGTAACGGGCCTTCAAACCACGATGCCGACACCTGATTCCCGGAATTATTGCTTATCTTATCATTCAGAATTGAAAGCTATCTTTGAACAATTTATTTTCGAATCTGTTATAAGTGAAATACTAAGATTTGATCCGGAACTTACAAGTCGATCCGGAACTCCAAACTTTCCTGTATATGTATCTAAAGTACTAACAGGTTTTTAAGAAAACGGGAATTTTGATTTTACTTGAAAACGCTTTAAGATTGATCCATATGGATATCGAGGGAAATGTTCAACTATTAGAGCACTGTTTGAAAATGAAAATTTTAAAAATTATTATTATTGCGTTTTCTTTGTACACATAGGAAATAACACGTAAAATAATCATTTTCATGCACAAAGTCCATAAAACCTATACTGGTCAAGTTTGAATGATACAATAGCCATAATCTACATGCGACACAATAGATTTATGCCTCAATAATCAGTGAATACCTACCTATATGAATATGAGTTGCTGTTACTTTTAACGTACTCGACCCTTGTTGAGAAAAAATGACTTGGTCAATTTGTAAGCGTAAAATATTGCTATTTTCCAATGAGTACACCAAAAATGATGTCTTGTAAGGTTTAAAAAGCTAGTTAGGTTTTTGAGTAGTGCTTTTCTATCTGTATTACCATTTCAATTTTCCAATGATTCTATTCTACCGTTTGCAAATAGAAGGGAAATTTCCGTTTTCTTAAAAACCTGTTAGTACTTTAGAACAATTTGAATGAAAATAAGCTTTTCATTCATCCAATAATTCAATCTTTCAAAATGATAATTTACATGTATGTAGTCATTCGGATTAGCCTCGACCTTTTTCTTCGAAAAAAAGACTCGGACGTCAGACGGCGCCATTTCAAAAATAGTTCCCCGTTGATTTATTAGTTTTGTTGTAATTCATCATGAAAATAAGTTCCAACATTGGATCATAACTGACAATTATATTACTCACAACTTTACTCACTCATTTTTGAATGTTGAAAAAGTGCCTTTTTACTTTTACATCGATTTGATGTAAAACCTTCCACCATTGGCATCCCAGTCTTTGTATGCCGTTACAAATAAAGGGCGAGGGGATCCGAATGGTATGTTGTATGAAGATATGAAGCAGATATGCAACATGAGGACGACGTCGTCATGGTTACAGCTGAATACACAAACATGAGACAAGAAAATCGGAATACACAGACGGAGACAACGACACCAATGAAGTCAGTTTCATTATAATGTTGAAAATTAAAGGACACAACATATATATACTGTAAATGGATACAGAGCCCCGTTGTTAAAATCTAAAATACATTAATGACTTCTTATAACGCGCAGAACTTCACTGAAATATGAAAGATAACATAAAAGGAGGGGGACATTTATTAATCCAATACCGACTTATGACGACCATCCCCTATATATCAATAGCAGATTCTGTGATAATCTGGATTACGAGCACACAACTCCTCATCTTACCCGGATACACAGAGGTCTTATGAAGCGTAAGATTCTTTATCTTGTTATTACAGGATGTACAGATGGATTGTCCAACAATTTCCTGACGATTCCGAATGCTCAAATAAACGGTGACGTTGCAGAGACTATTTTAGGCCAACCCTCCCTACAAGCCTGTCAGGATGCGTGTGCAGCTGAAACTGATTTTGAATGTGTATCAGTCTCTGTGTTCCAGATAGGGCCTATTTTCCAATGCTTTCTGCACCAAGTTCGTCGAGATGACCCGACCCTCTTTGAAGATGAGGGCGTTGTATCTCGCACATACTTCGAACGACTCTGTAACTAGTACAATATAGATACAGATGCAAGTAAAAGCAAATTCTTCATGAATAAATCAATCATTCGATGCAAAGGTGTGTCTGATAATTATGCTTTAAATCTAATTTTGAACTTCATTTATTTTACAACGTTTAACAAACAAGTTACACAACTTATATAAATGTCTCACGTTGGCATAGATGTTGGCGTGAGGGGGTCCAAGGAGCAGGAGGAAGCCGGAATACCCGGAGAAAACCCCCCTACAGAGGCCTTGGTGGGGGACCACCTGCCCAACCACATTAGACCCTTCGCCGAATCTGCGATTCGAACCCGGGACCTGAGAGGTGAGAAGCGAGCGCGCTACCACTGCACTAACCTGGAGCCCGTTTCATCATTAGGCGTAAATCTGTACTTAGCGTAAATTTTGGCGTAAGTCTGAACTAGCGGATTTTTTATGCGTAACTGCGTTTCATGAAATGGCGTAAATTTACGCCAAACGCAAAAATAGACTAAGTACGCCAAAATTCTACGCCACCTCCTGACATGTCGTAAATCCTGTCCTAGATTTACGGCAAAATTTTCTAGATGTATTTTGCGTGTTATATGGCTATTATCGGTTATTTTTGGGAAAATTGTGTTGTTTTGAAACCTCATTGGTAATATGTTTCTTGATATGTCAGTAATCCATTGACAAACACGAAGTCAAAATATTATCATCCGGAATTCCGTTATGGTTTCATACAACTACATGTACCATACTTTCTACTGATCGAAATGGATAAACATTAAGAGAGGGAATGGAGTAAACAATGTTTTCAAAGCTTTTCCCTCTAGAATGGGACGAATGGGGGTGTTCTTCGACAAAAAAATCAATGTGATCAATACCTTTTTAAACTACACAGGCGAGTGTAATGAGTCAGAAAATTTTAAGAAATGAAATTATTAGTCATTTTTGTATTATATCAAAGATGTTTAAAGACAATAAAAAAAATATATCAAACGGCGAGCGGAGCCTAAGACTACCCCCCCCCCCCCCTAAAAAAAGATCAATGAAAAAATAAAATACAAAACAAAACGGCGAGCTGAGTGAGTATGAAAATTATTTGACGGTTGCGTAAATTAGATTTTTTTATATCAATTTCTACGTGTTAGAAAAGTACGTTACATCATTCCAACTGGAAATCACCGAAGATATACTTACCAGCAATTATGGATTTTACTTAGAGAATCTCAGATTCCTGCTTTCCACTTGATAAAAGCCGAGAGGCCGAAAATGTGGACTTTGATTGCATGTTTATTATTTACTATGTAGTCTACATGTAAGAGGGCCTGAGGGGAGGCTCTTCTAGACGAATTTTCAAATTTAGAGATGTAAACTAGTGAAAAACTTAATCAAATTCTCCTTCCAAGAATGTATATAAATTTTAGACTCTATGGTGATGCATGTATCTATTAATAGTAATAAATGATATTGATGATGTATTTAAGGAAGCCCCTTTTTTCCAGTTACATGTATACTTTTGATATTTTTAAATATGAACTTGCCATTAAAGAAGGAAAGTATGGCGAGCGAGAGCGAGCCCAAAATTTTTTATACAAAGTGAAAACTGAGGCGAGCGAAGCGAACCGAAAAATTTTCAGGAATTTTAAGCGAGTTTCATGGTTATTCTTCAAATTCAGATTACTTGTAAGAGCAAGATTATTTTTTTCTGTCACACCAGAAGCAAATTAATCTTTTTCATCAAAATTCAGAGCAAAATTATTTTTTTCGAAAAAAACCCAAGCTCCCCCCCCCAGAATATCAAATGGACCGTGCCTTACTGATGTTTCTCTGTAATACCATTACATCTCTCAACCCTCCTATCCACTCCTACATTTGAAGGAAAAAATCCATGCTGACGGGCTTTTCACTTTATTTTAACTCGTATTCTCTCTCTCTCTCTCTGGTTTCATATACATATCACTTTTTTTGTAAATCAAGAAGACCACCATGCTGGATCAATCAAAGGGATGGGGGTAGGGGAGGGGGGTGATTTTGCACCTTATATTTTTAAGGCCTAAATTGAGATATCTCCTAAGTTTCAAGAGCCCCTCCCCGCATTGGACCCCTTGTTTCGCAAACACATATTTTGGTGTTTTTTTTTTCTTTTAGTGATATTTATTTCTATCTTATTTTATAGGGGGAGGGAGATTCATACCAGTTTGACATAAACAAATTCCGCACGTGCACACTTATTTACGAAAACCTAGATTGGGGAAAAAAGTCAATTTTAAAATAATTTGAAATAAAAGAAACATAAATGAAATAAATGAATAGAATAAGAATTTTGAAAACAAATGAATATATATATGAAAATTAATCGTCATTTATTAAGCAAACTTCTTTATATCGATTCGAAGTATTCTGTCGCTTATTTCTCGCCGTTCGTGGACGTCATTGTGCTTATGACGTCAACGTTGACGTCAAGCTTAACCTTCTAGACATAAAAAAGTCTTACAAGAAATATTTGTATTAATTTAATGTCATTCTCATCGTTTTTTTGTCCGTTACTAAGTAAATGCTTGAGAATATCGGGTTCTATACCAAGGACTTACGCCAAATGTTGAGTTAGTCGAAAAGTCAGTCGAGATTTACGTACGTATGTATTTACGTCGTTTCGTGAAACGGACTTGCTCCAAACTAAATTTTGACGTAACTAGACTTGCGCCAAAATATCTGGCGTAACTTAAGCCAAAATTTACGCCCAATGATGAAACGGGCTCCTGGCCTGTCTAATCATTATACAGTTATATCTTATGCCCTTTGCCGTGTGGAACTCGAAAACAAGTTCCCCTCGGAGGGTTTGACTGTTTTGAATATTTTCCCTGACATGGTCGCCATAGCACTTTCTATAAAGACATAACCTCAGACAGTGCATGTATTCAAGAAATTGTTTTCATGCTTGAACATCGACGGCTAGCCAACACGGGATGCTTACTCCTCCCGGGCACCTGGTCCCACCTCAAGCTTGCTAGGGGTCCGTCGACGCTCAATTTGGTGCTCTATTGTGAGTGCTGTTGAGATTATCGTCAGGATCTTCTCTAACTTATTGGAAGTTTTGTAATGAATGTACACAACATCCAATAAAATATCGAAAATTTCACTGGAGGACAAGAAGTATTGCGCATTGAGCTGAAATGTATCCAGAGACCCTTTATACCGATGGTAAATGCGACCATCTTACCACGGCGGACGTTACGCTTCAAATGTCAAATCTTGTACAGCTTGAATTCATATTTCCGCAAAGGCCTAGATAAGTAAAGAGAGTTGGAACATTGCCTAGCGAAGATGCAGGTGAACACGTAAAGAGAAGTGGAAAATTGACTAATGAATATGCAGGTGGACACGTAAAGAGAGTTGGAACATTGCCTAGCGAAGATGCAGGTGAACACGTAAAGAGAGGTGGAACATTGACTAATGAATATGCAGGTAGACACGTAAAGAGAGTTGGAACATTGCCTAGCGAAGATGCAGGTGAACACGTAAAGAGAGGTGGAACATTGACTAATGAAGATGCAGGTGGACACGTAAAGAGAGTTGGAACATTACCTAGCGAAGATGCAGGTGAACACGTAAAGAGAGTTGGAACATTGACCAGCGAAGATGCAGGTGGACACGTGAAGAGAGGTGGAAAATTGACTAGCGAAGATGCAGGTGGACACGTAAAAAGAGGTGGAACATTAACTAGTGAAGATGCGGGTGGATATGATAAGAGAGTTAAACATTGACTAGCGAAGATGCGGGTGGAAAGAGAGTTAGTTGGACAATTATCTAGCGAAGATGAAGTGGACATGAAATGAGAGTTGGAACATTGACTAGCGAAGATACAGGTGGACATGTACAGAGAGTTTGAACATTGACTAGCAAAGATACGGATTGACATGTAAAGAGAGTTGGAACATTGATAAGTGAAGATTCAGGTGGATACGCAAATGATGTCCGGTTTGAGTGGCGAGTTCGCAAGCGTCTGAGATCTTTGTAGGCGCTGAAGATTATCAAATTTGTTGTTCTTCTTTTTCTTGAAAAAACGAAGGACCCCTACTGTGACATTCTCTCATTTAGAGTTAAAGCATTTGTGCAGGTATTCGTTTATTAAAGAGCTGATTATACATAATTAACCCATATTTTTTGGTGATGACTTAAGTCCTTGTATCCGTATCTTCAAGACGTCCGTGGAGGTTGCTGAAACAACGCTTTTAGGCAACTTGTTTCAAATACTCATTGTAGATGGAAATATATTTCATAGGCAAAATGGTCAGGCGTACTGGGACCATGTACTGAATTTTATCCCTAGTTGAAATCCCAACATAGCACATCGATCATTGAATGAAATGTAAAACGTCTTCAAATTTAGAAGCAACATTTAAGAACACTGTCAGATAAATTTGCAGCATGGACCGGACATGCAAGATCCAATTACTTAACCCTCATCAGCGATCCTCAATCTAAACAATGTTATATGACCAAAGAGTGTACTTTTGTTGAAAGTTACATGTTCACAAATGTTCCAGTTACGTAGCAGGATGAGTGGGATATGATGCTACAGGGCCCAGGGTTAAGAAATTTCAAGAAATTTTGATAACAGATTTTCGAATGCGTTGAAGACACGATCAACTGAAGTTGATAGAACTTGGCTATATGTGCCCTCCGGGACTCTTGGTCCACCAGCAGTGACACCCACCAAGAGGTAAATTTTTTAACGTCTTCAAATTCAATAGCATCACTCAAGAACAGATAAATTTGAAGCATGAACCAGACATGCACGTTTTGGGTACTTAATCCTTGTCAGTGATAAGTCAAGGAAATCAATCCCGAAATCAGAATCCAAAAAAAGCACAATTAAAATGCTCATATATTGAATTATATAAGATAGAACTCTCTAACAATAGAAAAATCGACAAATAAACAGAAGCAATAATATGGCGCCATAGAGACATAACGGAAAAATAGCTATCGTTCTAGTTCGTCATTAATTTAGCATTTCCCACCTAAACCTGTACGCCATAGATAAACGCCAAGACACCCGGACCTTTACTATCTTTAGAAGGATATTATTGTGTACTTTTGTTTTCCATGCCTACAATACCGGTATCGTCTACCATACATGAAGTGTTAATTGTTTTCATGCACAAAATACCGGTATGTTTAAATTTGCTATACATGAAATGTTGCTTTCCATGCCTACAATACCGGTATCGTCTATCACACATGAAGTGTTGTTTTCCATGCGTACAACACCGTTATTGTCTATCATACACGAAGTGTTATTTTCCATGCGTACAATACCGACATGGTCTACTATACACGAAGTGTTATTTTCCATGCGTACAATACCGTCATGGTCTACCATACACGAAGTGTTATTTTCCATGCGTACAATACCGACATGGTCTACCATACATGAAGTGTTATTTTCCATGCCTACAATACCGACATGGTCTACCATACATGAAGTGTTATTTTCCATGCGTACAATACCGACATGGTCTACCATACATGAAGTGTTCTTTTCCATGCCTACAATACCGACATGGTCTACCATACATGAAGTGTTATTTTCCATGCCTACAATACCGGTATTGTCTATCACACATGAAGTGTTGTTTTCCATGCGTACAACACCGTTATTGTCTATCATACACGAAGTGTTATTTTCCATGCGTACAATACCGACATGGTCTACTATACACGAAGTGTTATTTTCCATGCGTACAATACCGACATGGTCTGCTATGCACGAAGTGTTATTTTCCATGCGTACAATACCGACATGGTCTACTATGCACGAAGTGTTATTTTCCATGCGTACAATACCGACATGGTCTACCATACACGAAGTGTTATTTTCCATACTTGAAATACCGACATGGTCTACTATACACGAAGTGTTATTTTCCATGCGTACAATACCGACATGGTCTACTATACACGAAGTGTTATTTTCCATGCGTACAATACCGACATGGTCTACTATACACGAAGTGTTATTTTCCATGCGTACAATACCGACATGGTCTACTATGCACGAAGTGTTATTTTCCATGCGTACAATACCGACATGGTCTACTATGCACGAAGTGTTATTTTCCATGCGTACAATACCGACATGGTCTACTATACACGAAGTGTTATTTTCCATGCGTACAATACCGACATGGTCTACTATGCACGAAGTGTTATTTTCCATGCGTACAATACCGACATGGTCTACTATGCACGAAGTGTTATTTTCCATGCGTACAATACCGACATGGTCTACCATACATGAAGTATTGTTTTCCATGCGTACAATACCGGTATTGTCTACCATTCAATACAGGTATTGTCTTCCATACATGTTTTACATATGATTGGCTGATTATATATGCATAACTGACGTTTTGAATTCATTATACTTCACCTCTTGATCAGCTCATATTATATGAAGATGGAGAGACGCATACTTGTAAGTTTGATCGCTTTGTTTTTACGATTATGTTGTCTATAACTTTTGATTTTTATCATTAGATTGTCGATATAAATTTATTTACGGGTACATCTGACTTGATAAGTGACAAATATGGACAAATGCATATCCCTATTAAGAAGTACAAAATAGTAAGTCGAAAGAATAATCTCACGAAGGGCAAACAAAACCAGGATAAAACCAGAACTAAGGCAGAGGAACAGAAATGAAAAAGAAAAAAATCCCATGTGAGGAGAAGGGAACTTCCTGCGAAAGAGTGAGATAAGGTCCCAGGAAGGGTGAGTATACCCTGCTTGCATGCAACACCCGCCACTTCAATTCGGTAGAAAGGCCACAATCGATAATAAGACTAGGCTTTAAAGGTATTTAAATTCTTGATACTTTTGCACGATCCAAGCAACGTAGCACTTCGACGTTCTACGTAGTTTAACGCACAGCTAAGCGAGCCGCTACGTAGCGCCATGTTATCTTAAAATTCTATGCTAACGCTCGCTTCGTGTCATGCTATAGCAACAGCGTCAAGTTGTTGACAACTGTATCAATCCTATATTTTGAAACAATTTTCATCGGAATATCACTATTCTACTTAATTATGCAGGCGAGGATGAGTTTAGACGAATAATTTTCCGTTTTTCTAATTTTTCATTTTATTGGCAACAAGAATTTAGGCTCAAAGTTAGCTAACCGTTCCGGAAGTCTCAAAGTTAGCCACTCGTTGAGCGGCTACGTTCCTGAATGCATCCCTGTAATATGCAAGTCTACGAGAAAACTATGCTAAATCGCTATTTTTCTACACAAGCTTTTTTCAAATTTTAACTCCAAAACCCACTCATAATACTTGGGGTTGCACTTCACAGTATTGGCCATTGAAAATTGAGCGTTTTCAATGAAAGGCATGCAATAGTTGACGTTATATTAATTATTTGATATTGCTCTTACAATATAAAGCAAAATATCAATAAAAAGTACTCTTATTGCTGAATACTTCTATAATTCTTGATTTCATCTGGACAAATCCTGTCAGTCAGACATGCTGCTCAAAGTTATAGCAGTGCATTAGAAGATGACATGGAAATGGGACATGATCTCTCAAAGTGACTCTTTGACATCCTTCTCAAATGATTTTCTTAATAAATTGTATGTCTATTTGTTGTGTATTTCTTATTCTATAATATGTGAAAATTATTTGAAATTTCACCTGATAAACAAACATCAAATAAGTACCTAACCATTATTCAGTCTCAAAGTCGAAAAGGCGAGGCAAAATCGTGAGAATTTCCATCGAAACGGTTGCGAACCCCAGAATGAACAACATTCCGGCGATTCGAGAAATATTACGTCAAAGTTTTCTTTCCTAACTACAGCACTCTTTTCCTTGCCGATTGCTAGTCACATGACCTCAAACTTTCACATCCGGTCATACCATACATATGAGGTATACTATGGAAATAATGGGCCTTTCTCAAGACGACAAGCTAATTATTTCTTACAAATATAAAACATCATAGTTATTTTAATTATAAAGCTCACATAATGAAGCTTGAACCCATCTGTCCCCTATTTAAAAAATCATTTTAATAATCAAATTCCAAATGTGACACTGTGGATACTATGTAGTGTAACCTGGAAGGGACAAGATAGTATGTAGTAAAAAGGAAATTTCAATTAAATCGACCATTTGGGAAATATTGTGGAAAGCTATGGATCAGGGGTTTGCCATGAATTTTCAAAAAATATGAAAAAATACATGGTAGAGGCGATCAAAACTTTGAAGAATAACAAGATTCTAAACCGATTTTATATAATTTTTTTCAAATTTATCCCCTACATAAGTGTACAGCCCAGTCTATAGAGAATAGGGTTAAAACAATTAAACCGACATAAAAGCCAATACAACACATACAATATCTTTAATGTCTACGTTGACTTGATAAAGCACATCCCATGGATTGTTCCATCAACTGGAATTCCTTGGTAAATAAATATTACCGGTTTCATAGACGAAAAACAGTTTGCCATTCAATTAAAAACGAAGATCAGTCACAGCTGCGTTGGCGTTTTTCCTGGTCATTAAAGCTGAATTATATTCTGAAGACCCTAGAGGACACTTATATTCATTATTCTGGAGTTTTAAAAGGTCCACTGGTGTCGGAACAGTTTACGGACAATTTTGAAGGTTTTTCGGGGATAACTCCAAGAGATGCCCTTTAATGAAAAACATTTAATTTTTTTCTCAAAAAATACTATGCCCTTCCCACAGATACTCATGTTGAAAGAAGATAATAGATATATCAAGAAATATGGTTTCTAAACCGATTTTATTACCCTATATTTAAGCCATATCATTTTTCGCAAATCACTGGAACAGTTTCTGGACACCTTATTTTAAAGCTGTCATTCTCGATCAATTTCAGCCCAAACGGGGTATTGTTTTCTTCAATCTTTTCTACAAATGACTATTTAAAGATAATCTTGGAAATAGAACCGAAACTACTCAAATCACGTAGATTTAAAAAGTATGGTTCTCGGCGACTTCCCCCGTTGCGCGATATTAAACGGGGCAAAAAGGAGTAAAAAGGTGGTGTGATAAAGCAACTTAGATGCAAAATTTTGTCTATATGATTCATGATTTGAATTTTCCATTTAAAAATCTACAAAACTGACACAAACTTTTGAAAAAAAAATCCTATAGAAAAATATTTGAAAAGGGGGACTCGATCTCCGAAAATTGTTCTCACACCAGTAGATCACGAACCATGTAAAGAACCGCAGATGTTTACATTTGGATAAAGAAAATAGAACCTGTTGTACTTCTTGCCTTATGGAGCTTTGCTACAGGTATGTAGAATAATTAAACAAGTGTTTTGAATTAAATTTTCCATTTTAAAACTGAATTTTTTGTCTGGTTCAGTCTACCTCTGTAAATTTGCTGTACTTTAGAATGGGTTACACATAGTACAGTCATATTGACGTGATTTACGTACTTGACGGCATCATTTTACATTAAAATAACGTCATGGTAAATTGATCAATGCTTGGCATGCAATTTCACTATGAAGTAAGGGTTTCTAGGCTTCAATTCGGGAAAGGGAGGGTTCCATTTCTACATTTGTACATGATCCATCACCGCACCAGTATACCGTGAGTACGGAATGACGCGTACGTGTGTTTGTTATGAGCAATTGGACTAATTTTACTATCCATTATCGGGACACTTTTTGAAACTTATTATTGATTTATTATCGGAACTATCCTATTGAAAATGTTGTTCAAAACCCGTGAACTGGTGAAATACCCTGTAGCCTTTTAAACGTACTTTTACAAATATATTGCAAATTTTGTCGACTAAGCACGATGTCATTTTGCCAGCTTTGCTCATGTTGTAGTTACTTTTATTTCTGATCGACAATCTATTGTCAATTTTTAAGTATCAGTTATAAAAAAATGAAGGGGTTTCACCAATCGAAAGTTGGACAACTATCGTCCCATCTCCAATGTGTGTGGACTGCACATCTTCTCACTAGGTAGCCTTATACTTGTTTATAGTTTAAATACATGTATTGTCTTATCATGTTTTCATAATGTAAGTCGGTCAAAACTTTTACAGAGCTTGTGTTCTGACATAGTTGAAAAAATGTACTGAATTTAAATAAATATTCATACACATTATTTTAAATTCAATTTAATGTGTTAATCTGTTGACAGGTGTGATTTTGTTGATCACAAAGTATGAGAACTTTTTTCCCAAAGCGTATTAACAGTTGGTTAAAAATAGTTGAGGATGAATACATGCATCAAACAGGTCCAAATTATTCAGGACAGGCCTCATAGACCAGTTCCATTCACATATGGCTAAACTTGCATTTATATTATAAACGCATATGTCAAAACCGGACATCCCCTCTTTTGTCGTCACCATTGTCACAGAATGAAATATATGTCAAATATTGTGAAGTCAGGTCTTGGTGTGCGTAAAAGTCAAGTTGAATGCGATAATAAGAAAAATTTAAATAGTCTATTTCATTTTGTACATTTATATAACACTTTTATAAAACTTATAGCGTATAATGATTGCCTTCATGCCAGAGAAGTGTTAAGGAAACACATTGCTAAAATTATATGTAAGGAACTGTTCAGATAAGGACTCAATTGATTTATGCCTGAAATCACCTGATTATTTCTCGTTCACTGTCTTTCCTATTTAAATAGATTTGGTTGGGAAAAAAATTAATTTACTGAAATTAAGCATTTTGAAATTTTAGGGCAGATTTAACGCCTTATCTGAACAGCTCTTTAGAAAGCACATGACTGTATGATTTGAGACAAACAAAAATAGAGTTAATTTACAGTATCCCATTTGTCTCCTTTTCAGCTTTGCAGTTACATACTAGCATATCATGCCTATTCTGCACTTACAGCATACTGAAAGAGTGGGTTGAAAGAATTTGAAGACGTTCAACAATTAACAACGGTTCTGAAGAAGACGTTTGTCAAAGGAGGGTACTCCCAGTGGCCTACTTTTGCCTGTGTTGGCGCCACCTGTCGACGGATCCGGACGAAAGACAACAGCACTTGTAGGGAACCATAAGTACTTCCAAGTACCAAGTTTCATCAAAATCCCTTGATAGTGGTTCTTGAGAAGAAGTCGAAAATGTGAAATGTTTACGGACGGACGATGCGCTATGACAATAGCTCACTTGAGCCGTTGGCTCAGATGAGCTAAAAACACTCGGAGCAAAATACCGTTAGATTAGAGGTTCTGCAAAATTATTTATTGAAGCCTTTGTTTATCTTGTAGTTTCACTTTTATTTATGCACACACACACACACACACACATACATACATATACTAAAACTGTACGAGGTTTAATTATTACAAATAAGATACATTGGCAGATCTCAATTTCTTTTACAATTTCTCAAAATCATAGACGTGAATCTTCCGCTGTGCTAGTATTATAATTCAGACTACTCGAATGTACTGTAATATATTTTTAGATCACCACAACATCTTCAGCCTAGCTATGGAAATGAATGAAACAACAAGAACGTGCTCTACTTGAAATCTTGCATCATTTGAAAATATTCAGATTTACAGTGCAAGATCAGTCTTACATCTACATGTTAAGCAAGAGCAGAATTTATGAATTAAGATAGGAGATTGTTATGTAATGCATAATTTTCATCTTATGTCAGAATACTTCAACATGCTTTACAGGAGGCAAGCTGCTGTACCAAGGTGACCCAAGGTCATTCCTTAAGGGTCAAGTCATTTGTTAGCCATCATTTAGGATACGAACACATACTGAAAATGTTACCCCTTTTCAACCGAAATTTAATCGATGTGGGTTTTCAGATTTTGACATAAAAGTCTAAATGTTCACTGTGAGGTTATTGGTCAAACTTCTTAATGCGAAAAATACATTAAAGACTGGCCATTCATGATAATTTCTGAAAACAACGCACAATCAATTTCGGAAAAAATATGTCTTACAGGTTTTCTTGTGATCTAGCTTGAACTGGCCCAAGAAATATAACATTGAGCATTATTTTTATCTGATAATGACAAGATATATTCACGAAAATATTTCAAATTAGTATTCCTAGTGATAATAACTTTACCGAGTATCAATGTTTTAACCATATGACCTTGACCTGAATGAACATGTAAATACTACATGTTTGCAGGCAATATATGTGTTTATTATATAGTCTGTTTATATTCCCACTCTTATTGGCTGAGAACTGTCACGTGACGAGTCATTGTCTCATCATATTGACCTGTGAGGGGCAATTTCATTAAATATCACTACCGCGAAAACTCTTGCTTCCGGTTTACCATGAAATATCGAAAACGCGCGAAATTTACATTTGTGACGTCATTAACGTCATTTCGTATAAACAGCAGCAAGGACCCTGAAGATGAGCTCAAATTCTTGAAGTTTTAGCCTATCTACGGATTTTGACTCTGAAATATTCTTCATTTGACTCATTGAATGAATTCCATTACATTCAGGATAATTCAGCGATAGAAAATGCTGATATTAACACGTCTTGAAACATTTTCAAAGAAAAGTCGATGTCGGCCATTTCGAAAACATACCTTTATAAATACTGATTAAGTCCACTATATAATAAAACAATTGTGGACTTTTCACTCGGTGAATATGGTGTGATATTTTCTGAATTTGAAAATATTGACCTCGGCTGTCGCCTCGGTCAATATTTTCAAATTCAGGAAATATCACACCATATTCACCTCGTAAAAAGTCCATAATTGTATAATGTTCCTAAAAATATCTACTAGTTGTTTACATGATGGATTCACTATCTGAAATCTATTTATGCCATTATTATAAAAGCTTGTTTGAAATATTAAGATATATATGGAAAGGTCCTAATACTGAGGCAATTGTATGACCTTGGCATTTTGTATTTTATTCATTGTATGTCAAATTGAGGAATAAAATATTAGTCCGCATAGTTACAAATTTCTGTAAAGTTCAATATTTTCTGATTTATATGGGATAGAGACTTCATATTTGGCAATTATGATCTATGTTGTAAGGCCTTGAGATTGAGGTCGTGTAATAATCTTGACCTTGAACTTTGACCTAGTTTCAGCAAAATTGTGTAAAAATATGTCTTCACTGGGTCAAATTTTCATGATCTTGCTCGCCCTCTACCGCATATATACATTGCATGCCTAGAAATTCCATTTGATGGATATTTCTCATAGATATGCTCTTTAGATCTCTTAGATATGCTCTTAAGATCAAAAGCACAATTTTTCCTTTCCAGTCGTTGTATCGGTATTTATAAGTGTTTATTTATTAAATTATCAGTAAATTTCTATTATTAGAAAATAACCAACTTGTAAGAGTTATCTCTCTTTAAAAATTGCGATTTTTTTTTCAATTTCTTAAGTATTGCTCATGAAGCTTTTATCTGGTACTAACCAATTCACTAACAGTCTTTGGAATTTTACTGTACTGCAAATGATATTTTTGTTGACAAAATATGACAATTTCTGCTTGATTTTCACATGTATTAGGCTATTCTACCAATAGATGGCGCTGCACGCCAACTCCTAACAAAAAAATTTTTTTCTTCAGGTCATTGTAGTAAATATTTATGATGAAAGAAATGGAAATTGAAGACATTGCTATTTGCATGGTTTTCTCATAGACTTGTTTTTTTAAATGCAGAAGCTCAGAGAAAGAGAGAGATCGATGTATTCCTTGAATATATTCTAAATCTTTCACATAAATTATCCATACAATTTCACTATCGGGACTAGATATGTACAAGTGTAGACTATCATCCATCAACATATGTCAACAATCTTCTACTTTACATGAGGCGTTCCTTTACATATGATTGGCTACGTGTATCTATTTAACTGACAGCTAGAATAATTGAACCCTAGTGCTAAAAGAGCAAGCCTTATTTGAAGTTTAGGAATAATATTTTCGTAAGTTTGATAGTTTTGTTTTTATCACCAAATTAACTATAGATTTAGTATTGACTCGAAAAATATTGACTTCTTTGAAATCAAAGAATGTTTTCACACATGATGCAAAAGGGCAAATACTTCGTAGTTGTGTTTTTTTTTTTTTTTTTTTTTTTTTTTTTTTTTTGCTTGTCTGTTCGTTTCTTTGTTGGTATTGTTGGGTTTTTTTCTTTGTATCAGCGATTGTCACAATTGGAAACTTGTCATCTTGTTCTAATAACAAATATGAAAAAACCATATCCCTATCAAGAATGACAAATATGGAAAAACAATATCCCTATAAAAAATTTAAAAAAAATCGTTGATCGAAAAATCATCAAACCAAGGGCATAAATAACCAGGATAACACCAGGACTGAGGCAAAGAAACAGAAATAAAACAAATCTACCATGTGAAGAAAAGTGAATCCCTTGTGAAAGAGTGCCCAGGAAGATTGAGCATCTCATGCTTGCATGCAACACCCGCCACTTCAATTCGGTAGAAAGGTCACAATTGGTAAATCTCACAATTCGTTAGAAAGGTCACGATCGGTAACTCCCACAAAGAAGTATAGGTTGGCATGTCATGCCACAAAAGTTCTACGTCAATATATCATTCATGACTCTGGACAAGGGGACGTCATAGTTTGCTACCATGTTCCCGTATCGACCATAGAACTTCCTCAGTGACGATGTAAGTCGGTCACAAATGTATCCTTGACTGAGAAGCTTAACAGAAAGCCGTCTAGCTTTTAGAACAAAATCTGAGTACTTGGAGCTTTCCCGAGCATAACGTATTCATTGAGAAATGAAAACGCCATATGCTGGTTACGACGGGATGTTGTTACTCAGAAAAGGAACATTTGTTATAAAGAAATTGAAGTCGTCACGTTTGTCATACAGTGAGGTGTTCATATTACCATGGACGACAAAAGACAATATGACATTCAAATAGGACGCTGAATTATTGGTCTCTGTCGTGCAGTTCAACGGGATAGATTGCGGCAAGGTAATCTGCAAATTTTTTACTATTGATGGACAGTAGATCATGAATGTATCTGTGCGTGAAGTTGAAGTTTAGAGCTAACTGTTTTTTGCCCTCAGAGAGTAAGGATTGAATTAATTCAGCTTCGTATGACTATAAGAAATATGTCAGCAAGGAGCGGGACACAATTGGTTCCCATTGCAATGCCAACAACCTGTTGGAAGACCTTACCTCCAAAGACAACAGAGATGTTTTCGATCAGGAAATTCAACATTTTAATGACATCTGATTCGGTATACTTTGTTTTTGACTCAGATTTCTCTTTTACAAAGTATAAGTTATGTCGTAATTTAATATAGTCAAGTTCTGACTCCATGAAAAGGAACGAGGCTTTCTGTATTTTGGGTCCTTCTTGAACAAATCCCTAAATTTGTTATTTTTAACAATATTAAGGTCCTCTGTAACAACATGACCACAGGGAGAGTACTGAAGAAGAACATTCGCAAGGCAGTGGGTTTTGTGTGGGATTACTTGTATCAATACTCTGCAAAAACCGTGTGTAATTGTAAATTCTGGATGCAACAGTTTGTGTGTAGCTATAGGAAATACATGGCGGTTCCTTTCTTATTATTTAAGGTAGAATATTTTCTTTTACAAGTTTGTAGTTTAATTTAAAATCTGACCAAGATTTATCTTATCGATTCCTTTATTTGCAAATTTTACTTTTATTAATGGTCGTTTTATTATTTCACGTTGAATCATTTGTAAGTCTTGGGATTGTGATTTTAAATATCTAATTTTGGTTTTGTGTTTGATTTCATTCACTGAACGTTTTCGTATTTTTCATTAAAACGTAAATTTATCCGAAAATTGAGTGCATGTTTTTTATGACGGTATGCGATCATATTACATGAACACAGAAAAAATGACAAATATGGATGAAGGCCATATCCCTATATACAGCACAAAATCGATAATTCAAAAAATCAGAAACCGAAGGCATACAAAATCAGGATAAAACAGGAACCAAAAGCAAACAAACAAAAACGTCCACCATATGAAAAGAAACGAACTTCCGAAATGGAAGTGAGACCAGGTGCCAAGGAAGAGTCATCATCTCCTACTTGCATGCAACACCCGTCGCTTAAATTCGGCAGAATTGCCACATCAGGTTACTTTCATTTTGGTAAATATGAAGTATAATCTTTTGGTTGGACGATACAAATGGTCTATGACAAAGTATCATCCACAATTCTGGAGAGTGGGACATCATAGTGTATGACGAGTTCCCCATATCGACAATAGAACTTCCTATTCGGTCTCAAACGTAGCCCTGACTGAGAAGCTTATCTAAAATTTGCAAAGCAATTAACTATTACCTTGAATATTTGTGTTAGCCGAAGATATGTTCTGTCGCAAATAAAAATATTTTTGCGAATATATAATAATAAATTTCATGTGTATTTGTTAATAAGACTCTTATTTCTTTATATAAGTTTTCGTGTGTTCCTTATAAATAAGAGGTCTATGGTTAAATCGAAATGCTTCCAGCAAGGGAATTTTTTTTTTCTAAATACCCATGGACTCTTGTGAGGAATATACAAGACGTTGGGCAAAGCAAGAGGATGTACAGCTCGATACCCTTTACGAATGGATAAAATCCATCAGAGGGTTTTATCTTTAATTTACCGAATAAATTCAACTGGTTCCTAAAAATGTTCTACCAAATCTGTATCGATCTAACTCACCAAAGTTTTATCTGAAATCAAATCTGGGCTTCAAAAATATTGTTCGACAGTATATTCTCGCAGTGGTATCAACCAGATGTGGATTTTAAAGAATTCGAAGGAACTTTTAGAATATCTGAAATCCACTCATTTTAGTAGAGTCCATTCGATCAAAGCCATTGATTTTTCGACTCTTTCATTCAATCTTTGGTCTCTGAAGGAAAAATATACGTAGCTTCTGACTTCAACTTCACTTACAGATACATAGACGATGTGTTGTCCATCAATAACCCAAAGTTCGCGAATTACCTGAGCAGTATCTATCCTTCGGAGCTTGAAGTCAAAGAAACTACAGAGACAAATAATTCAGCATCCTATTTGGACATAATGTTTACCCACGACACTGATGGTCACACGAACACCTAACTCTATGACAAACGTGACTACTTCAATTTCAGCATTACAAACTTTCCTTTTCTGAGTAGCAACATCCCTTCATCGCCTGCTTATGGCGTGTTCATATCTCAGTTGATACGCTATGCCAGAGCAGGTATAAAATATATGGATTTTGTTCTGAGAGCTAGGCGTCTTTCAGATAAGCTTCTCAGACAGGGATTTGTTTGTGACCGAATAACATCGTCACTGAGGAAGTTTTACGGTCGATGGGGAACTCGTCATACACTATGATGTCCCACTCTTCAGAATGGTGGATGATATTCTGTCATAGACCATTTGAACCATGGAATTGGAAGTAACCGGATGTGACAGTTTTACCGAAATGAACGGCGGTTGTTGCATGCAAGTAGGAGATGCTTACTCTTCCTCGACATTCATCGGTGAAATGGCTAGTTTCAAAGTGACAAAAAATATATGTATGATGTCACATTGATAAAAGACCAATCCAAAGCTTCTTTCGGGCGGAAAGAAGTAATTAATACACACAAATATCAGGTCACGGGAGACGATTTTAACTGCTTCACACAGTAAACCGTGCTCATGAGAAAGACTGTTCATAATATTGAAGAAAAAGTATATGTCCGTGTTGAAATAAGAGAGAACAAACGCTAAGGAATATTGCTATTTTGTGGTTTTCTTGAAATAGTTTCAGCGCGGTAAAATTTGCCTTAATTTGGGTGGAATTTACACAATTTATGATTTTTCGGTATCGATTAGCTGTACGTTATGAAACAGTTTAATTCAATAATATTCCACACGGTAAACAAAATTCAGGGGTAATTACATACATAAGAGAAATCCGAATTGTCCAAATGTTCAAAAGATAGCCTCCAGCTCAATTTTTATAGAAATTACCGCCATGGGTTTTCTTACAGATACTTCATTCAGTTTAGATCAAATTTTCAAACGTATCCGCTTTCAGGTATGTAATGGATTTAAGTCTTCAATAAACAGTAAGAAATAATACATGTTGCATAATAATATAATTCAACCCCAAAGAGTGCTAAAACGGGAGATACGCAAGAACGGTTTTAAATCGTGACCAATGACGCACCTTAAGAACTCCTTACGTATCATAAGTTAAATGTGTAACTGTTGTTCTCGGAATAAATCATGCATTTACTGCCATTCCTTAACGTTTCTTGCATTAAAAAAGTTCCCTGAATGTACAAAGTCTGAAAATATATAATTCTGCGATATGTGTCAAAGTACCATAATTAGTGTAAATTTATTCGATATAGATTTAGTCTCGAATTATGTTATTTAGTCAGGATCTTCTTTATTTCATTTGCTAACCAATTTTGACATACATTCAATTCTTTTCAGGTACTTAATGATGAAAGTTTCGAAAATATTAGTTCTTGTCATTGCGTTATTCGTTGAGATTGAAGGACCTTCTGTTACACTGACGGTAAGGCACGCATTATTTTCCTTGAAACTTATTTAAAAAACATATTGTAGTAAATCGAAGTCTGTTTGACGTATATTCAAACTAGCGGATTTATTAAGTTGTTATATATCTGTGTATTTACTTTATTGAAATAATACGGATGTGTTCCAACTCTTTTCCTTCTTGAAGTTCAAACAAATTTTGAATGTATCAGACACGTGTTTTGGATCTCAAATCCTCATGTGTGATGCTTCCAGACAAAGTGATTTCAGACACAGCCAAAATTCATTCAATTTCATGAAAGTACAAAAAGGGGTGAAATAAGAGTGTTCATTGTGCCTGTGAAGCATATTCCTTTATAGATATCACGGTCGCACATAGCGTAATACGCAAATGATATGTTCCGCGGGAATTAAACCTGGTAAATACCGTCTAAATCTACTTGATATGAATTTATTTAGCCCTATCATATGACCATCATTATAAATTATATGATGGTAATCTATTTTGTTAAGAATAGACGTATACTGTAAACGGGTTCAATTTCGCGGTGTTAAAAGTTCGCGGTTTTCTGAAAGTAGCCAATTGCGGTGGTTTTAATTTCGCGGTATCGAAAGTTGCAGAAGAAAAAAAACTTTTCATACATCTATAAAGATTTCGTCGCACAAGCACACGTGTAATTTGATTGTTGTTTGTAAATTAAAGTGTTTCACGTGGTAATTAATGACAAACACGTAGTAATTAGGGATAATTACACAGACACGGTTGAATGTCAATAGTTAAAGAATACGGAAAAGTAGATTGAAACTAATTAACTGCGTGTGTTTTCACAAGAAATCTTAAGCGCGATATGTGTGTCATCTTCCTTTTTATGAAAATATAGTTGCATCGTAAGTTAAATTGTCGATACCCTTTACTGTACAAACTATTTAACCAACGTAAAGGAAAACCACGTTTAGAGAATTGAACGATTCAGCTGTACATGCACAATTAAAGCTTTCATGCATCAGATGCATTTGAACATCTTTGCCTCGACTATTTGTTTTGTCTATTATACAAAATAATTGCGGGGTTGAATGTTCGTGGAAAATTCGAAAACCGCGAATATAGCGAAAATAAAACAACCGCAATCATTTCCCCGTGTACAGTATCTAGGAAGGAGGGGATATCCAACAAGACCCGGTCGCAGCACCAACACCAACACACTAAACATCCCAAGTGAAAATACAGAGAAGACACACACAGCAAGAGACAAGGAACAGCAAACGAGAAATCAAACATCGAACACAAAAGACCACACATAAACCAACGAGACCCATGGGCAATCGGTACCGACTTAGGACGGCCATCAGCCACGTTAGTAGCAGATGATGTGGTAAATATAAATAAAAAGGGGGTAGGGCATACGAAATGCAGTCCGTGCTCTGCCGGCTGTAGCGAGCTCATGCATGTTATCCCCGGCCCCGAGGAATCCGACCGACATTCCGAGATGACAGGTGGTCGGGTCCTGTTTGTATAAAGAGGATTAGACAGGATCCGCCATGGAGTCCCGTCGTCACAATCGGTCAGAGTTCAGAGTGCAAGTCTTAAGAATGTACTGGTACAAGGCTGCAGATTGCTTCAGTACCATGACAAATATGGATAATGACCATATCCTTGTATACAGCACAAGATCTATAATTCAGAAAATCAGAAACCAAAGACATACAAAATCAGGATAAAACAAGAACCAAAGCTAACAAACAAAAACCTCCACCATATGTAAAGAAGTGAACTCCCGATATGGGAGTGAGACCAGGTATCCAGGAAGAATAAGAATTTCCTGCTTGCATGCAACACCCGCCGCTTCAATTCGGTAGAACTGTCACATTCGGTTACTTCCATTTCGGAAGACATAGACTTCAATCATAGACATAGACTACAAGTCCCCGAGGGCACATGTAGCCAAGTTCGATCAACTTCTGTTGATCGTTTGTCTCTTCAACGCATTTGAAATTTTCTGTCACAAAATTTCTTGAAATTTCTAAAACGTGGTTCCTGTGGCATCATATCCCACCCATTCTGCTACGTCTTTTGGTACATTTTTGGACATAATAGTTTTCATACTTTTTGGCCATATTACATTGTTTAGACTGAGGATCACTGACGAGGGTTTAGTACCCGAAACGTGCATGTCTGGTCCATGCTGTAAATCTATAAGGTTTTAAATGATGCTATTGAATTTAGAGACGTTTAACATTTGAACTACTTGGTGAGTGTCACTGCTGGTGGACCAAGAATCCCCGAGGGCACATGTAGCCAAGTTCGATCAACTTCTGTTGATCGTTTGTCTCTTCAACGCATTTGAAATTTTCTGTCACAAAATTTCTTGAAATTTCTTAAACGTGGGTCCTGTGGCATCATATCCCACCCATTCTGCTACGTCTTTTGGTACATTTTTGGACATAATAGTTTTCATACTTTTTGGCCATATTACATCGTTTAGACTGAGGATCACTGACGAGGGTTTAGTACCCGAAACGTGCATGTCTGGTCCATGCTGTAAATCTATCAGGTTTTAAATGATGCTATTGAATTTAGAGACGTTTAACATTTGGTTTAATGCTTCAAATGATATATGACAGAATATCATCCACCATTCTGGAATGTGGGACATCATAGTTCCCCATATCGACCTCATAGACGATGTAAGTCGGTCACAAACATATCCCTGTCTGAGAAGCTTATCTGAAGGACGCCTAGCTCTCAGAACAAAATCCGTATATTTGGTACTTACTCTGGCATAGCGTATCAACTGATATATGAACACGCCATAAGCAGGCGATGAAGGGATGTTGCTACTTAGAAAAGGAAAGTTTGAAATGCTGAAATTGAAGTCGTCATGTTTGTCAAAGAGTGAGATGTTCATGTGACCATCAGTGTCGTAGGACAACATTATGTCCAAATATGATGCTGAATTATTTGTCTCTGTAGTTTCTTTGATTCCAAGCTTCGAAGGATAGATACTGCTGAAGTAATCCACGAATTTTGGATTATTGACCTTTGGCCTTTTATCAATGTGAGATCATATGTATTTCTTTTTGCTATTTCGGAAACTAGCCATTTTACCGATAAATATTATAGAAATTAAAGGAGTTTAACATCTTAGCACCATTCCTCCTATGCTATTTTGAACATAGATTTTATTTGGATATGTTACTGAATCGACCCTACAGGAAATTTGGAGCCGCGCACTCTCTGTAACGTAAATATACAAATCTTAATTCAAAAAATTAAAGAGGGCGCTACTGAAATGGTTTTTGGTGGCTCCGCAAGAAGCATCACTGATGAGAATTTGATATTCGAAACACTTCTTCTTCTTCTTCCGGTAATGTGCTGGGCTCCTTGTGAGACATTATCGAACACGTGTCAGGTGCATGGAAATTGGTTTGTAGTTTTCTTCAAGAACGTATAGAGTTGGAACCCTTCGACATAATTATTTTCAGAATCGGACTTCTTTTACAAAATAGGTTTTGTCATAGTTAATAACAATAAATGTATTTGCGGTTGCCGTTCTTGCTTGTAAGCGCTTTACTTATAATTTTGGGAGTCTTTCTTTCGATTTCGAATGTGGGATTGTAGTGTTAAGTGTCAAAAAATCAAAGGCTTTGATCGAATGCACTCTACTAAAATGAGTGGATTTCAGATGTTCTAAAAAAATCTTTCGAATTCTTTAAAATCCACATCTGGTTGATATCACTGCGAGAGTATACTGTCGAACAATATTTTTGAAGCCCAGATTTGATTTCAGATAAACATTCGGTGAGTAAGATCGATACAGATTTGGTAGAACATTTTGAGGAACCAGCGATGAAACGTTATTTGTACGGATTCTTATGCATTTTAGGTATGCATTATAAGTATGGTAAATCTAAATTGTTAGCGTCGAAGCCAAAGAAAGCAAGAGCTGATTTGTTTTTATCTATTATTTCAGAGGAAGAAAGGTTTATTGGGGTGTAAGTTCGATTTCCAGGTGTCGAAAATCCAACTCTGTAACTAGAATATCGAAATAGTACTTTTTGCAAGTAAATGTGTAATTATTTGAGGCTTTTGTCTGCCGGTGTGATGACATAATGTTCTTGGAGGTAGTTCAACTCTGTGATAACATCAGAGTCTTTCAAAATATACTCGAATATGGTATTCACAGTTGATTTTAATCGGTTGATTCTAGATAAAAGTATCATGCCGAGTGTCCGTTTGGTGACATTAGGATCATATCCACGGTATAAAAGGCGTTTGATGATTCTGACGCATTTTCGATAGTTATGCTGTCTGCCTTTGATCCTTCTAATTTTGTTGATTATGTCAACATAAAATACAGGCTGTGAAATACACAAAGTAATATACTCTGTTTCTTGTATAGGTCCGAACTTTAGAAGAAGCTGACTGTAATTATTGTAAAATTTCCAAAATGTCTTTACTAGTTTCTGAAAGCGGAAACCTTGACCTAAAGTTATATGTAAATTTCTGCTATGAAAATCCAAAACATTAGTGCACGCTCTAGTGTATCGGATGAGCTGTGATATGTAATTGCCGTATGACGGTAGTCTGGGAACATCGCTGTCAAGCCAGGGAGATTCACTATGTTGAATGCAAAATCATCTCTTTTGTCATAAATACCTGTATGAATTTCTTTAGAGAACATTTTACACATACACGTATATGTACAAGTTTTGTGAGTGACTTAGGAGTATTTCCTTGACTTTTTATCTCTTTTGTGTCCTCGTCTTATAGATTATCAAACTCCAGGCAGCTCAAGTTTACGTTACCCTACTCTATAACATCACTGCCACAGACTTGCCGCCATAAAGCATATCTTAACGTAACGCTTCTATGACGTCAAAGTTACTTTATGGCAGGATTCTTGACATTTCTTGAAGTCTGTGGCAGAGATTGTAAGACTGTAAGGAGGAGACAACTCTGTTCGGAGAAGGATGAATTATAAGATGAAGCAAAATAAAAGTTATAAAATGTGTTACAAGTTTATGTTTGTCCTAGAAAAACTCCAGATATTCTTAAATTTTCATATTTCATACAGTAAACATAAAGGTACTGCAATGATTTAAGACATTGCATTATAAGTTAACCTTTTGTTTGGTACATGTTCAAATTAAATAATGATAATTGATTTGCATAAAGTTTTACCCGATTATGAGGAAATTTAGCATCCCAACAATATGTCTTCATTAAAACATAGGTAATCTGATATCTAGATGACAAATATGGATAATGACCATATCCTTGTATACAGCACAAAATCGATAATTCAGAAAATCAGAAACCGAAGGCATACAAAATCAGGATAAAACAGAAACCAAAGCAAACAAACAAAAACCTCCACCACATGAAAAGAAGCGGACTCCCGATATGAGATATGTTTGAATGACTGCAGAAGACCTATTCTACAATCATCTCCCTAGCGAGACCTGTACAATCATCCCTTGGAAGTATACAAGCAGTACATTCTCAACTTCCTTGGGAGTATACAAGGACAGCTACCGTTTTGGCGCTAATGCTTTTCATTCACAATACAAGCTCGCCTCAAGTGCCAGGTACTCGGTTTTACTCCTGGGTTGAGAGAGTACAACGTAGTGTAAAGTAACTGGGGCTTTTTTTTTTTTTTTTTTTGGTGAGACTCGAACCTACGGGTTCGTAGTGCACCGCACTAACCACTATGTCACCAGCGCATCTTCATGTATAAGTTATCAAAATGATCATTCATATTATGAGCATATCTGTCTCGAACGACGTACCCATCCATTTGAAGAGACTGTGTATTTTTCCGTTACCTTTCTCCCAAGTGAAATTCTCCATTCATTGAAAACCATCACCTAAATCTAATTAAGCGACGATTAGGAAAATAGATTATTTCTATAACTTACATGAATTATGAAATAATAGCATAGAGAATAATTCACAATTAAACTTGTACAATATGTAGGTGAGACAGGCCAATAATTAAACTCGTATTGTTTTTACACATCCCTCTCCCCCTTAAAAAATGAAATAAGCGAGCTTTACGCTCTAACATATGTTCATTCCTGCTTTCTGTGCTCTTCAAAGAAGACAAGTAACTTTTAGTTAATTACATTCCACGAATATAAAACTGTACTAGCTTTACCTGAGTTAGGCTCGATAACGTAACGCAATTTCATAATTGTTATGTAACGACAAATGTTGCCATACACTTTAGAAGCATTGACACTGGGTGCAAAAAGATCATGATCTTTAATGAAAAGACGTTGTGTGCGAGTCATGAGCAAGAAATGAATCTTAGATTACAACATGTTGACGTTCTTTCTTTCATTATTGCCCGTCTCATTTAATAAAAAGAAATCAAATGATGTTTCTATATCATTTGGTATTAATGGAATCTGTTGTTTGATTCTGATCCCCTCCCGAAGCATTTGCGGATCTAGAATTTTTTCAGGGGGGGGGGCTCTAAGCCGTCTTGGGGATCTAAAAAAACAAAATCAATTGGAAAATGAGAATTTATGGCAAATTCAAAAGAGGGTTAAGGGGGGTCCAGAAACTCACCTACCCCCTCCCCCTGACCATCTTCTAGATCCGCTGTTGTGAAGCATCGGGGTTTTAAAAAAGATCACAACTTGTTTCACAAATAACGCAAAAAAATTATTTGAGCAAGGCTCCAAATGCTACATATATTTATGTAATATATGGTTTCATACTTTAGTTGCCTTCCTATCTGGATTGGTGGTATCTAGAGGTGCAATCGAAATCCTTAGAGAAGGTAATTAATCTTTATTTTCATAACCGAAGAAAGACTGCTTACATGGGATGCTTAGTCCTCCTGGGCACCTGATGTCACGTCTAACTTGCTAGGGGTCCGTCGATGCTCAATTTCGTGCTCTATTGTGAGTGTTATAGATATTATTGTCAGGATTTTCTTTAACTCATCTATATTATCATGTTATATTCGGATAGCTTTTGTATCCTTATCCCGATTCAAGTGTCAGACTTTTTTCTATTCGTGCAAAACACGACTCTTTATAACTATGCAGATGATAACACTCTATCTCATAGTGATTGGGACCCATAAAAAGTTGGCCTTAGTAAATGATATAATAGCATGAAAGCTAACCCATCCAATTTCCAGGCAATTGCAGTCGGCAAAAAATTAAAAGAAAAATCAAAGAAATCAAAATTGAATCTGCTAATATCCAATGTGAGGATGGAGTTTAACTACTTGGGGTAAAATGGATTATAAACTGGATTTAACCAAACATATAACTGATATTTGTAAAAAAAAAAAAAAGACTCTAAACAAGTAAACTGCCTGAAATGTTTTGGAAAAAATCTAAATAAACTTTGCAAATTAACGATTTACCATTCTTTTGTGTTGTCAAACTTCAACTACTGTCCTATCATTTGGCATGTTTGTAGTGAGTCAAACACTCGCGAACTTGAAAGAATCCAGTTTTGAGCCCTAAAATTGATCTATGATGATTATCAGAGCAGTTATGAGGATCTTCTGGCAAGAAGTAAACTTCCATCTCTAAAAGTAAGAAGACTCCGTACGATAGCTTTGGAAACTTTCAAAATCTTACATAAGGAATCTCTGGAATTTGTACATGATCTTGTTGAATTTAAATCATCTACCTATAACTTCAGACACCATAATTCAGCAGAAGTCCCAAGGACCAACACTAACAGGTATGGTATACACTCCTTTAGGTATACAGCTGCTTCGCTCTGGAACTCCCTCTCAGAGGAAGCAAGATCTTTAACCACACAAACTCAATTTCGACAATATCTTGAATCATGGGAAGGGCCAAACTGTAAATGTTATGCTTTCAGAAAGGGCTGCATCACCTGAATTTGTTCAATTTGAATTTTCGCTCATTTCTTTTATTTTTTTTCTACACTCTCGCCTTCTTTACTTTAATCTCGGCCCGAGCAGTGTAGCCAAGTAGCCAAGTTCGATCAACTTCGGTTGATCGTCTGTCTCTTCAACGCATTTGATATTTTCTGTTACAAAATTTTTTGAAATTTCTAAAATGTGGGTCCTGTAGTATCATATACCATCCATTCTGCTACGTCTTTAAGTATATTTTAGGGACATAATAATTTTCATACTTTTTGGTCATTTTACATTGTTTAGACTGATGATCACTGACGAGGGTTTAGTACCCGAAACGTGCATGTCTGGTCCATGCTGTAAATTTATCAGGTCTTAAATGATTCTATTGAATTTGAAGACGTTTAACATTCATTCACATGTGTTAATATACATATATAAAGCTCTCAAGTGTCATTTCGTCTATTCTGTGCTCAGATTTTTAGTTTTTAGTTAATTGACCGGATTAATTAAATGTGTCCCCTAAAGTGCGAAGTCCGGAGTGCGAAGTCCGAAGTACGTCAAATTGAAAAATTGTTTGGTTAGGGTTTTATTTTTCTCTCTCTACAGTAAATCCATTGAAAAGCATAGATTTAAGACAGCTTTATAATGTCTTGTAGACAGGAACAACCAAAATGTTTCAAGGGAAAACTATGTTACATGTAATATCAAAATATATCTTTCAGACAATATGATAACATCCAAAGCATTCCACTTAAAAGCTTGATTACGTCCTATAATTTTAATTGGAAAGGAAGTAAATATACCACGAAAGAATGTATTATAAACCCAAAATATTCTATTAAAATATACATATTATCAAAATCAAACTTTACAAGCCATCAATGGTATTCGTTAAACCCAAACAAAAAAAATGCATAACAACTTGTATAAACAGAACAATTAATATCAGTTGTTTCTTACTTATCTTTGCTTTATTTTGATAGAAAATCCATGTCTGTCCCAAGACTGTGGTACAGGGACTTGTGTCATACAGAGTACTGACGACGATAACGAGGATTTTCCAAGCCCTATGTCTGTGTGACACGGGATTCTGTGGAGCGGACTGTCAACCATGTATGTCAGATTTACTCTATGTTTCGTGTTTCTTTCTATGTCGTGTGTCTCTTTTACGTCTGTTGTGCTTGTCTACCCTGTGTTTTCTTATCAGATGATTTGGTGTTTTGTTGTAGGTACGACAGCCGAGTCTGGTTGGAGATCCCCTCCTTACTGTGATTAATTTTATTCAAATACTTGTTTATTTCATTTAGAATTTTTGATACTGACAAAATGTTGAGAAAATTGCTCAGATAAGCTAATACATTTTGCTGGTACCTAGTGATCAAAATAATTCTGTACATAGGAAGTTAATATCTCCTAGATGACGAATAAAAGAAAGGCATCCCTAACAAGACTCGGTTGCAGCATCCACAGCAAAAACACCAAAACACCCGAAGTGAACACACAAAGACGACATACACAGCAAGAGATGCTAAAGGCACGAGGAACACCAAATACGACATCAAAACACTTATCATAATAGACTAAACATAAACCAACGAGACCAATGGACAACCGGTGCCGACTTAGGACGGCCATCTGCTGGTCGGTAACCAATGGTGTGGTTATCCGGATTACGTGCGCACGAAGTTGCAGTGATTACTATGGAGAACACAAACATAATGAGAAAATAGGAGCGTACTGACAAAACTGACAACTGACAAAATACATATTCACTATCTAGAATTCAGAAATCCTCTATTTCGACATCTAGCACTTTTGATGAGACATCATTCATTGAAATGATGACTATAGACGATACATGATAGTATTTACAATATTTCAACTACTGGCGAGGTTCGTGTTACTACTTGTGAATTGTTAGTATCGTGTTTCTGCTTTGTTTGAAATCTTCTTGGAGATTTTCTATCACTAACTTTGATTTTTGATTGTATTTTAGCTACGGTATTGACTGATCAGACTTGTACAGACGGGTTATGTAGGATACCTAGGTCACTTTGTATAGAAGACGTGTGCCGTTGTAACTGTACAGATGTGTTTATCGCTGATACTGAAGCTGCATCTCCTTCAATAACACCTGTTTGCCGTGCAGGTAGGATATGTGAAAGTACATTGTATGCAGAAACAACGAGTCATTTAATTTTGCCCTTTTTATTAGTACGTGTTAACACTTAACTTGTAATTATCATTCCATACACATAGCAACAGACAGTGTAGAATTATAATATTATATAATAATTGACTGGGAATGAGGGCAGTGTAAGATTTTTTTTTACCTGAAGACAAAATATTGCCCGAGATCAAAGGCCGAGTTTAAATGTGCATGTCTGGTCCATGCTGCAAATTTATCTGTTCTTAAATGATGTTATTGAATTTGAGGACGTTTAACATTAATATTTTGTCTGAAGGTCCAACAAATCAGATATTGCCCGAATTCCAATGAAATAATTGTTTTGTTGTGTACATGTTTATACCTTACTTCAATACTGCAGCAATGAACCGAGTGGTCCGGATTGTTAACATTTATTTTCGTCTATACGAGCTAGAGCGCGGAGAAATAGGTACAGTTTATAACGTCATCATTAACGTGACATTACAAGCAATGTGACGTTTATCAGTCAATAGTTTTTGAATTTTTGACCTAAGGTCAATATTGATGAAAACAAAGAAATTATTGACTGCTTGATGAAATATTCCAATTTATATAGGCATTTTTCCTACGAAGATTTTATAAAGAGATACTGATAAGGGTGTAAGAATGAAATAATAATTCAGTACATGATATGCGCATTTAAACATGAAGAGTATCATCAGTGATGCTCGAGGCCAAAAGAGAAGTATACAAGAAGCTGGATAAAGTTAACGCTTGTTACTATCAACTCATTGATACGGATTCTGTGTAAAAACCTAAAACGTCAGACATGTTGGCCTCGACATGTCTCAGATTTTAGTCATTTTTTTCGTGTACGAGGTGTGTATGATGTCCTAAGGACGAAATGACCTTCAATTTTCTTCTCTGATGTTCCGTTGCCATGGTTTTTATATAAACAATGCATTTTTATGCATTACGTTACTATGGAAACAAATGTTGAATGTAAATTTAATTTTCTAAACAGATTATTTAAATTAAGGGTAAAGGTACACAAGATCTCGTCAAGATCAAACCATTAATCAACTATTTTTGTCAAAATTTTAACGCAAACGAGTCTATCATGCTAAGAAATTAGAAACTGGCTGGTTACAATAGTCACATATGCCCTCACTACCGAGCTATGATCAACTATTGCTTATAAAATGGGTACCTTAATATAGCCTACTTTTCTCCGTAGAAGACCGATTGCGAACACGTGTAAGCACTTATTTGCATAAGGCTAGTACTGTATCAAAACAAAACAACATGGCTGACGGATAACACGAATAAAATGAATCGACAATCGGTGTTATCAAAATCTGAAAAGAGAAATGTAATGAACAAGTAGTATTGGCTTGGTATTTGAAAGTTAGAAAGACCTAGATAGAGGACGACCGTAACATTAAAACTCTGACTCTGACAAGTCTGAGGGAAAATTAGCTAAAGGAATCTACAGTGTACATGTACATGTATAGTTCTCGTTTATTTTTATCTATGAGAAGTTTTTATATAAGTTTGACGTGTATATATATCCACAGTAATTTTGATATGTGTATATGTAATATACATATTCACAGTCTAAATCAAATATTAAAAACGAACAAAAATCATAACTAAATAAAGCACGGCTCCCAATGTTATTGTCATTTAATTTTTTTTGAACTTTGCTATTTAAATATTCAAGCCATGGATAATTCGTTACTGCACTGAAGAATCACGAATTTCACTTTTTATAGTTCGTTTCAAAGTTTATCGTTGCGGTTCGTTTACCCCGCTTCGATTGAATACTGAGCGATTCTATACATTATCAATTTTGCATACATTTGTACCCATAAGATTTTAATTTTATATTTCTCGTTAACAGCAGGAAAACACTGATAATTTATAATACATTAGCCCCCATCCGATTCAATAGCGCGGGGAGAGGGGGGGGGGGTGCACACGGCGGCACCTACATCTAAAATTCTCTAACAAGTTTACTGTTTCTATCCTGATTTTTGCCTAACAATCCTCTGGCATGCCCTCCCCCCTCCCCTCTCCACTAAAGTCGTCAAAATAAGGAATTACTTGGGCTCAAACACCACGACTCAACCTTTATTTTTATTTTAATTTTTATTTTTTTTACCGGTCTGTTTCTGATATATATTAAAGTAATTGATAATTGAAAAAAATTCGCTGGCTCACTATATACATTACATATCATGTGAGATAAATTTCCGCTGGGGAGTGGGGTTCCCCAAAGAACCTGCTACAGGACTTTGAGGTATTCCGGCCACGCCCCCTCTAAACTCAAATCCTGTAATCTACAAAATTGTCTCGACCAAAAGGAATGATATTCTGAATTTTTCCAAAATTTTGATGAATTTCAATATATTAAATGAATCTCCCGACCACAGCAAACTAACATATTTTTTTCATCTCATAGAATCACGATACTTTATATAAATAAATGTAATTTCATTAGATTCTGACCGTTTTAACAAATACATGCATGTACAATAACGGAATTTTTTTCCCTCTCACTCATACGAAGTGTATACATTTTATGTATATGCATTCATCTTCAGGCGCTTAGCTAGAGTACTTTTCAAGTGTAAGCAGCCTCAAGTGGGTCTAGGTAGAAGCCCTTGTGGATATTCAAGGGGCAAAGTATCAGAATCTAATGAATTTTGCTCATTTACAGGGCAGTATTCTACGTCAATGTTTCTTTCATTCTTTTTTTTTTTTTTTTTGCAAAATGACGTGGAAGCAACTGCGTTCTAACGGTACGCCTGGTTATGCGCATGGTTTTCTCTCTCTTGTCCATTCTTGTAAACATGTGCAACCATTTGGTTTTTAGGGAGGGGTTTTTTTGTAAATCCAGCTCGGAATATTTTGCAAAAATATTCTTCAGCATGACTGGCAGAAAAATCTAGCATTTTCTGAGGAATGAAAGGAAAAACGTCTTTCTCCAGTTAAGCATTAGACGTGAAAATAGACTATCTCAGACATTTCACAACTGCCAATGATTCAGTTTTGTCAGGATTCTCTGATACTTCATGTTTCAAATTCTTCAATATATATATACATCACTCTCCAAGTTCAGATTCTTTAATTCAACGAAAAGAAGGTCAAACGTGTAATTCAAGGTCACATATTGAATCAAAATCTATCTTGAGTAATTTCTTGACACAATCTGACAATGCACATACATGTATATACCATATCATCTATCTGTCATTTGCCAGACCAGTGTTGTAGCAAATCCAAAGTATTAGGAAAGTAGGTCAATTGTATACATGAACATGTAGGTCAAGGCTACTAGATATTCTTACACAAATGTATACTGTGTAGCAGAGTAATGAACTTAAAGTATTAATGTTTTTATTCATGATTACCAGTATGGGGTAAGACACTCTAAACAGTATTGATGAAAGGATGATCAACCAAGTTTGCTATGCTTAACAAGAGAAAATTCATTATTTCATATATGACAATGTTCTCACTAGATTTCTTCATCACAGTGTTCTAAGAATATTTGTGTTCTAGTCTCAAGAAGAATATAAGTATCAGTTATAAGATTTATTAAGTTTAAATGTAAATTTTATTCAAACTCTGAAAGAAGAATCATTGTAACTGCAATATATATATAAATGTAATAGTACCGGTATCATCAATTTACAACATAATGTTTTTGTACTTGTGAAAGGATATTTTTCTTTCTCTATAATTTATCATAGTATTTCTTTTCGAAATTAATATTTTATATGAGTTTACATGTCTAGTCTATATCAGGGAAGTATTTAACTTTATATACAATGTACATCCCTGTCTATACTGGTATGTACCTAGAATTTAAAGTCATAAATTGTTGCTATGAAAATAATGAAATAAATAAAAAAAATATCCCCATTCAACAGGTGCAGGTCTATTCTCAAGTAAAAAGTTTTCAATGCATTTATAACCTAGTACATACATGTACATGTACCGGTGAGCACATGGAAGTAAACACAAAACATGTTCAAAATTCAAATGTTCTAGACATCAAACAGTGATTTCTCTAGTGTCTATAGTAAAACTTAAGGACGAGGTAGCTGTTCAATCTGATACCAAGAAATGAGGAATGAGAAATGAGAAATGAGCCATCATGTATGTACAGAAGATGCTGTCAGTCTCACTCTGAAAGTAAAAGATGTAATGAATTAATATCTTCATTTTGATATTAAATAAGCTCTAAAATGAATGAATTTTGCATACATTTATCATGATGATGTACATGTATATAAAATTACATGACATGTAAAGTTTCTGTAATAGTACTAACATACAAATATAATTATAGGGCTTTCAATCGGTCATTCTCAAATTATGCAAAACAGTATAATTTTCCCTATTTATTGACCAATTTTATCTCATAGAAAATTCTTTAAAAAAAAAGAAAAATGCTACATTTAAAATGAAAAGGCATCCAAATCTATCATATTCAATTTTGAAGAAAATATTGCCAATTTTCCCAATATGAAAGGTCTAATCCAATCCAAACCAGAAGTCTCTGACGAGACTGTAGCTCTCCTGGTTGTTTTTTAATTCACTTAATGACAAGTGAATTCTAATATGGCCACATCCATTTTCTTAGTCACTGGGGGCCAGGAATTCAAACAAAATATCAGGTGCACTACTTGAACACAGACTCATCGTATTGCAAAAAAGAATCAAGTCTCCATCATTTATAGTGTCAGAGAAGTTGCGAATACAAGATTACACAGGATCATACCTGTACAGGAGAAAATGACCACATCCATTTTCTAGGACCCTGGGGGTCAGGGGCTCGAACAAAATGTCAGGTGTACACTGCACAACTAGACCATTGACCAAGTCTCATGCAAAATGAGTTACATTTCTGTCTCTTATAATTTCAGAGGAGTTGCAAGCACCAGAATTGTTTACGGACAGACGCCGGACAAGGGGGTACCGCATAAGCTCGACTATGACCAGTATCTCGAGCTAAAAATGTGTTTCACGTGTAAGAGCCCTACTTTATGTCAAGGCTTAGGACTAAGAAAAATTAAACCCATGTTTTTTTGTGGAACATGAATCCCCTTATTGTCAGATATAATGTAGAAAAGTATTTCATACTCCAAGGTCACGGACTCAAGGTAAAAATTCAGGTATTGATGTGAAGGCCTTACCACAAGGGATACACATGTAGAATATGATAGCCCTATCACTTGCAATTTATGTTATGACCAAGGGCAAGGTTAACATGGTTAAAGTTATTCAAAAATTTATCAGTATCCAAGGTCAAGGTCACAAGGTCAAAATTTTGGTATTAATAGGAAGACCTTATCAAAAGGAATACAAAGCCCTATCACTTAAAAGCATAATATTACTTTAGAAAAATAATAGTGAAGTAGGTCAATCTCCAAGTTCAAGGTCACAAAGACAACAATTTGGCATCATTGGAAATTGTCACGAGGAAAGCACAGGTCTATATTTCACTCAACATTCAAAAGTTATGGCCATGGTGTAAGATTTTAAAAAGTAGGTCATTTTTCCAAGGTCAAGGTCACCAGGACACAAATTTTGGTATGCATGAGAAGGTCTTGTTTCAAACAATACATGTACACATGAAATATGAAAGCATGTAACTTAATACCATTAAAAAGTATTATCCATTTAAGGTGAATCATAAGGGATACACATGTAAAATATGAAATAAATACAATGTCATTTGTACTTGTATTATCAGATTTACAAAATTATCATAACATGTATATTAGTATACATGTATATGTACAACTTACCCTTCAGTGCTATATCAGCATGTTTACTGCAAGAGGCTGTAATACAGTTCCATCTGTCGATCTCACAATTCTTCTATTGATGATGAATTCCTCTACATTATAACACAAATTCTCATTTCATACTGGATCACAGTTTCACAAGGAATATGTGGTCGATGTACACATTGAATATGTTTTTCATGTACATGTAGAAATATGCACTTGAACAATTTTCTTCATTCTCCTTTCACAAGTGAATTATTTTCACACCATGGTGGCCAACATCATATATGGTAGTACAATTGCAATATCATATTCCACAGTATTTCTTCAACTTTACAAGTCAGTACTTAAGTAGCACTATAAGCATTCCACTATTCTGATGCACTTTCTTTCATTGGATCTGATGCACACATGCGCATGAAGATTTTCTCAGAGTATATTCCTTCTTCTGTCTGGCAGTTAAGGTTATGTTACTGTAAAGAATAAATAAAATATTCAATTGATTTGAAATTCATCCCCTTTAAATAATTTTAAACCCATTCAAATACTTTTTCACCAACACTACAACACTAGCTAGGCTACAGAACTGATATTTGATACTGATTATAACTAACACTGACATCAAATTTATTCAAATTCATGGTGTGCACTTAAATTTAGAAGTTCATGAAGCTGTAATGAAATACAGAAATGGCTTTAAAGAACAAATATTTGTGAGATATTCGATTACAGCGATAATTAATCATGAAACTCATTCACTCGAAAACATGGAGCACACCCTGGTCGAGTATTTCTGATAAGAAGAAGAATTTAAAATCCCATCATATGTGTTCCACGTGATACATAAATCAATTTAAAAACATACCTTAAGATGAGCCATGTGTCTGTACTCTTGAACAGTTGGTTTACTTGCATGAAAGAAGCATTTCTACGTGTTCAAATTTCGAACGGAAGTCCACGAGAGAATGTTTTAGACGAGACTACTATAAAATTAGAATAGGAACGGACTTTCTTTTCCGTCGTGTGTAAGGTAAAATCTTGACTCGAGATTCTTCCGATTTTATGCATATAATTTGCATAATAAGATTCGGAGCCGTGTAAAGGTTAATTTTTATTCAGGATTTGGTAATCAAACGCACATGTGTATAGCAGACTACACCTGCCTCCCATTCAAGCTGTCATACACTATTACACATTATTAGTCATTTGAAAGTGTTCGATTATCCACGTTCAAAATGGTTATTTGAATGGAACATGATATCTATACATGATAGCAACCTTGTATTTGCAATTATGAAATATTAGTGAGTTAGAGAGAGAGATTTTCAAAAAGACTGTATACGTTGTTTACTACATGTTTCGTAGTAATCCCACAATTTGAAGTTCATTCAAGCGATTGGCTGATCGTGGTAGCGTGTTCACTTTGACCTTGGTAAACATGACAAATTTCTACATACTGTATATGCAAATAACAATTTCCGAAGTTTACAGAAATCGTGTGTACCAGAGAGTAAAAAAGTCTATAAAACAAAAAATGTGAGAGATATTTTATGTAAGTAATGTATAGATGTTCAAATGGTAGTTCTTAAAAGCTATTTACGGTAAAACTTCATTATTGACAATTTAATCCCTGTTAGACTATATGTACCTTTAAGTAAATAAAATTCCGTTCTCCTTCTTATTGTATGTCATGTAAATTTGCTTCAATTTAAAATGGTTATTCCAAATGTACGTACCCTTTTGGGCAAATTTAGGCCTGATTTTACCTATATTTCACTCACTTTTGACATGAGTAATAATGCAGTTGCACAAGATTTAAATAACAGTTGCCTATTTTCTGAATAGTTCTATCCTATGACTTCATGGAAATCGAAGGAAATTTATGTTGAAATAAGATTCTTCTCTTTATATATTTTACTTTGACAACATTTGGTACGAAGGTAAAAATACCTGTCATAAGAAAAAAAAAACTAATTTCTAAAGGTGTATGCCTGCTATCGTTACAAAACTTGATATACGTGGATGCATCAAAGACAATTTAATGCTATCATGACCTTGAAAAAATGACAAGGTCATTTGCTCAATTTTCAAGGTCATTGCCAAATATTTCTATTAAAAATATACCTTATTTTTGCTTACTTTTCATATATTTTTACTCAATATAACCATCACCATTATCGCCCCCTTTAAAAAAGTTATTCTTTTTAAAAAAAGTTGAACTTACAAAGAAAACTTTTTGTATTCATCAAGTAGGTTTTGAACATGGTTTCCATGGCAACAAAATACCACAATATGTCATATTTCTCAGTAAATATAAGGATGTCACAAACGACCAACCGAAATTAATCGAATTGGCTACAAGTGCCCTCGGGGACTCCTGTCTACCAGCAGTGACACTCACCAAGTGGCACAAATGTTTAACGTCTTCAAATTCAATAGCATCATTTAAAAGCAGGTATGAATTTACAGCATGGACCAGACATGCACGTTTCGGGTATATAATCGTTGTCAGTGATCCTCAATCAAAACAGTGAAATATGGCCAAAATCTATGAAAATTATGTCAAAAGTATACCAAAAGACGTAGCAAAATGGCAACCTAAGGACTTTTCATTCAAATGACAAATATGGACCATGACCATATCCCAATACACAGTACAAAATCGATAATTCAGGAAATCACAAACCGAAGGCATACCAAATAAGAATAAAACAGGAACCAACGCAAACAATCAAAAACTTCAACCACATGAAAAGAAGCGAACTCCCAATTTAGGAGTGAGACCAGTTGCCCAGTTGTGCTTGCATACAACACCCATCGCTTCAATTCAGCTAACAAATCACATCCGGTTTCTACCGTTAAAACGATAGAATACACATAAAAGAGTTGAGACTAAGGAACACTTACGTATTATTTCTATATCACTCAAATGCCGACTTTGGACGGTCAACCACTCAATACGGTGCAGTTATCCGGATTATGTTTGCACAACCTCTTACTTACCCGTATATACAGAGGTCTTCCATCTTTCTACTTGACTCATACTCTTGTTATTAAAGGTTGTACAGACGGATTGTCCAAGTTTCCTGACGATTCCGAACGCTCGAATAAATGAGGTTGCAAGGTCTATTGCAGCACAACCCTCCCTACAAGTGTGTCAGGATGCATGTGTAGCTGAAGCTAACTTTGAATGTGTATCAGTCTCTGTGTTACAAGTAGGGGCTGTGTTCCAATGCTCTCTGCACAAGGTTCGTCGAGATGAGAAGCTGATGTCAATGCAGATAACACCTACTTTGAACGACTTTGTAACTAGTAGAATGATAGAGAAAGAGTCCTTCTTTTTTCATGAATAAATTCATCATTTGATGCAAACATAAGTCTTGAAATCATTGTCTTCGCTTACATGTATATTCAATTTTTAAATTGAAAATCTGGAGTAAAATTCTAGTAATCTAGTATACCAATATGAATCTCAATGACAGGATAACAACTTCATTTTTCAAATTAAGATAAATGTACATGCAGAAAAATATTGTTGTTAAACGTCTTCCAATTCAATAGCATCAGATAAATTTGCAGCATTGACCAGACTTGTTCTGAGAGCTAGGCGTCTTTCAGATAAGCTTCTCAGTCAGGGATATGTTTGTGACCGACTAACATCGTCACTGAGGAAGTTCTACGGTCGATATGGGGAACTCGTCATACACTATGATGTCCCACTCTCCAGAATGGTGGATGATATTCTGTCATAGACCATTTGAACCATCCAACCAAAGATTGTACTCTGTCTTCCGAAATGGAAGAAACCGGATGTGACAGTTCTACCGAATTGAAACGGCGTGTGTTGCATGCAAGCAGGAGATGCTTACTCTTCCTGGGCACCTGGTCTCACTCCCATATCAAGAGTTCGCTTCTTTTCAAGTGGTGGAGGGTTTTTTTTATTTGCTTTGGTTCCTGTTTTATACTGATTTTGTATGCCTTCGGTTTCTGATTTTCTGAATTATCGATTTTGTGCTGTATACAGGGATATGGTCATTATCCATATTTGTCATTGCACGTTTAAGATAAGTCGTCCTTCGTGTTTCTACGGTGCAGTGATATGTCATTGTCTCAGTTTGTGTGTCCATTTTTTTCTTTTCGTGTGAGAAAGTTATATTATTATGATAACGCGTTACATATCAGGAGCATGATCATTGGATGAAGCGCTCCAGATCCTTTGTGTCGTCACAATAGAAACGGCGACGCTGGCGCGTTATTCGCAAAAAATGAAGTCGGAATTATAATATTTTGATGTTACTTTGATCAATTGCGTCATATTTCATGTGATAAATAGAATCTCAAGTGACGTTTCTATTACATGCAGTATTTATGAAATTCGTTGTGTGATTTTAATCCCCTCGCCAAGGCTCGAGGATGTAAAATTCACACAACTCGTTTCATAAATACCGTATGAAATAGAAAATCATTAGAGATTCTATATTTATGTTTTAGTTTTTTTTTTCAAGAACTTGTAAGTCTTTCAATTGTAACTTTTGGAGTCAGATTTCGGTTTTTGTGTGTGACGTCGATTGATCGTCTGTCTCTTCACCGCATTTGAAATTTTCTGTTACAAAATTTCTTGAAATTTCTAAAATGCGGGTCCTGTAGCATCATATCCCACCCATTCTGCTACATCTTTTGGTACATTTTTGGACATACTATTTTTCACACTTTTTGGCCATTTTACATTGTTAAGACTGAGGATCACTGACGAGGGCTTAGTACCCGAAACGTGCATGTCTGGTTCATGCTGTAAATTTATCAGGTTTTAAATGATGCTATTGAATTTAAAGACGTTTAACACAAGTTCATTCAATAATCGAGAAGAGAAAGAGAATTTCCCTCATTAGAAAAAAAAAACTTCAATTTTCCGATTTCTGAAATGTCAAATACGGCGCTGGTTCGCACTGTTTGCCTTTCGCTCTTTTCATTTATATCTACTGTTCTGAAGATCAGTACAATAAGTCTTGTATTTAGCTTATAAAAATCGAAAATAGTGAGAAAATCGCTACTGTATAGATGAATTTTGAAGAAATTTCGTTTTGTAACAACAGAAACTGCTTCCGGTTGTGCGAACGGACTTCTAAAAAATTTTGAGCCCATCAAGAATGGTTGATTTCGGGTTTCTTCTCACCTCGATTTGGCTTATCTTTTTATTTACTACCAAGAAACAATGTATAAACCCAATCTTGCATCTGTAGTTGTTTGAATTTAAACTGAAGCAATGAACTTACCTTTCAGTAGAAGGCCTATCGTGGTGGCCATATTTGTTTACTTTCCAAAGAAAAAGGAATGATACCCAGGCTGGGATAGAACCAATGTCTTTTTGACCGCGGAAATTGCTCTCACAAAACACGTACCGACGTAATTCAGGGTCTATCCACGTCAATACTTTCAAGACATTCAATACACAAAATAATCATGACCATAAAGTTTAAACGGATAAGTACGCGAAAGAAATAAAGAATATACATAGACGCATATACATTGACACGCAGATGACTACTGCAGTCTCCAAAAAATGGTAACACAAAAGAGGAATTTTATAAAGCGGAAAACCAAGGTCGCTGGTCGAGGTCATGGTCATGGTCTTGTTGTACAGTGTACAGGGGAAGAAAGAGTCAGCTTCATCATAAAATTTATGCTTCTGTAAACGGTCACTTTAGGAAAGTAGTCTCAGGCAATAGTGCATAGCAAGTACATGTATTACAGACTGAAACAATAAAACTTGTGAAATTTTGATTATGTTTGCACTTTAATTTGGTTATTGAAGATGCACTGCAAAAGAAATAAAGTGTCTTATTTGCAAAAAATAGCTTATGCCTTGTAAAATATACTCTCCTTTGACTACAAAATGCAAAAATGTGCCCTCCCTTGCTTACCGCGCACCTATAATTGTGCCCACCCTTGCCCTCCATGCGTGCATGATGTGCCCTCTTTGGCCCATCGCACGCAGAAGTGCCCTACCTGGCGCCCTGCCCTTTTTGTTTTCTAGCTGGAACACTGCCAGCATGACCACCCTGCATTCACCCAGGGAAACAAACCAACAAGAAAGTGACATATAACTGACATCATACAAACTCCAAATCGCAAAAAGGCACAACAATATTCACTAGAACATCATACAAAACAATCGTAACAGACGTACAGAAACATCAAACATAAATGCCAACACATAAAAGGAAGGAAACCATTGTAAACCCGGCGCCGACTTTGAACGGACATCTGCTTTTAGCAAATGGTGTGGTTTTTGTGTCGCCTGCGAAGCATAGCGACACTTAGGGATCACTTTGTCCGTCTGTCCGTCTGTCTGTCAGTCAGTCCGTCCGTCTGTCTGTCTGTCTGTCACACTTTGGGTATCACACCCAATAACTTTTCATTGGTATGTGATAGGGCTTTGATATTTCACATGTGTATTTCTTGTAATAAGACCTTCTTAAACATACCATAATTTTTGACCTAGTGACCTTGACATAGATATTTGACCTACTTTTTGAAAAAATCAAAATTGGTTATATCTTTTGATTGGTAAGTGATAGGGCTTTGATATTTCACATGTGTATTCCATGTGATGAGACCTTCTTACACATGCCAAAATTTTTGACTTAGTGACCTTGACCTAGATATTTGACCCACTTTTCAAAACAATTAAGATTAGTTTTATCTTTTGATTGGTAAGTGAAATTTCACATGTGTATTCCTTGTGATAAAACCTTACTGTACATGCCATAATTTTTGACCTAGTGACCTTGACCTTGATATTTGACCAACCTTAAAAAACTAAGATTGGCAACTTTTCCAAAAAAATTAGATTGGCTATATCTTTTGATTGGTTAGTGATAGGGATTTTATATTTCACATGTGTATTCCTTGTCATTAGACCCTTGTACACATACCATATTTTGTTTGCCTAGTGACCTTGACCTTGGTAATTGACCTACATTAAAAAAATTAAGGTTGGCTATATGTTTTGATTGATAAGTGATATGGCTTTAATATTTCAAACATGTATTTGTTATGATGAGTACTTTCTTTTATTTCCAAAACTGTAACCTAATGACCTTCAACTAGATTATTGACCTTTTCTGAAAGAATAGATTGACCATATCTTTTAATTGGTAAGTATGTGAGTTCATTTGACAAGACGTTCCCACTAATACATTTACAAATATTAAACCAAGTAACCATGACCTACATATTTGATCAAATTTAAAAAAGGCCACTTCGCAGGCGACACAAGCATTCCTTGGATTGCTATTTTCTGGATTCCGGATTACGTACCAACAACCCTCCAACTTATCCGGATCTCCATGGATAATGACCATATCCCTGTCTACAGTACAAAATCGATAATTCAGAAAATCAGAAACCGAAGGCATACAAAATCAGGATAAAACAGGAACCAAAGCAAACAAAAACAAAAACCTCCACCATATGAAAAGAAGCGAACTCCCGATATGAGAGTGAGACCAGGTGCCCAGGAAGAGTAAGCATCTCCTGCTTGCATGCAACACCCGTCGCTTCAATTCGGTAGAACTGTCACATCCGGTTACTTCCATTTTGGAAGATATAGAGTACAATCTTTGGTTGGATGGTTCAAATGGTCTATGACAGAATATCATCCACCATTCTGGATAGTGGGACATCATAGTGTATGACGAGTTCCCCATATCGACCGTAGAACTTCCTCAGTGACGATGTTAGTCGGTCACAAACATATCCCTGACTGAGAAGCTTATCTGAAAGACGCCTAGTTCTCAGAACAAAATCCGTATATTTGTTACTTGCTCTGGCATAGCGTATCAACTGAGATATGAACACGCCATAAGCAGGCGATGAAGGGATGTTGCTACTCAGAAAAGGAAAGTTAGTAATGCTGAAATTGAAGTCGTCACGTTTGTCATAGAGTGAGGTGTTTATGTGACCATCAGTGTCGTAGGACAACATTATGTCCAAATAGGATGCTGAATTATTTGTCTCTGTAGTTTCTTTGACTTCAAGCTCCGAAGGATAGATACTGCTCAGGTAATCCGCGAATTTTGGATTATTGATGGACAACACATCGTCTATGTATCTGTAAGTGAAGTTGAAGTCAGAAGCTAAGTATCTTTTCCCTTCAGAGACCAAAGATTGAATGAATTCAGCTTCGTACGAGTAAAGGAAAATGTCGGCAAGGAGTGGGGCACAATTGGTCCCCATTGGAATTCCGAAAATTTGCTGGAAGACCTTTCCTCCAAACACCACAAAAATGTTGTCGATCAGAAAGTTTAACATCTTAATAATGTCTGTTTCAGTGTACTTATTTTCAGAATCTGACTTTTCTTTTACAAAGTAGGTTTTGTCATAGTTAACAACAATAAATTTGTATTTGCGATTACCGTTCTTACTTGTAAACGCATAACTTATAATTTTTGCGAGTCTTTCTTTCAATTTAGAATGTGGAATTGTAGTGTAAAGTGTCGAAAAATCAAAGGCTTTCATCGAATGGACTCTACTAAAATGAGTGGATTTCAGATGTTCTAAAAGTTCCTTCGAATTCTTTAAAATCCACATCTGGTTGATACCACTGCGAGAATATACTGTCGAACAATATTTTTGTAGCCCAGATTTGATTTCAGATAAAACTTTGGTGAGTAAGATCGATACAGATTTGGTAGAACATTTTGAGGAACCAGCGATGAAACGTTGTTTGTACGGATTCTTATGCATTTTAGGTATGCAGTATAAGTATGGTAAATCTAAATCTAAATTGGTAGTGTCGAAGCCAAAGGAAGCAAGAGCTGATTTGTGTTTATCTATTATTTCAGAGGCAGAAAGGTTTGTTGGGGTGTAAGTGGGATTTCCAGGTGTCGAATTTAAACCCAACTCTTTAACTAGACTGTCGAAATAGTACTTTTTGCAAGTAAATGTGTAATTATTTGAGGCTTTGTCCGCTGGTGTGATGACATAATGTTCTTGGAGGTAGGTAAGTTCTGTGATAACATCAGGGTCTTTAAATATAGACACGAATCTGGTGTTCACAGTTGATTTTAATCGGTTAATTCTAGATAAAAGTAACCCTCTGATTGATTTTATCCATTCGGAAAGGGTGTCGAGCTGTACATCCTCTTTCTTTGCCCAACGTCTTGCATATTCCTCACAAGAGTCCATAATAATTTTGACATTTTGGTTCCATGTAAAGGACATACTTTCTCTGTATTTGGGACCCTTTTTAACAGTTCTCTCAACTTGTCGTTCTTGACTATACTAAGGTCACCAGTAATAACGTGTCCACAAGGAGAGTAGTTGAAATCCGATGAAGAACATTCGCAGGGAAGTGGATGTAGTGAGGGATTACTTAAATCAATACACTGCAGGAATCGTTTGTAATTGTAAATTTTAGATGCAACTGTTGGTGTGTAGCTATAGGAAATACAAGGAGTTTCTTTTCTTTTGAAATATGGTGGGATTTTTTCTGTGACAGTTTTGTGATTCAAAATTTGACCAAGATTCAAGTTATCAATACCTTTGTTTGCAAATCTTACTTCAATGAAAGGGCGGTTTGTTTTCTCCTCTGATTTATCTGATCTAACTGCTTGAAATAAACGAAAAGTAAAAATGTCCAAGATGACTCCTTGTAGTCTGTATTCTGGGGAACGTGTATCGGTATATGCGAGATCCTTCGTATAATCGTAGATTTCGTGTAACTTCCGTAAAGGAACAGAGTATAATTTGGTACGGATATAATGCAGGCTTAGAGGCTCATTCAAAAATGGAACCAAGTCATCGAAGGAGAAACTATGTATCTCAGGCCTATTATATTTTCGAATGCCATGACTTCGAGGTCTTCTATGTGATCTGTTGAATAAGCTAGTCACATTTACCGATTGACAACCGGCACTTCTTAAGTTTCCTATAGTGCTGATGTTATCGTTGCACCCATAGGGCGCTGCAGTGTTAAGATTTTTTTATCCAGAACTCTTCTCTGTTGCGACGGAGAGGTGTGCTCAAATTGGGATTGTTTGTGGGGTGATATATTTTCTCCAGGATTCTGACTCTCATCGATAAAACAGAATGATCCGCCTGGTCAAAATGTCGGTAAAGGAGTTGACTTCCTTTATTATTTATTTTTGACCGGTGTCCTGACATTCTTTTTCGGAGCTGGCCTTTGGTTTCGCCCACATAAATCAATCCACAAAGTGAGCACTCTATTCCGTACACGACATTAGATGTCATGCAGTTAAGGTTTCCAAAACTATGCGTGTTAAATGTTTGTTTTGTGAGATTACTTGAGAATGAAGTGTCTGTTATTAGGATGTTACAAGTTTTGCAGTTCTTCATGCCACACTTAGAAATTGAGCAATCGCTTGGTGAAAATAGGTGCTCTTTAAGTATATCGACCACTTCAATCTTACAGGGCTTGATTTTAATATACCCATCTGCATGTTTATACCAAAACTCATGGTTGTTACTAACTACAAATGTTTCATCTCTAATGTTGTGTAAGCTAATTCTAGGGATACCTAAGTTACCTGTTGCGTATGTGTCCATAGACGCAACATGTTGGGGCCTTTTAACCAGACATAATCTAAGGCACAGAGACTTGGCTCAACGAAAACATGTTCTCTTCGGTTCTTCCCTCTCATTATATGTAGACATATATTTAGGCGTGACAAAGAGGACTCACACGGTGGGGTTCTGATTGTGGTAAAAACGACATCACCTGCACTCCATTATATATCAGCAGGAATTCAGAAATACTAAGCGTCAAACTACAGGCAAACAGATCAAAGTTAATTGTCTTATCTTTATTCTATCGCCCGCCAAACTCGACTCGATCCAGAGGAAAGTGCCGAGGAGGCTGTTGTTTAAGAGCTCGCGACTCCAGAGGAAAGTACCGAGGAGGCTATTGTACAAGAGCGCAACAAATTACTACTTGACCACCAGAAGAGTGATTTCTGAAATGGCGGTGATTTAAACTTGCCCGATGCTAACTGGTCCTCTTTGACAACTACCTCACACCAGTATCCACTGAAGATTGGCGGCGATTTCAACTTGTCCGATGTTAACTGGTCCTCTTTGACAACTACCTCACACCAGTATCCACTGAAGATTGGCGGTGATTTCAACTTGTCCGATGTTAACTGGTCCTCTTTGACAACTACCTCACACCAGTATCCACTGAAGATTGGCGGTGATTTAAAGTTGCCCGATGTAAACTGGTCCTCTTTGACAACTACCTCACACCAGTATCCACTGAAGATTTGCGACGATTTAAACTTGTCGGATGTGAACTGGTCCTCTTTGACAACTACCTCTCACACAGTATCCACTGAAGATTGGCGGTGATTTCAACTTGTCCGATGTGAACTAGTCCTCTTTGACAACTACCTCACACCAGTATCCACTGAAGATTGGCGGTGATTTCAACTTGTCCGATGTTAACTGGTCCTCTTTGACAACTACCTCACACCAGTATCCACTGAAGATTGGCGGTGATTTCAACTTGCCCGATGTGAACTGGTTCTCTTTGACAACTACCTCACACCAGTATCCACTGAAGATTGGTGGCGATTTCAACTTGCCCGATGTGAACTGGTCCTCTTTGACAACTACCTCACACCAGTATCCACTGAAGATTGGCGGTGATTTCAACTTGTCCGATGTGAACTTGTCCTCTTTGACAACTACCTCACACCAGTATCCACTGAAGATTGACGGTGATTTCAACTTGTCCGATGTGAACTTGTCCTCTTTGACAACTACCTCACACCAGTATCCACTGAAGATTGGCGGTGATTTAAACTTGTCCGATGTGAACTGGTTCTCTTCGACAACTACTTCACACCAGTATCCACTGAAGATTAAAGGTGATTTAAACTTGCAAAATGTGAACTGGTCCTCTTTGACAACTATCTCACACCAATATCCACTGAAGATGTCAAGTACGTATATCATGATAACAAGTCAGTGCAGCGTTGAACACATAGTCGACCAACAACCCGAGGCTTAAACATTCTGGACCTCTTTTTCACAAGTAACCCATCACTAGTAGATAGATGTAAGACAATGCCCAGGCATAGGAGACCACTATGCAGTGTTCATTGACAAACTAATAAAACCTAGGAGAGCGAAACCATCTAAGCGCATCATATACCTCTGGGATAGGGCAGATATTCCTTCTCTGAAGAAAGCTACATCTGAATTTGTATCGGCATTCACTACTACTACCTACCTCAGTTGACTCATGCTGGACTGCATTTCGCTACGGCTTATCTGACATCACAGACCAGCTTATTCCCCACAAGTCCACTCGCTCCCGCACAAAAAAAAAACCTTGGATAAATACCACCACCAGACACTTGACTCGCAGTACGAATGGTTTCTTTGAAAAAGCAAGAGCAACTGGTAACAAGAGGGATATCAGGCGTTATAAACACCTTAATGCGGCTTGGCAAAGGAACATCAGACCATAACACGACTAATATGTACATGACATCATAAGCCCAAAGGCAAAGCAAAACCCAAAAAGTATTAAAAACAAATAATACTCCTGGCCAGTCAAACAATCCTCAAAATACCCTTCACCATATCAAAATCGGACAATCAGTCAGAAAAATTACAAACTAGAAAATTACATTACCTAAACTTGTCCGTTTGTGTTTTCATAAAAATAAATCACATTCAAATCCGTATTTCATATAAATTATCAGTTGATTGATTATGAAGCATGAGAATCATGGCGCGCATTCGCCCTATGCTAGATTGCGTCAATGCAGACGAGATATAGTTCCTACTATGACTCAAAAATTGAAGCGTAAAAATTTTACATCTTACAAAAACCTTCATGAATAATTGGCCAGTTTTGTAATACAATGTTTATGAAATAATGATGTTTCTGATATTCAACCTATTTCATAAAAAGTACCTCGAACATATCAGTACGCTATGTAGTCACACAAGATGGCATCGGCGAAGTTGACACCGCGAAGAAATTGAAAGGAAAAGTGTATATTAAGCCTGTTATCATGAACTAAATATGGAATTACTGAAGCAGTAGCATTTACAGATAAGGTAAGTCGTAGGTATATAGGAATTGCTTCATGAGATATCTGAATCTATAAGAAATTTCGAATTTTCTAGTAGCTAGCTTGGCTGTATACATGTGTAGTACACACGCCGTACGATAGACGAAATTACAAGTGAAATTTTCAATAATGGTGTCATTTCTTCGCCGGTGCACACATGAAAATGAATATATCTCATATTTAATTTGAATACATAAAATACAATTATAAAATCAATTCAAGCTATGACGATTGTCGTAAAATAGATACAAAGCTAAAGTCCACTATGACACTCTCCAGGTCTTACACTGGAATATGCACCGACAGTGTGGGACCCCCATAACCAGACTCAAATCCGACAGATAGAAAACGTCCAGCGATAGGCAGCCCGATTTGCCACAGGTAACTATTTCTCACGAGACCCTGGTTGCGTCATCAGTATGTTACTTCAACTGAAGCAGGAGCCACTAGAACATCGCAGGATCAGGAACAAAGTCATCATGTTCTACAATTAAGATTGTTAACAACATCATAGAAGTTCCTGTCTACCATCTCCTGTCATTCAACACCAACAGGACTCGTGGTTCCTCAGTCAACAACTTCCTGTAGATTAGCACCAGGGTCGACGCATACAAGTATTCCTTCCTGTCAGTCACTATGGTAGCTTGGAACACCATCCCCCAGCTATTCGGGCATCACCGTCATTAGAGAGCTTCAGGGTCACCATCACCACCCACCATCATTGAGAAGCCAGCCCTGATTTTAACTTTTTTAAATGTTAATACACGCTTTTAAGTTTTTAGCTGTCCGCCCATGTGGCGCTGGGGAAACTCTTATACGAGAAGAAGAGGAAGATTAATTCTGTTAAAATCTGTTATTTTATCAATTACGATAGAGCCGATACAACCGATAAAATACTATAGAAATCCATTCAATTCCATCTAAAACCCTATAAATTACTATATAATCCTATAGAAACTATCATATGGGTTAATATCTATGGGATATCCCTTCCTAAAGGTTTCCTATCCTATCCTAACCTAAAGGTTTGTGCAATCACCGTTCTCGTAACTGTATGTGAACCGCCACTGGTAGATGATTACATGTATCATTCACGTATCTGGAGTATCAACGCTATGTGAACCGCCACTGGTAGATGATCGTCATACATGAATCTGGATTGGTAGATGATTATTATATATGGGGTATCAACGATATGTAAACCGCCACTGGTAGATGATTATCATATCTGGGGTATCAACGATATGTAAACCGCCACTGGTAGACGATTATCATATCTGGGGCATCAACGATATGTGAACAGCCACTGGTAGATGATTACCATATCTGGGGTATCAACGATATGCGAACCGCAACTGGTAGATGATTGTCATATGTTGGGCATCAATGATATGTGAACCGCCACTGGTAGATGATTACCATATCTGGGGCATCAACGATATGCGAACCACCACTGGTAGATGATTATCATATCTGGGGCATCAATGATATGTGAACCGCCTCTGATAGATGTTACCATATCTGGGGTATCAACGATATGCGAACCGCCACTGGTAGATGATTATCATATCGGGGGCATCAATAATTTGTGAATCGCCACTGATAGATGATTACCATACCTGGGGCATCAACGATATGCGAACCGCCACTGGTAGATGATTATCATATCTGGTGCATCAACGGATGAAGAAAAAAGCATGTTCTAGTATACGTTAATCATTTTAACCTCCCCCCCCCGGTTGAATATTACAAACGATATTAGGTCAAGAATAGAATCTGCTGAACTATCCTGACAAACATCATGTCTCAATCTGCTTTACGAGCATTCTCATGTCGACTTCTACTCCGTGTAAAATAATTTTCAATTTTCTTGCTAAATGGAAATGCCTAAATTTTTCTTTTACAATACTTTCAGTCCACTTAATAAATGACAAATATGGACAAAAACATGTCCCTATTATCGGCTACGCACAACAAGTAATCTTCATTCACATGAAGTTTTGCTGAAACTCTAAAGAAGAAGGAGAAGAAAAGGGAATGATCTCCGGCATGACCACCCTGCACTCATCCAGCGAAACAAATCGACAAGAAAGTGAACATAAATGGCATCATACAAAACTACAAATCGCAAAAAGACACAACAATATTCACTAGAACATCATACAAAACAATCGAAACAGGCGTACAGAAACATCAAACATAAATGACAACACATAAAAGGAAGGAGGCCGATTTGCAACGGGCTTTGGACGGTCATCTGCTACATGTATAAGCAAATGGTGTGATTAAGAAGTACATAAATCGTTAATCGAAAAATCATCTAACCAAGATTATTCAAAACCAGGATAAAACCAGAACAAAGGCAAAGGAACAGAAATTAAAAAAAAATCAACCATTTGAAGAGAAGTGAGCTCTCAGCAAAGGAGTGAGATTAGGTGCCCAGGAAGACAAACGAATAACTTGGTAAAAGTGCAATAGCACAAAAGGTATACGTCAGAATATCATTTAGGTTTACGTCCTGTGCCAAGTTCCACAAAAGTTCTTACGAAAAAATCAGGAATTTTCGTAACTTTAGTCAATTAATAAAACGTTCAAAAGATTTTTCATGTAGATTGCACTATGTTTTCGATTATTATTTCTACATACTTCATCTAAATTCAGAGACAAGATATCGATATTTTCATTTTAAAAGAAGAACTAAATGATCAAAAGTTACGAAAATTCCTGAAATTGTTCGTAAGCACTTTTGTGAAAATGGCTGCAGAGTCATGAATGATATTCTGACGTTGGACAAGGGGACGTCATAGTTTGTGATAATTGCCCCATATCGACCATAGAACTTCCTCAGTGACTATGTGAGTCGGTTACAAACGTATCTAGCATTTAGAACAAAATGTGAGTACTTGGAGCTTGCCCGAGCATAACGTATTTATTGAGAAAAGAAAACACCATATGCTAGTGATGACGGAATGTTTCTACTCAGAGAAGGAAAATTTGTAATATTGAAATAGAAATCGTCACGTTTTCCGTAGAGTGATGTGTTCATATTACCATGGGTGTAAAAAGACAACATTATATCCAAATAGTACGCTGAATTCACGGTGTCTGTCGTTTCTTTAACTTAAGTTCAATGGGATAGATTGTGCCAAGGTAATTTGCAAATGTTGGATTCTTGATGAACAGTAGATCATCAATGTAGATCTGTACATGAAGTTGAAGTTAAAGTTATTCTTGGTCTAGTAAAGATCAAATCATGAATCAACTATTAATTTTTGTCAAATCTTTAAGCGAGACTATCATGCTTAGATTAAACATTACAGAAGCAACCATCAGTTATTCAGACTCATAGTCGAGAAGGCAAGGCAAAATCATTAGATTTTCCACAGGAACGTTTGCGAACCTCGGAATGAACAGAATTCCGAAGTGAGACCAGTTGCCCGGGGAGATTCAGCGTCTCCTGATTGCATGCAACACCCGTCGCAACAGCTCCATTGAAACCTGTCAAATTCGGTGATTGTCTCTATGTACATTTTGATGGACATATAAGGTAAGTATGTCTTGTTTGGTGATGATGACAGCCATTCAATCACAATGTAAAGTGTCACTCATCATACTGGAACGGGGGATCTCATATGCTTTTATTAGAAAATAGCTGGTTAAAACAGTCACATATGCCCTCGCTACCGAGCTATGATCATTTATAGCTTATAAAATGGGTACCCTAATATAACCTACTTTTCTCCGCAGAAGACCGAATGCGAACGTGTATAAGCTCTTATTAGCATAAGGCTAGTAATGTAGCAAAACAAAACAACATGGCGGACGAATAGTTGAACATGAGGGACGAAAAGAAATCGACAATCGGTGTTATCAAAATCTGAGAAGAGGAATGTAATGAACGATAAAAGAAAAGAAATAGTATTTGGCTTGGCATTGGGCAGATATAGACCTTAGAGGACGACCGCGACATTGAAAGTGAAGTCGGAGGAGAAATTAGCCAAAGGGAGCTACAGTTCATATGAAGTTCTCTTATTTGTATTTATGAGATGTATAGATATAAGTTTGATGTATATATTAATATATAAACAGCATTTTCATATGTGTTTATACACTATTTACTCACAGTCTATATCAAATATTAAAAAGAGCTTAAAGCCATAGTTAAATAAAGGCTAATTTTCATTCAGGATTTTGTTACCAAACGCACATGTACATCACAGACTACACCTACCTTCCATTCAAGCCGTCATACACGCTGTAAGTCAATTGAAAGTGTTCGATTATCAACGTTCGACATGATTATTTGAACGCAACATAATATCTATGCATGTTGCAATTAATGTATTAGTACGACCCAAAGTAAATTAATTGTATCTTTTTTCTTTTTGTGAGAATTTTAAAAAGACAGTGAATAAGCTAATGTTTACACGTGGTTTAATACATCACTGTGGCGTATCACGTGATAAAAGAATGATATGTTCCACGAGAATCCCCTTTGATTAAACCAAGTAAATACTGTCTAAATCTACTTTTTAAACATGAATTTATTTTAGGCCTATCATATGGTCATTATTATCAATTATATGATGGTAATTTATTCTGGTCAAGAACAGACGTTTATTTGGTGAACACTTAAACAGAAAATTTTGTATCTGTCCATGCACCATATCATAACATGTGGTGAGCATTGAAAAAAATTCTGTTTCAGTGTTCTCCGAATACACGTCTATTCTTGACCAGAATAGATAACCATCATATCATTGATGATAATGGCCATATGATAAGCCTACAGTAAAATCATATAAAGAAGATTTAAACAGTATTTACTAAGTTTAATCAAAGGGATTTCCCGTGGAACATATCATTTGCGTATCACCTGATACGCCACAGTGTACATGTTTCGTAGTAATGTTCATTCAAGCGATTGGCTGATCGCAGTAACGTGCTCACTCTGATCTTAGTATACGTGACATATTTCGACATACTGCAGTTCTGTATAAGCAAATAACACGTTCCGAAGTTTACTGAAATCGGTTGTTACCTAGGATAATGTAATTTCAATCGGTTAAACGTAGTGCATTAGAATGAAATTAATTTCTCCTGTTTAGATATTGTCATGACAGAGGGCGCTGTATGTTTTCGCGCCAATCGTGCGTAAGTGGACACGGTACTGGTCATTCGACACGCAACTGCTGAACTGTCGACACGTATACTTGGTAAATTTGTTAACACTGTTTCGCATGGAGTCAGAACCAACGCCTCGTGTCTCTCTAGAAGATATCCTAGAAAGGGTTGAAAAACAAGGTGAAAATTTGCAAAAAGAACTTTCTGAACTGAAAAGTGAGGTACGTGGTTCTGCTCACGCTGTTAAAAAGTTGAAAAGCGAGTCCCAAATTAAGTGGAAGTACGAAGGCAATAAAGTACAACATCAGTTTAATTCCGATCTTCTAGAAGACGTAGATCAAATTACCTGGACTCTCCAAAATTCTAAATATCACTACGCTGAGGAACTGAACAGTACCTTGAGAGAAAAACTTTCAAAACGTAACAAATTGATTAAAATAGCAGACAGCAGTTAGGCTGGTTGGGAGACGGTCAGGCAGTATGAGACGAATCCTGTTGCTAGCGATTCGGAGGACGAAAATAAGATTTTCAAGGCTGAAACGAGGGCTATTAGAAAGCGAAAATCAAAAACTAAGCCAATTCCGAAGAAGTCTCGCTCTAACGCTGAAACTAACGCTCCTGCTCACAATTTTCGTTTCCCAAGTAGCCAACCCATACCAGCTCAGCCCTTTCTTGCACCCCACGCATGGCTCACTGGCGCTCCCGCATACCAATCTTCGATCGGTCAGCAGTACGGTGACCCGTCACAGTTCACCAGACAGAGAGGTGCATGTTTCAGTTGCGGATCCCAGTCGCATTGGAGGAACCAGTGCCCCTTCAACTCGAAGTCAACTTCAACAAAATCAAAGGCAGAATGATCTAAAAGATGAGTATTTTGAAACTTTAGATAGTTCTCTACGTTTCACAAATGAATATCATGAATACGAGCAAGGTCAAGCTCATATTATAGTTAAAGATAGATTGAAATCATGTATATCTTTTTGGAAGGAGATAAATGCGTATGATTTTATTATAGATGCATTAGAGCACGGTTATAAGATTCCATTTTTCTCTACACCTCCATCTGCTATTCTTAAGAATAATCAATCTGCTTAACAACATCCTATTTTTGTCGGAGAGGCTATAAATGATCTTTTGCTACGAGGATTAGTAGTAGAGTGTTCGAATATCCCTACTGTTGTAAACCCGCTCACTGTCTCTATTCAAAGTAATGGGAAAAAGAGACTGATACTTGACCTTAGACATGTTAATAAACATTTATGGAAGTCCAAGATTAAGTTTGAAGATATCAAAGTGGCAATGCAGTACATAAAGAAAGATAGTTTCTTTTTTAAGTTTGACCTACATTCGGCATATCACCATGTGGATATTTTTGATGAACATACACAATATCTTGGGTTTTCATGGACTTTTCAAGGTGTCACAAAATATTTTCGATTCAAGGTATTACCTTTTGGCTTAAGTTCTGCTTGCTTTATTTTTACTAAGCTTACATGGCCTTTAATTAAGAAATGGAGAAGCGAAGGTAAGCAGGTACTCATGTACTTAGATGATGGACTAGGGGTTGATCAAGATCCCGAAATTTGTAATAAAATGGCCCTAGAAATTAAAGATGATCTTATAAAGAGTTGTTTCGTCCCAAAGAATGAGAAATCTATGTGGTTACCTTCAAAACATATCACATTTTTGGGATATGATATTGATACAGAAAAGGGTATTTTGAAAATTCCAGAACGAAGATTAGAAAAACTTGAATCAAGTTTTGATTCAGTAGAATCTTGCATGATTCAAAGTCAGTCCGTTCATGTTCGCAAAGTTGCTAGCCTTGTTGGACAAATTATTTCCATGCATTTTGTTGTAGGCAACATTGTTTACTTGATGACAAAATCACTGAGTTATGATATTCTCTCTGCTCCATCTTGGAATAGTGAAATTCACCTTTCTTCTCAGAGTTTGAGCATGATTACTTTTTGGAGAAAAAATTTGAATAAGTTGAATCATAGAGCGTTTATTACTGATTTTTCTAGTCATGTAATAGCGTATAGTGACGCTAGTTCAACAGGTTATGGGGATACATAGTTGACCATCCCCTGAGTACTGCTCATGTTATGTGGAAAAAAGAGGAAATGTCCAGGAGTTCCACTTGGAGAGAATTATCTGCTGTTAAACAAGTTTTGATTTCTTTAAAATCTTTTTTATCCAATAAACAAGTAAAGTGGTTCTCCGATAATCAAAATGTCATAAGGATAGTTGAAAGGGGAAGTATGAAACCTGATTTATTGGAAATTGCTTTATCTATTTTTAGATTTTGCATTTCTTTTAACATTAAACTAGATATTGAATGGATACACAGATCATTGAATGAAAATGCAGATTTTGTTAGCAAGATTGTTGATTTTGACGATTGGTCCGTATCATATGACATTTTTCATTACATTGATACGATATGGGGACCTCATGAGATAGATTTTTTTGCCTCAGATGTAAATAACAAATTATCGGTGTTTTATTCTCGATTTTGGACACCCGGTGCAATCGGGATAGATGCATTTACGGTTGACTGGCATGGAGTGAACGGTTGGATAGTTCCTCCAATACCTCTGATATCGAGGGTACTGAAGTATATGAGACAGTGTAAAGCATGTTGCACTTTGATCATTCCTCAGTGGAAATCGGCCAGTTATTGGCCGTTGCTATGTAATCGTGGTGGTGGGTTTATTAGAGAGGTGGTGGGATGTGTAGATTTGCCAACCTGTAAGGAATTTTATATTCCTGGTAAATTCTCTGATATATTTGGCAGAGAAAATTTAGCCTTTAAAATGTTGGCGTTAAGAATGAATTTTGACAGTGTTTTTTTTTAACACTGAGTATCATTATGCCAGTCAACCAGTTTACTCTATAGATAATATATTTACATTGTATATATATGTATGTATATATTTCTTTGTGTTTATAATTATTTTTTGTTTACGTATCTTTTTGCAGGCCTTCCGGCATGATATAGATACGCTTCCAGATGCTTTGGCAGATAAAGTCGATTTATTACCAGATCTTTTACTCCTGAGTAAATCATCCGAAACAATTAAGGGATACTTCAATTCTTTCAAAAGATGGAAGGCATGGGGGCTTTCTCATGGAATTTCCGAGGATAATCTTCTTCCTGCCAGAGCGTTTCATGTTGCGTTATACCTCGCCAGTTTGGCTCAATCCAGCAGATCACCCAGTCCAGTTGTTAGTGCTTTCTACGCCATTAAGTGGGCTCACGATTTCATTAGTGTTTCTTCACCGACAGATTCTACATTGGTGAAAAATGTTCTTGAAGGAGCAAGAAGAAAACTCAGCAATCCGGTGTGTAAAAAGGAGCCGATAACTCCCGATTTATTGCAGAAAATGTACAATCATTTATTTATTGATGGCAATGTATATAATCAAAGAACTATTACTATTTGTCTTGTTGCATATACAGGTTTTTTTCGTATTTCTGAGTTGTTGAATTTGAAATTATCTGATGTTCACATTTTTGATACTCATATGGCACTTTTTATTCAGAAGAGTAAAACTGATATATACAGAGACAGAAAATGGGTGGTTATATCTAGAACAAATTCTGATTTATGCCCAGTCAAAAATATGGAAAAGTTTTTGACTTCTTCTGGTCTTATTATTTCAGATGATAGCGATGTATTCCTGTTTCAAAATTTGAATAAAACCAAGAATGGGTACGTCTACCGCAATGTAAACAAGCCTTTAACTTATACGAGAATGCGAGAAATTTTCATTGAGGCCTTTTCTCCTTTTATGTTCGATATTAAAAAGTATGGTCTTCACAGCTTGAGATCAGGAGGTGCATCTTCTGCTGCGTCCAATGGCGTACCCGATAGGTTATTCAAACGTCATGGACGCTGGCGTTCCGAAAACGCTAAAGACGGTTACATTAAGGACACTTTGGGATTGCGATTATCAGTTTCAAAATCATTAGGTATTTGACATAAATTTCTTTAAAATATTAGCTCTCTCCCGTTCTTTGGTTTTCGACACAGCGATCTCGCGTGCTTCCTATTTTGGAATAAATTTATGAATTTATTTGAAATGGTTTGTTTTTGATTTGTTGTCATGATCAATGGGGTAGTACAGGAGAAAAAACGTGTATAAAAAAGAGATCATTTATGCAAGTAATATGTAGATGTCAAATGGTAGTAATATTAATATTTAAAACCTATTTACGGTAAAACTTCGTTATTGACAGCTTAGTCCCTTCGAAACCATATGGTACTTTTAACACTGTGTATAGCCGTACACCGGATATTGGTACTATCTGTCGGCGTATTGGTACTACCGAGGCGGTAAACAAGTATGGCATAGGTATTACCTTTAGCATTTGACAATGATTTGTGAAGAAAATATGATCTTATATGGAGTGAACTTCAAGCAAATAATTCTGTGATGGTAAACTCAACATCGAAATCCTCAAAACAAAGGATTTGATCGGACGATAATAGTAAAATAACACAAAATGGGGTACCTAGTACACATAAAATTGCACATGTATGAAGTTTATTTTCTTTTTAACGAAAGAAAGTACTATTGCAGATCATGATTCTGTGCACAGTCTATGTAGAAGTTCATAACTATTAAATATTAATCAAGGGTAATGTAGAAATTGCATCTATATTTTACATACGAGCTCAACAAAGAAATTGTTTGTGTACGGCATGTTATTAGCTAACTGTACGGCTAGTTGAAAACCAGATACTAGGATTCCTTACAGATAAAATCCTCAAACTAAAGACTCATACAGATAAACTTATAGTTTTAAATTTCTTTCTTTCTTTAAAGATGTATATACATATGCGTATGAATGCTATATACAAAGCCCCAAAAACACGTGAGCCTCGAGTACTCGTAAGATATTACGTACACTTGCCTCGAGAAATTGCCATCTGAATAATTTGCATGGTCATCTTCATGTTGACCCAATATTTTGTCGGAAGATATTTCATCGACCAATTTTTTATTGGGGGGGGGGGGGATCGAACATAGTTTCGGCTTTTGTGTTTGTCATATTGACTTTCATTTCCTGATTCGAAGCAGACTCGACAATTTTCAACAAAAAGCCATCATTACCTATATTTCGCGTCGACTAGGTGATTTATCGACGAAGCACGATGCCTTATTAGTTTTGAACTTGACTTTCATTTACTGATTCGAAGCAGACTCGACAAGTTTCAACAAAAAGCCATCATTTGATATTTTTTCCAAACAATGACCCCCCCCCCCCAATAAAAAATGAAAAAAAAAAATGCATTGAAACATTTAATTTTCATAAGTACCCCAAATTTTTCGACATCCTTTACTGGGCAAATAAACAACATGGACAAGTTACATTATACTTAAAATTGACAAAAGGAAAAAAAGTATCCTCGTCCGGGATTCGAGCCCACTCGGAAAGGTGTAAAATAAAATTCAGATGCAAATGTGATAACCACTACACCACAGAGATTCTTCACATCATGTATATTTTACAGTCAGATTTAAAACTTACAAAAATCTGATGCATACAAAATCAAATATTTACTACTTACTTCATAATATTTTTCAAATATTTATACAGCCAATCTACTTCTGTCCTCTCGTGCGATAATATAATTACTTTTCGAACGATACTGTAGTAGAATTTAAAAGAAATTTCTAATGACAGGGGATGTTTCAAAGTTCACGGGCACATGCGGTTGCGCAAAGCGCCATCTGGTATCAAAATTGAAGTTAGCATTGACGAAGCAATAATAGCATTAAGACGAAAGGATAATGGCAGAAAGAAGGATGTCATAACGCATGGTATAATGACAGTTATGCATTGACGAAGGACAAATGTAAAATGCAGGGAAGCAAAATCACACAAAGAAGAAAGATAAAGTCAATTTGAAATGAAAGCAAGACAAATGAACATGGAATAATCAAACATTGAATGAAGCAACATATCATGAAGCATGTAAGCTTTTGACCCTAATCCCCCTCCATAAAAAATGAGCATTTCTGACAAAGTCCGAAAAGATGTCATAAACACGTCAAAAATTTAACTTCGGGCTGAAACCAAAACAACAACACTTGTTAAGACATCCTTCTAGATCATCCAGATGCTTTCGATTTGTCGATATGTACTTCTGTTCTGAAGAAGAAGTTTGTCAAAGGAGGGTACCCCCGTGACCTACTTTTGCCCGTGGTGGCGCCACCTAATGACGGAACCGGACGAAAAAAAAAAAAAAACAAAACAAAACAAAACAAAACAAAGCTTGTAGGGGACTATGAGTACTTCATTTCTACCAAGCTTCATTAAAATCCCTTCCGTGGTTCTGGATAAGATGTCCAGTTTGTATGAAAATACCCCCCTCCCTCTCTTTCTTAACATAAGAAAAAAAAATCATGAAAAATCACGAAAATAAAAATTTCAACCAAAATCAATATGAAACCACTGATTGCCTTAAATATGGCAAACATACAGTTATTGAGGGCATAAAACCACATGTTTTGGGGGTTATTCAAAGAAAAAGTTATCTCTAGATCATCCTGATGCTTTCGGTTTTTCGATATGTGCTTTGGTCACTGTGTATAGCCGTACACCGGATATTGGTACTATTTGTCGGCGTATTGGTACTACCGAGGCGGTACACAAGTATGGCATAGGTATTACCTTTAGCATTTGACAATGATTTGTGAAGAAAATATGATCTTACATGGAGTGAACTTCAAGCAAATAATTCTGTGATGGTAAACTCAACATCGAGACCTTCAAAACAAAGGATTTGATCCGACGATAATAGTAAAATAACACAAAATGGGGTACCTAGTACACATAAAATTGCACATGTATGAAGTTTATATTCTTTTTAACGAAAGAAAGTACTATTGCAGATCATGATTCTGTACACAGTCTATGTGGAAGTTCATAACTATTAAATATTAATCAAGGGTAATGTAGAAATTGCATCTATATTTTACATATGAGCTCAACAAAGAAATTGTTTGTGTACGGCATGTTATTATCTAACTGTACGGCATGTTGAAAAACAGGTACTAGGATTCCTTACAGATAAAATCCTCAAGCTAAAGACTCATGCAGATAAACTTTTAGTTTTAAATTTCTTTCTTTAAAGATGTATATCGGTCATTTTCAAAAAAAGTCTTTTTTTATGTCCATTGTGAAAAAATGATAAAAATCATTGGAATATATCGTTCTTTCTATCACTTGATATCAATTCATGTCATTCCAGTTTCTTGATACTAAGAATGTCCCTCTTCAACTTGAAAAATTTGAGATATAGCATCAGAAATGCACTAAAAATCGCAGTTTCGGCATGTCACAAATCAGCACATTCGTATTGAGAACAAAGAAGAGTGGCTAAAATTTGCAAACACTGATAAATCAAATGACTTAATTAGTAAATATGTGAAATAACGACTCTCTGAACTTAAAAATAACTCATTTCCATGTAACCTTAGAAAAAATTAAGACTTAAGCATATGTCCAAAATAATTTGTCTGTCCTGTTACCACAAAATATTATGCGGCGTAAGAGTTCTCGTTCGTATGTTATAAGATTTATCCTTCGTGTATTCTTATGCGTCATTACCTTCTACATAAAGTTTTTGGTGCGATGTTATTTGAAGAGAAAGGAAAAATCAAAAAATGTTGAAACTATAGCCCTTGTTGACTGAGTATTTTTGTCTCATGTCTTTACTGTTACCTGCTATAATCACACAATACCTTCATGTGAAAAATGTACATAAACAGAACAACAAAGCAATACATATTGGTTTTCCAACCATGTGATCCGCCATTACGTCAGTTGATGCCAATTTAACCGAAATATGTCTTTGCTGTTACTGTATTTCCTGTTACTTTTCAAAAAAGTAACAGGATAGACTGAAGTCATAACATCATTGACATTTACCTCATATATCTTTGTTTTAGTAAAATAAAGTTATTCTTACTTGAAAAATTATCAATGTATAAGATAATTGGATCTTAATATAAATAAGAACAAGTGCTTTTCTTAAATCTTGCCTTTTTCTGGCACATTTCTCGGTATCTTATATTGGTTGTAACAGCAAAGACCAGTGTATAGTAACATGACAGACAGTTATACATAAAAACCGTTAATAACTCCAACAGACGCCCTTTGAATCAAAGTATTTTCACTGATCAACAATATTTTATCACAGTCAAACAAACTTGTTAAAACACATTTTTACAGTTTCTAATATTCTATTGCATACGCATTGTAAATTCTGGTAACAGCATTGACAAAAACTTCATATCGAAGATATTTCATTAAATTGAAATAAACTTAATCACTGGCTTTATTCATAGCTGAGTAAAAATATTAATCAATAGTTCTCACATTGACATATAACATAAACATTTTTTCTTTAAGTTTTTACATGTAATGGTGTCCAAAATCTTTCATTAATATTGTACATATGATAGTAACAGCAAATACTTTTACTACAAGAAGTAAATGACACTCAATGACATTCATCTGTTGGTCTCTTGGAAAATGGATGGGTTCTTTTTGGCGGATTTGCTTTTTATTATGCATTGAAAAGTTTATATAACACCTGTAATTCATTGCCTCAAGTCTGAACGAGTTTTTAACATCTTAGGGCTGTCTTTGCTGTTACTCTGTATTCCCATACACTTAAATACTCTGATATTTTTTGGTAAATGTGTTTGCACGTTTCCTTTTTTGTTGTAAGGAATAGTGAAATTTATCATTCCAAATGGATATAGACATCATTGTTAACAATGCATTTAAAATGTATCTATCAAAGAAGTATGTCTTCTGCTGTTCATGTGTCTCTCCTGTTACTAAAAGTTGTCTTTACTGTTACTCGTGTAATCTTGCATACAATTCAACCTGGATTCATCTCTTAGAACAGAACCATCTTATCTTTCAAACATACTTTCATATCGGCATAAAAAAAACATTTGCAAGCTATATATTTATCAAATAAATCTTTGACATCTAGATAAAAGTTGTATTTCCTGTTACTAAACTTGTCTTTGATGTTACCATGCTGTTGGTTTGAAAATATCTCAAGTTTGAACCATACAATTTAAGACTAAGACTAAGGTATGTTGTATTCATATCGTATGGTTCGAATCAAATAATCTTTTGTCTTCAATGATTTTAATATTTGCATTTAAATGTACTATTTGTAGAAAAAGTCAGTGCTGTTACTGCTTAGTCTTTGCTGTTGCTTAAAAGTATTGCTGTTACTTTGTCTGAATCCTTGTCTTGAATTCTTATGATCTGAAAAACTGATCAAGATTGGGCAAAATAGAATAGTAAGAATGATTGATATCAAATTAAAACCACTAAGAATACTTCACCACATATCATTTCTTCAATAACTTATGATAAACTATTCATTTTTTGAAAATTCGAAGATCTACTCAATGTTACGGTATCATATATAAGATAATGATACAAAAACTTTCATACTTTTCAATTAAAAGCATAATTTTTGAGTGAATTATTTATTTCTTTTTCTGAAAATATGACAAATCTGATTTTATTAATAAAATATACAGTTTGTTCTCGGTAACAGCAAAGACAGCTCTAGACACCTTTACATATTTTGAGGCCAAACATATTGCTGTTCCCTTAAATTTCTTTTTTGCATTATGTTTGATTTCAGTATCTCGCAACCCCACTTATAGAAAAATACTCAGAAAACATCCTAATACGCCTTTTCATTTTCCCGAGAATATGAACTTTTAAATCGCACATTTTGTGAAATTGACCGATATACATATGCGTGTGAATGCTATTTACAAAGCCCCAAAACCACGTGAGCCTCGAGTACTCGTAAGATATTACGTACACTTGTCTCGAGAAATTGCAATCTGAATAATTTGCATGGTCATCTGTCATCTTCATGTTGACCCAATATTTTGTCGGAAGATATTTCATCGACCAATTTTTTATTGGGAGGGGGGGGGGGTCGAACATAGTTTCGGCTTTTGTGTCTGTCAAATTTAAATTGACTTTCATTTCCTGATTCGAAGCAGACTCGACAAGTTTCAACAAAAAGCCATCATTTGATATTTTTTTTCCAAAACAATGACCCCCCCCCCAAAGAAAAACTGAAAAAAAAGGAAGGAAACATTTAATTTTTATAAGTACCCCAATTTTTTTCGACATCCTCTACTGGGCAGATGGACAACATGGACAAGTTACATTATACTTAAAATTGACAAAAGGAAAAAAAAAGTACCACACTATGACAATAGCTCACTTGAGCTTTGCTCAGGTGAGCTAAAACCACTTATTGACATACAGGTGCTGCTTTCCACATGCAGTGGCGGATTCAAGGGGATGACGTAGGGGGCGAGCGAAAGCGAGCCGGAAAAAATCCATATGAAACAATTTAATCTTATGTCGAATTTGGACCCCCCCCCCCCCCCGAGATCTGTCAGATGTGGGGACCATGGTCCGTGGACCCCACCTCTGGCAAACCTCCGACGCCCCCCCCCCTTCTTGATCCGCGCATGGTAGAAACAATAAAATTAGCATATTGGGGTTCTTGTCCTGCTGTGAGTACCAATGTTTTATGAATACATTCACACCCTTGAACTCTTTCGTAACAAAAATGTGTAAAGACAGATGATGGTTCAAGTGACGGACAGGTACACATAGTAGGTGGATTGTCATCTTCGTTCCATAAGCCCCGAAATAGCTTTGCAACTCCGACCCCAAAAGCAAGTCGCCGTACACTACCTATTTCAACATGCCGTACAGTAAATTCTTTTTCGTCCAGCAAAATGCCGTACACCTGGCGTGTATCTTTTTGGGAAAAATACACGTTGTTCTTAGTAAGATCTTTACAAATCCATGAAATCATGATACAGTGATCAAATCGTAAAACATAGATATATTGCAAGTCCAGAAAAAAGTGCAATATGCGAATTTAAATCCAAATAAGGTTCTCAGTATGGAAAATTTCACGGTACTAGGTGATGCATTTTGCTTTTAAAAGTTAAAAATTCTTCTACTTAGACATATATTACTCATATAACTTCAAGGATGACTTTCTGTAGTAATGCATTATACAGTTGCTTTTGAAAGGAGCTGCGAGATTCAAATAAAAAACAATGTTAGAAAGGGACACTCACACCTCATTTGTTAAAATCTCTCGCCTCAGTAGTACCAATACGCCGACAAATAGTACCAATATCCGGTGTCGGCTATACACAGTGTTGGTGTGTCAAAGGAGGGTACCCCCTGACCAGCTTTTGCTTGTGGTGGCGCCACCTGTTGACTGAACAGGACGAAGAACAACACCACCTGTAGGGAGCCATGAGTATTTCATTCCTACCAAGTTTCATCAAAATCCCTTCAGTGGGTCTTGAGAAGTCGAAAATGTGAAAAATTTACGACGGACGGACGGACGACGCCACACTATGACAATAGCTCACTTGAGCTTCGCTCAGGTGAGCTAAAACCCCTTATTGACATACAGGTGCTGCTTTCCACATGCAGCGGCGGATTCAAGGGGATGACGTAGGGGGCGCCCCCCCCCCCCCCTAAAATTTGCAAATCATAGGTAAAACGATCATTTTCCATAAAAAAAAGAGTAAATATTGGTAAATATTTACTACCTGTCAGATAATATAATTGTCTTCATCAATTTCAATTCTTTAATCAATTTCAGTCACGAGAATGGGTTCGAAAAGGCTGAAATGCGTTAGCATCCGGGAGGCTTCGCCCCCCTGATCATCCTACCAGACCCCTCGCCGTTTTACGCCCCATCTAACTCAAAGCTAGATCCGTCACTGACATGTGTCATAACGCCGCTATCATACATTTATGTATGTGCACCACAGGGCTGTCCTTCTCTTTTATTATAAATATTTTTTAAGAATGCATGCATAACACGAAAATTACGCCTTATGACCTGAGTGTTATTCAATACACCAGAGAAGTTAGTGGAGAAGAAACAAAGGAAATTTGTCTTAATTTCTAGAGAGTAGAAGCCATGCGCGCATCCAGCTTTTTTCACGTGGGGGTGTCTAAAAGGCCGGGGGTCTGGGGGCCGCCTTTAGCCCCCCCCCAGTGGGTCCAGGACGAAGCCCTGGTGGGGGACCATGGGCGAAGCCCCCTGAAGCTCATGGATTTCCACATTTTAATCGCCTGTAAACAACCTAAAACTGAATATGTAAGCATATGGAAAGTATGGTAATTAACACAACTGATAAAAGGTCATTTTAATATCAATTCAATTTAAGTATGTCTTAGTTGATGTTTCCTTTCACACAAGAGTATTTGGCGAGCGAAAGCGAGCCGGACAAAATCCATATGAAACAATTTAATCTTATGTCGTATTTGGAACCCCCCCCCCCCCCGAGATCTGTCAGAGGTGGGGACCATGGTCCGTGGACCCCACCTCTGGCAAATCTCATGGGGGGGGGGTTCCGGACCTCCGGTCCCCCCTTCTGGATCCGCGCATGGTAGAAACAATAAAATTAGCATATTGGGGTTCTTGTCCTGCTGTGAGTACCAATGTTTTATGAATACATTCACACCCTTGAACTCTTTCGAAACAAAAATGTGTAAAGAAAGATGATGGATCAAGTGACGGACAGGTACACATAGTAGGTGGATTGTCATCTTCGTTCCATAAGCCCCGAAATTGCTTTGCAACTCCGATCCCAAAAGCAAGTCGCCGTACACTACCTATTTCAACATGCCGTACAGTAAATTCTTTTTCGTCCAGCAATATGCCGTACACCTGGCGTGTATCTTTTTGGGAAAAATACACGTTGTTCTTAGTAAGATCTTTACAAATCCATGAAATCATGATACAGTGATCAAATCGTAAAACATAGATATATTGCAAGTCTAGAATAAAGTGCAATATGCGAATTTAAATCCAAATAAAGTTCTCAGTATGGAAAATTTTACGGTACTAGGTGATGCATTTTGCTTTTAAAAGTTAAAAAGTCTTCTACTTAGACATATCTTACTCATATAACTTCAAGGATAACTTTCTGTAGTAATGCATTATACAGTTGCTTTTGAAAGGAGCTGCCAGATTCAAATAAAAAACGATGTTAGAAAGGGACACTCACACCTCATTTGTTAAAATCTCTCGCCTCAGTAGTACCAATACGCCGACAAATAGTACCAATATCCGGTGTCGGCTATACACAGTGTTTAAAGTACCATGTGGTTTCGCAGTGATTAAACTGATATTAGAAACCTTCAAATGTGATTCTTTTGTTATTCATCGGTCATTTTATTTCAAAAAGACCGCGGACGATTCTAAATATACTAGGTTTTATGAAGTGTGGAGGTCATTTAAAAACAACAAGGGGCGGAGAAAAGAAAAATTATTCCAGTCGCGGGTGTGAATTGTTTTGATTATAATGAGTATTCGGCCATAGCATAGAAAATATTGTGTTTCAAGTCCGCTAAAGACGTCTTTTTTTAAGCAATGTTAACAGAAGAAGAATAGATTCTTCTATCCCGAAATCCCCCAAGTGCCATTTCAAATCAATCTAGATCCCTATGGCGATTCTTGAAGACCAATTATTCTAAATGCTTTTCAAATACATGTATATTGAGGAACTTGAACAAAATAAAGAAATATTATCCTCACTTGGTTAGAAATCTTTCCTTATCTTTATTTGCAATAATGTTATCACATATTTAAAAACTTTAATGGAAAAAGAACTCATTGTTACACTGTTATTTTCTTCTTTGATCGAATACAGGGCACCTTTCAGATAATTATCGGAATGCATTACAAATTATTTTACTACTATGGCCTAATAATTGTTACCGTTGCATATTTCCACCTGATAACTTGCATGGTCAATTCCATTTTGAAAAGCAGGGGTGTATTAAATATTTAGATTTTTATTTTTCGGACAATTGAAGAAAATCGGCGGTTTGTAAGCCGGATAAAGACCTCGTTGAGGTCTGTATGAAGGTTGTATGCCCTCGGAGAGAACAGGGTGGTGTTTAAAGGGGTCTTTAACACTACCCTGTTCTCTCCTTGGGCATCTAACCTTCATACAGACCTCAACTCGGTCTTTATCATATATATAAGTTGCGCCTTATTTAGATTATTGAAATACGCGGCGAATACACGGTTGAACAACACTTTTGAAGTTAGCGTCTTCGAAACGAAAAACATTATTTAAGAACTGATAAATTTGGAGTATTGACCAGACATGCACGTTTCGGGTACTTAACCCTCGTCAGTGATCCTAAAATCTAAACTATGACCAAACAATGTGAAAGTTCTACCAAAAATATATCTAAAAACGTAGCAGGATGGATGGATGCTACAGGACCCACGTACTAGAAATTTCAAGAAAATATAATAACAGAAATTTTAGAATGCGTTGAAGAAACGATCAACCGAAGTTGATTGAACTTGGCTACATGTGCCCTCGGGGACTCCTGGTCCACCAGAAGTGACACTCACCAAGTGGTACAAATGTTAAACGTCTTCAAATTCAATAGCATCATTTAAAACCTGATAAATTTACGACGCGGACCAGACATGCACGTTTCGGGTACTTAACCCTCGTCAGTGATCCTCAGTCTAAACAATGTAATTTGACCAAACAGTGTGAAAGGCCTGAATTACTTTCAGATATAATTTTGGTGAATAAGACCGATACTGCAGCCATTTTCACAAAAATACTTTCGAACAATTTCAGGAATTTTCGTAACTTTTGTTCGTTTAGTTCTTTTTTTTTAAATAAAAATATCGATATTTTGTTTCTGAATTATGATGAAGTATGTAGAAATGATATTCGAAAACATAGTGCAATCTACATGAAAAATCTTTTGAACGTCTTATTAATTGACTTAATTTACGAAAATTCCTGAATTTTTTTTTATATTTTTTTTTTTTTTTTTTTTTTTCGTAAAAACTTTTGTGAAACTTGGCACAGATTTGGTCGAACATTTAAAGGTACCAGGATGTTTAGTGCATTTTTGGTATACACGTACAATACAGGTACGGTAAATCTTGATCCAATTGGTTGGTGTCAAGGCCGAAAGAAGCAAGCGTTTATTTGTGATTATCAATTACTTCTGAAGCCGAAAAAAATATTGGATGGGATTTCCAGAAAACCATGTCTTTTCTCATTTACTTTAATGCTTTGAACTTGACTCTATGAAAAACCAATTTTTTAATGCTTTCCTGAAAAAAATCGGGGGAAATTTAGTCACGGTCCTGTCTTCTGTCCGTCCGTCCATCATAGCTCATGTCTCCTAAACCCTACATTAGAATTTGATCAAATTTCACGCAAATGTTTGGCATCGGATGTAGTATTCGACCACTTAAGATTCAGAGAGCATTTCTGAAAGGAATACCTGATTATGATAATATCTGGTTATTTCGATTGAGAAAGCTATTCACAATCTTTGATCAGTCATTAAATCCATTCCATCAAAATAGTTGGATATGCTCTAGATAGACACGAATCCTTTTTACCGTAATTATCCTAATATTTGACCTCTTGCACCAGTATTCGACCACCCTGTGCTTTTTTAAAAAACATTATTTCTTTCAAGCTAACAATCATGGAAAAATTTAATGCGAATACTGATTAACTTCAAAAATGACAATTAATTCATTAATTACACTATTGTTAAATCGATGCTTACAATGATAATATAATGAAAAAAAAATGAACATGACAAATGCTGCTCCAATGGTAATACGGATTTTTTTTTCATATTTTCATTGAAAACACATTACGAGAATTCAGGAAAATAAAGATATGATAATTAAGTGGCGGATTTAAATGGGATAGCGGACAAGTCCAATCTTGGGCACTGCGATAGTATTTTTTTTTCAAATAAATGTTATACCAAAGTCTTCCTCTATCGACATATATAAAAGTTCGTAGAAGAGTACTTTTCTTCATGTCTTCTTCTTCATCTTTTTCTTACTTCAGTACGCGATTGTGTTTTAAAAGTATTGTTTCTAATTATCAATTTTCATTGCTAATATTTCTTCTTTATCCTCACTTAAATCGAGAGATCAATACCTATATTATTCATTCTTATTCAATTTTAAAGCTGTGTGGCGAAGTCAGTGCCACCTCTAGAACTCCTATGAGCGTCAACCCCCCCCCCCCCCCCCCCCCTAATTTCAATCCAGGATTTGTCATGTCAATGCTCTTTTATTACCACCTATTCTCCAATATTGAAAGGCTGCATCTACTTCATCGATATATTGCAGTATTTAGATAACTTTTTACAGTTGGTAATACGTTAGGAGCTTTTTATTTGGAGATATTACGGTATATAAAGCAGGTGGTCGAATACTGGGTCACCACGTGTTTTCGTTGACGTCATCAATATATGAAGTCATGTGACTAAATCGTCATCCAACAGAGGGAAATTTGACGATGGAGAGAAAATCCTGGAATTCATTACCAAAATTAACTATCATAATTAATATATTTATTAAACCATTGGTGTTTATAGTGAATTTTGATATTGAAATGTCTTACAGGAAGTAATAAAAACGGCGATGAGCACTTAGAACACATGTAACCACTACAATGAAGTTCACTTTTGTGACATTGAGCGTCTCCTATTTTCTCAGGAATAGGCAGAAAAGTCATTATGAATTATGATTGGTTATTTTTGCAGTAATATGACGACATAAGTTTGATTTATAGTTGAAAATGACGTATACAGCATAAGTGGTCGAATACTCCCCACTGGTCGAATACTACATCCGATGCCCTATATCCTTTGTGACAGTCATCAAAGTTCAAGTTCATTTCAAGAATAAAAATAGATTTTTCTGCAATAAAAATATTTTAGAAATTCATTAAAAATATATACCTCGTCCTAATGGTCTGAAATTTGGAATAATGATAGATACATGGATCCTTAGTTACGGCTGTAAAACGAGAACGTACTAGGCTTTATAGATTGCATTAATGTCGTCAGAACAACTCAGTTTGTCACCGTAAAATCAGCATTTACCGTCCGCAAATATAATGTCAGAAGCTAGTTATTCCCTAATTCTTAAAGAAGTACCTATCAGTTATTTTGTCTCAAAGTATATAACGGGTTTTGATTTTTTTTTTTTTTTTTTTTTTTTTTGTTGTTGTTGTTGTTGTTGTTGCGTTGATGCACCAGGATGAGGGGTGGGATATTACGCACGACTTTAGGGAAATGTAAAGGCTGCTTTGGAGAATTGCATATGTCACACGTTTGTTTATTCAGATAGCCCCTTCAAGACAAAGGTCACTTACGTCATTCCTCAAAAGTCAAGGTCATTACTATGCAAAATAAAGCTGATCTTGCATAAAAAGTTAAGAAAGTCATTAGAGATCTGTTTCATGCCAAAATGGCCTGAAATTTTGTTTATTAATGGAAAATTGCATTTTACGGTTGTTAAGATTTTATTACGTAGATGAGAAATTGTGTACCGAAAAAAAGGGTGTTACATTAAACTTTTTGGGGAAAATTTCTCTTAACTCTACAAACTGTTTTGCAGGTTGTGAGCTTTTACGAGGGCTGATTGATATGTTGAGACTCGCTTGGTTTTCTGGGATGTAGAAGGTATTCTGTTGATAGATTATCTCCAAAAAGAAAAAAACAATCAATGGCACATACTATGCTTCACTTCTGACACAGTTACAGGAAAATAAAGCTCACTAGTCAAATGTGTTTTTCCATCAGGTCTGAATGCTCCTGTTCACAAGTCTGTCACTGTCATGGCTGCCATTCATGATTGTGGCTTTAATTTGATTGAGCATCTGCCTTTTTCACATAATCTTGCTCAATCAGACTTTCATCTATACATGTTTTTGTATTCCCAAAACTGAAAGCAGCTATTTCGGGGACTTACTTTCAGTCCGATGATGACGTCGTACTTGCAGTGGATGGCTTTCTGATCAGTCATGATAAGGAGTTCTTAAAAAGTGGTATTGAGACCCTTAATCACCGGTTGCAAACGAGTATAGATACTGAAGGGGATTATGTAGAAAAATAATGCAAAATGGCTGATAAAATTCAAATTAATCAATATGAGGATCACAACATATGAATCACCCCTCGTATATCTATCAGTTTTAATGACTGTGTCTTTCATTTTTTCCTACACTAAAATGACGTTTCTCGTTTATTATGAACAACGCTTTCATCCGGCTCTATGAAAAATCAATTTCAATTTTCTTGCTACACGAAATTGCCTGTTTTTATCAACTGTGACTTTCAGTCCTGGATGCGGGCATGTTTGATATTTCAAATTACGAGGGAAAATGAATGAAAAATAGTGAAAGTTCATTGCAAAAAGAATGAATGAATGAATGAATTCGGATTCATTTAAACGAAATGTCAAAATCTTATTTTTAAAAGATCAAAATGTTTTCAGAGTAAATATATCGAATCTTACATTGTTTTTCTTGCCCCTGGTCAGAAGATTTTTAACTTTACTGCACTGCTTTCATCTCGGTCTCTGCAAGGGGCACGCGAATCAAACGATCTCCGGTGTATGCAAATAAACCTCGTCTACAACTCACTTAATTATGATCTTAAAGACTTACTCAAAAGAAAACTCTTTATCAAAAGAAAAGAAACTTAAATAATTCTAGAGTAAGCAAATTTTCGAATGACCTTCAAAGAATTCCAAAAACATCACTTGTCATACTTGTAGTGGAGCAAGATAATTTACCGGTAGCTTACTCTTACGTTAAATTGTATTGAGTGTGTGGTAGCTAACCCCCCCCCCCTTTCTCTGTCTAATTGCAACATAATGTCTATTAAAATCCAAATCACAGAATTGCGCCTACATTTAGAGTTATGGTAATTCCTTGTTACTAAATTCCAAATTATGTACATAAATATATTAATGAAATCAAGTTGCGCCTCATTTAGACTATTGAATGAGAAAGAAAGAAGACAAACGAAGAGGGAATTTACAAAAAAGATTTCTGGTTTTCTGGTTCTAAAGATACTTTAAAAATAATAGGTTTAATTTGATTTCATTTTTTTTTTCTTGAAAGCAAACTTGACACCTTTTTAACATTTCTCTTTTAAAAAGGTACCCTTCCATGGATTTTAAGCAAGATAATATTAACGAGGCCATTTACAATTAGAAAAATTTGATGACGGTGAACTTCCAATTTCTTTTTCTCAAAGTGATATTTGAAGTACAACAAATAAATAACATGAATTTAATCAAAATCTCTTGCGCAGAAATATGGAAAAATTGAGAAAATTCATTATTTTGCGGTAAAACCCTATAAGATCTCATTGCAAGTTGCCACTATCTTCGCGATGACCCCTACATACATTTGTAATACTGAACGGTCAACTTTTATACTCTTTCCCATAAATTATTTATAATCCTCACCTCACCTTTCCTCTTCGTGCCCACTGGCACATAAGGCCCCGATACACAAATTATTCATAATACTGCAATTATATTATATATATAGTCAAAATATCTTGGGTACAAGAAGTTCATCATTTTCTAATTAGACACAGCCTCGTTAAATGATACTTATCATGTACACATGAGATGAGGGAATGGGGAAGAGCCAATTATTTCAATGCGGTGTTTTTTGTTTTTTGTTTTTTTTTTTTTTTTTTTTTTTTTGTTTTTTTGTTTTTTTGTTTTTTGTTTTTTTTTTTACATCTTAGGTATAGCTCGAGACATATGGTTTGATATTCAAGGGCGGATGTAGAAATGTTGGGGTAGGGGTAAGGAAACTCCTGCAATAAATTTCCCAAAATGCTCATTTCTCCTGTTAATATTTATTACATCATATGCTGGAATCCCCCCCCACAAACACACACACACTTTTCAAAAAAAAAAAAAAAAAAAAAAAAAAAAAAGATTTTCAAATAGATATCCACTTCAAACGCTAAAACTTATTTCTAGCACTTTTAATTTTACAATGATTATTATACGTGTCATGATAAAAAATGCAAAATATGAATCTTCAAATAATAACTAAATACCCTTGAAGTTAAATAAATTTGATTTAAATGTTACAAGCCTAACAATTTGTATTGACTTAAAGTATCAGTTCTTTAAACCTGTCATGAGGTAGCCAAAATGTTGATTTTTATATTTCGTAATGAATTCATGAGGTTATTTGCTAGTCTTAATATATGAATTATATGAAGAAAGTGACATTTCAATATTTTCTTTTAAAGTGTTACAATTTCGCCAATAACTAAAAGGCATGAATTTTTGGCAGCTTCAGACCGTCAGCATCGTTGAGTGTGAAGCATCTACGCTTTAATTTCGGGCAAAATTTGACAGTTTTGTGTTGATCACTCCCTTTTTCCATCATGGCAATTGTTTTGCCATTGAGTGGAAATTTATCAAAGCAGTTAATCTCTTCATCTTTCATCTTCGATAAAATGGATGTGATTTCTTCGGAAAGTCTTCCCCGTTTCCCAGTGCCAGCTTCCCCGTTGGAATTTCTCGGATATAAGACGGCAGCTGCGAAGAAGCTTCTTTTTCCTATGGTGTTGAGCATCACAAAGAAGGAAAGATTTGGGGACTTCTCTACAAAATTCAGACTTTAAAGTAGAAGGAAATATTTCGGGACTTCTCTGCTTCGACTCTCGAGTTCACATAGAAGGAAAAATTTGGGGAATTCTCTACATAATCCAAGACTCTCAAGTTCATATAGAGAAAATATTTCGGGACTTCTAGTTCATATAGAGGAAAATATTTCGGGACTTCTAGTTCATATAGAGGAACATATTTCGGGACTTCTAGTTCATATAGAGGAAAATATTTCGGGAATTCTCTACATAATCCAAGACTCTAAAATATTTCGGGACTTCTAGTTCATATAGAGGAACATATTTCGGGAATTCTCTACATAATCCAAGACTCTAAAATATTTCGGGACTTCTAGTTCATATAGAGGAACCTATTTCGGGAATTCTCTACATAATCCAAGACTCTAAAATATTTCGGGACTTCTAGTTCATATAGAGGAAAATATTTCGGGAATTCTCTACATAATCCAAGACTCTAAAATATTTCGGGACTTCTAGTTCATATAGAGGAACATATTTCGGGACTTCTAGTTCATATAGAGAAAAATATTTCGAGAATTCTCTACATAATCCAAGACTCTCAAGTTCATATAGAAGAAAATATTTCAGGACTTCTCTACATAATTCATATCGACTTCTTCAAGACTCTCAAGTTCACATAGAAGGAAATATTTGGGGATTTTTAGACATAATTCTTGAAGTTCAAGATTCTCGGCTTCTTTCGTGATATCATATCTGCCGTAGGAATTTCTTCTTTCAATATATACATGTATATATAAATGATATCATTATGGAACAAGAGAACAATTAATTTAAAAAATAATGTTATAAACATATAGAAACCAAGAAAATAAAGAAAGACGAGAGGATGAAAAAGAAAAAAAAATAAACAGAATCCCTCGGAAAATGAAGCGGATACTATCAACGACATAAATGCAAAGTGACAATAACACAAGAAACTTTTGGAATTCTGATGATTTGGTAAAAAAAAAAAGTTAATAATATTATAAATTTGTGTCTTGGACGAACAACTCACAGTTTTACAGAACAGATATTGTAAGAATCGAAAATGCAACAAATACTTTGTTACAAAATGTTCGGACACTGTTGGATTTTCACCCGACTTTGAAAGTGTTAAAATAAACTATTACTCATCTATTTTCTCCGAAATGTAGAAAATTAACAACTTTGATTAAAAAGCAATTTATTTGTCTTTGTAACAAAATGTGTGTTCTGTCTTTAAATATGAAAATTGTTGTGTTTGTTCTACATTGTTATTTTTTCCAAGATTATGAAATATATGTTTGTTATTCAAGTTTAAAAATGTGTTCTTTTTTTGGTCTAATCAACTCAAGTCGTAACCAACCTTTTTTATCTGACTTCAGATTATTTCAATTATGCCTTTGTCTTATTTTTTCTTGGAGAGGGGGGTATTTTATTTATCTTTTATTTCATTTTATTCATTTTTTGTGTCCTTGTTGTTTGTTTGTTTTTTTTTTTTTTGGGGGGGGGGGGGGGGGGAATTTTAGATATATTTTGAAAACAAAACAAAATAAATGAATGCCTTGTTTCACAAAAATTCATACAATTTTTTTTTTCATTTCTCGTAACGTTCGCGTAATGTTACAAGTACGTGTATTTTAATTAAAATTGTATCATGTTTTATAATATCATTTCTATATACTATATAGAAATTTTAAATCAAAACATTGGGAATTTTTGTTCATCAAAAGAAGGAAACCATCAAAAGTTACGGAAATTCCTGAAATATTTCGTAAGAAATTGTTCTGAAATAGGGCGCTATAGATAATTTTGGAAGAAATTAGAAATGTACGTCAGTTTGCGTAAAAAGCTATCTTTACTTATTTATTTTTTCTTTTAATTCCATGGCCTTGCATGTCACATGTAAAGATAAGGGACAACTACAAAACAAGCACATCAACAAATAGGGGGGGGGGGGGGGGGTGGGGGGACAAGAGGGAAAAACTTTTGAGAAATAAAACAGAACTCTTCGGAAAATTTAACAGACAGAAAAACTTGCAATAAAAAAGTCAGTACTATTTGTATGCACTTGAGTTTTGTTTGTTGTTGTTTCTTTGGCTTTTGACCATTTTTTATTTATTTATTTATTATTTATCCTATTATTTATTATTTATTATTATTTAATCTTTATTTATTGATTGTTTGTTTAGTTTGCTTTAGTTTGTTTAGTTTGTAGTCTGTTTGTTTGTTTGTTTGTTTTGTTTGTATGATATATTCATTTATTTAGTCTTTATCTATTTATTTATTTATTTTTATTATTTATTGATTTTTTATTTATTTATTATTATTCTTATATTATTTTTATTTTATTTTTCTTTAAGTTCTGAAGATAGAGCCGTAAAAGAGAATATCTACAACAAATAATTCATAGGTGAATCAGTTTCCAATTGATTGCCACCATACTAGATTAACAAAGAAACAAAATGATCCTGAAACATGAATCCACATATCTTAAAGTTTCTTTTTATTTTTGTACATCTTTATCATTTTTTTATTCAGTTATTTATATATCTTTCTGTTCATTGATTTTGTTTCTACAAAAAGACATGGATATCGTTTTAGGTAAAAATGAAAAATAATGTATAAAAACACGAAGGACATGTAACGGAATACGACTAGCTAGCCGTGGTTTGTTGTCCTGTAATTTCCCGAGTCGCATGAACCAATCAAATTATCACCGAGCCGCAACAAATAATAGCAAGCTAGTTGTTATTTCAATTCCAATATTGTTTTGCACGAGCTCTATAGATAGCACGTGCATGGGCAGAGCTTAGCGAACTGTCAGTTTGTAAGAGATTTTACACCAGGCAAGTTCTATTCGCTATTTTCGAAAACCAGAGTTACTTCCCATTAGAGACGGTATCTGACGTAGACTGATTGTGACGTCATTCAAATTCAATGGAAACAGTCCTAAAAGACTGGGAAATGACGGTGAAAAATCGACGTTACCATACCATTTTCATGACGTCACAATGGTCTTACGTCATATACCGTCTATAAGGGGAAATAACTCTGTATTTCGCAAAGACATATAGGCAGAAAATCTCAAGTCATGTTAGGATAATATTTTCAGAAGACAAAAAACCCCAAAAATCTAAATTATATTTATATTAAATTCTTTTTTCTTTTATAAGTAAAAAAAATCCTACTTCATAGAATAATAACTTAGATGAAAAATTCGATGAAGATGAGGAGATGACATCATTATTAACATTGTTCCTATAGTGATACTGTATCGCTTGTCGTCAGTAGGCATTGTCAGTCTGTCTGTCTAGCCACAGAAGAGACCAACGACGCTTTGCTATTTCAGTGAGTTAATTTTCCACTGATTTTCGGCTGAATTTGGGCTCTTTCCCCAATGCCAAAATACACTCTATTCTTCCCAAAAAATCATTCTAAAATCCCCCCCCAAAAAAACTTGAAAAATCATGTAAAAATATAACTCCAAATTCAAAAGAAAGGAGGGGATCTCCAACAACACTAGGTTGCAGCACCCACAGCAAAATCCCAAAACACCCATGCAAAAAAACACAGAACAGATCACGGCCCAAATTGAAAATGACTTTATTTCTTCAGTATTTACAGCTGTTCTTCGTTATGTATCTATTTGAAGTTCATTTAGTGCATAAATGATGTATTAGCATTGCATGTGCTTTTGACCTATATTTTTACCTCATTCTTAATATTTTTAACTTGCAATTTTATAAATTGGTCAAAATCCATTTATACTCCAGGCCTTGTCCACGAAATATTTACTAATGTTAAACGGCCGATCAAAACTCCATCGATTGGTACAAAAATGATCATGGGCAAGGCCTGGATCATTACTTAATTTCATAAATTTATGTCGAAATTTCGCTCATTTATTGATATTTTCAATGATTTCAACGTTTTTAGACGTTCTGGGCGACGTATTATTCAGTATTCCGTCTTTACGAAATACAGAGTTACTTCCCATTTGTGCAGATATCTTAAATAAACGCATTGTGACGTCATCAATTTTTTATGGATGAAATTTAGGGAAACAGGGTTACAAATATGACGTTTTCAAAGGAATTTAATTACGTCACAATGCTTTTACGACAGATACCTGCACAAATCGAACATAGGCCTGTACAATCGGAATAGGACTGTGAAATCAAAACAGGGCTCCATATAGTTTGGATTCACCAAACATTTGACGTTTTGGAACTCTAGATATTATGGATGAACAAGATCTAGAGTGAATCATATCTAGATATATTCACATTACTAGTAGATTCCCCATGTTAAACGCCCATTAGGCAACTAGAATTATATTCCAATAACTTGGGTTGCTCACGTTCAAGTTTTGCATGTAGGGAGAATTTACCAACGTTAAAATACATTTGACGCTAAAACAGGCAAAATATGCGAAGTGCATGCAAATAAAAATGACCGATATTTAGAATAAATGTAAATATAAGTTCGCGATTCACGGAATTTGCACGTGACCAACCAGAATTATACACCGATGAACACCAAAAGTAAGACAGTCATTTCTTAACTAGATGGCGTCGTCATGATTTTAAAAGTGTCAGCAAACGACGAGCCGTACCTAAGATGAAGAAAATTTCCGCCGATATGAATATGAAATGCTCAATGAACATTGCGCCACTTTCCTTCTGGCACTTCGCTCTGGAGTATCAGTGTTTTCGGCGATTTGGAAGCCGATAATAACTCAAATAGTTTTCTTAAATTGACATGCCGACAAAAAGTCCTCAGTGTAAAGGGGTAGGGCCACGAGACCCCTAAATCGGCCCTCAATTTTTCTCTAGAAATAAATTTCATGAGAAATACTTGATATCTCTCTTGAAAATACACGAATGTTTACCGCTCTTAATGAAAAGAAAAATATCGCCAAACAAAGCGGCGTTTAACTGTAATGACGTCATGAAGTGACGTTATTTTGACGGTATTGACAAAATATGACAAAAATTGCTAGGATTTTTGTCTTTTGTGGAAGAATTCAATGTGGCCGCATGCGTTAACTGAGATAAAACGTTTATGAAAAAAAGGATATAATGATTATCTTTCACATATAAATTTCTCATCTTAGTTAATGCATGCGGCCATTGCTAATTCAATAGAAATATGTAGTTTTTGCATCAATTTCGCGGAATATCAAGGGCGGATTTAGGGGGGTGGGGGTGGGGGTTCGGTCTCCCTTTTTTTTGTAACATTAGCACTCGGAAAAAACCCTGCAAACTCAGTAATAAAAAAATTGCTTATAATGTCCACCAGAATTCACTATTTTGAAACAAAATTAACAAAATTTTTCTGAAACATTCTATCGCATATCGATTCGATACCGTATCAATTGGCGTATTTGTGGATTCGTACAGACAGTCGCGATGTTTTTGTAATGTACACGTGTCGCAGAGGGGTTTTTTTTGTTTAGTAACAAACACTATAATGTGAACATGTTCAAATGATTTGCAAAACATGTACGTGTCTCAAACAATCAATGTAAATGGTACGAGGATCGAAACCTACACGTTTCTGTCTTAAATACCCGGTTTGAGTATTTTTGTCATCTACAAATTTTGTTAAAAACATTCTTTGAAATAAGCGGAAAAATGGGCAAATATTTAACATTGTATATAGCTCGAATATGCTCCGGGGCCTATAATTAAGCATTCAATTTTTCAAAGCCAAAACCCAATGATACTCAACATTTTTTACTCGATATCGTACCAATATTTTAAGAACATGTTACAGCAAGGTCAAATCAACAAGCCAAGGGCGAAGCCAGTCGTACATTTGTACGCAAAAACGTCCACATCGTCTCGCGAAAAAAGGAGAGCGCCTTCCCCAGTTGCCACTTTTGAAAAAGAAGGTGGAGGGTCTTTTGAAATAGTATTTTAAGCAAACTACTGTTCAGAAATAGATCAAAGACACTCCAGAGACCAACGATTTGAATGCATTTTTCGTAATTTTCTCGTGCTTCATTAGTGAGAACTCAATACAACCATGCGTGGATCCAGAGGGGGGTCCGGGGGTCTGGACCACCCCCACCCCCTGAGATTTTCGGAGTTGGGGTCCAGCTTTGGCCCATTTCTAATTGAAATGAGTCTAAAATGCATGAAAGGGCTTTGAAACCTAAAATTTCGGCTCTCTTCGCTCGCCATTTAGAAATACAAAACTATTTTTTCTGCAAAATTCCTTAATTTTTATCAATTGTTCATACTAAGTAATTTTATATAATTGTCTTGGGTCTCAGGAACTCATATTTTGAACAGTGCCTTACTTCATAGGATGTAACCTCCTTCATTTTTTTCGATAAGGAGTGAAATATTCAATGTTATATATAATCATCTCGATCAAATCAAGACAAATTTTAGTATTTCATATCTAGAAAAAATTCTCGCAAATTCTTCATGAAAATAAACGTGAAAGGAAAGCTAACAAAATTGCCCCCTCCCTATCATCAACGATCGCGAACAAAGTGCGAGCGGTCGATTGGAAATACTTTATGTGGACGTACATATATAAGTAGGGAATGTCATGTTCACATCTCAAGTTTGCTTCATCTTAGATACGGTTCATCTTCTGCTGACATCGAATCATATGCTTTATCCCATCTAAATTCTGCTCAAATACGCTCCAGAGGTCAGCAATTTGCTTCATTTTTTTTCAAAGTTTTCACTTCAGGGGGATGGGTAACATATTTCCATACTGTCCCCACTTGACCCTTCGGGCCTCGCAAGTCATCCCCCCAAAAGTGTCTGTGCCCCCGGACAGCTGAAGTTCTTGGTCCAACACTTCTTTATAGACGTCCACATCGAAAACACCCTGGCTACGCCCCTGCCAATGAAATTAAGGAGAAATCATTTTATTGAGAAATCTTTATTAACCACATAAATTTGAGTGGAAAAATGGTCCTGACAGAATATTCGAGAAGGTAAGGAGAAAATGTGCTCAAGAATGCACCATTTTATTCCATTTTTTTCAAAAAAAATCCGGGGGAGCCCGGACCCCCACCTACAGGAGGGGGCAACCCCCTCCCGTACCCTCCCCAGCTCGGCACTTCGTGCCTCGAATCGACCCTTTGGGTCGATACACCCCCCGGCTTACCACTCTGGATCCGCCACTGAATATGACCTATTTTGGTGTTTTCAAAGGGCTAAAAGCTATTGATAAACGCAATGTTTAATAAATATAGATTCGTGATTAAGTAGAGAACATTTCAAAATGTCAAATCACAGTTAAAAATTCTACGAATTACAATGTTCAAAATTAGGGCCAATATCGGGCTTCGTGGCCCTACCCCTTTACAAAGATGACCAACATTTTGTGAAAGAATGATCTCTCTCTCTCCCCCCCCCCCCCCCCCCCCCCCCTCTCTCTCTCTCTGTTGCTTTTTGATGTCGTAAAACAATGTGAGAATTAATGAAATAGGCGTACTTGACGTTTAAAATTCCGCCCTTTAATAATAGAAGGGGCTTTAAACACGGTACCCTAAGGGAAACGACCTGGCGATAATACTCTGCAACGGGCAGTTGGTCAATGAGTTCCCCTCAATGCATGTAAGATAAACTGTCAGGTGTCCAAACGGAGGGAACGAAAAGACTCGAAGAGTAACAATAGGAAAGGGTGCTTCTACATAATTATGTATAAAGAGGCAAATTACACTAACTAGATCCTTCCGCGAGTAAATATAACTCATAATAGAAAATGCATTATTTCACATTTTAACATGATTTTTTCAAACTTTTCAATAGATAATAAGCAAAATTTTAATTTCCAAAATATTGATGTATATCAGCATTTCAGAACCTTTTTTACAGTACAGTTAAATCACAAGTTACTACGCATGACGTCAGCAGCAGACGCCCGCAAAAGTTTGAAAATGTTGTTTTGACAACTTTTCATTATATGTTGATCTGATCCTCCGAAAGCAAAGATGTTGTAAAAATCTTGTATGAAACATATTGCACTTGCATTTTACAAAGCTTTTAATACAATTTTAGATAAGATAATATTACGCTTCAATATGTCGAGTTCGTCAGTTGAAATTCGGAATAACCCCCTAAACTCAGTCTCAGTCAATTAGAGCGTCTGCCCTGTAAGCAGAAGGTCTCCAGTTTGATCCCAGACTGGCCACAGGTTGCAGACACAATCCCCCCACCCTTTTCAGGGTTTTTTCTAGCCCCTGATGTCGGGGGTCTGGGCCGATGAAATTTGGAATTTTGCAACATCTTCAGTGGCGGATTTAGGGGGGTGCGGAGGGGGCGTCCGCCCCCCCGGCACTGACCCAAAAAATTAAAAAAAAACCCTATATTTTTGCCAATTTTCAGTAAAAATCGGCAAAATACGCCCCTTGACCCCCCGGCAAAGGGGGCGCTGGATCCGCCACTGATCTTAACCTAAATTGGGAAATAAATTTCAAACATTCATGCAAATTATCCCTTAATATGAATGAAGGCAAAGCCTTTTTGTGCGAGCGGAGAGAAAATAGATAATATGAATCAAGGCAAAGCCTTTTTGTGCGAGCGGAGAGAAAATAGATATGATTATATAAAATAAAAAAAGATCTTTCTTTTTTATTTTGACTATGATGGTTTATCTTATCTTACAAAACTTTCTATTTGATGATTGCCAAAATGGTAGTATAAGGTGAGTGGAAACACGGAAGCATTTGTAAACTTGATCTAGACCAGCAGATGAACATTTTAGGGGGGGGGGGGGCTTAAAAAATATAGTTCTTTAAAAATATGGTTCTTTATAATTCATTTTTATTTTGTAAGAATAATGTTTAGGCTAGCTGAAAATAAATTACTTAAGAACAAAAGAAAAAACAAACATATTCCGACTTCTGACAGTACGAAACCACCGAGACGAGAAAAACAATCAGAGCGAAACGTCTCGTTTAAGACCGGAAATGTCGGATTTACGCCTTGTTGATGCTTTATCGTTACCTGATTTACGAAAAATATTTTCAATAAATTTAACTTACAGACAGGTCCAGGTGTAATCGGGAAAAAACAAAAAACACAGTGCAGAAAAAATCAGAATACGCAGTGTTTTTCAGGTGTTTTTACCTGAGCCATCCTAGAGCGACTTTACCTGTAGTAGGGTGTTATTGGGGATGTTTATTACCTGAGCTAATTAACAACTCCCCTCACCTATATAGGACGTATACAGATGTATTGTCACCTTTCTAAGGAAAAATTTTTATTGTTAAAAAGTAATTCATGCATTCAGTAGAAATTTAAAAAACGAAAAAAAAAAAAAAAAAAAAAACCAAGTAATCATTTTTGTTTCATATTTTGAACAAAAAAAAAAAAAAAAAGTTATCATTTTTTTCATGTTTTGAATTTAAGTTATCCCAATTTTTATTATTTTATTATTCATATTTTTAAAAATTATATTCATATTTATTATATTATTTCAATTAAAGTTATCCTTATTCATGATTTTCTAAATTAAATAAAAAGTGTATGGGTAAGTAGAAATAAAATAAAAATCATATATTTACAAACTTATCATTTTGATTTTATATATAAATTTCTTTAAAAGGAAGAAAAAACCATAGAGTAACTGGAAATAGAACAAAAATTTCATTCTTACATATACATATAAATCATTTTGATTTGTTTACAGTTGGGTACCTGTAAAGTGCGAAACGAAACAAAAACGAAACGAAACGAAACAAATCGAAACGAAACGAAACAAATCGAAACGAAACAAATCGAAACGAAACGAAACAGATCGAAACGAAACGAAACAAAACAAAACGAAACAGATCGAAACGAAACGAAACAGACCGAAACGAAACGAAACAAAACATAAAACTTTAAAAAAATGAGACAAAGAGGAAAAATCGCCGAAAACGAATATTTCAAGACAAGATCTTATTGAAGGGTTAGGGGGTACCACTCTCCTCCTGCCGCCTCCCCCCTCCCCGTGGGGGAGGGGGTCTTGGGCGGTCAAGACAAATGTTTAAACTTTAAAGTGTAAATTGGTGCAATAGTGAAGTTATTTGGGTTATTTCCTTTTTTAAACCTTGAAAAAAGAAATAGACCTGTTTAGATGAAAAACTAAGGTGAGCGAAACGAGCCTGAAGTATTTGAAAAATGAATTGAAAATTGCGGCGATCGAAGCGATCGGGAAAAACTTTTAAGGTATATATAGATGAATTTCGTGGTAATTTTTAAAATTGAGATTATGTACATGAACCCATGAGAGCAAGATTATTTATATTAAAAGTAATTTCCTAATTTTTTGGGGTTACTGTTACCATCCCAATCATCTGTCCCTCCTCTCGCCCCCTTTCCTCTCCTCCCGCCCCCTTCTTCCCACCTCCCGCCCCCTTTCTCTCCCCTCCCTTTGTCCCTGTCCACCCCCTCATTATTGCCTTCAACCGTTAGTTCTTGTGGCTGGAGGGTTTTTTTTAAAGAATCAAAGTTGACGATTAAAACATAATATATACGGTATATAGCACAATTGCATTTTAAAGGAGAGTGATTGGGATGAATAACCTCGTCACAGACGGAAAAATATTATTTAGCAGGGAGGAGTCTAGCGCAGAGGAAACGGAACTGCTCCGTTATGAGTATTTTGAAAATTTTATCAGAAAAATGAGAACAATTTAAAACTGGGGGCACATTTCGTTTGAAAAAGGATAAGATTTTTTTACTTGAAATGTGCCCCCACCTCGTTTTTAGCTCTACTGGTCTCAGACCAGTCGAGCTTATGCGATCACCCTTCGTCCGGCGTCCGTCCGTCTGTCCGTCTGTCCGTCTGTCTGTCTGTCCGTCTGTCCGTAAACAATTCTTGTCCGGACAACTCCTCTGAAACTGTTAGAGATAGAAACTTAATTCTTTTTGTATTTTACTTGGTCCATGGTCTAGTTGTGCACCTGACATTCAGTTTCGGTCCCTGACTCCCAGGGTCTTAGAAAATGGGCGTGGTCATTAAATTCTATGTAATTTTGTCCGGATAGCTCTTCTATCACTATAAATGATAGAGACATAATTCTTTTTGCAATATGATGGGTCTGTAGTCTAGTTGTGCACCTGATATTTTGTTTGAGCCAATGACCCCCAGGGTCTTAGAAAAGGGTGTGGCCATTTTCTTTTATATTATTCCATATAATCTTATGCTTACAGCGCTAACACTATAAATAATGGAGACTAAATTCTTTATGCAATATGATGGGTCTGTAATCTCGTTGTCCACCTCATATTTTGTTTGAGTCTCTGACCCCAAGGGTCTTAGAAAATGGGTGTGGTTGTTTTCTCTCTATTAAAACTACAAGTGATCTCATGATAGCTAATTTCCCAGAATTTATGGATAATAGTTAATTGATTTATTCCAAAATATTATCGGTTTGCAGTTTAGATGTCATTACAGTATTTTACTTCAGTCCCTGTTCCCTAGGATTCTGGAAAATGGGTATATGGCTATTTTCTCTTACCCTATCTACATGCATTTAGAGTACATAAGTGACAGAAACTATAAATAAACAAAGATATTGCAATTTTACAATCTTATCATAGATGAGTCTGTAATTTAGTTTTTCTCATATTTTATTTGGGACCTGACCCAGGATTTTATCTTCAATTCTATAGAAACGCTAGGGGATAGTTTCGGAATTTCCTCTGATCAATCAATCAACATGAAAACCTTTTCTATAGTGTTTATACAGTGCAAGAAAGATATCAAATAGTCAAAATGCATGTATTTCTCACTTATTTTTTATTTGTTTAACATGTTTAAGGTGTAAGATTTTTGGGGAGAGTAGTGAGAATTTTTGTTGCAAGAGTAGAATGTCCGAAGTGATCAGAGACTTGAGCTTTGCTTTCTGTTAAATGGGAACACCAGAATCACAAAGATTGATCATTTTATCAAATAAAATAGCAATAATGCATCCTTCACATTGCCAATTAAATGAAAGGAATATTGTGCTTGTGTAAGTTTTTTTTTTTTTGAGGGGGGGGGGGGGGGGGAGAGGGGGGGAGGTAACTAGAATGTCCTAAGTGATCACAGACTTGAGCTGTGCTTTCTGTTAAATGGGAACACCAGAATCATAAAGATTGATCATTTTATCAAATAAAATAGCAATAATGCATCCTTCACATTGCCAAATGAAAGGAATATTGTGCTTGTGTAAGCTTTTTTTTGGGGGGGGGGGGGGGGGGGGGGGGGGGTAACTAGAATGTCCTAAGTGATCACAGACTTGAGCTGTGCTTTCTGTTAAATGGGAACACCAGAATCACAAAGATTAATCATTTTATCAAATAAAATTGCAATAATGCATCCTTCACATTGCCAAATGAAAGGAATATTGTGCTTGTGTAAGCTTTTTTTTTTTGGGGGGGGGGGGGGAGAGAGGCGGGAGGTAACTCTTACATCTTTCTTTCTTCTTATAAATTCCTCCACTGCTTGGAGTACCACCCCCAATGGGATGTAAAACTGTGTGGTTTGATAAAATTTTTTATAATGTTTACATTAAAGCAAGTGACACATGTTTTAATAGAAGATAATATAACAAGAGATGCCTTATTGGCATATCTACTATGTGTTAATCAAATTTAAAAAAAATTAAAATAAAATACTAAAAAAAATCATTATGTAAAAGCCGACTCATACAAAAATATTTCAACCCAGGAAAACTTCTACCAAAATTTTCCTTTATTGCCATTTGACAATATTATCATAGATGAGTCTGTAATTTAGTTTTTCTCATATTTTATTTGGGGCCTGACCCAGGATTTTATCTTCAATTCTATAGAAACACTAGGGGATAGTTTCGGAATTTCCTCTGATCAATCAATCAACTTCAAAATCTTTTCTATTATGTTTATACAGTGCAAGAAAGATAACAAACAATCAAAATGCATGTATTTCTTACTTATTTTTTAATTGTTTAAGGTGTAAGATTTTTAGAGAGAGTAGTGAGACTTTTTGTTGCAAGAGTAGAATGTCCTAAGTGACCATGGACTTGAGCTGTGCTTTCTGATAAATGGAAACACCAGAATCACAAAGATTGATCATTTTATCAAATAAAATAGCAATAATGCATCCTTCACATTGCCAAATGAAAGGTGCTTGTGTAAGTTATAGAAGTTGAATTTGTAACAGGAGAGGGAGAGATGTGACTGTACCGGGAATCGAACCCGAGATCTTCTGCTGTCAAGGCAGACGCTCTTACCAACTGAGCTATCTGGGCACGATGCCTGTTCCTGCCACACTCCTCTCTACTAATTTTTCAGGTTTCCATGCACTGGAAACCTCACACAAAACTCCACTTCACCTTGAGTCGCATTTAGTTTGGTGCCAATTCTGTAACAGGAGAGGAAAAGATGTGACCGAACCGTGAATTGAACCCGAGATCTTCTGCTATCTGGGCAGACGCTCTTACCAACTGAGCTATCTTGGTACGATACCTGTTCCTGCCATAAATTAATGGTAATAAACTAATGTTTCAGGCCTTTTTGTCAATTGGACCTCGAGTCATTTTGTCCTTTTAAAATTTGACCAATCAAAAACATCATTTCAACCTCATGCAGATTTTGAAATATTTTTCTGAACTGGGATATATGGTAGAAATGTTTTCTATAGAGGATCAAATATTTCATCCCGGTATGTAAAAATTTTTTGTATTATATTTTAATAATTAGCTTCTGTCTACATTAATACCACATTCGCCCTAAAAGTTCATGTTCTTCGTTCAATATTCTATTTACATTGTTTTACATTTACTAAATAAATAGCCTAAAACCTTCTTAGGTTTTAGAACAAAATGGCTGATACTTTTAAAATTTCACTCGGTAGGCCACATGTCCTATTATATTTAATTTCAATAAATAAAATTAAATAAATGAAAAATAAAAACATCTGTTATTTTAGTTTTGATACATATGGTATGTTATACATGTTGAATATACACGTTTTTAGTAATTCTCTCACATTCTAGAGAAATCTAAGGCACGGTCCATTTGATATTCTTGGGGGGGGGGGGGGGGGAACTCGGTTTTTTTTCAAAAAAAAAAAATTTTGCTCTGAATTTTGATGAAAAAAATTAATTAGGAATTGATGGATATGCATTGGCATGTGGTTGTTGGTTCTAATAAAAAAAAACTTGATACACATTTATCCCGCCTCTGGCAAATTTCTTGCAATCTGATTGGTCGAGAAGAACCAAATATTATGTTGTATTATTTTACTAACAGAATATTATTTTGATATCCTGCTTCTACTAAGATGCTTTATGCTTTTGACGTCACCAAAATGCTTTAGAATATGTTGACGTAACATACACAAACCAAAAGCGATTCAGTGGGATAAATTCGTTATAGAATGTTTTACAGGGGGGATACTGAAATATATTGGGTCGATGAAAAAAGTGGTATTAGGCAAGGTGAAGTCCAACATTCATTCTCTTGAGTGTATATATACAAATCAACCAGGAGAGCTTCAGTCTCATCAGAGACTTCTGGTATGATCTCATTACGGTGTCATAAAGTGGTTTTCTATCCCCTCTCCTTTATTCCTCTTAAATACATGAATGGCATTTGACATTTATTTTTTTTAATTGTCAACTTTGACTCTTTCAAGAAACCCTCTCGTCACTAGTTACAAATGTAGAACTCTTGGATTAAGGCAATATAACATGCTGATCTTGTCTTGAAATATTCGTTTTCGGCGATTTTTCCTCTTTTTCTCATTTTCTTTAAGTTTTATGTTTTGTTTCGTTTCGTTTCGATCTGTTTCGTTTCGTTTCGATCTGTTTCGTTTCGTTTTGTTTCGTTTCGTTTCGATCTGTTTCGTTTCGATTTGTTTCGTTTCGTTTCGATTTGTTTCGTTTCGTTTCGATTTGTTTCGTTTCGTTTCGTTTCGTTTTTGTTTCGTTTCGCACTTTACAGGGACCCGTTTACAGTTTACCAATTTAACTATCTGACTATATACAGAAAGTTTATAGATCAACTCCGTCTTTGCATACGTGTTTGGTGCCTGGCATCTTTCCTACGGACTTTATAATTCTAGGTTTAAACATTTTTATTGAAAGAAATACTTGTGATTTATGTTCGGCCATGGACTCCGACCTCCTAATTTTCAAAGAAGTCGGTATTTGAGCTCCTCTTGTTTCTCTAATTTATCATATTTATTTTATTTAGGCCTGGCCATATAAAATTCATTCGTTGTTTCCCAGACACCACCACACGCTATAATTTTTCACCGACGAGACGTACGTTTTTATGAAAAAAAAAATCCGTCATGCCTAGTTTACGATCGCTGGTTAATTTCCGATCGCATGTTACTATCTATCTATTTATCTAAGGAAATAACATTGTCCTGTAAATCCGTCTTTCAAATAAAAAATGTTCCAACGTACAATCAGCGCGCCGTGACAAGTCATTTTACGGCAACGTCTAATCTGCGAGTATCAGGTGTACGATAGAATAGAATGCTTTCTTAAAGACTTTATTCACGCACTGTAAATAATATTCTAAGGAATTCTAAAGATATTGTTCACGTTGACGATTCAGCTCGAGCTATTGGCCACTTGTCGGTGAAAAGATGAAAATTACATGTAAAAGGCTCTGTTCGCGTGAGCAATACATTTTTATTTACTTTTTATGAAAAGTTACTTATCACTTTTCTTTTCCGTCCTCTATTCTATTCGTTTTACTTTATCTTTATTTATTTCTTTTTTTATTCGTCGTACCCCAAATAAGTTGAAATTTAAAAATCAAGAGAGTGAATATTAAGAGAGAGAGAGACAGAAACAGAGGGGGTGGGGGGGGGGGACTATACGGAATGCCATATCATCAAAATTGACAATAAAATATCCCCTATAGTAATGACTTATTCCAGACCAAAAAAAAAACCCCACAGATATCCCCGACTCACAACACTGTCTACTGTATTATAATTCTAAAAACGGTAAATATCCCACCCATTGATTTTCTTTTTAAAAAAGGGGGGGGGGGGGTTCGTGCGGGCGCGGTAATGCGATTATATTTTACAGGTACGCAGGTACAGTAATCTTCTATCTTCTGGCAGAGGGGTTGACAATCAACTTGTTTTTCACACCTTTTTGGCTGACTGCGCAGAGTATAACGACTGTCCTTTGCTTTACTGTTTTGATCATTTTATATATGTCTTTAAAATTAATTAGATAAAGAGCCCCCTACGGCATTGCCGGTAGGGGACTAACAAAAAAGGGGGGGGGGGGGGTAGCTAAGTTTACAATTGCTTTTGAATAAGGGTGTTCAGGTCTACATGCGGTAATGGAAATAATTTGGTAATCGCTGTTATCTATGTACTTTGAGAAAGACAACAAATTTAAACTATTAGGTCCTAAGAACCCCCCCCCCCCCCCATCTTAGGACCTAATCGTTTAATTTTGTAGAGTCTTGTAGTCTTTTGTAGAGTTTTGCAGAGTTCTTGAAATCTTCCAATAAAATGTCGGACATTTAGGGATTTTTATCTGTCCAAATAAAAGATATAACGTGCGATTTTATCGGACCCAAATTTTTTTTTATCAGCAAATCCGCTAAAACCAATACATTTCACGAACTCTGCTACTAAAAAAAAAATCTTACTATTCCGCCGTTTTAGGCCTGACCATTCCTCGACTCCGCCACCTTCTTACTTTTTTTGGAGGGAAGGTAGACTGCGACTTTGTTCTTAAATTAAAAAACATATCGAAAAAACAATTACCGGCCCGAAGCGCCGACGTAATATTCGCTATTTTATTATAAAAAAATATTATGAAAAAAAAAAAATGTAATTGCAGAAATATTTAGATGCCGCAATTACATTTCACGTCACTCTCTCTTTCATTCCCTAATATTTTACAAAAAAGCAAGGGTAAAGTGTTGGGGGGATTGTCTATTTATCATGTTTATCTTGATTTTGAATATCTGTCGATACCACGACTCTCTTTCACACCTGTACGGCTCACTGAACGCCACTTTAATAAACTCCGGCGACGTAGACGGCACCAACTAAAATAGCGTAGTCGCCCGACTTGCCAGGTTTTGAGAACATAGTATTGGTACAACCCCCCCCCCCCCCCCCGCTTTCGTATCCGATGTACTCCATGCTGTAAATTCCTGGTCTGTGGGATAAGTACACGATTGAACGTCAGTGAAATGTCCGTGATGGTAAATTTCAAAGATCAATATATTATATTAAAGGTCCTATTTAGACGGGAAAAGTCTACGGTATCGTTTTTCTAGGGACCAATCTTGTAAAACTAATAAGATTGTTTAAAAGACATAAATACCGCGCTGTGTTTATTGATTTATAACTGGTTCCAGGTGTTAAATGTCTTGTAGTCCACAGCAAGCTTGTATTTACCAGAGAAACGGCTTTTGTGGCTTCTACCTGTACTGCGCACGTACGTTAATATCATTTTCCGTCGTACTTTAAACATGTAGGCCGTAATTTTCCTTCATTAAATGTATGATGAAACGTGTTACATTATCAAAATACATGTGTACATTGTATATTGACATATTGACATACTCCGCGCTACGAGAAAACGTTTACATGTATTGCTTGATTCACGTCGTACCGTCACGTGTCATAAGTTTATCGCGTAACGCTATAAATGTTGTTGTCAGTCAAAAAAAATCTGACTGTTACAGGAGCGCAAAATAATTTACCCATCTTTAGTATTTATGAAAAAAAATCGTGACGTTTTTTACTTAAAATCTGTGAGAACTTGATATACAAACACTTTATGACTGTTTAAACGACATAAAATATATATCAAACTCCAATACCCCGGCCATAATTGTGAGGACTCTAAAATTTATAATTCCCGTGTTTTATCTAGTTCATAATCTGAGGCGTGGGAAATCATTGTCCGGAGAAGTCACCTAAGCTAAACAGATAATCGGATTAACGCAGGGGTATATGTTGTTTGCACAGGCAGCGTTACCGGCTGAAAGTATTGGACAAATTTATGAGAGGGGGGGGGGGGGGGGGGGGGGACACCGACCCTGAAATCGATTCTTTGACATGTTTGAAAAATATGTTTCAATTCTTAAAAAGCTTTTCTTTAATTGAATGAAATTTTGTATAATTACAAAGTACAATAATTTTTTTTATAATAATTGTTTTGTTTTTATGTTAATTATTTTCTTTCAGATATCCATATGTAAAAAAAAAAAAACAAAAAAACAGAAAAATAAAAGAAAAAGATAATTATGTATAATTATAAACTAATTTTATCTTATATTTTAGCATGTTTTAATTTCAGTTTTTGAATGTCCAATATGTGAAAAAAAAAAAGAAAAAGAAAAAGATAATTATGGATATTAGAAAGAAAAAAAATGTATAATTGTAAAATAATTTTATCTTATATATTTTAGCATGTTTTAATTTCAGTTTTTGGATGTCCAATAACAAACTTCAATTTATTATAAAATTAGTGGATATTATAAAGTTTAAGTTATGAAATTAAAATACTCTTTTATACATGTTAAAGCTTCAAGTGTTTGTTAAGTTTTAAAAAATAAACAGAAAACAGCCTTCATACATGTAATGGTATCTAATATTTCCTTCTAGTATAAATGCCACTACCTGGCCTTTTGTCAGGGTAACTTCCACACCCGAGCGATTTTCACACCTTCCATCAGAGGGGCATATAGCAGCTACAGAGGGGGATGAAAGTGACAGAGGGGGAATACAATAACACTGTGTTTTCTGATTTACCTGTAGAAAACACCTGAAATAAATACACTGCGTTTTTTGTTTTTTCCCGATTACACCCGGACCTGTCTGTATAAACAAAAATTGAGTATAACATATACGTCTACTTGGAGTTGAAAAAAAAATTTAAATGGCAATATCCAGCATCTCCGCAGCAACTCTGTCTGCGAGGGGACGAAAGTTTTTGAAAGCATAGTAGTACATTCTCATTCTTTGATTCAGCATATTTTCTCAATAAGATATGTGTATACGCGTTACCATAAGGCGAGCTTCGCTCGCAAAGGCCTTTGCAGTGAGCTCCACTCGCTATGATCATTATATAAAATAAAAAAAAGATCTTTCTTTTTTATTTTGACTATTATGGTTCATCTTATTTTACAAAACTTTCCATTTGATGATTGCCGAAAAAGGTAGTATAAGGCGAGTGGAAACACGGAAGCATTTGTAAAATTGATCTAGACCAGCAGATGAGCATTTTAAGGGGGGGGGGGGGGCTTAAAAAAAAAATGGTTCTTTAAACAGGTTGGGCACATCATCGAATCTCCGATGTTCTATCGTAACTGGTCAGCTATGTCGTAAATGTGTGACTGATCAATGTCGGAAACTCGATGTCGATAACAACAAATCATAAATTTTGTTGGATTTTCCAAATATTCTTCATTAGAGGAAACAGTCCACCTATCAGCAAACAGGTATGTTTATCACTGAATTTGAATCCAGTCGTCGTTTGCATATCAATAAGTGCATATTTGCCTACTGCAGTGTTAATGCTCAAAGGGGGCCACAACTCGCCATAAAATGTCGTCCTATTTTGGTAAATAATTCACTATTTAGTAATCGTTTTAAAAATTTGTTATGCTGACCACATAAAGTTACCACTATAGTCTCATTTTCAACAAACCTTTTCGTGTGACAATACCTACATTTGTACCACAGCGGAAAAATTGCGTATATCATGGTATTTGGAAGCATAAGTATGGAGGCCTTGAAGTGTAAAAGAAATTCTTTTTTTTTTCGTACATTGCAACGCTGTATCAAATGTTGATTATACTGAGGGGTGGACAGGGTGAAAGGAAGGGGGAGGAAGGGGATGAGAGAGGGGGAAGGTGGATGGACGGGAAGGGAGGGTGACAGAGGGTGGAAGGAAGGATGGAGGGATGAGCGGGAGGGGGGAGGTAAGGGTGTGTGTAATTTCTGACAGGAAAAGATTTAATGTAGATTCTTATGGGAGTTAATGTAATATTCTGAAAATTAAAATAACTTCTGAAGGGAATTCAATAAATTCACAAGGGCATTGATTTTATGGCATGAATTTTATTGATTTTCAGACGGGAATCGAAATAATTATCTGACAGGAATTAATTTCAGACTGGGATTCAATTGATTCTCAGACGGGATTTCAGTTTTGTAACGGGAATTAATTCTCTGATGTAAATTCATGAAATTTTCTGATGGAATATTATTGCCGTTGGGAACGGGAATAGATTTTCTCGTTCACAGGAATTAATTTCCTGATGAAAGGAATAGATTTGCTGCACACGGGAATATATTTCCTGAAGACGGGAATAGATTTCCTTTAGACGGAAATTAATTTCCTGCAGATGGGAATAGATTTCCTGCAGACGGGAATAGATTTCCTGCAAACGGGAATTAATTTCCCTCAGATGGGAATACATTTTCTGCAGACGGGAATAGATTTCCCGCAGAAGTGAATAGATACTTCTCGCATATATTTTTTTTCGCAGACGGGAATAGATTTCCCACAGACGGGAATATATTTCTTGCAGACGGGAATATGGTAAATTTCCCTCAGATGGGAAAATATTTTCTGCAGATGGGAATAGATTTCCCGCAGACGTGAATAGATATTTCCCGCATTTTTTTTTTCGCTGACGGGAATAGATTTAGATTTCCTGCAGACGGAAATTAATTTCCTGATGATGTGAATATATTTCCCACAGACGGGTATAGATTTCCTGTGACGGGAATAGTTTTTTCTGATGATGGGAATAGATTTTCTGCCAACGGGAATAGTTGGTGGAAAATCTTTTCCCGTTGACGGAAAATCTATTCTTGTTGACGGAAAATCTATTCCCGTTGACGGAAAATCTATTCCCGTTGAAGGAAAATCTATTCCTGGTCACTGAAAATCAATTCCCGTTGGCGGAAAATTTTCCCTTTGGCGGAAAATCTATTCTCGTTGACAGGAAATCTATAATCGTTGGCGGAAAATCTATTTTCATTGGCGGAAAATCTCTTCCCGTTTGTGGAAAATCTATTCCTGTGATCAGAAAAATAAAACCTGTCAGGGGAAATCTATTCCTGTCTGCAGAAAATCTATTCTCATCTGTGGGAAATCTATTCTCATCTGTGGGAAATCTATTCACATCATCAGGAAATTAATTTCCATCGGTGGAAAATCTATTCCCATCAGCGAAAAAAAAAAAGCGGGAAATCTATTCCTGTCTGCAGAGAATATATTCCCATCTTCGGGAAATTTATTCCTCTGGTGTCCATGGTGTTCAAGGTGAGGTAATTGTTGCAAACAATCGTTCTAGCAGAAATAAACAATCATGTAAGCAGTGTTGTTCAATCTTTTCAAAGGGATTATTGAAGCATTATATTCAATAAAGAAAAAAAAATTCAAAAAAACAATTGAATCATCATCCAAGTAAAATATTGTTATCTGCATTCCATCCCTTGTCTTAGCATCAACGGTGCTCCATACATTTCTACAATAATCCGACTGTGAGAAGAGTGATTGTTTTGATTGTTAATTAATATCAATTTTTTTGTTTCTAAAGTTATATGGGGAATTAACTAAAGTCTCTTAAAGCCGGCAATCACATAAACTCAGATTTTCTTATCGTTTGTGATGGTGAAATCACTATTTGAATTGTGCAACCCATGGAATCCGACGTCAGAGGAAAGGTGGTATTTTCGATCTACATCGTATATGCAGCTATAGAATACCTGAAAAATTACTTTAATACATTCATTAGTCAGTAAAGTATTCAACACAGTTGGATATAAAATGCTACAATCTTTTATTTTGATTAAAATAATAAAAACGTTGAATTTCTTGTCAACAACATCGAGTTTCCGACATTGATCAGTCACGCATTTACGACATAGCTGACCAGTTACGATAGAACATCGGAGATTCGATGATGTGCCCAACCTGTTAAAAATATGGTTCTTTATAATTCATTTTTATTTTGTAAGAATAATGTTTAGGCTAGCTGAAAATAAATTACTGAAGAACAAAAGAAAAAAACAAACATATTCCGACTTCTGACAGTACGAAACCACCCGAGACGAGAAAAGCAATCAGAGCGAAACGTCTCGTTGAAAAACGGAAATGTCGGATTTCCCGTGGTTACGCCGCCTTGTTGATGCTTTATCGTTACCTGATTTACGAAAAATATTTTCAATAAATTTAACTTATAAACAAAAATTGAGGATAACATATACGTCTACTTGAAGTCGAAAAAAAATTTAAATGGCAATTAATATCTGCATGGCAGCATCTCCGCAGCAACTCTGTCTGCAAGGGGACGAAAGTTTTTGAAAGTGTAATTGTGCTCGTGTGGCAAGGTATAGAAATAAATCAAATGAATTGAATTGACTTTCAATATTATTTATTATTTGTAAACGAAATGTACTATTTCTAACGTAATAGAATAACAAGTTTTCTATAGCAGAATAAAACAAATCCAAAATCAAATATAGTACTAACTAACTAAGATACGGTTTCTAAATAGACTAAGTATAAACTATAAAATAATCCGAAATAAACTAAGTTCTCACAAGAACTAAATATCAGAAATAACACTATTTCTATTTAAGCCTAAATTAATACTAGCCAACCACAGTGGCTGTTCAGAGAGAAACCTACATTGCTAGATGTGCCAGCAGAATGACTACAATTCACTCTGCAGCTCTTTATATACTGACTTATCACATGATAACGATACCGAAACCTGTTACAAAGGTGTCTTTTCATTGGCTGAGCAGTAAAAGTATTAACCATGCAATCAAAATGCTCAATGTAAAATGATTACGGTAAAGCGGAAGTTATGAAAAGTATCTACGAGCAGAAGACAAAATAGTAAAATGACATGAAAGAAAGGATAAATAATGGCATTTACGAGTTAAATAAAGAATAAACAGGTAATTTAGAAGATGTAATTATGAAAAATAAGTGCGCTCTGCCACAAAAGCATAGTAGTACATTCTCATTCTTTGATTCAGCATATTTTCTCAATAAGATATGTGTATACGCGTTACCATAAGGGCGAGCTCCACTCGCTATCAGTCTATATTCAGTGGCGGATCCAGCGCCCCCTTTGCCGTGGGATCAAGGGGCAAATTTTGGCGATTTTTACCAAAAATGGGCCAAAATATAGGGGTTCTGGAAAATTTTGGGTCATTGCCGGGGGGCAGACGCCCCCACTGCACCCCCCCAGAATCCGCCACTGATATTTTGAATCCCTCCTACAGGTAACTAACACAACATGTAAATGTCATGTTTGTTTCGCTTTCCTTTCAGTTAATGATACGTAAATTGGAAATGAATTTCTTGTTTTTGAGAAAAAATTAAAATGGGAATTTTTAGGTCTAAAATTGGGAAAAAGTACCTCGTTTTGACATTGGGAATTTGGCTGAATTTCGGCCCCCTACAGACCCTTAAAAAATCCCTGCTTTTCCCCTTCTTTAAGAGATTTAAGGTCTTGAACTCTGATGTTCACAGACCTAGATGTAAGAGAAAATTCAATTTTCTGAAATTACTCATCTGTTCTTGGTTTCAAGACGCATATTCCGTAAAATTGAAATAATTTATCTATGCAATCAAGATAGCATGGTCACTATAAAGTGTGTTGGTCATTGGTGAAAAAACACCGCAAACAACTCTACATGTACTTTTAACTTTTTCGGCTCTCGTCGCTCTTCACTTGTCATTTTGCAGCCATTTTCCCTGCCCAAAACCTCTAATGAAACAAGGACTCTGATTGGCTGAAGACTTACCCTAATGTCCGCTCAGAAGAAGGGGGAAGGGGGGATTGTGTCTACAACCTGTGGGACCGGCCACATTTTCCATTCTGCCTGCAGGGCTGTCGCAGGGTATTTTGGGAAAGGGGCCGGGGCCTCTCAAATTGGGAAAAACAGCGGCATTTTGAGCAAATTTGGGAAATTTACAGCTGAAATAAAATTTTATTGTAACCCTATATTCAGACTAGAAGACAATTGAATATGCACTTCTCCCTCGTTATACTGCCGTCTTTAGTTTTTCTAGAATTTGGCGGTATAACAGATTTTTGGGTATATCGAGATTTACTGATTACATGAATAAAAGGATCCCAGACCTTAAGGCCCCTTTTTGGATCATCTATATATCGATTGATTATAAAGATTTAGTGTCCCTTTTTACACCAGAAGAAAATTTAACATTTTATGAGTAAGAACAATTATGAAAATTTCGTTTGTAATCTCATCACAAATTACGTAACGTCTATACAGTTAAGAGGGGTAACCTAAATATCCGGATAAACCACCCTCGCTCAGGTAAAAATCAATTTGTACTTTGTGGACTGTATTTTTTCTCTGATTTTCTCTAATTTCAACATGGGCGCAAAAAAGAATGGCTAATTCCTTTTGAAGGAGAATTTGTCGTATATCTATCTTTCACTAGTTTGTCTGAATTAGCCATTCTATTTTGCGCCCATACCTAATTAAAGTGAAATTTATCATAACTACCTGGGTTTTTTGTGCAGTGTTCAACCAAAGCTCACGAAGGGTGGGTGTGTTTTAGTAAATTTTGCAAGCACTTAGGGTTATATCTTAGCAGAAAGGAATAAGAAAGTTGTTGTTCAGACATAGATCAAACAATTTACATGATTATTTCAGTAAATTTTGAAAATTCAAAAATCTGATTATTATAGCCTTTCCTTAAGGTCTGGGATCCTTTGTGAATAGTGAATCAGATTTTTTTCATTAAAAATATTGAAAACATAATACCAATAACGTGGTAAATAGCTTGTCACTTTTGTCTGTACTTGCTGTTGTCTTTTTATATTACGCACGGCGCAGTAGTGATCGCAGGAAGCTCGTCAACAAAAAATCGTATCAATGACTTCACAGAATGTTGATTTGTTTTGTTTTTTTCCCAACACCATGCTCATATTATCGTCATTTAATCATGATTAATTTAATGTAAACTTCGACCACATGGTCAAAGCTATACATGACAATTAAACTCTTTGGATAAATTATCTTACCTGAGACAGTGTTTATTTAAAACATATTATTTATTTGTATAAGAGAACGCCTTAAATTATAGTTTTATACCTGGATAATTACATGTACCTTGTTTAGCGGTAATTATTGGGGGATTAACGCTTGTTAGTACCTAATTACATCAGTGAGGGATAGCGGCATGCGAGTTTGGCGTTATGACGGGTCATAAATTGGGAAAAAAAGATACTATTTTGCATTGGGAATGGGGCCGAATATCGGCCACAAATCAGCCCTAGCAACGGCCCTGGCCTGTCACAGTATTTGATGCCTTGAGAGTGAGCCTCATGAGTTACTTGTTGTTTAGGGCAACTACATGTATGGGGAAGAACCAGGGATTTATTTGTCTTTCTCTGTGAGGTTTCTGGTTAACAACTTTGGGAAACTCTCAAAATTTGGCGGGGTGGAGTGTGACGATTCGGGTATCATGCCTGGTTAGCTCAGTCGGTAAGAGCATCTGCCCTGTAAGCAGAAGGTCCCAGAATCTATTCCCGGACCGGCCACATTTTCCATTCCGCCTGTCACAGTATTTGGTGCCGTGAGAGTGAGTCTCACGAGTTGCTTGCTTCGATTCCAGGACTGGCCACATTTTCCATTCCGCCTGTCGCAGTAGAAATTATACCCTACCTCATGACATATGTCACATACAATTTGAAAAGGACTTGATGTTCACTACTGTCGCGTCGGAGTGTCCACCTCCGCACAGCTACAGTAGTAACAGTGCAACAAAGATGCTATTTTCTTATTCGGTTCTTCTTCTTCTTCCTCTTCTTCCTCTTCCTGTTTGGGCACCTGGCAACCCTCTATTGGGTCAGTTGGCTTTATTGATGTTACATTACGGGGAACTCATTCGCCAACGGCCCGTTACAGAGTACTCTAGCCAGGCCGTTCCCCTCTAGGGTGCCTCATAGCCCCTTCTATTATCTAATGGGCGGAGTACAGTACAACCCCATTTTAATGCCCACCCTCCACTTGTGTACCTGTATGTGCGGTGTGTGAAATTGACTTTTTAAGTCTTATAGACATTCGGTCTACAGTAATTTCAGTTCCTATAGACCGCAGAAATTTCCTGTAGACCAAAATAAAAAGACCTCTAAAATCTAATATTTTATGCATTTTATTTGATAAAACTCATTTTCAATCTCAAATAATTTTTCTGATCGTTTCATTATTTTCCTCCATTTGTACTAATACAATTTTGTGGAATGCTGTTTTAAGTTTACAACGCTAATATTTCTAAAAATGCTCAAATTTCCTATAGACAAGTTGGTCTATAGCATTTTTGATCGCTGTAGACTGATCCAGTTTACTGTAGACATTGGCCATCGGGCCACCGTTAATTTCGCACACTGTATGTGGTGTATGCATGTATGCAGGAGGGTTGTATGATTATCATATGTACTGCTTGGATGGTCCCTATTTCCAACAGCTTTTATAAGGTGCCACCACACCTGGATACCCTTGCCGCAGCATGAACGTAGGTACCCAACCGGGCCCTTTATAGTCCCCCTGGTCAGTAGACTCGGTAGGGACGAACGAATTGATATGACTTTCAACTCTCATATGACCTCACCAGGATTCGAACCCTGGTCGTCTGCGTTAGAGTTGAAACAACTTGAATGCCTTATCCACTGGGCCATCTCTACCTTGATGTCTTAACTGAATAAGAAAATAGTGTCTTTGTTGTACTGTAACTACTACACAGCTTAATTAACGTATCCAATGTACAAATGGATCAAGATCTCGCTGATGTCTCGTCCATTTAAACAGTGTTAAAATTATCTTAGTAATATTCCGCAGTGTCTCGATAGTTTCCATGGCTTAGATAAGAAATTGGCATGTTGACCTTTGGTGTTGGAACCCAACTTTTATGTTGAATTATGGTATATCTAGGTAGAGATATGCCGTAATTCTAACTATATAATACACTTGATATTTATTTGCACAACAGATACCTTTAATAATCGGAAAATTGAAGTTTTGTCCCATATGGCAGACTATTTTCTTATTAAAAAATTAATGAAGGAGGATAGATCATAAGCATTTGTAAGTAAAGCCAATAAAGGTATCGGCATGCCGGTACCGGATAGGGGACTAGGGATTTTCTATGTTAATCATGTTAATTTGACGTTGTTGACATTGAGATCTCCATTGACTCTACTGGTTGAGCAGATATTTCTGAACTGAAGATATTTCCAAACGATTCGCTAGTTCGGTTACTTGGCATTACTTTTTAGCTCGCCGGGACGAAAAAGTCCGGAGAGCTAATGCCGTACCCTCGGCGTCGTTGTCGTTGACGTCGTCGTCGTTGTCCGTAGACAAAACTTTAACCTGGGCTATATCTCTTGAACTATAAGGGGTAAGGCTTTGATATTTCACATGTAGATACCTTGTGACGAGACCTTTTATTTGAGACTTTGACCTAGTGACCTTGACCTTGGACTTTGACCTACTTTTCAAAAACTTTAACCTGGATTCTGACAAAAACCTGTATAGGTGAGCTATGTAATCGTTGATTACCCTATGTTTCACATTTTTGATGATACAGACGTCTAGGTATTCTGTAAAATAACTGACATGCAAAAGGAAATCTCAAAATAACTTCATTTACTGATTAAGTATACACATAACATATTTTTAGTGTTTGTTAAAAATTGTTTCTCCTGCTGTTTGAAACTTTCATCTGTTTGGGAGCCGGGAAAGTGATGTCGTTAAGAAAATATCTAATCTTGACCTAGTTTTGGATTCACATATTTTCCAAAAATCTATTCTTGTCAACTGATCCATAAAAACCTGCATTGAGAGGGGCAAAAAACTTTGACCTAGTGACCTTGACCTTGGACTTTGACCTACTTTTCAAAGACTTTAACCTGGGCTATATGTCTTTAACTATGATGGGTAGGGCTTTGATATTTCACATATAGACACCTTGTGACAAGACCTTTTATTTGAGACCATGACCTTTGACCTAGTGACCTTGACCTTGGACTTTGACCTATTTTTCAAAAACTTAAACTTGGGCCATATCTCTTCAACCACCTGGTATAAGGGATAGGACATTGATATTTCACATGTAGATACCTTGTGACATGACCTTTCATTTGAGACCATGACACTTTCACCCACTTTTCTAAAACTTTAACCCAGGCTATATCTCTTGAACTACATGTATAAGGGAAAGAGCATTGATATTTCACATGTAGATACCTTGTGACAAGACCTTTTATTTGAGACCATGACCTTTGACCTAGTGACCTTGACTTTGGATTTTGACCTACTTATGGATTTTGACTTTAACCTTGGTTATATCTCTTCAACTATAAGGAATGAAGTGACAATGCTTTCTGTATTTCAGAAGTTATTTGATTTTTTGACAAAAGTATGCTATGGCGAGCTTTGTAATCTTTGATTACCCTATGTTTTTTTTATAACTTACACTGTTAGTTACAAGAGTTTTAGATTTATCCCAGGGGTCTAGAATTTTTTTCTGTATGAACTTGCTTTTGGCAACTTAATTATACATTTACATTTACACATTATTTTAAAACAATTTTTTGCCAAAGAAAAAATCTTTTATATCGGGGAAAATTTCTCTGAAAGGAAAAAGGAAATATATACTCCAGAGAGGGGGAAATAGGGCTGAATATTGCCAAATTTTTTTGGAAAGAGAACGCTTATACAAATATTCAGTGAATTGGATAAGTACAAGTATCTATAAAATAAAATTTTGTTAAGACTGAATGATGTCTTTTTTTTTCAGAACCATGTCTGGTTTGAAACCTCCTGCAGGATTAGGAACTGTTAATTCTGGACAGGAGATCCATGATCGTCAAGACAGTTTTAATTTCCAAGGGGGAATGCCAGCCCCTCCCCCTGCTCTGTCTAAGGGGGCTGGGGGTCGAAGGCGAAGTACAGTTGGTACTGTGTTGATGAGCACTGAGTCCATAAAAGAAAGACAGGTAAGGGTGAGATTAAAGTGCTGTTTTATAAATAATTGTGCTTTACAAACAATTTACATCATTGTCACATGTGCGTGTACATAAATAGTTCATGTTTGAAACTGAATTGTAGGATTAAGTTGCAGACAATCTTAAAGTCACCAGACAAATCAGGTGAAATTTGCTTCTGTCTGGTAAAATATTTCAACTTTTTCTTAATAAACATATTTGAACTTTTAGAAAGGACCTGTAACGATAAGGCGTAAAATCTGCCCAAAAATAATGAAATTTTTAAGTACTTCATTTCTTTAATCAAGTTGGTAAAATACTTTAAAAGATAAAACCCCTTCAAAATCTGAAGAATTTTTTTCATAAAATTGCTCTAATAGAGAGATATTTGAGTATAAATGTGCTTATTTTGTATAGAAATCAATGAAAATCGGAAAAGTTTTCATAAAATATCGTTCCCCCCCTTGGAACACAATACCACTTCTATCTAAGATGTAATTTCATAATATAAATTTTCTGTAAAAGCGGAGTTGTGTTCCAAAGGGGGGAACAATAGTCAATTTACGAAAATGCGATTGGGCGGGTAGGGGTGAAGGAAAGATGTGAAATTAACAGAGAATTAGTAATTGGCATTTGATTAACTTCTGGCATAAAATTAACTTCTTTATTAATAGCTCTGAATTAATCAATTTTCAACAAAAAATATTCGTTGTTATTTACCTTTTCACTAACAAACCCCTTTATTTTAATTTTGGGCATTGATAATTCAACAGCCCCTCGCAATAAAAGTTAACAATTAGCGTTGACGACTGATGTACAAGTCAATCTTGGGAAAATGTTCAAAACATCCTCGGTAACATTCACAAAGTATTTAGAAAATTTAATTATGGTAAATGTAACAGAAATATGATTTTATATACTGAAAAAAGCTTATTCAAACTATTTTTATAACGGCGGCGTTGTTAATTGTACAATATAAGTGAGAGTGAGTGTTCGATTATATATCTCTGGCCATGTGTTTACGGTCTGATAAATCCGGAATATAGTATTCGGAGAAAATCATGTTTTAGCACGATACTTCTTATTGAATCTTCTCATTGTAATTCATTTTGACATTTTGATCAACAAAAGCGACCGATTGTTAGAAAATTTCCGACATTTCACTCGCATTATTTATATCATAAAAAAGACCCCCACCCTCACTTATACGTAAAAATATAGGTTATTTATCATAATTATGTCAATAAAACTACTATATTTGATTAAAGATACTTGAATTGAAATAATTTCACGTACAGGACACATTTTAAATAATTCTGGTTGAGCTGGTATTGCAAGTAAAATTTGGGCAGATTACGGCTCTTAACGTTACAGGTCCTTTTAAAAATGTCTGGTAGGTTGCAAAAGCCTTCATGATGTCTCAGTGATTAGGATAAGCATGCGCCCTGCGCCATAGTCACATTCAATATTAAAATGGCACATTTAAATTCAACCGAGTGCGCCAATGTGGGGCATTCAGTTCTTAAACAAGTTGTGGTAATCTGCCATTCTTTTACTCAACGTAGTGATAACTTCACCATATTCACTTCACAACTTACGTAAATTTAATCATCATTGATCATGTTCATTTCGTTTGCTCTTTGTATCAATTGATGCAACAGACAGTATAGCATTTTTGCATCTAAAACATAATACAATACTTTTAATTGGAATAATTATTTATATTGTACCATCATGTACAATTCAAGCAAGTCTAGTACCTTGGTGTACTACGCTTCGGCTCAGTTAAAAATGACCGCTGGATGAAAGTCTTATTTTTAAATTACCCCAAAGGAAGATTCTTTGACCATATTGACTAGAACCTGAACAATTTAACTTTTAAAACTAAAAGTGTCTTTTTTTTTCTAAACACAGTGATTTCTGATGGTCACAACCTATATTTCAAAACTTTTTACAGTTAAGCTACGTACAGAATGTACTTCAATGTTGGCAACCTACATGGTAAATGCTTAACCCGTAAAACCTAATGCAGATATTTATATGTTCTGCAGGTTTGTTTTTTTGTTTGTTTTTTATTTTATTTTTTTTCAAATTGCTCACGGCACGTTCATTTTCATCAATGGCCCATTTGTTTTGCAAATGGCACATTGATGTTCCAGGGTATGGGGCCATTGTCACATTCACCCGATTGCCTATCCCAATCACTGATGTCTGTAAGCTTATTATGTACTTTTCACATGTAAAGGACTCTCATAGGAGCTTATGTCCCCGAGATTTGTCACTCCCCAGGTATTGAAATTAACATTTCTGACCACAGGCTAATTTTAGCCTGTGGAAAAACAATCCACAAATCTGCAGGTGAAAATGAAAAATATGAAAAAATGTATTCAACACTGGAATGGATATTATTTTTTGTGGATTCAAAACGAAACCACAGTGTTTGTAAATGTCAAGGTCTGATTGTATCACAAATGTTTGACATAATACCGAAACATTCCTTTTTTTTTTTTATCGATTCATATGCGGTCACTGTCTTAATCAGAAAAAATACAACCTGATAAAAAGGACAATAGGAAAAAAAAAACAATTTTTTTTTTCGAGTTTCCTGAATTTTCTACTGGCAATTTCCGAATTCCACTCACATTTCACAAGTATTTTCCGTTAATTACGAGGCCCATCCCCTATTTACAAGTAGGGCAGAACCAACTTGCAGTAGGTTTCACCCACCTTTTTCAGAATTGCCATCTTTTCAAAAAAGTATTGAGAACTCTGCAAGAACAGTAGTAGGGATGTGCCTTGGATTTTAGCATATTTAAAGCTTGTGGGGCTTGATGAAGGTCAAGGTCACATTTAGGGTCTAACATACATGTACATGTACAACAGACTACATACTGTACCTATTCTTAAGAAGTCTAGCCTTACCCAGTAATTATGTAAGATAATTATATATAAGTACTATAAATTACATAAAAAAATTGAATGATTTGTTACTGAAGTAATGTATTAAGATATACCAGAAAATATTCATACATGTGCATTTAAGTTTCATTTATCTCAGCAAAAAGCTAAAGATGCCAGAGAAGTACGACGGATTTGCCTTACTGCTACACACAAGTACCTCTTCCAAGTTGTATCCTTCCATATTGGAATTGACGTCGGTGCAGTAGAAGAATTTGTGTTGGACTCGGAGAGGGTAGTAATTACCATCATGTTTTAAATTTAATTTAAAATTTGCATTTTGGTTAACTTTTATGTTTTCTACATGCTTATCACTGATGTAATTTGATTTGAATTTTTTTTTTGCATACAGAACATGCAGTTACTAAGCAGCTTCCTGGACCAGAATGGTGGAAGTAGAAGTGTCAAGTTTTATTATCAGGAATCAATCATGCCTGGAGTTGATGGTATACATACAAATATCACAAGTTTATTATTATCTCAACACTTGAATCACTTTTTATGCCTTATACAGTTGATGACATGGTTCATATAGGTCATGGAATTTGACCTAGCAAAGATGTTGAAAACTATGGAGACATTCCAGTCATTATGAAAATGATGCCAGTCGGAATAAAGAATTGTGTAGCAAAACTTTACAATTTTTGTCAGTCCGAATGAAATTGTGCCAGTCAAATCCTTCGGACTGGCACTTACCAGCATATCTAACCTAGATGTTGAAAAGTGGGTGAAGTCGTAGAAATTCATGAAATTTAGCATTAAGTCCTTGAAAAGTCATGGAATATCACTATCATCCAGTTTCTTGTGTACTAGATGATGTTTAATTTCATTTATGATCATTTCAAAACATTGCAAAATGCAGAATTTCTGAAGATGAGAGGTTCAAGTGTTTAGTTTTGCACAACATCAGTGAAAGGCTCAACATAATGATCATAGCAATCAGTCGCTTGTCTGTCTACAAAATCATGGAAGATGTGTTTAGAGTCCCTGAAAAGTCATGGAACTGTGAGCACTTTGGTTTGATGCTTTCAAAAGGACTCTACCCAAAAAAAAATTCATGGGTTCAGGAAACTGCAAAAAATTGCTTGTACATGTATATGTATAAACTAAAATGCAAAAATCTTAACCCCTTGCCTTGCAATGGACAAAGAATAAATTGCACAAAATTGTACTTCATTTCCAGTAGTAATTGAATTAATTTTGTAGTAATTGAATCAATCCTGACTTCATCATGTTTGTAGAATGTGGTCGTGTCATCAGTGGAGTACCTAAAGGCAGTAAAATAAAGCGAGTGTTTGTCACCAGTGGTATGGGAGAAGGTCTGCATGGTACCTGTGTCTTCTTCATCAGAACCAAAATGGACTGTAATATCACAAGCAAAAATATAGAAAATGTAAGTCTGAATTTTGTAGTAAGTAGATTTTGCATTGTAGAATTTTATGTTCAGTAGATACAAAAGAAATTTTATTGTTTTCTGATTTCAGCTTGTGAAAATTTAAGGTTTGCTGTCAGGGATTATTTGTTCGCCAAAAGGGGATTATATACATGATATATGCATGTATGCAAATTTCCTGTGCATTTAAAAAAAAATAATTATGTTACAAAGGAGCATAGGTTTTCCAAAAGATTGCTAATATGAACAGGAAAAAATAAAAATATATTGTATGCATGAGTACTTATTTTAGCGGGATTCTTATTCTAGCATAGTTAGAACAATGAAAGACAAAGGTTAAGTCATTTAACTCTCAATGATTATAAAGTGTGTTAATTCATGATAACGCTAATATGTCAATTAGCCTAATCATGCCCTGTTTCCACTAAAATACGGTTGGATGAGTATGCAAGTACAATCATGTACATTAATCTTATGTAGGAGTGGTTATAACTTTGTAGGAAGTATTCTATGGAATACTGGACATGGCACAGGAAAACAGCATTCTGTCAGCATTTGAAAGTTTGATGTCCAAAGTCTATAAGCCAGCCATGCATGGAATGAAGAGATGGGGTGATCTAGAGGAATCCCCACAAGGCAGGAAAACCAAGAGGCAGTTCTTGGATAACTTAGATAGCTTTATACAATATATTAGAGGTTTGTTGAGTAGATGATTTCTGAGATGTTTCAATTGATAGCTGGACTATGTACACCACATAGTTTGGCAACGTTTTCCATTGTGACGTCACACACAAAGCAATGGAAACATAACGTAAAACCTTCGATTATTTATGATGAAATAATTCAAAAGTTTGCTAAGGTACTTGATGTCCGTAGTCTGATGTGTAAAATCAAGGATTTTAACAATCTATTCCGAGAACTTGAAAATGGACTTGGTATTTCTTCATTTATAGCAAGCGCAGCTCAATGCAAACGCGTATACACTTACTTTATTCAGAAAAGATGCTGAATTGGTGAATGAGAATGTACTACTATGCTTTCAAAAACTTTCGTCCTCTTGAGAGTTACTGCGGAGATGCTGGATATTGCCATTTCCATCTTTTTTGGACATGCAAGTTGGCGTATAAGCTATACTCAATTTTTATTTACAAATTAAATTTATTGACATAATTTTTCGCAAAGCAGATTACGAAATAGTATCGTCAACTCGGCATAACCATAGAATATTTTAGGAAAGCAAACATTTCCATTTGAGTATTTTGTTTACTGTGCTTCTATGACGTCATTGACATCATTGCGCCAAATCGCTAATGTCACGTTGTAAGTTTTTCCTTTAATGGACGTATTTTGCTTGATGTAAGCGCTTTTAAAAAGGTCAATAATTCGGCCAAAGTATTCCCATGGGCGATTTTGGTTCAATCCCGATGGCTTCAGGATTTTTAGTTTCTCAATCCAGAACACTTCTCAAATTTTAATGTACTGTAGTAGTTAACTTAGAGGCAGCCGAACATTTCATTTTGCAGTCCGATATTGCATGGTTTTTAGCTCACCTCGACGAAGTTGAGTGAGCTTATGCTATACCCCCGCGCGTCCGCGTCCGTGTCCGCGTCCGCGTCCGTGTCTGCTTCCGCGTCCGGTTAAGAAGTTTGGGGTAGCTCAGTATTTGGCGAAGTACTGACGCTACAGTAACCAAACTTGCACAAGTGAATATCTTTGGATGCTGAGGTGAACCCTTGCATCAGATGCTGCATCTGACCTACATTTTCCACTTGAGTGACTTGGTTAAGAAGTTTGGGGTAGCTCAGTATCTGACAAAGTACTGATGCTACAGTAACCAAACTTGCACAAGTGATTCATCTTTGGATGCAGAGGTGAACCCATGCATAGGATGCAGCATCTGACCTACATTTTCCGCTTGAGTGACTTGGTTAAGAAGTTTGGGGTAGCTCAGTATCTGACAAAGTACTAATGCTACAGTAACCAAACTTGCACGAGTGATATATCTTTGGATGCCGAGATGGACCCATGCATCGGATGCAGCATCTGAACTACTTTTTCCACTTGAGTGATTTTGCTTTTAAAAGCCGATATTAAACAAAGTATAAGTGCTACATGTACCAAACTTGCATATTGTATGTATCTTTGATCAAACTTTCATAAAATGACCTTGACCTACTTCTTCCGCTTGAATGATTTTGCCTTTAAAGGCCAATATTGAGCAAAGTATAAGTGCTACATGTACCAAACTTGCATATTAGATGTATCTTTGATCAAACTTTCATAAAATGACCTTGACCTACTTTTTCTGCTTGAGTGATTTTGCCTTTAAAGGCCAATATACATGTACATGTACTAAGAAATATGATTGAATTAAAGGAGAAGGTACATTAAGACCCCATATCGGCCCTGTTGTTTCCTGAGAAATTCAAATCGTGAAAATTGATCAACTGTGTTTATTTTATTTATCTACAAGATCAATTACATATATACATAAAAAGCTCTTTTCATCTTGATGCACCCCTACGAAATTATAGCTCATCAAACCAAGGAAGGATTAACAAATCCGGATTTTTCTCTAGAAATTCACATATATTTTCGAGAATTTCATATAGAGCAAGACGATCTGCTAAAAATAAAAGTAGAAAAATGAATCAATAACCTCCATATCTGTCGATTAAAAGTGAAAAATTAGTAGTAGACGTTCTTGCTCTAGTTGAAATTTAATGATTTGTCTTGCGTAGAATGTATATGGAAAATGCATGGACCAGGTCGGCACGGCGTTATGACGTCATTATAATGACGTCATTTGATTGACAATGCAGGTGCATGCACTGGCGTGACATATTTAAATCAGGAATTGGTTTTCTCTTGAAATTCGGTTTGATTTATAAACGTTTGTAGTAAAAACAAACAAACAAACAAAAACAAAAAAAAACTAAACATTGATATATTTTACTAACATAGTGGGGTTCACCGAGCATGTCGCATAAAATATCCGCCGGTAAAATAACTTAAATTTTAGGAGTAAAATAGTAAAAAAAAAAAAACAAAAAACGAGCAAGTTAACCAGAATTTAGATTCGTTGATTCAAGGATCACGAATCCACTATAACTGATAGGGAAGTAAGAAAATTCTATTGGCATGATCAACCCGACAACAGTCTCTGTAAACGGTCAAGATCATGGGCGGATTCAGAGTTTTATTTCAGGATTGGTCCGTAAGTCCGAATTTTTCTGAATAGGAAAAAAAAAGGGGGGGGGGGGGGGTCACACACCAGACAATAAAGTCCTTGATTAATGACTGTCAGTTCTATTTTTCATTACATGTATAAATAAAACAGATGACTGGCGGGCTAAAAAGCGAGCAAAAAGCTTCAATTCTTGAATTTTCACATCATGGTACTAAAACCTTGAATTTTCACATCATTGTACTCGATTAATGATATGTAAATACAAAAAATGGCAAGCGATAGCGAGACGTTGAATTTTTTTTTCAGAACAAGTCCTCTATTCGTGTCTTTTTCAGTTTCATTACTCCTAGTGCCCCTGTTTATTGACCAAAGTGAAATGTACAAGGGCTTTTGAGGAAAGCGCAGCATCTTTTGAAAAAAACGTGTGTGCCGTACTATTTGATCTAAAAAGGTTCCGAATCCCTCTCTCCCCACCCCACCACCACCAACGTTTTCCGCTTAAATTATGAAATAGAATATCGATTTTATATAAAAAAAATATGCCAGCGATTCGATACTAATGTATAACAATTACAAACTGTTCATTTAGTGAACCATGTGCATTTTGGGGGTGTTTAGGTGAAAGAAAGCAAAACCAAACCAAATACACACTGTTTTGGAAAAGTACATCACCCTGATATACATTAGTTATTATGTATATAAAATTATTAAATCAGTAAATGGAATTGAACAGTATAGCCATAAGAAAAATATAGTCTGCGTCTGTCTTTTGGTAGCTTTCTCGCAGTCTTGTGACTTCTCGTAAATACATCAATAAATCGAATTTACTCACAGGGGCTACAGTACAGAGTACAAAATAAATCCCCCCCACTTATAATACATAAACAAAAATAAGGGGGGGGGGGCGTATTTATATTGTACTCCCTGTGTACATGTACTGTAGCCTCTGTTATTCATCGTGATTTTATCAATTTTTTTCAGTGGCGCCATCTATCACAGTTTCTTGCAACGACTGTGATAACTGTAAACGCAAGATTTATTCTATTTATTTGTTTCATTTTATGTTTTATTCGTATATTCCTAATTCATTAATTGCAGCTAGATATATAAATATACATATATTAAACAAACTAAGGTTCATTTTTAATGCTTATAGACGTATTTAGATGGGCGTTTTTGGCGCCACAAGCAAAAAAAAAAAAAAAAAAAAAAAAAAAAAAAAAAAAAAAATCGGTAAGTAAGGTACATTCGCACTAGGTGGGCTTATACTGAACGTTCGGAAAATTATTTTCTCGCTCCCGGCCGCTCGCCACGTAACTGTTTGTTATTTGCATATCAAATTTCTCTAAAAGAATCTCCGGCTTTTTCTGATAATTATACTAAGTAAGTCAACATACCCTTACAGCAAGGGTTTTGTAAACCCCCCCCCCCCCTAAAAATCGCTGGCTTGCTTTGCTCATCAGATAATTCTCGATCATAAAATATGGCTATTTCATTACTGCCTTCATCAAGCAAAACGGTCAATCGCCGCAAGATAATTTTTCGTCCCCCTTCAGGAACGCCCTGGATCCCTTGGACAGGGACCCTAGTCGCTCTCCCAGACTCAATGAGTTTCTGATATTCACTACATCCCCCATCTCAAATTTAAGAGGTAATATCTCTGTCTTTTCGTTCGTTTGAATGACTGTAATATATGCACGGATATGATTTTTAAAAACATCGTAATTCCCTTAAATTCTAGAATCAGTTATAGCATTAAAATGAGACAGTCTCAAAGAATAACCCAGAAGCTAAAAGACGACGTACAATACTTTATCAATCGCAGATTTTCGAGGATTCATGAAATCGTTTCATGGCAAAAACTTGAGCAAAACAATCATTATGAATAATGTAAGAATACAGCAATTTGCTATCTGACAACGTTATATCACGACGTGATCATAACGTCACATGACGTCAAAGTCAGTGAAACAGAAAGCTTACCTACGTGTTTTCAAATTGCTATAAAATCGCAACGGAATATCCGATTCTCAAAATTTAAACTGATTTACATTCTGTAAATCTTGTATTTTCATTGTTCAAAGTTTGCTTCATTTCTCAGATAGGGCCGATTTTGGCCCATAACGTACCTTCTCCTTTGGCTGCCATGAGGTGAGCTTCGTAATCTGTGATTACCTATGTTTTTTTTTTTGAAATGTTGTGAAACAGGCTTTGGACGATTGTGTCTGACATTTTTTTTTTTTTTTGGTCGATATGCAATGAGTTATTTATTTTCATTTTACCTTTTTCTTACAAAATTAAAATGGCTTGAAATTAAAAAAAAAAAAAAAATCACATGTAGGAAATATATGAGCTTAGGTCGATTCTGTGTTTAACCAGGTCTGTTTATAAATCCTTGGTCTGACCAGTTCAAGCAAAGATGCCGACTTCTAGCTGAGTACTGTCTACTGAGTTCTTTAAACTAGATCGTTGATATAAGTTTTCACCTTTTGTTTTTATGCCCCCGGAATCAAAGATTCGGGGGCATATAGTTTTTGGCCTGTTTGTCTGTTTGTCTGTTTATCTGTTTGTCTGTTTGTCTGTCTGTTTGTCCAAAAAACTTTAACATTGGACATAACCCCGGAATCAAAGATTCGGGGGCATATAGTTTTTGGCCTGTCCGTCTGTTTGTCTGTTTGTCTGTCTGTCTGTTTGTCCGAAAAACTTTAACATTGGACATAACTTTTGAATGGGAAGTGATAGGGCTTTCATATTTCACATGTGTATTCCTTGTGACAAGACCTTTCCATTGATACCAAAATTTTGGACCTCCTGACCTTGACCTTGAACTTTGACCTACTTTTCAAAAACTTTAACATTGGGCATAACTTTTGAATGGGAAGTGATAGGGCTTTCATATTTCACATGTGTATTCCTTGTGACAAGACCTTTCCATTGATACCAAAATTTTTGACCTCGTGACCTTGACCTTGACCTTTGACCTACTTTTCAAAAACTTTAACATTGGGCATAACTTTTGAATGGGAAGTGATAGGGCTTTCATATTTCACATGTGTATTCCTTGTGACAAGACCTTTCCATTGATACCAAAATTTTGGACCTCCTGACCTTGACCTTGAACTTTGACCTACTTTTCAAAAACTTTAACATTGGACATAACTTTTGAATGGGAAGTGATAGGGCTTTCATATTTCACATGTGTATTCCTTGTGACAAGACCTTTCCATTGATACCAAAATTTTTGACCTCGTGACCTTGACCTTGACCTTTGACCTACTTTTCAAAAACTTTAACATTGGGCATAACTTTTGAATGGGAAGTGATAGGGCTTTCATATTTCACATGTGTATTCCTTGTGACAAGACCTTTCCATTGATACCAAAATTTTTGACCTCGTGACCTTGACCTTGACATTTGACCTACTTTTCAAAAACTTTAACATTTGGCATAACTTTTGAATGGGAAGTGATAGGGCTTTCATATTTCACATTTGTATTCCTTGTGACAAGACCTTTCCATTGATACCAAAATTTTTGACCTCGTGACCTTGACCTTTGACCTTTTAACCCAGTGACCTCACATACATGTACTTAACAGAAAATAGTGTTCATACTAACAAAGATGCCACCGGGGGCATTCGTGTTTCACAAACACAGGCTTTATTGCTCTTTTTTTTCCGTAAATCTGACTCGAACCCCCACCCACCCACTGCTGGTCTAGACCAATTTTACAAATGCTACCATGTTTCCACTCGCCTTATCATAAGTACTACCTTTTTTGGCATCATCAAACTTTTGTAAGATAAGATAAACCGTCATAGCCTAAAATGCAAGAAAGTAAAAAAGAAATTTTTTCTGTTTTATAGAATCATATCTATTTTCTCTCCGCTTGCACAAAAAGGTTTTGCCTTGATTAATATTAGTCTGATTTAATTTATGAGTTTGTGATATTAGTGGAACATGTGCAATAAATAGAATTTCTAAGGTCAAGGCCTAAATTTGTAAAAATCGTTTCTGCTTACTTTACCGAGGAAATGTCAAAATGATTTTTAGAAAGTTACAAATATAAGGAATCAAGATATCTGAACGTGGCACTATTTCGTTATCATTCACATTGCCAGCTTGTTATATTCCAAATACTCGGTTTTTCTCTAGGATAGTTAAATCATCACTATGTATGATATGGCCTGCATTAAAGAGACTCGAACCCAAAACATATGGACTCCATATCCAGTATGCTATCCACTACACTACCACAGTGATGATTTATCTCCAATATTTATCAGATTTTCATTATTCTTTCTCCTGATTGTATCATTTATAGGTATTGTATTTTATGACAGTGAAGTTTGCTTTTAAGTCATTTTCGATATTTCTGCCCACTACTAGAAAATCATCTTTGTATTTAGGAGCGAATGCTAACCTTGGATTGGGAGTTAGACTTGCCTCAAATACTAGTGACAAGATCAACTTACAGGAGGTGACCACTGTGTCAGATTGTATACAGCTTGCCGCAAACCTGGATGTCGTGGGTGATCTAGAGGACCTAGCCAATACATGGTGTAAACAGATAGAACAGGTCAGAGTGTTGAATAGCTACAAGTAAACATGCATAAATAAAACTTTTTACCATATAAGCAAAAAATTTGAATTGCACTAATTCTCACTATTTTTGCAAGTAATTAAAAAAAAAAAAAAAAACGCAAAAAATAAATTTTAGCCAAAAATTGTTCTTCCTAAATTTTGAACTCTCCTTGACCTTGGACTTTACCCTACAGTACTTTTGCAAAAAAAAAAAAAAAAAAAAAAAAAAACTTACCTTGGGCATAACTTTTGAAAGGTTTATAATAGAACTTTCATATTTCACATGTAAATTCCTTGTGACAAGACCTTTCCATTGATACCAAAAGTTTGACCTTGTGAACCTTGAGTTTGACCTACATTTGAAAAACTTTAACCTTTGGAATAACTTTTGAACAGTAAGTGATAGGGATACCTATTTCACGTTTGTATTCCTTGCAGCAAGACCTTTCTGTTGGCATCAGAATTTTTCCTTTGTGACCTTGACTTTCTTTGTGACAATTCTGAATTGCTGAAGCTTGTTTCATTGATGTCAAATGGAAGCATCAATGTGAGAGAGAACAAGTAGGGTACTGATAAAACTTTGAATTGAATTGTAACACTCGTGTGTCCATTGTCTTTCCAAGAAAAGATTAAATTCTTTTTAAAAAGTTGAGTACAGTACAGTGCAAGGTGAAAGACTTACTGTAAATGTGGTTATTTTTGCTGGGGGAAAATTTTGCAATTATGACTTCAAGACTTTTTGCATGGGGGAAATATTCGCGACGAAAATGTCTTTCTCATTGTAAGAATACAACAGGGATGTTTTCGCATGGGGGAAATTTTCACGAAATTCCTCGAATCGCAAAAATAACCTCCACGTAAAAATTTCCACTTTTACGGTATTTGATACCAAAAAAAGAGACCACTTGTTAAAATTTACAATGTATGACCAAAATAAGGGAAAATGTCACAGGTTGGTACATTTTGCACTCTTTTTCATTGTTACATCACAATGGCATCATGTCTTTTAACACTGATTTCATAATAAAATACAACGTTAAAAGATGTCAACTCAGACGTTTTTAGCTCAACAACAAGATAGGAAAATGGTCTATTATGACGTTTGTTGACTTCATATATATATTATGATGATACTTGTATAGATTCTGGCAGAGAGTGACCAGATGAGAAAGGAGGCAGATGATACTGGGCCGATAGCAGAATTAGAACACTGGAGACAGCGTATGGCCAAGTTCAACGCACTTCTAGAGCAGATCAAAAGCCATGACTGTAGAATGGTCATTAACATCATAAATATTGCCAAGTCCAAAGTACTGAAGGTGAACAGTCATCTGTCATATCTCAATTTGTCATTTTGTAATACATGTATATAGGGTTGAGTATTGCCAGGTAACCTATGATACGATACAGTATCACGATACAGGGTTGCAAGTTAAATGTATCATGATGATAACTTTATATTTCTTTCATTATAAATTCTGAATCTAATGTACATGTAATTTGTTTGGGATCTTTGTTCAGATTATTTTGTTTTTCTGATAAAGATGAAAGAGTGATTTTTGATTGGATGAAATATATTAAATTTGCTGCAACTTTCCAAGGTTTCATTTTATTTTATCTCTTTGTTTATTTCTGAAAACTGAAAACATAAATCAGTAAATAAAAACTGTTTAACTCTATCTATTAGAATAAACCTATGTCCGTATCGCAATACTAGGGTCATGGTACTATACTCGTATCATAGGACCTTGCGATCAATTCTATCTATATATCAATATATTGTTACAAGCCTAGTTATATATTATTTTGGGGTCCAAATCTACAAAACAGAAAGTAACAACGAAATGGCTTCATGATATGTAACTAACAATGGGGAATCTGTAACACTCCTTATTGATTGTTAGCAGAATACAGGGTTATTTCTAATTTTAGATGGTATTTGAAGTAAAACCATTATGACATCATGAAATTGGCCCAGTTACAGTTTAAGGACTATTTTTAGAATTTGATGATGTCACAATAACAATTATTAGGCCATGTAAAATTAATTCTATGTTTCTCAGATAATTGGGTTTAAAGAAGTGGCAAGGTAGGTAGGGTTTTTATTTTTTGTTTTTTTTTTTCCGTCAAGAGTCTTATTATTCATGTAAAGCAAAACATTGTATGCCCTGTCTAATCCCCCCCCCCATTATTCATATATAAGGCAAAAAATCTTATGCTCCCCCCCCCCCCCCCCCCCCCCCCCCCCCCCCCCCCGTTAATCTTCATAGAAAACTGTCTTTGAAACATCAGTCAAAATAATGGTACATGTACATTAAAATTTATGCCTTTCTCCTGTAAATAAGTTAATTTTTAAAACGTAAAATAGCCTATTCCTTCTGAGAATGGGGAGACGTAGCTCATCTGTCTGAATGGAAGAAGCTAATAGATACAAATATAGGAAGTATGACATGTTTTGATTGCCGTGAGTACATTAGTAGAATCGCGTAAGAAACTCGACGGATATTATTTGCTCACACCTTACTCAATCCCAGTTTAAATTAAATAAGATCCCTCACTTCCTCGGATGGATCCGTTCATATGGTAAAAATGTGGCTGATAGCGTATATCTTCGGACGTCAAGTATGGATGAAGCGGAATCTTTAGAAATCGAATGAAGTGTTCTGCATTTAAACCATCATCTGATAAAATAATGTACACGGGTACAATATACATTCTTTTATTCATAGATTTAAGGATTTAACTACGTTTCTCTTGCGTTCGTCGGCGGTCCTTGCTTAATATACTTTTTACAACGTGAACGTCATTATTAATAGATTCGGAAGTATTACAATGGACGCTTGCTATTGTTCGGCAAAGGTATTTACATATGCTGAAGAGATCAATAAAGAAAAATATACCAACCTTCTAATACATGTAATACTCGATGTATTAAATGTCCGCGACACGTGTCGGCACGTTGTTTGTATATCCTATACAATTCCCTTTAAACGGCGCGTGGATAAAGTCTTTACCCATAACGTAAATACGGAACGCGCCGTGATTTATACGGGCTTTTAAAAGTATCTATTCATCGGGTAGTAGGGTCATTTTTTTAAGAGTTATCTCCCCTTGATGGAGAAACTTAAAAAATCAATTGCGAAAGATCTAAACGGTGAACTTGAGATTTTTCTGGCAATTTTTGATAAATGTCAATTTTTAGAAATTTTTTCATCCATTCAATTTTGAGCCCCTATCAGTTTCTGGGAAAATAGGGCTGAAATATTAATTTTTCCATAGAGTTCAATGTATACTCTAAGGGCCGATAACTCATGTAGGAATTAATTTATGTCAAAAACGCATTGATGGAAAATTTTCAATAAATTTTTATATTATTACTATGTCATAAGTTTAGAATTCCAAACTCAATAAATGAGTGAACCAATGATCCCTCATTATACAGTTATTGAGTCTTTGCGGAAAACAGAGTTATTTCCCATTTGAGACGGTATCTGACATAAAACTATTATGACGTCATGAAAATAATATGATAAAGTCAATTTTATACTATCATTTTCCAGAATTTTAGGATCCTTCAATGGAATTTGATGACGTCACAATTAGTTTATTTCAAATATCGTCCCAAACGGGAAGTAACTCTGGTTTTCGAAAATACCAATAATTGTACCTGTAAAATGTAGATTAGTCACATGTAAATTGTATACAATTTATCTTTGCAGAGATGGAAGGAACTGGACAAAAGGATTACAGATAGTGCTAACGAAGCTAAGGACAATGTTAAGTTCCTCTATACCCTGGAAAAGTACTGTGAACCACTCTACAGATGTGATCCTGTAAGTATTATTATTGCAGAGGATTAAAGTTTGTCTTCTTGTAGATGGTGAATAGACGGAGGTAAGACGACAAAAAGCTCATTACCACACACTAAAGTTACTTTTCCAAATCGATGATGTGGGAGTAAAACAAACTCAACCGTGAGAGAGGGGACGGCAATTTCTCAACCCCCGTGTACAAAATTTTGCTTGTCTCATGAATCATTGAAGCCTTGTCATTGAATTTTAAAATTTTGTACTTTTGGGTTGAGGATTTGCTATCCCTCCCTCACTGTGCTATAAGATTATGAAGACTTGGATTTAACAATTCCCTGAGATGAAAATATTGAGAGGAATATCTGTTGCATTTCTGCATGTAAACTTTCGTGATGTTACAATGCACAAACTATACAGAAACATGTCACAACGACTGTTCTAACCTGCAAACTGAACCGCAGTGACCTAAACAAATTTCACCATTTTACCTGGAAAAATGCGATTTCAGAAAACAATGAAAGTACAGTTGTGGTGCATATATATAGAATAAATGTCATAATTTGTGTTTTGTTACAGGCATGCAACACACAGCAAGTCATTTATCGCATAAAAGGTGCTAACGTGCATTACATGTACGATAAATACACTTGCTGTGAGTTGCAAGTTATCCTCTATACAGGACGTTTTACATGTATTTACACTTTTGTGTTTTGTGATAGTGTACTGTTTGTTTACAGGTGTCTATGATTGATTGTTTACCTGGGCTGATCAATGCCATAAGGATGATTCACAGCATCTCTCTGTATTACAACACATCAGAAAGAATGACTTCACTGTTCATTAAGGTCAGTATTCTGATATTTGGTATTTTCGAGCACCACAGTTACCATATACCAATATTTCACGATGTCTTAATGGTTTTAAGTCAGATACCGTCTCAAATGGGAAATAACTTTGTATTCAACTAAGACCCAATACATTTTGCCATATAGAATCTGGGTATTGTTTGTATGCTTCAATAGGGAAAAAGTAAGTGTTATAAGTGCTATGACAAATTAATGCAGACATATCTTTTGCCCTTACCCCCTCTATGTTTCTGTATATTTAAACTTGTAAATGATCAATTGTGATCTATTATCATATTGATCATCTTTATAGGTGACCAATCAGATGGTGACAGCGTGTAAGAACTACATCACCAGTGATGGACTGACCAGAATCTGGGACCTGCCAAGGGAACCTTTGGTAACCAAACTCCAGAACTGTGTTAACCTGTATAAGAACTATCAGTCTACGTTCCAAAAAACCAAACAGAAAATAGAAGACACTCCTGGAGAGAGGCCCTTTGAGTTCTCAGAAATGTACATATTTGGGAAATTTGAAACATTCTGCAAAAGGCTTGACAAGGTATAGATTGATTGATCAATTTTTTTAGCTCCCCGGGACGAAAAAGTCCGGAGAGCTAATGCCATACCCTTGTCGTTGTTGTCGTCATTGTCGTCGTCCGTAGACAAAACTTTAACCTGGGCTATATCTCTTGAACTATAAGGGGTAGGGCTTTGATATTTCACATGTAGATACCTTGTGACAAACCTTTCATTTGAGACCATGACCTTGACCTTGGACTTTGACCTACTTTTCAAAAACTTTAACCTGGTTTCTGACAAAAACCTGTCTAGGCGAGATATGTAATCTTTGATTACCCTATGTTTTTACTACTGGTCATAGACCCGTTGAGCTTATGCGATACCCCGTTGTCCGATGTCTGTCTGTCCGTCCGTCCGTCCGTAAACAATTCTTATGCTCGCAACTCCTCTGAAACTGTAAGAGATAAAAGTGTAACTCTTTCTGCATTACGCTTGGCAGGGATTTTTCAGGGTATTTTACTTTGGGTCCAGGGTCCGGTAAAATTGGGAAAAATCGCGGCGTTTTAATGGAATTGGGAATTTCCAACAGTTTAATTTGATTCTTAATGGAATAAATCCTTACACAGAGATATAACTCCTTCTTATTCAACATGTTCAAAGTGTCTTCAATAAAATAAACAAAGTACTAGTAAAACCATCTATACTTTAGATTGTACTTCAAAGGACATAATGATAATCTTCTAGGATCAGGAACAGGCATCTGTTCAGAGTCAGAGGGGCTACTTTAATGATCATGATCAATCAGGATTCATTTAGATTCAAAGTCAGTGTTTGACGAGGGACATTAATTCCCACTGTCCGAGTCGCCCTATTCTGTTTACTGAACATGAACTACTTTCTGTTGTTTCACTATCCAAAATTTTATTTTGAAGAATGTATCTCTCCTCTACAAAGAAGATGTACTCCCTTTTGTCACTTTTTGGTATAAAATTTGCTGTTGTAAGACTAGACTAAATAATCCAGTCTCTCCGCTGCCGCTAATAGATCTATTAGCGGCAGCGGAGAGACTGGATTATTTAGTCTATTGTAAGACGACATGGTCATGGGTTCCCAATACTGGAGATATGATTTGATTATTGAAACGTAAACCTATACCGGATACAAGATTTCTGACCAGTTTACACATCGATCCTCAATGTCGTATTTCTGCAATGTATTTTAGTCGTCATTATTTTGCTCTTTATTGAAGAACACTTCAAAAAAATTAGGAGGTTCAAATTGGGAAATTTCAACCATAAATTGGGAAAATACAGGCCATTTTGGCGTTGGGAATGGGTCCGATAATCGGACCCAAAAACGGACTTGAAAAATCCCTGCTTGGTCTCTGTTCTAGTTGTGCACCTGACATTTTGTTTGAGCCCTTGACCCCCAGGGTGCTAGAAATGGGTGTGGTCTTTGAAACTATGTAATCTTGTGCTCACAACTCCTCTGCAACTACAAATGATGGAGACTAAATTCCTTTTGCAATATAATGGTTCTAGAGTCTGGTTATGCACCTGATATTTCGTTTTGGCTCCTGACCCCCAGGGACATAGAAAATGGGTGTGTTCATTTTCTCCTATATAATTCTATGTAATCTTGTGCTCGCAACTCTTTTGAAGCTATACAATTTTTTTGCAATATTATAGGTCTGTGGTATAATTGTACATGTGCACCTGATATTTTGATTGGGCCCCACACCCCCAGGGAGTTAGGAAATTGGTGTTGTCAATTTCTCCTTTATAACTCAATGTAAACTTGTGCTCTCAATTGCTCTGACACTATAAATGATGGAGGTATAATTCTTTTTGCATTTTGATTGGTATGTGGTGTAGTTGTTAACCCTATATTTTGTTTGGGCCCCTAAGCCATGGGGACATAGAAAATGGGTGTGATTATTTCGTCTTATATAAGTCTATGTAATCTTGTGCTCACAACTCCTCTGACACTATAAATGATGGAGAATGAATTCTTTTTGCAATATGATAGGTTTGTGGTATAGTTGTGCACCTGATATTTTGATTGGGCCCTTGAACCCCAGGGACTTAGAAAATGGGTGTGGCCAATTTCTACTATATAACTCTATGTACATAAACTTCTGCTCACAGCTGCTCTGAAACTATAAATGATGGAGATATAATACTTTTTGCAATTTGATTGGTCTGTGGTTTAATTGTGCACCTGATATTTTATTTGGGACCTTGAACCCCAGGGATATAGAAAATGGGTGTGGTAAATTTCTCCTATTATAAGTCTATGTAATCTTGTGCTCACAACTCCTCTGACACTATAAATAATGGAGAGATAATTCTTTTTTGCAATATGATAGGTCCATGGTCTAGTTGTGCACCTGATATTTTGTTCGAGCCCCTGACCCCCAGGGTCTAAGAAATGGGTGTGGTCATTTTTAGCTCACCTCGAACGAAGTTGAGTGAGCTTATGCTATACCCCCGCGCGTCCGTGTCCGCGTCCTGTTAAGAAGTTTGGGGTAGCTCAGTATTTGGCAAAGTACTGATGCTACAGTAACCAAACTTGCACAAGTGATTCATCTTGGGATTGGGGAGAAACCCATGCATCGGATGCTGCATCTGACCTACATTTTCCGCTTCATTGACTTGGTTAAGAAGTTTGGGGTAGCTCAGAGTGGCTTGGTTAAGAAGTTTGGGGTAGCTCAGTATCTGACAAAGAACTGATGCTACAGTAACCAAACTTGCACAAGTGGTTCATCTTGGGATGCGGAGAGGAATCAGTGCATCAGATGCAGCATCTGACCTACTTTTTCCACTTGAATGATTTTGCTTTAAAACCAATATTGAGCAAAGTATAAGTGCTACATGTACCAAACTTGCATATTGGATGTATCTTTGATCAAACTTTCATAAAATGACCTTGACCTACTTTTTCCCAATAAGTGATTTTGCCTTTAAAGGCCAATATTGAGCAAAGTATAAGTGCTACATGTACCAAACTTGCATATTAGATGTATCTTTGATCAAACTTTCATAAAATGACCTTGACCTACTTTTTCCGCTTGAATGATTTTGCCTTTAAAAGCCAATATTGAGCAAAGTATAAGTGCTACATGTACCAAACTTGCATATTGGATATATCTTTGATCAAACTTTCATAAAATGACCTTGACCTACTTTTTCCGCTAGAATGATTTTGCCTTTAAAAGCCAATATACATGTACTTAGAAATATGTTTTAATTGAATTTTGCTGCCACGAGGTGAGCTTTGTAATCTGTGATTACCTATGTTTTTCCTATATAACTCTATGTAATCTTGTGCTTGCAATTCCTCTGACACTATAAATGACGAAGACTTAATTCTTTTTGCAATAGGATGGGTCTGTGGTCTAGTTGTGCACCAGATATTTTGTTTGAGCCCCTGACCCCCAGGGTCTTAGAAATGGGTGTGGTCAATTTCTCCTATATTACTCTATGTAACCTTGTGCTTGCAACTCCTCTGACACTATAAATGATGGAGACTTAATTCTTTTTGCAACATTATTGGTCTGAGGTCTAGTTGTGCACCTGATATTTTGTTTGAGCCCCTGACCCCCCAGGGTCTTAGAAATGGTCTTTTTCTTCTAAAGAACTCTATGTAATCTTGTGCTCACAACTCCTCTGACATTATAAATGGTGAAGACTTAATTCTTTTTGCAATATGATGGGTCTGTGGTGCAGTTGTGCACCTGATATTTTGTTAGAGCCCCTGACCGCCAGAGTCTTAGAAAATTGGTGTGGTAATTTCCACCTTTATGATTGTGCTCTCAACACTTCTAAAGCAGGCTTTCTACTGTTCCTACTTTTTCCTACTATTTCCTACTTTTCCTACTTTTTTATTTTGATCCTATTTTTTCCTACTTTTTCTTGAAAACCTCCTACTATTCCTACTTTTTCATCTCAAAAGTAAAAACTTACTTGCTTCACTTGTCATCAACATCTGATTCAAAGTTATTAAAAAATTTCGGGCTCGCTTCGCTCCCCCATTCAGTATATTTTACATGAAAAATCATTCTCTCCTTATTTCTCTCTGTGATTTCCTCAAAGATGAACATTACCAGTCTACAATTATTGCTTACTGTGATTTTTGTGTCGTTTTTTACTGAAAATTGTTGCTAAAAGTGATGGATAATTTCCTACTTTTCCCCTATTAATTCCTTTTTTTCCCTATTTTTCTCCTACTTTTTTCATCGACTGATCCTACTTTTTTCCTACTTTTTCATCAAGGTAGAGTAGAAAGCCTGCTAAAGCTATTAGTGATGGAGTGTTTATTATTTATGCAATATGATTGTTTCATTTGAGGCAGAAGCCCCTAGCCCCTAAGATCTTGGAAAATCGGTGTAGCATTTTTATGACCCCGGAATCAAAGATTCCGGGGTCATAAAAATGCTATTCAATTTGAAGACGTATAAAAATGCGTCTAAAAATAGCCCCTAAGATCTAGCCCCTAATGCGTCTAAAAATAGCCCCTAAGACGTATAAAAATAGCCCCTAAGATCTTGGAAAATCGGTGTAGCATTTTTATGACCCCGGAATCAAAGATTCCGGGGTCATAAAAATGCTATTCAATTTGAAGACGTATAAAAATGCTATTCAATTTGAAGACGTTTACATTTATACCACTTGGTGAGTGTCACTGCTGGTGGACCAGGAGTCCCCGAGGGCACATGTAGCCAAGTTCGATCAATTTCGGTTGATCGTTTCTTCAACGCAATCTAAATTTCTGTTGTCAAAATTTCTTGAAATTTCTAAAAAGTGGTTCCTGTAGCATCATATCCCATCCATCCTGTTACGTCTTTCGGTACCCTTTTCGACATAGTAACTTTCATACTTTTTGGCATATTACATTGTTTAGATTTAGGATCACTGATGAGGGTTAAGTAGCCGAAACGTGCATGTCTGGTCCACGTTGCCAATTTATTTGTTCTTAAATGATGCTATTCAATTTGAAGACGTTTACATTCGGGGGCATATAGTTTTTGGCCTGGTCGTCTGTTTGTCTGTCTGTCTGTTTGTCCGAAAAACTTTAACATTGGACATAACTTTTAAATGGGAAGTGATAGAGCTTTCATATTTCACATGTGTATTCCTTGTGACAAGACCTTTCCATTGATACCAAAATTTTTGACCTTGACCTTTGACCTACTTTTCAAAAACTTTAACATTGGTCATAACTTTTGAATGGTTAGTGATAGAGCTTTCATATTTGACATGTGTATTCCTTGTGACAAGACCTTTCCATTGATACCAAAATTTTTGACCTTGTGACCTTGACCTTTTAACCCAGTGACCCTGACCTTGACCTTTCACTTACATGTACTTAACAGAAAATAGTGTTTATACTAACAAAGATGCCACCGGGGGCATTCGTGTTTCACAAACACAGGCTTTATTTTTTAATACAATGTACTATATCTGGGATATTATTTATTAGGGATATGAGGGATATTCTAGTTGCAGTCTAATGGATATGTTATTTTGATGCACTTCTTATAATTTGCTAGAGTGCGGCTGCCTGCTCCCTATTGTCTTTGGTTTAAAAAAATTGTGATTGATATTTATGTGCTATGTATCTTATTGCACTTGTCAATGAGTGAATAAAACAAAACAACCAGGAGAGCTACAGTATCTGTCAGAGACTTCTGGTTATATCTAGTTATTGAGGGTAACTGAATTTTTTTTTTTGTCTGTTTGTCTTTATCTTTGGTCATAACTTTAAATCTTATCAGATACAGCTTAGATAGTTCACATTTTGGTTGTTTGTGATAAGAACTAACATTTAATAGCTATTCTCTGTAAGCATTTGCACTTTTATGAAGGAAGTATGGCACGGCATGTCTCAGATTTTGATAAAATTTGTACATAAGGTTGGGTCTGACCCAAAAGTAAAAATTTATCAAAAATTTTCTTAATATCACATCCGGTTGCCATGGAAACGGACTTTGAATATTGAAAAAATGCATTTTTGGGCGTTTTTGAAGTAACATACACAATTTATGCAGCATAATCTAAAACAAACACTAATGAATTATCAGTACCCTATCATTGCTCTTTCAAGTTAAGTAATAATAATGTTGGGTTTATGGTCTTATCTATATGTTTCCATAGCAACAACACAGGTACCCTATCAAAATAGTATTTTTGGCATTTTTTCAAAATTCAACGATAAATTGCTTACATTTTTGAGTTTTTTATGCAAATAAAACATAAGCATTTACATTGGGACAAAGTTTCTGTTCGTTGCTATGGCAACATGACCTCAAATCGCAAAAATTTAAGCAATTTGGACAATATTTAGAGTCCTTTTTTTACTAGATCATTGAATTTTAATTCAAAGTGATGAAAATTAATTAATGTATTCAAGTAGATCTTTCATTACACGAAAGAAAATTTTTTAAAAAAGTTCAGGAAATAGCCTGTTGCTATGGGAATGATTGTGTAAAATTGCACACAGACCCACTTTGAGTCCTTGGATACGGGCATCAAAAGTTAAGTAATCTGAAATTTTTAAAATCTAAAATAAAGTTTAGACTTTGCTTTATCTAATATGTAAAAAAGGTTGTGTAAGCCTATTTCGTTTTTTGAGGAAAAGACTTCCAAAAACAACAAAAAATGCTTATTTTAGTAATGTATGGCCAAATTACTATAGCAACCATTAATTATTTGAAACTTTTTTATTATATTTTGATAGAGGCTTACTTGATCTTTATTGTTATTAAATTTGAACATCCTGGGATTAATAATTACTGTTTTATGAATATAATAAAAAATGGTTGCCATGGTAACATATGTTCCCCATAGCTTTTTCACGGTTTTTGAAAGAGCTCTCTGTGTTGGATATTTCCCAACATTTTTTATCTGTTCATCATGATGCAAAATTTTTTTAAATGACTCTGAAGTTGCAAAATAAGTAATATTCAAGACCATAGTTACCATTGCCAAGGTAACTTATGTACATAGTAACAAGTGGATTTATCTTGAATTTGCTCATTTTATATAATAAATCCTATTTCCTTATTATATAGCCATCAAGAGAGAAGAAAAATTGGAAAATACAAACAGCATTTTGAAATCAATATATCAAAATGAGCTAATTATGTTGTCATGGTAACCAGCCTTTTTACAATATCAGACACTACTAGTGAGCTTAATAAAAATTTTATGTCCTTATCTTTAGGATGCATAGAAAATCTTCCATTAATGTTATATATAGACCAAATTACAGAGCTTCAAATTAGCTCAATTTTGCCAATTTCTCAACTTTAAAGGCCGTTGCCATGGTAACCAGATGACCTAGAATTAATTTTTTTGTCAAATTTTCCATTTTTCATTGGTCCCTACTTATGTGTGAAATTTCATGAAAATCAGAGACCATGCGTGCTGAAATTGTTTAAATGCTTACAGAGAATTGCTATTAAAACCTTGACTGTTGATTTACATGACCTGGTGACAAGTCTATTGATACAATGACCTAAAACCCTATGGTCTTGACTTTCATGCAAGACCCACTCTTACTGTGATATTTTACTATAAGCATAGATCTAAAGGGTCACTGGGTGGTCAGTTTACTGATATAATGTTCACCAATAATCCTTTACTAAATATTTTATGAATTTTGTAAGCTGGAAAGACTTACAGTTTAGCCTCTGAACTTCAATTTTCTTCAGATCATAACACTGATGAATTACATTGGAGCTTTCTCCACCCTGTCAGAAACTAAGATAGAGGGTATAGATCCCTATGCAGCCAGATTTAACCAGATCTATGCCAGCATCAAGAAAAAGCCATATGATATACTGGATCAGAGAAAGATAGACTTTGACAACGACTTTGATGATTTCCTCAGACAGATGGCCGATCTAGAGGTGAGCTGTAGTATGAAAACAAGGATATTTGCACAGAAACTATTCGTCTTGAGAGCCAATATATTCGATCACAAAAAAAAACTTTATGGAATATTCAATCATACTATCCAAAAGCATGATCAACTTTTCGTGTCGCCTGCGAAGCATAGCGACACTTAAGGATCATATTACAAATGTTGATGTATTTACATGTACAAATTACGAAAAAAAAAATATGAAAGCACATCGTTCTAGGTTTAAAAACGGTTAGATAGTAGAATTACAACTTGTCCAATTACAATGTTTCCATACAGACATTTGCCATTCATGATCATTTCTGAAAGGTCAAGGACACTCAGAATATAGAATTTCCAGTATCACTGATTTTTACTTTATTTGCAATCTGTAATCTCTATAATAGTGCATGCAAAAAGTATTCATTTTCAAGTACACTTAATATTTAGAATTCCTCATTGAATCTTCTTACTTTCCTGACAGGTCAGTATCCAGAATTTCATGGATTCCAGTTTTCAGAAGCTGTCCTCTTCCCTTCAAGCCCTTAACTTGTTAACCAGGTATTTTGATGCCAAAATAGAGCTCATTCATTTGAATTTCCTAAAATTTGAAGAAGAGTTGTAGGTTTCATTATATTCTGCTCTATAGTATTGACTAACCCATGTACATGCAACACTGTCCATTGAAATATTTAGAGTGCTGGGAGTGTAACTTTCTCCTGAATTTAGGGAAAACATGTTCTTCTGTCTCTTGTGACAGTCTTCACAAAAACAGCCTGAAGACAATTTCTACAAGTTTTTTGTATAGTTTATACAGTGAAATTCCGCTAGCCCGACAAAATTTCAGCTAGCCACGCACGTCGGGCTAGTGAGTTTTCATAAAGACTGTTGTAATTTATCTGTATGAAATAAGACAGAATGTTCTTTGATTTCGGTCTTTATATACTTATTAAAGATTTGAGAAGTTGAGCATCTCAAGATTGAACATTGAAACAAAGTATGCTAGTATTCTGGGACAGTTTGCAGAAGAAATGGAGGACATAAAAAAAGTAAGGGGGAGCACATCTAACTTAATGATATAATCAGTTGTAAGATTCATTTGGACCGGTTCAAACTTCTTTGTTTCACCGATAGCATTTTCAACCCTTGAGAAGTTTATTGTTTTGCAATGTCTGAAAAATGTCTGCCATCTCTTATCTTTGATCATAGCTAAATATTAAATTTCTATAAAATTTATTGAATATGCCCAATTTACAGTGCGATGAAAGAAGTCTTTTACAGTAATGGCTAGTCTACGAGGTAAAGGTAGAATACTTACTAATAATCCTGACTTTGAAAAGTAAATATCCTATCCTACTTTACACAATGTTCTGAGAGAAATATGTATTAAATTTTACATGACCTTATTTTGAAGATATACATGTATCTACTCCATTAGATCTATATGAGGCTGAAAGACGACCCTCCACTTCCACGTAATATGCCCCCTGTGACGGGGAAAATCATGTGGGTACGACAACTAGCACTGAAGATACAGGAACCCATGATGATATTTGCTGTAAGTACATGTAAAAGTCAAGATATCACTTGAATGTTACTCAGTGTCTTTTTGGAATACAGAGGCATTTCCCATTTGAGACAGTATGTGACATAAAAGCATTATTACGTCATAGAGTTGGCATGAAAACATCAATTTTGTAACATCATTTCCTAGAGTTTTAGGAAGGTTTCCATAGAATTTGATGATGTCACAATATGTATACATTCCAAAGTTTAAAGTAACTCTGGTTTAAACATGTTAAAGAAATAAATAATCAACAAAAAAGATTATATGAGGAATACACTATAAATAAAGCAGCATCTGTATGCTCTTATTATAGGATTACTTTTAGCAAAGTAAAATAATGATGGTTTTCAATTGTAATTAATAAAAGTTAAAAATTGCTTCTTTGATGTCTACATTTCATTGAATTAATGCTAACATTTGCGATGACGTAAATGTGGAAACGTTAGTGTAGAATGTATTTTTTGTGTTTTTCACGAATTATGCAAAAATTCCCCCTACATGAAAATTATCCTTTTGCATTCTTACAAAGGCAGACATGTGTTGTAAATGCAAATGCATTTCCTCCAACTGAAAGTTTTAATTTTTAGCTCTACTGGTCTATGACCAGTCGAGCTTATGCGATCGCCCTGTGTCCGGCGTCTGTCCGTCCGTCCGTACGTCTGTCCGTTAAACATTTCTTGTGGTTTCCAGTCCTCTGAAACTGTTGGTGATGGAAAGTTAATTCTTTTTGCAACATGATTGGTCTATGGTCTAGTTGTGCACCTGATATTTTGTTTGAGCCTCTGACCCCCAGGGTCTTAGAAAATGGGTGTGGTCATTTTCTCCTATATAACTCTATAATGTAATCTTGTGGTCACCATTTCTCAGAAAGTATATATGATAGAAAGTTAATTCTTTTTGCAATATTAAAGGTCTATGATCTAGGTGTGCACCTGATATTTCATCTAAGCCCCTGACCCCTGGGGTCTTAGAAAATGGGTGTGGTCATTTTCTCCTATATAACTCTATGTAATCTTGTGGTCACCATTTCTCAGAAAGTATAAATGATAGAAAGTTTATTCTTTTTGCTATATTAAAGGTTGATGATCTAGTTGTGCACCTGATATTTCATCTTAGCACCTGACCCCTGGGGTCTTAGGAAATGAGTGTGGTCATTTTCTCCTATATGACTCTATGTAATCTTGTGGTCACCATTTCTCAGAAAGTATAAATGAATATAAGGTTAATTATTTTTGCAATATTAATGGTCTATGATCTTGTTGTGCACCTAATATTTCATCTGTGCTCCTGACCCCCAGGGTCTTAGGAAATGGGTGTGGTCATTTTCTTCAATATAACTCTATGCAATCTTGTGGTCATTATTTCTCAGAAAGTATAAATGATACAAGATTAATTTTTTTGCAATATTAAAGGTCTATGATCTAGTTGTACACCTGATATTTCATCTGAGCCCCTGGACCCCTAGGGTCTTAGAAAATGGGTGTGGTCATTTTCTCTTATATAACTCTGTGTTACATCTTGTGGTCACCATTTCTCAGAAAGTATAAATGATAGAAAGTTTATTCTTTTTGCAATATTAAAGGTCTATGATTTAGGTGTGCACCTGATATTTCATCTGAGCCCCTGGCCCCTGGGGTCTCAGGAAATAGGTGTGGCCATTATCTCCTATAGACCTCAATGTAATCTTGAAGTCACTATTTCTCCGAAAGTATAAATAATAGAAAGTTAATTCTTTTTGCTATATTATATGTCTATGATTGAGTTGAGCACGAGCTATTTTGTTAGAGCCCCTGACCCCCAGGGTCTTAGAAAATGGGTGTGGTCATTGCCTCTTATATAACTGTGTAATCTTGTGGTCACCATTTCTCAGATAGTGTAGATGATAGAAAGTTAATTCTTTTTGCAATGTTCAAGGTCTATGAGCTAGTTGTGCACCTGAAGTTTTGTTTGAGCCCCTTACCCCAGGGTCTTCGACATTTGGGTGTGGTCACTTTCTTCTTTAAACATATATATACCTCAGTGTAATCTGTGTGGTCATAATTTCTCAGAAAGTATAAATATTAGAAAGTTTTTTTTTTTGATATATTATAGATCTATGGTCAAACTGAACACAAGATATTTTGTTTAGAGCCCCTGACCCTAGGGTCTTAGAAAGGAGTTGTGGTCATTTTATCCTATATAACTCTATGTAATCTTGTGGACACCATTTCTCAGAAAGTATAAATGATAGAAAGTTAATTCTTTTTGCAATACATGTATAAAAGGTTTATGATCTAGTTGTGCATCTGATATTTCATCTGAGTTCCCGACCCCTGGGGTCTTAGAAAATGGATGTGGTCATTTTCTCCTATATACATGTATATAACTGCAATTTTGTGGTCATCTTTTCTCAGAAAGTATAAAGGATAAAAAGATTTTGCATTATATTCAGACTTACGCTTAATGTTACCCTTGTGCATCTGATATACTTTTTTAGCCCCTCACCTTTGGGTCTTAGAAAATAGTTGTTTCATTTAGTTATGTATTTTACAAAAACAACCAGGAGAGCTTCAGTCTCGTCAGAGACTTCTAGTTAACGTATCCAATGTACAATGAAGATCTCGCGGACGTCTCCTCCATTTAAACAGTGTTAAAATGATCTCGGTAATCTTCGGTAGTGTCTTAATAGTTTCCGTGGCTTGAGCGACGGTCGGCATGCTGACCTTTGATGATAGAAACCATTATCTATGTTGTATTAGGTATATTTAGGTAAAAATATGCCATGATTCTGACTATATAATACACTTGAATTTATTTGTATAACGGATACCTTAATCGCAAATTTTCCCCTAGGAAATTAGCCATATTTAAAGTATTTGTGATATAAGCTACTTCTGGTAATTTACAGAAGCACAAAACTTGCCTGCAGTCAGATGATGCCAAGAGAATAATCAGGAACTACAATAAGCTGGCCAGGGTATTAATGGAGTATGAAGTGTTATATCATCTAGCCTGGGTCAAGTCTGTAGAGGTGGCTACTAAATGTAAGATTTACAATATTAGCTTATTTATGGTTGATGTAGTAAAATACAGTAGTCAGGCAATGGCTGATTATCATGTTTGTAGCAGTACCTAGTAAAATTTCAAACATGTTTAAGGTTTGCTCTGAAAATGAGAGTCCTTTGTCTGAACATACCAAGCATTCAGAAAACAAAAATATATTTGGAGGATTAGCAGTCTTAGCCCTACACCTGAGGCTACCAGAAGTTTTGACAGTCTAGTAGAAATATCAATATGAATTTCTCTTTGGTCAAAGTTTGGGCAAGTGGTTCACGAAAACTTTTGTGAAGACTGGTTTCCACTGGTAATGGAGAGGTCAGAAAACCATTTGAATTTTCTTATGATTTTGGTCAGTGAAAATCCTGAATTGGTCAGGGAATTTTATTTACCCAGAGTGCTGGTACCCTGATGTCAAATTATTTTTGATCAATGACTGTCTATCAAAGTGGCACATAGAGAAACCTTTCATATTGTATGTCTGTTTGGAAATCATCTGTCATCTGAGGTTATGCTCCCTGCCAGTAAAGTTTGGATGGGAGTAACAGTTTCACCATGTTTGTCCAAGGACATAAATCTAATATCCCTTACTGTAACTGAAGGTATTCTTGACCTATATTGATGAAACTTCACACATAGATTGCCCTTGAGAAAAATAGTCATAATCAATTTTAATCAGAAACCAAACATCCAGGCATATCAAAATTTTGGACCCGACACCCAATACACTTTGGTATCTTTGTTAGTGAAATTATTTCTGTATATTGTAATATCATGTAATATGTATCAGGTGTTTCGGAGGGGTTAACATTGACATATTCTATATAATGTTCCAATCTTCCACTTGTATTTACATGTATGTATATATAGAAAACATTGAATCAATTCATTATTCATTTAGATCTACAAGTGCCTGTATTGGTAAAAGTCCCCACTCAGCAGAACCAGAATGGAGTACTTCTTGTCAACTTTGACTCGTATATCTACGAGGTGATCAAAGAAGCAGAATACATGATGAAGATGGAGTTAGAGATCCCTGAAGCTGCCAGAGTACTTGTGCATGCTAGGGATAGACTAAAATCTCACAATGCCAAAATACAGGTAAAACATAGTCCTTGAAATACGTAAAATATCAATTTCCTACGCTTGCGTCCAATTTCAGTTCCGCTTTTCTCCACTTTGAAATCTACCTCTGCTGTCATCGCCTATTGTTTGTCTGCAAGATTCTTGCAGACTGGAACTGGGGATTCATATTTGTAAATTAAGGTATCCGTTGTACAAATAAATTTCAAGTGTATTATATAGTTAGAATTATTGAATATTTCTACCAAATATACCTTATACAACATAAAAAATGGTGTCTATCATCAAAGGTCGACATGGCAACCTTTGCTCAATCCACGGAAACTATCGAGATACTGCCGAACATTACCGAGAGAATTTTAACACTGTTTAAATGGACGAGATGTCCGCGAGATATCCATTTGTACAATGGATACGTTAAATATTGCAAGTATATACCATCAGGTTTGACTACATTTATGAGGTATAAAGTGAACATGCAATGCTTTTCTATTGATGCAATACAATGCTGTATTAGGGATTCTTTCACCATTCGTATGTTGCCAACGTGATCAGCTGAGCCAGAAGTCTCCACTAAAAATACAAATTCTAGCTAAAAAACCTACCGTCTTTAGACGTGAGTCTTGTAAATTTTCCTACATCAAGATAAGAATCGTTTCCTTCATTGCCCATTTACTCGCCCTTAAACACTCAAATATGTGCCTCTGCCTTTGAATCTATTCCACTGTTTACGTCAGAAGTCCCAATGACATCACTGTGACGACATGCTGTACCTGCGATTCCTCTCGGGTTTTACCATTACGTGAAATGGCGTAGGAAAATAGCGATGACGGCAAGGTTATATTGCAAGCCTGTGCCGCCTATGACCTTGTTTCAAGTTGGTAAAATATGTGATAATAATACTTATATACATGTATAAGTAGTGCTCAATATGTTACAATTGCTACAAAAATATACACAAAGATATAGTGTATACAGTACATGTATATTTGAAATTATTGCCTTGAGCATATACATACATGTATATATTAAGAATTTTTATGCCCCGGTAATCAGAGATTCGGGGGCATACATGTGTCTGTCTGTTTGTCTGTTTTCCCGCAAAAACTTTAACCTTAAACATTAAACTTTTGAATGCTAAGTGATAGGGCTTTCATATTTCGCATATGAATTTCTTGTGGCAAGACCTTTCCATGGATACCAAATTTGACCTTGTGACCTTGACCTCAATATGTGAACTACCTTCAGCTGTTTTACCAACAAAGATGCCAACGGGGGCATTCGTGTTTCACAAACACATTTTTTAAGATACTCCTTTTGAAGGAGTATCTTACTGTATTCGCGATTCTCATGTCATTTCGAGGTACCGTCTCTTCCAGTGCGCAGCGAGAAATAGTTCCAGATTGTGTCAGCAGTTTCTCGACATCAAAACTTGCGTGTGGAAAATTTATATCAGAATCGATTGTTTTGATAGAATGATAGAATTAATATAAAATTAGTTGAGATTTTCAAGATGAAATTTGATCTTTTTGAATTGTTATCGATTTGGGACTACTTTACATCTGCGCTCTATCAATGCTCCGCCCACCGTTTAATATGGCTTCTTGTATAGTACATTGCCTATGAAGTTATGTGATCGGAAAAAATAATAGTCATTTACGATTAGATTTTCAGATAAACAACCAAAGACATCCGATATAATGCCAAAAAAAAAAAATACTAGCGCCTTGTTCCGGTATTCAAACGGTTCTAAACAGGTCCGCAAAAAAATCGATTTATCAAGGACGTGTATCCAGACAAAGATGAATCATGTAAAAAAAATAAGGCATATAAAGTTCATGGGCGGATCCAGGATTTTTTTCAGGGATGGTCCTAAAGTCCGAGTTTTTTTTAAGAGCAAAAATGAAATATGTACACTCATAGAAAAAATTAATCCAGGGGTCGTCTGGAACCCCCCCCCCCCTTCTGGATCCACACTTACACATCAAATCGCATAAAGGGCAAAGCCATTTTGTTTTTGTTGTTTTTTTTTTTTTCGGTGTCCAAAGAGAATCATGTAATTGTCGGCTAAACATCGTCATGAATATTAGGCCGATTTATCACTGCACGCTATAATATTTTCTGCTGACGAGACGTTTTTTTCTGATAAAAATATCCGCCGCGCCTCATGTTCTGGGTAACAGTCGATCGCTGAAGATAATGTATCTGTTTATCAATCTAAAGGGAAAAAATTCTTTAAAACACTTAAATATTTCAGTAATCACACCTGGGTCCAGTATTGAAAGCGCGACGTTACGCATAATTTTACGATAACGGCTATTTAATCAGAGAATATACATTAGGGTATACGTTTTATGTGTCATGCTGTCATTCTTGACTGTATTATATTATGTTTATTATATCAATATTGTAGGGAGAGGGCACTCAATAATGTTGTAAAAAATTAACACCTATCCCATTTCATTGAGTTGGAAATGAAATATGTTCAAACAAATCAAGCCCAAAAAAGGTTTTTTTTTGTTGCAGGAAATTGGCGTTTCATGACTCCTTTTACATGCGAATTCATTTATACGGCAATGGCGGAATGGCTGACGGTCTATTGAAATTTAGACTGTGTGCACGTGACGAGATTTACGTTCTCTGATTGGTTCGAACTAGTCCGTGGCAAAATAAAAATGAATGTCTAGACTTTATTCACGCATTGTAAATATTTTTTAACGAAACTGTAAAACAATTGTACCCGTTGACAGCTCGGGCATGTGCAGCTGAGATATTAAAAGGCCGGCCTGTTCGCATGGGCATATACTTCTGATAAAATAAGTTTGTATACTTCTCTTTTTCGGTCTCTTTATATATACGTGAAATGGTAATTATGTAAACACTCTTTTAAAAGAATTAATTGTTATATTTCCGAATCTATTGAGATCATAAATGACGTTCAGGATGAGCGCTGACAACTGCTGAGAAATGTAAGCTATAAAACTGGGAAGTGACTTAATGCGAACCTACATCTTTCGACTTTTAATGCAATGAAATTCCACTCTTCGGGAGATGTATCGAATTTAGACGAACTCAACGGACCTACCCGAAAAAAAAACGACGAGTCTTTATTGCATGCAAAATTTAATGCTTATACGTTACGAGACACGGGATTACGAGACTAGATTAGGTACATGACAACATTTTATTGATAAGTCAGAAAAAATGTCTCGGAATGTGTCTCGGAATTTTTCAATTTTTGTCCCAGAATTCTTTCATTGTCCCAGATTTTTTCATAAGTATGAACACTTTACATGTGCATATATCGTGTAACCAAATATTACAAATTAACACTTACAGTGAAATAAGATGTTACAGCAGATTCTAAGTGGAGTATCTTTCAGGGCCTTCAGACCTTTGATTTACTGGATGCTTTTGGCTTCATGTAAAAAGCATTAAAGTCTTTGGCCATTATACATGTATTTGTATGAACATATGACTTGATCCTACTTAATTTCATCTTTAAATATGGTCATAAAAAGTTCAAATCAAATTTCTAATAAAGCATTCTGAGTAAGGCTACTTTTGATGAGTTGATTATGTCTAATCTTGTAACAAAAACTTTGCATCATTATACACTCATAAATCAAAATCTTGATTTCAGCTTCTGTTAGATGAGAACAACGCCATACGATCAGATATTCCTCCTATTTTCCTTGCCTTGCTAGGACCATCACTCAAAAAGGTCAGATTTTCAACTGATCATTACCTATAACTTCAATTCATGAATTGGCCTAGCATCTTTTATGTAGAAGATTGAAATATTTCTTCCAGAGGGAAGGGATGATACAAATAAAAACACAAACACTCAAATACACTTATACGCTTTCAAAGTTTTTAAAAAATTCCATTAATTTAAGGGACGCGTCATCTTACTTTTACTTCTTACCACTTACTGTGTATTTGAGTGTTCGTATTTTTATTTGTATCTTTATGTAGTTTTTGTAGTGACTTAAAGACTTGCATTTCAATAAGGAATATTAAGGCCAAAGTCACAATATAATGACGGTTTATCTTTTTTTTTTTCATTTGCTCTATCATTACAAAATTATTTGGAGAAAAATGAAAAAAAAAATTCCACTCTCAAGTTTATTATTTTCATCTGTATGTAAATTAAAAAGAATCTTGGGATAAAAGGATGTCGGAGGCTGTTGATATATAATACATGCAACTTATACGTAAATTTTCGTTTAGAGATTCATGGCTTACATAAATAATATACTGATATGTAAAACTATATTTAGGTTGATGTGGCCATACGTCCCGGTTTGACTTCACACACCTGGACTTCACTTAGTCTGCCGACTTACTTCTCCAACGTGAAGGAGGCTCTGGATGAATTGCGCATTGTCGTCAAGCAAGTATGTACATGTATCAATGGTAAAAGCAGTGTTTACGGAAAAATGCCAGATTGTTGGAAATCTCCAGTGGATTTTCTCAGTGTCCTATGGATTTTGGGGAAATTCCAAACATATTATATAGGAAAAAAAACCATAAATATAGAAAATGTCCTGTGATTTCTTGGACTGTTTCGTAAACAATGTATAATGTATCAAATGTAATCCACATTCTTAGTTGATGGATGTAATATAGAGTCAAAAGATGAAAGTTAAATTTCATAAAATGTGTGAAGAAATTTACATGTAATTCTGAAATTATTTTACCTTAAAGTTTGGAAATGATAATGACAATGTAAGATTTCCATTTTGTATGAAGATGAATAAGTAATTATAAGAATTGATCTCTAGCAGATCCTCCACTTTAGATGTTGGAACTCAGCATCCTGCTCTGGCCCATTGTTTGAATGTTTTAGAACTTCATTTCATTCTTTGTATCCATAATGTTGTCTAATTTTTGAGTATCTGACATTAAGGTGAATGACATCAAAATGACAAGGATAGACAACCAGTTAAAGGAGATCAGTGAAACCATGTTATGTGACCTACCAGAGAAAACGCCATGGACAGTGGAAGAATTCCTGCAAAAAATGGAGGTTTGGTATCAGATAATCTAATATTCAATGTACTTGATGTATTGCAACCAAAGTCATTAGAATTTTCAGTGTTATGATTGACATAATAGAAATTTTCACGTCGGGTAAATTTCGCGAAAATGACCATTAAAAGGTGTATCTTTTCTTTGCTGAGTCTAATTTTCACTAATCTGTTAACCAGATCAAGGGTTAAGATCTGTGTCTTTTATTCGCTTTGTTTATTTTTCGCAATTTGAGGATGCTAGCGAAAAATTCCCGATATACGATAATTTAACATGATACTCATTGAATATTTGTGCATGTACAGTATACATGTACTTAATGTTCACACATGTCAATTTACATGTATTGTCTATTTCCCACTCCTCAACATGTGAATGATCAAGTTGCCATTTTGCTTATATTGTGAGGATAACTTTGTGAATAAGGGAAAAGAAAACTTAATATATCTTTGATATAAACTATATTGAAAGCACTGGTAGCCTGCTCACTTGTTGCCTCTGAGGTCCTAGGATAGAATCCTAGATTCTGCAAAATGGAATTATGTTCGAGGGTATGATGGTTCCCAACAGGTCTAAGGAGGTTTTTCTCTTGTAACTTGGGATTCCTCCTGCTCAAAGGACCCCTTCATGCCAACATATCAGCTAACATGAATATGTCGATGTTTATCTTGCCTTGTTATGGGTCTGAAATTTGGCCCTCATTGGTCCCAAAATTTCTTCATTTTGCCGTAAAAATCACTCTGAAATTTCCAAAGAGAAACTTTAAAAAATCATTCAGAAAATATGACTCAAAATTTAGTAAATCGGCACAAAATATCCTATTTCTGAGTGTATCTTTAAAACTTTTCTTTATCACCTGTTCAGTTAAAACAAATTTATCGATAAGCAGTGTAAATAAAAGATTGTACTTTATGAGAAGTTGCATTTGAATTTTCCCAATTTTCAGCAAAATGTCACAAATATTTCCAAATGGGAAAAGCAACCCTCCCCAAATAAATCCACTGCTAAGGTATTAGGGGTATAATAACAATATCGTTGAAAAGCTAGAAATCTTCTACTTCCATATCTTACACCTTTTTGATATTTGATATTTTTCAATGTTTAAATCAACTCACTATAAAAATGTATGGTCCCGAACATAATTGATGTCGTACGTCTTCTGTAAACTTTGTGGTATTTAATTTTTCTGTTATTAAAACAGCGGGAAGTAGAGTATTATACCTCTAATGCCTTAAGTTGTGTAACCTGTTTGTTAATAATTGTCAAATAAATAAACTTAAAAAGCATTATTCTTTACCATAGGTATACACAGAGACTGTAGCAGTGGACATAAACAAAATGAGTCAGGTAGTAGAGGATGGAGTAAAGGAGCTGATCAGAATCTTTATGCATAAGTCACAGTGTGAGGAAACCAATGGTGGATCTACTATAGCTGAGGGGGAGGAAGACATCACAGAACTATCATGTAATAGGCAAAGATTATTTGTTAGTTAAAACTGGAATCTGACCTAAGGCTAAAATGCTTCCAAGAGTTTTGAAGATAAACAAATTTTACTGAAGCAAAGGCAAAAATGCTTGAATTCTAAAGATAAAAATGGAATTTGATCAAAGGCAAAAATGTTTTGGCCATGTTTTAACTTAAAGAAAAGAATGAAATCTGATCAAGGGCAGTCCTTGTTTTAAAGATGAAGAAATGACCAAAGGCAAAAATATTTGAACTTTGGCCATGTTTTAAAGAAAGATGTAAGAATGAAATCTGAGTTGCTTATTATTCATGTATAGTTAAGCCAATTTGTTTGTTGTTGACAGCTGAGCTAACCACACAATCAGTAACAACTGAAGGCTCTGAGATGACATCTATTGAGGAGATAGAAGTGACAGAGGAGCAACAGATAAAAGAGGCTTGTGAGGAGCTTAGAGAACACTTTAATCACAGACTGGTAGAGAGTATACTTAAAGCTACAAGACACTCACTGGACATCATGAGGAGGAGGTTCTTTTCTGGGTAAGTATAACAGATAAAGGAGGCTTGTGAGGAACTTAGGGAACACTTTAATCACAGACTGGTAGAGAGTATACTTAAAGAAGTTCTCTACTCGTGGGTATTTTCACTTACATTTACTCGGACAAACTCAAATTACAAAGTATTGGTAGTTCCATGAAAATATAGTGTCTCGTTTATCCATGAAACAGCGATTTATAAGCCCATATCCACAAGCTAGCGATTTAACACGGAACTAGTCTGCAACTTCCGCCGAAATTGAAAGTACAAATTTGTGACGTCAGAAGTGTGTATACACTACACATTCACATGATGACGTAATGTAAAATATACTACACATGTCTCGAGCTTTGTTTTATATGGTACATTTATAATTATTTTTCGGTTTAACCATTTTCAAAGTAAATTAGACATCAGTGTTTTAAAAGACCAGTACATCTTCCATTGGCGGATCCATTCAGGTGGAGGGAGAGGGAAGGGGGTTCTTCCCATTTCCTGGTCAGACTTACATGAACACGGAAAATATAAAATAATGAAGGGAGGGTAAGAGATCGAAACTTTAAAGGATATGAAATCCAAAGTAAAGCCTTTCCTAGCTGTCTAGATTGGATCTCAAATTGATATTCTAATCAGCTTATAGGATTGGGGGGGGGAAGGGGGGGCACAAATGTATTAGGAAGAGGGTGAAAGATGAAAATTAATGTTATTAAATTAACGACACATGTTTCAGGTAATATGAAAATTATTTTCAGATGTTACATAAAGTTATGATGGTAAAAAAAAATGAAATGATATGGGTCGACAAAAAATTTAATGATATGGCCTGGAAAGTTGTCTGCTCAACGCGGATTTCAGGCTTTCTTGAAATTCAACACCGGGAGAAGTGATCATGTCATGTACACTGTATATCGAAAAAATGAAATTCTAATCGTCTCAAAATTAAATGGAAAGTAATGAACGTTTTTCGTCAACATTAACTGATCGAGTATCTCAGTACGAGAGAGAGAGAAACATTTTCATTTCCGAGGTACATTACAAGAAATCAAGACAGACATGACACGGCTCGGTAATAAATGTGATTTGCTGAGAACACTCAGGCATTATGAGACAATAGAGCCCGGCTTGTCATTTTTAGCTCACCTTGACGAAGTTGAGTGAGCTTATGCTATACCCCCGCGCATCCTTGTCCGCGTCCTCGTCCGGTTAAGAAGTTTGGGGTAGCTCAGTATTTGGCAAAGTACTGATGCTACAGTAACCAAACTTGCACAAAAGATTCATCTTTGGATGCTGAGGTGAACCCATGCATCAGATGCTGCATCTGACCTACATTTTCCGCTTGAGTGACTTGGTTAAGAAGTATGGGGTAGCTCAGAGTGGCTTGGTTAAGAAGTTTGGGGTAGCTCAGTATCTGACAAAGTACTGATGCTACAGTAACCAAACTTGCACAAGTGATTCATCTTTGAATGCCAAGATGGACCCATGCATCGGATGCTGCATCTGACCTACATTTTCCGCTTGAGTGACTTGGTTAAGAAGTTTGGGGTAGCTCAGAGTGGCTTGGTTAAGAAGTTTGGGGTAGCTCAGTATCTGACAAAGTACTGATGCTACAGTAACCAAACTTGCACAAGTGATTTATCTTTGGATGCCAAGATGGACCCATGCAGCATCTGACCTACTTTTTCCACTTGAGTGATTTTGCTTTTAAAAGCCAATATTGAGCAAAGTATAAGTGCTTCATGTACCAAACTTGCATATTAGATGTATCTTTGATCAAACTTTCATAAAATGACCTTGACCTACTTTTTCCAATTGAGTGATTTTGCCTTTAAAAGCCAATATTGAGCAAAGTATAAGTGCTACATGTACCAAACTTGCAAATTGGATGTATCTTTGATCAAACTTTCATAAAATGACCTTGACCTACTTTTTCCGCTTGAGTGATTTTGCCTTTAAAAGCCAATATTGAGCAAAGTATAAGTGCTACATGTACCAAACTTGCATATTAGATGTATCTTTTATCATACTTTCATAAAATGACCTTGACCTACTTTTTCTGCTTGAGAGATTTTGCCTTTAAAAGCCAATATTGAGCAAAGTATAAGTGCTACATGTACCAAACTTGCATATTGGATGTATCTTTGATCAAATTTTCATAAAATGACCTTTACCTAATTTTTCCGCTTGAGTTATTTTGCCTTTGAAAGCCAATATTGAGCAAAGTATAAGTGCTACATGTACCAAACTTGTATATTGGATGTATCTTTGATCAGAATTTCATAAAATGACCTTGACCTACTTTTTCCACTTGAATAATTTTGCCTTTAAAAGTCAATATACATGTACTAAGAAATATGTTTGAATTGAATTTTGCTGCCATGAGGTGAGCATTGTAATCTGTGATTACCTATGTTTTATTTCTATTCTAATGATGACCAAACTTAGACCTTTCGATTCTTGGTAAAAACCAGTTCCTGTCGGTTTATCTACTTTCAGAAAGTGGGTAGGCGTGGCTTATCGCTATAGGGCCTATATTGGAGAATAGAGCCCGGCTTGCATCTGTTGTCTTAATAGGGAAAAAGAATCAAGTCATATTAGAATTATTAATAATGCTATCTCCGCTCCAAAAGAATATGATCACCATCTTGCCCAGAACAATAAGAAAATAGATACCTGGAATACATATACAGGTATTTGATACGGTATCTTGTTTATGATTATCAAATATTTTTTTTTTCGAGATTCAGTCGCAACTCCTTCCGCAGTTAAAATTTACGTTCCCACCCCAATCTATCGAAAAATTTGTAAACATGTAATAGGTTATGCTGTGCATATTGAAAACTGAAGTTCTTTCGTATTTCGATGTTCCACACGGATCCGTTTGATAAAACATTTGATGGACATTTATTTGTTTATATTCATTTAAAATTTTGTTTTACACAACAACAATCATCAAACATCGCAGTGTTTCCATTTGAAGTATTTTTATACCGATAATCGGCAATTTCCCCTCGTCAAATTTGGCGAAATTTTCCCCAAAAAATGCCCGAAATTCCCAATTAGTCAACTGTCGAATTGTCCGTAAAAATCCAACCGAAAATGTTTCAAATTTTTCATTCCGATACCCAAGTCTCTCAAACGCTTAAATCATCCGAGTTGAAGTAAACTTGTTTCAAGTTTTCAATTGATCGTGATGCTGAAATGAAAGTAAACAACGATGTTGCACAATGTGAAATATTACACAAAAAGGCTCCGATCGAAAGACGCAAAGGGTCTAACTAATATTAGCGATGCTTTTAAAAATCAAACGCCATCAAACGTACTTGTATCAGATCATCAGACAGATGCCGCCATAAAGGGGAATGAAAAAGAAGTTGATGTTAACGTCGACGTAGCTTGCTCTGTCTCGGAGACTGAGGTCACAGTTCATGGAAGTCATGACACAACTCCATCTTGTATCCACGAAGTCACCAATGGCAAGACTGATACAATTGCTGTATTATTGATATAGTTATTAAAATGATGAATATAACTTCCTCTAACTTCCTGCATTAGTTATTCTTTACATGTTGATAGCTTTGTGTGTAAAATCAATACTTAAGAAAAATTCCCAATTTCAATGTTTTGTCGCTGTTTTTCCCAATTCAAAGGGTATAGGGTACTTTTGAAACAAGAGGCCCAAGGGGGCCACATCGCTCACCTGAGGAGACTGTATGTATGTTTTCAATCAAAGTCAAAACCTGAAGGAAATCGCTTTTAGTGAAGCTTTGAGAAGGACAAGGTGTACAAGTTACTTCCTGTAAAGTTTGGTGACATTCTGTGCAGTAGTTTAAGAGGATAAGTCAAAAATGTGTCATTCAAATAGAGCCTATAGAGGACATCTTGGATTTCAAATCGGCTCGAAAAAAAAAAAAAACTAAGTAGAGGGCAATGAGTACTTGCGTCCTGTGAAGTTTCAAGAAATTGTGTGAAGCAGTTTCAGAGGAGAAGTTGAAAATGCGTCAGCCAATCAGAGCCTGTGGTGGCCATCTTGGATTTCCGATAGGCTCCAAAAACGTAAACTTGATAGAGGGTATTAGTACTTGCATCCTGTGAAGTTTCATGAAATTCTGCACAGCGGTTTCAGAGGAGAAGTCGAAAATTTGTCAGCCAATCAGAGCCTGTGGCGGCCATCTTGGATTTCTGATCAGCTCGAAAAACACAAACTTGGTAGAGAGCAATCAGTACTTGCTTCCTGTGAAGGTTTGTGAAATTCTATGCAGCCGTTTGAGAGGAGAAGTCGAAAATGTGTCAGTCAATCAGTCTGTGGCGGCCATCTTGGATTTCCGATTGGCTCGAAAAACACGAACTTGGTAGAGGGCATTGAGTAGTTGCTTCCCTAAAGTTTCATGAAATTCTGTGCAGCGGTTTCAGATGAGAAGTCGAGAATGTGTCAGCCAATTAGAGCCTGTGGCGGCCATCTTGGATTTCCGATCGGCTCGGAAAACACAAACTTGGTAGAGGGCATTGAGTACTTGCTTCCTGTGAAGTTTCATGAAATTCTGTGCAGCGGTTTCGGACGAGAAGTAAAAAATGTGTCAGCCAATCAGAGCCTGTGGCGGCCATCTTGGATTTCCGATCGGCTCGAAAAACACAAACTTGGTAGAGGGCATTGAGTACTTGCTTCCTGTGAAGCTTCATGAAATTCTGTGATGCAGTTTTAGAAGAGAAGTCGAAAATGTGTCAGCCAATCAGAGCCTGTGGCGGCCATTTTGGATTTCCGATCGGCTTGAAAAACACAAATTCGATAGAGGGCATTGAGTACTTGCTTCCTGTGAAATTTCGTGAAATTCTGTGCAGCGGTTGCAGAAAAGATATCGAAAATGTTAAAAGTTTACGTCGGACGGACGGACGATGGACGGACGACGCGCTATGACAATAGCTCACTTGAGCTTCGCTCAGGTGAGCTAAAAACAACAATACTTGTAGGGGACCATGATTTCTTCATTCCTACGAAGTTTAACGAAAATCTGTTCAGTGGTTCTGGAGAAGAAGTTGAATATGTATGAAAATCATCCCCCCCTTCTTCTTGAGTAATCTAAGTAACCCGAGAGAGATAGTTATACAGAAGCTAAAGCAAAATAACAGACCCCCTCCCCATCTTTTCACTGTGTTATTGATAATATTGATCTGTTCTTACATTAATATTTTGAGCTGCTCTCAATATTGTAATTTCAAAGTTGTATATCCAAGTCTTCACAAGATAAATTTGAAAATACTTATTCATCTTTTTAAAATTATTTAGTTTCCTTTTCCATACCTATTTAATAATTTAAAATATATAACATTCAAATGAATCGATAATCCAAAAATTTAAACCTCAAAAACATAAATCAATATTAAAGAAAGACAACTCTTGCATACATGAACATGTACCAACTTATACGAAACTAAAGTTACCAGGGTACCAGAACTTGAACTTACAAGCCTTGGGTCCATGTTCACAGTAAACATATCTATTCATGATTGAAAAAACACTCATAAAAATCTGTTCAGCAGTTCTTGAGAAGAAGTTGAATATGTATGAAAATCACCCCCCCCCCCCTTTCCTTTTCACATAAGAAAATAATTCATAAAACATCAAAAAATTAAAATTTCAGTATAAAATACATATCAAAGCATTTAGTAACTTAAATGTGATAAATGTACAGTAAATGAATGTGTAAAATCATACACATATTGAGTTATTTAAAGAAATAGACGAAGTCCGAAAAGACGTCAAAAACGCGTCAAAAATTTGACTTCCGAGTGGAACCAAAAATAACGACACTTCTTAAGACATCTCTCTAGATCATCCTGATGCTTTCGGTTTGTCGATACGTGCTTCCGTTCTGAAGAAAAAGTTTGTCAAAGGATGGTACCCCATGTGACCTACTTTTGCCTCTGGTGGCGCCACCTGTTGATGGATCCGGACGAAAAACAACAACACTTGTAGGGGACCATGAGTACTTCATTCCTACCAAGTTTCATGAAAATCTTTTCAGTGGTTCTGGAGAAGAAGTCGAAAATGTTGAAAAGTTTACAACGGACGACGGACAGACGACAGACGACGGACGCCGGACGGTGCGCTATGACAATAGCTCACTTGAGCTTTGCTCAGGTGAGCTAAAAAATATTCCTTAAAAATCGAAAAGTGGATATCTTGACAAAATTCTTTCACTTGTAGGGTACCATGCATGAGTACCTCATACCTACAAATTGTCATGACAATCTGAAGAGTGGTTATAGAAAAGAAGCAGAAAATGTATGAAAATCACCCCCCCCCCTTCCTTTTTACATAAGAAAAAAATTCATAAAAAATCAAAAAAAATAAAATTTAAGCATAAAATACATATCAAAGCATTAAGTAAGTTAAATATGATAAATATGTAGTAAATGAGTGTGTAAAATCATACACTTATTGAGTTATTTAAAGAAATAGTGCAAAAATGTGCATTTCTGACTAAGTCCGAAAAGACGTCAAAAACGCGTCAAAAATTTGACTTCGAAGTTGACCAAAAATAACAACACTTCTTAAGACATCTCTCTAGATCATCCTGATGCTTTCGGTTTGTCGATACATGCTTCGGTTCTGAAGAAGAAGTTTGTCAAAGGAGGGTACCCCCCGTGACCTACTTTTGGCTGTGGTGGCGCCACCTGTTGACAGATCCGGACGAAAAACAACAACACTTGTAGGGGACCATGAGTACTTCATACCTACCAAGTTTCATCAAAATCCCTTCAGCCGTTCTGGAGAAGAAGTCGAAAATGTGAAAAGTTTACGACGGACGACGCCGGACGACGGACGGACGCCGGACGACGGACGGACGCCGGACGGTGCGCTATGACAATAGCTCACTTGAGCTTCGCTCAGGTGAGCTAAAAAAGTGATGGAAAAACTGCATCGTAACGTTATTTATGGGGAGGGGGGGGTCTGGAGACGAGAGTTATGCATCTGGAAATTCGGGCGGGAGGGGGTTAATATTTTTCTAATAGTTGTTGCACACTGACTTTTTTGTCGGCACTTGGGACCTGTATATATGTTAAAAAAAAAATCTAGCTTGTATCTTTCTTTCCTTCTATCTTTATTTTTGTGAGCGGGGGCTCACAAAAATAAGTACATTGAATATGTCGATGACTTATATTTTTACATTGAATTCTCACCGATATTTCACAGACCTAATTTCTCCCTCTTTCAACATGTACATGGCATGCTTTTTCCAATGTAAGGAAGGTAATATTGAAGTACGTACGTGCCGACTGGAAGTGGGGAGGTACAAGTGTCAACGAAGGAGGGTGGTATCAGTAGGCTGAACGGGAGGGAGTCAGAGTGTCGGGGAAATTATAGAATTTTGTAAATAGGTTTTGAAAGTGTGGTCTAGACGTTTAGGACGCCAGGTCCCCTTGGATTTGCCAAAAATGCAGACTTTTTCTTTGTTTTACTAGTATGTATTTTCTTCCCGAAATAGACGGCTTAAACCCCCCCCCCCCCTATTTTCTTTCCGGGGGAAAGAAAGGATAGATTCCCTTAAAAAAATTTTTTATTTATAAAATGCCTTAGAATCCCTTTCTGAGATAAACTTTAGGATTCTGGAAGTCGTTTAAAATATATCAACACATGTACGTACGTATAATAAATAAATTATGAACATTAGTTGAGCTTATAAATATTTACCTTATAGTTTTAATGTACATATTTAGGTTTCATTATTAAATGCTCTTTTATCATATTTATCACTCACACACTCAATTGATATGTCCTTTATTTTGACATTTATAAGAGTACATTAGTACATGTACATTTCTATATATAGTGTTATGAAACGTGGTTCCCTTTTACACACTTCTGACTTACTTCCGGTGTGTACAGCTATTTTAAGAAATTGGAATAGGTGGTAAAATATAAATTGGTCTATATCAGCTCTGAAAGAGATTACATAGTGGGGAAATTTCTTGTTGGAATTTAGTTTGATATGAACTGTAATATACATGAAAATCTCCACAACTAGAGAACTTCTTTAAAGCTACAAGACACTCACTGGACATCATGAGGAGGAGGTTCTTTTCTGGGTAAGTATAACAGATAAAGGAGGCCTGTGAGGAACTTAGAGAACACTTTAATCACAGACTGGTAGAGAGTATACTTAAAGCTACATAACACTCACTTGACGTCATGAGGAGGAGGTTCTTCTCTGTTTGTTACAAGCAGAATTTCGCTATAAACATGTTTATTATAGGTGAAGTTTACTGTAATGACCTTTTTTGGTAATCATCATGGTGCAATCAAAAGACTGTGTGGACATCATAATGATAAGGGAGATATTACATCGTGATATCACAGAAGCCTTGTACTAAAGTCCAGGCACCCATTATAAGATACAGTCTACTCTTGTTTACTCAAACTCGGTTAACTCGAACTTCCGCATAACTCGAACTGTTTTTAAAAGTCCCGATTCTCTTCCATTGGCTTCTACGCATTTTTACTCCTGATAACTCGAACTTTTCGATAAGTCGAACGAATTTTCAGGTCCAATAACTCATTTTACATTAAAAATCACCACGATTAGTCGAACTATAAATAACTTTCAACTGTTAAACAAAAATTAATTGATTATAAAGGGATCTGAGGACGGATAATTTATATTTTCTTGCTATAAAGTTGCATATTCATACATTAAAGGTAGCTTGATCGTTAAAAGTAGAAAATATATACGTTTGTGAACGCTGATTAAGAAAGGGAGTAAGTCATATTAATAATCAATTGCTGTTCATGCTCTCAGTAAGTTGAACTCCTGATAACTCGAACTATTTCTGGTGGTCCCTTGAAGTTTGACTTATTGAGAGTAGACTGTATACCACATCCTCAGGTGACAGTTATATGCCAATCCCTATTCAGGATTTCCTAGCAAACTTGTCAATGTTATGTTAGTTTTAGATTTGTATATTTGCAGTGGACGACGTACCATTGGTAGCTTTGATGAAGGAATGGGCGGATGGCATGGAGGCAGGGTACCTTTCTTCACATCTAACATCACTCTCTCTATTCCCAATGTGGTAAGCTCTTTATATTCATGATATTGCATTAGTATCCAGAGAGATCAGTACTAACAATAAATAGTATGGCCGTTGGAAAACTTAAGTTCTCACTATACATGTATTGAGATTTTACCAGCTAAGAATAGACGATTTTCACAATACCGCAGTTGACTTGCATTTTACACATCCTAAGACCTGACATCACAAGATTTCACGTAATTTTAACTGTGATGTTGTAGGGGATTTATTACATCGCAATTAGAAATAGCTTCAAAAGTTGTGATGTCGGGTCTTGGCGTGTCTAAACAAGTCTGACAGCGATATGAAGAAGGTCTATTTCTTATTGTGTATGGAAGCTGAAATTTAGTATTTATGCATATACATGTAGTATATAGTATTTAAGTACAAAGCTGAAGTTAACATTTTATTGAACAAACAATTGTAACCTGTAGATCCAATGAAATTACCTATTTATACCCCCTGCAAACAAAGTTTAGAGGTGTATATAGGAATCACCCTGTCCGTTGGTTTGTCTGTCTGTCCGTCATTTTACATTTTAGTACCATTAATTTTGCCTTATGACCTTGACCCTATATAAAAGCTTTTGGTAAAGAAGATTTGAAAGCAGATTTCATATTATAAGTGGTAGGCCTTTCATATTTCATACACATATTCTTCACTAAGAGTACCAATATTTTGTATCATGACTTTTGACCTTGTGACCTTGAGTTTAGGCATATGATGCAAATTAGGTTAAGAAGATTTGAGAGCAGATTTCTTTCATACTATCAATGGTAGGCATTATATATTGCATCATCGTTTAAGCAGATTTGAAAGCAGATTTCTTTTGTACTATAAATGGTAGGCCTTTCATATTTCATAGACATATTTACCGCAAAGAGTACTACATTTTGGTATGAGGACTTTTGACCTTGTGACCTGGGCCTATGTAAGACGTAATGATTTTCGTAACCAGAGCAATAGTACATGTATTTTGGTTATGAAGTTCTGAAAGCAGCATACTACTGTCCGTACAGCTCACTTAAGAAATCGGAAAAATTAAGATTTGTCTACTTTTGCATATTTTCAGAGTAAAATTTATATAGGGGAATTGATGTCGAACTCTCGTAACTAACGTTGTAAGTTGTATGTCCGTACGACCAATACTTCGCTCACAGTTAAGAAAAATAGTTTTAGATGGGGCGTTTTCTATGTTAATTTTAGCATGATGTTGCTGACGTTCTGCATAGACTCATGGTAAACATCAGTGACGTCACGCTGAATTTAACATAGAAAACTTCCCATCTAAAAGTATTTTATTTCATTGTGATAATATTTGTCGTATGTACATATTATTACTCACACCGTTAGTTACAAGGGTTTGAGACTTATCCTCCTATTTAAATTTCAGTTTGAAAAATTGCCAACAAAGTAGGCAAAACTTGTGTGAGCTGCACGGACAGTAAGTACTAAATTTCCATAAATCATTCAATCCTGAATGAGAGTTTCAATTTGAACAATTGAATGTGGCGTCATGATTGGTTCCGTTTAAGAAAAAGTCTTGCGAGGGGTATAGTTCATCCACTTTAGGGCAGTTCTAGTTTGAAAGATCAACTTCTTCATTGAGGACAAATTTTTGTAACACTAAATGTAAGTAATATTTAGCATGTATATTGACTATAGGTGATGCAGCCAGGCCTTGAGGAGATTCAGGCAGCCCTTAACAAGGCTACACAGCTTGTTTTAGAAGTCAGTAAGCATGTATTCCAGTGGGGACAGGATAGAGAAAAACATTATTCCAAAGGAAAGGAGCCTAAAGGTCACTCCTTTACAGCTGTAGGCACACTGCCAGGTCTAGGTGAGTTGGCAGAAAGTACATGTACAGCTTAGGAATGATGGCATCTGTAGCAGAGATACTGAAGAAAGCAGAATTTTTTTTTAAATTCTTGGCCTGGCTAAGGATTTCCACCTTTTAAAGTTGTTATACAACCATATTTTTTCCACTTTAAAGCACTAGGGTTTATATACGCTGCCCTGTTGCTTGATAGTACTATGAAGATTTCAAGGGTTTTAACTTGTCGTCTATCAAAAAAACGACAAGTCACCGTTTCAGTCTTCAGAAATAGGCTAATCAATGTCAAATCCTTCTTTGATATATTTCGATAGAATAATTCATACTAGACCTCCATACCAAATTTGAAATCAGTACCTCCCTTACAAGTTGAGATATGTCCCTTACCGCTTCTCTTGCAAGCGCCACAATTCTATGTAGCTGGTCGGACAAAAATGTGTCTGGAGATCATCATGCATCAGCGATCAACTTTGGGCACCACTCGACCATTTAATGATGCAAACATATCAAAGACATAATATTACATCAAATAGCAATTTATATGATTGATACTATTAAGAATAAAGCCTTTTAGCTCACCTGAGCGAAGCTTATGTGAGCTATTGTTATAGTGCGCCATCCGTCTGGCGTAAACTTTTAACATTTTCGACATCTCCTCTGCAACCGCTGCACAGAATTTCATGAAACCTTACAGGTAGCAAGTACTCAAGGTCCTTTACCAAGTTTGTGTTTTTTTCATGCCGATCGATCAACAAATATGGCCGCCGAGGACTCTGATTGGCTGATGCATTTTCAATTCTCCTCTGCAACCGCTGCACAGAATTTCATGAAACCTTACAAGAAGCAAGTACTCAAGGTCCTCCACCAAGTTTATGTTTTTCATGCTGATCAGTCAGCAAATATGGCCGCCGAGGGCTCCAATTGGCTGACACATTTTTGACTTCTCCACTGCAACTGCTTCACATAATTTCACAAAATCTTACAGGAAGCAAGTAATCATGATCCTCTACAAAGTTTGTGTTTTTTAGCTCACCTGAGCGAAGCTCAAGTGAGCTATTGTCATAGCATGGTGTCTGTCTGTCCATCCATCGTCCTTCCGTCGTAAACTTTTCACATTTTTGACTTCTTCTCAAGAACCACTAAAGGGATTTTGATGAAACTTGGTAGGAATAAAGTAATCATGGTCCCCTACAAGTGTTGTTGTTTTTTGTCTGGATCTGTCAATAGATGGCGCCAAGACAGGCAAAAGTAGGTAACAGGGGTACCCTTCTTTGACAAACTTCTTCTTAGAACCAAAGCACATATCAACAAACCAAAAGCATCTGGATGGTCCAGAAGGATGTCTTAACAAGTGGTGTTGTTTTTGGTTCCAGTCTGAAGTCAAATTTTGACGCTTTTTTTTATTTCTATTTGGACTTTGTCAGAAATGCTCATTTTTGAACTGTTTCATTGACTACCTCTATAAATGTATGGCTTTTGTGTCCTCATTTAGTGCATGTTTGTCATATTTAAATTACTATTTGATTTGATATACATTGCATGCTATAATCTTCTTTTTTGGAATTTTAATGAATTTTCTAAAATGTTTACTTTGCACATGGACCCAAGGGTTGTGGGTTCAAGTGCCGGCACCCCAATTTTTTTTTTCTTCCTTTTTCATTTCTTTCAATTTTGTCACCTTTTTATGCACTTTTAAATCATCTAAATACCTTGAATTTCATTTTTAACCAAAAAATTTTTTTTTTTCCATTTTTACTTTTAGCTCGCTGGGACCAAAAAGTCCAGACAGCCGTCGTCTGTAGACAAAACTTTAATCTGGGCTATATCTCTTGAACTATAAGGGGTAGGGCTTTGATATTTCACATGTAGATACCTTGTGACGAGACCTTTCATTTGAGACCATGACCTTTGACCTAGTGACCTTGACCTTGAAATTTGACCTACTTTTCAAAATCTTTAACCTGGTTTCTGACAAAAACCTGTATAGGCGAGCTATGTAATCTTTGATTACCCTATGTTTTTTACCCGTTTTGCACACTCTTTCACTGTGTATTTGACATATTTAAGTCTCTTATTGCTGTGATATATACTTCATGCCTAAATTTTATATTTTTGAATTTTTAAAAATGGTTAATGTGTATATAGAACAAAGGTTGTGGGTTAAAATTTTGGCAATGACATTATCATAATGCAATATCAGTAGGTTAAGAGTGTGCATGGGTATCAGGTGAGCGTTGTGCCCCCTGGGGCTCTTGTTTACGTACCCATTTGCTTACAAATATGACCACCGAGGGCTCCAATTGGCTTTCACATTTTCGACATCTCCAAAACTGATGCTCATAATTGTTGTGCATATATATATATACACAGATTGAGAAGAGAGATTTTCCAAAGCTAATACATCTATATATTTGTACATATTGGCAGAGTATGGTCAGCAGTTTCGGCTACCAGAGACTCCAATCAAGAACTACTACAAGAGTATAGCAGACAACAAGGATGTGTCTAAGTATGTAATGATGATGTCATCTGCCCTGGGTACACTAAAGGCTGACATACAGGAGGCTCTACAGAGATACTCAGATTACTCATTCCTGTGGGAAAAGGACAGACAAGAAGCTGTCACTGTAAGTACAGTACAAATAATTACATCTGCGACACTTTTTTACACAAGATAACCTTTCAAGTGGAAACTGTCATTCATTTTAATGAATGTTGTTGAAGTGTTGTTCCGTTGTTATCACAATAAACACTGCCGGGAGGCTTGTGCTCAAATTGTTTTGATAGGCATCGAGGCTGTCGACTTGATAAAGTTATTTGGTTTGATGTATCAGGAAGGAGCAAATACTGTATAATGAATGTCTGTATAACTACATGTATATGGTAATTTACACCTCTTGGTTTTCTGGTGCAAAGCCAATCTTTACTAAAACTTGCTAGCTATATGATTAGGGCTTTTGCAAAATTCTGCTGGGCTTATGGAAATTGTCCAATAAACTCAACAATCTGCAAGTAGAGTTGGTCTTAGGGTTGGTAGTTAAAATAATTCAGTGAAAATGCCAAAGTAGATGTTTGTCAATATCTGCCACAGCTTTCAGTGTTTGTGGATGAGATGCAAATTTATGCCAATTTTTACCACACATTGTCCAAAAAAAAACTCGAAAACTTGAAACTCCAAAACCTCCTCTAAATTTTGTCACTGTTTATAAGCTATTTCCGATTATTGGTGTTGCTTTCTTATGGGGATGGTTTTAGATGTAGAGTAATAGTTCTGTCATCAAATTCTGTTGATACTGTCCGTATACTCTGGGAAATGACGGCTAAGAATTGACATTACCATTCCAATTACATTATGTCATAATGGTTTTACGTCACATACTGTTTCAAATTGGAATTTACTTTGTAATATGAAAAGACTAAATGCTGATGTAGTATAGTGGATGCAGACTTTATTGGATCATAGGCAATGCTTTGAATGTAATTCTCAAGCATCAGACAGTACACGTAGCAAAATAAACAATATAAACATTTTTTGCAGGAGTTCATATCCACAGAACCAATCCTGTCTGAGTTTAAAGCCAAAGTTGCCATGTTCAAGAAGCTTGAAGACAACATAGACGACATACAAACATCAGAAATAGTCGGACCCATTGAGTTATTTACTGGTATGTGTGCATCGCCATTAATTGACTCTTCCGATTGCGGGAAAAAAATGCGAAATTTCGTAACGTCACAATGCTTTCACCTCGGACAAACAAGCTTTGAACCTCGGTCAAACATCGAAATTGCATTGTGACGTCATGGAATTTCACAAATTTATACCGCGCCTGGAAGGGTAAATTTGTTTCATTATACAAAAAAAAAGAAGCATGAACATGTAGAATCAGACAAATTTAGGACCCCATTCCTTCTATGAAATAAATTATCAAAAAGTTTTCCACAGACTCAGTGTTAAACATAGTGAAATCATGCTGAAATTAACATTGAAAATTCGCCCCATCTAAAAGAGTTCGATCCGCATTATTTGATTGCATGCATCAAAGATCATAAAACGTAATCTGCCAAATACTATTGCTAAGTGAGATCTGTTGAATGGAAGCAGCTGTATTTAATTTCTATCGAAATAAAATAACTAAAATCTTGTTAATCCAATTTCCAAAGTGAGCAGTGTGTACGGTAATATCAAGGGGATGATTATACTGTTTGTTTACAGAGCCTCTGAAGCTAGCCCTAAGGGTGGAGATCAAAGCTTGGAAGTTATTATTTGGTAAGGAGTTAAACAGTCAGTACAAGGAGAAGATGATAGGCGTGCTAGACTTTATAGACGATTACAGTAAGAGGCTGGCTCGGCCAATCAGGGACTTACAAGATGTCAGAGAGGCTATGGGAGCGCTGACAAACATCAGAGAAAAACAGATCTCGTTGGACATGCTGCTAGGACCTATAGAGGTTTGTTGGCTTTTAGGTTTAGGCCAATATTAAACAATGCTTTAACCATTAAAGTTGGTTTGAGATTTTCTTCAAGAAGGTAAAAAGTTAGACCTCTTCCATTATTTAACCAGTGATGACTTTTCTCCAATATCTATCTGATTTCTCATATTTCTAATCTTGATTGTATCCTAATAGGTTCTTTATTTAATGAAAGTTTAGCCTCCTTTGAGTCATTTCAGATATTTTCACTGAGAAAATCATCACTGATCTAACAGATGTCATGTATCACTGGACAAGGTCTTATATCAGAATGTATGAGACATGAATGATTGATCACAAAACACTAGATATGATTTTAAAAAGTCCAGAATTCATTAAAGCCAAAAAGCACTTGGTTAATATGTATTTTTGAACGAATATTTAGTAGTTCATTCTATCAGTTTTTTTGTTGACCATTTGTCTGTTTTCTTACAAAAACAATAATTGAATAAAAAGTATAGATACATGTACATGATTCAAATTATTTGACTTAAGATTGATGCAGTTTGTAACATTTTGTAAATTTTGATTTCAGTCTACATGTTGAAATGCATGTACGTAGTTTTACTGACAATGATAATTTTCAACATTAGGAATCCTATGCAATGTTACAAGACTTTGAAGTAGTCACCAGGAAGGAGGAGACTGACATGGTCGATTCACTCAGATATTCCTACCAGAAACTTCTCTCTAGTGCGGTATGTACAAATATTTGATTTTTTTCTTTTTTTGGAGTTTTGACTGGATTTTTTTAGTTTTGACACAGGATATTCCTGGAGGATGAATTATAACTATGTAATTGTTAGTTAAGAAATTTTTGTCTAACTTTTGGTATTCATGGGTGTATAATTCTGGTTGTTCATATGCGAATTCCATTAAGCGATTCTCTGAAAATTTGCACATGCATAACGAGAATTATACACCTATTAACACCAAGACCAAGACAGTCATTTATAATACTTATACAGTCCCACCTGTGTTAACGTACACCTTTATATACCGGACAACTGTACATAACGGACAATTTCAGTTCCCCCCAACGTTTTTTGTGTTATAAATGTCTTTTGTATAGCGGACACCTCCGTTCTCCGGACAACGGACACCCTTCTGGTACCCCAATCGGTGTTAATAATCTCCTATAACGGACATAATTATCTTGGTTCCACCTCTGATAATGCTCAATGTCTTTGTAAAATCATTCGATCTGCGTCCTTTTCTATCTTGGCTTCACAAATTAATAGTAATTAGGGGACGGGTAATTAGTGGTCAATTTATGTTTACCTTTGTATACATTAATTAAAACAAGAACGTATAAACGGAGGCTTTGACGCTTGATGAAGGGTGTATTAATGGAAAATAGCAAGAGTACAAGAGCCTTCTATTCGCAATAGAAAGCTTTCGTTCTACAATAGAAAGTTTATATCCCGACTTCATTCATGCGTAAATATAAATTTATAAGTCAAAATTGTATAGCTACTGACCACGCGCCGGCACGTGTCGCGGACAAGTTAACGATCGATATTTTTTCAATGAGCTCGACATACTCTTTTCTCTCTATTGGCCTTTTTATAAATGTAAACAGCAAATGTATACTAATAATTATGCTGAACAACATCAGGAATTTATTGTAATATTTCAGATTCGATTGATAATGACGTTCATGATTTTAGAGGTATTCACAGACCGCCGACACGCGACAAACGTCTGTTCAATCCTTACATCAACGTTATCCTTAAATGTAAGGATTAAAACTTACGTTTTATCTACAACGTTTTATGTACCCGAGTACATACATGTAATTTGAGCAACTAGCGGTTTAATGTCAATCAATCTAGTCTTGGCTTCTGTATACACGCTGTACGCTGACCTACTCACGGGCCCTCGGGTAAAACGCGGGGATTTCAATAGGCAAGATGAGAAACCGCAATTTTACGTGATATGGTGCTTGCGTGATTATTTATCATGAGGTTCGTCTCCCCATTTTTTATTTACCAGGGAAATACTTTCTTACGTAAAAAAATGTTTGCAAAACTTGCTTTATTTATATTGCAAGAGTACTCTTTGAAGAAAAAAAATATACTACCTTCCTTAATTTCCTTTTTTGTAGTCTCAATTATCTGATAAACATGCATTTAATTCTACATGACCCAATTACATGTATTCTGTATTATTATTAATTTACCTTGGAAAACTACTTATCGAAAATTGATGGCAATTATCGCAAACTATATATCAAACTGAACCTCTGCATAAAGGACACCTCTCTATAAAGGACAATATTTGATTTTCCCCAAGCCGTCCATTATAGACAGGTTAGACTGTATTTACATTTTAAACTACATATCAGACTCTTTAAAATTGTACAAATATTATGTTAATTGCTTTGTAATAGGGTAAAAAATGTCTTAACGTTGATGAAATCTCCCTTTACTTATAACTTGCATATGACATCAATAAAATAAAAGACAATTAGAATTGTTGGAATATAATCCTGTATTTTGTTTATTAGAATAAGATACAGGATGAGTTAGTCAAACTACAACCAGGATTTAAAAGTGAACTCCTCACCTCAGTGGAAGTCTTCCACAAAGATGTCGGTGACTATGTATCCAATTATGATACGGTACATTTCATGTTCTCTCTGAATATATCTTTTTTTCACGTCATCTAAAAGTAAAAATCTGAATATCTCATGGTTGTTTCATGATGTTGACATAAAGAAACTAAAGTTGTTTTTTTTTTAAATTATATAAACAGTTTTAAATTCAGTTTTTACATAATGTCAACATATAAAACTGATTCAGAAGATGTATTTTATATGAACAGTTAAATCAGATTTCAGTATCACATAAGTGTTATGGTATTTCCTATAGGGTGTGTATGTGTAATGGACATCAATTTTGTTACAGGAAGGACCAATGTGTGAGGGAATTTCTCCAATGGAGGCCAATGAAAGACTACAAATCTTTCAGGTAGATTTTGCTGTGTTTTGTGAAATGATGAATCATTCTTTTCAATTAAATTTTGACTTTATACATTATTTGACATGGTAGTACTCTGTTCAGCTTTTAAAAACAGATTGTTTTTGTTATGAATGTTCATAATACAAAGGATGGATTACACTTAGCTCATACAAACATACATTGTGGTTTCTTACATTTGATACAGGCCTTGTGTATTTTAGTGTTTGTGTTTTTATCTTTAGTAATAATTATTTATGAAATTCTATTGCTTTGTTTTCAATGAATTGGATGGAATAATGGTATTCATGACCTTGGTCTATATACTAAGTTATTTATTTCATTATTCAGGGTCAGTTCGATGAGCTGTTTAACAAGTACGGTATCTATTCGGCTGGAGAACAGTTATTTGGTCTGACAGTGACAGACTATCCACAGTTAATGAGGATAAAGAAGGAGCTGGGTCTGTTACAGAAGCTGTATGGTCTATATAGTAACGTGATGACCGTCATCAATGGATACTTTGACATATTGTGGACGGAGGTCGATATAGAAAAAATCAATTCAGAATTGTCTGATATGCAGAACAGGTTAGTTGTTTCATGAAAATTCTAAAATGTATTAGAACATAGTGAACAAGTGATTTAGATTTGAAAAAACTTTATAAGATTTTTCATCGGCTTATCTTTCAACTGATTCCGTCAATGGTTCAAAGTTGGGCTCGAAATTGGGTCCTTTTCCTTCTACTAGTCCTACATGTGCATTAATGGCTTTAACTGTGATGCTTTTTTGTAAAGCTATACATAAACAAAACTTGCATGGAATGTCAATCACATAGAAACTCAACATCCAAATGCGATTATCAAATTTTGTTAGCATAAATTGTTTTAAGTCCCTTACTCGCAATGCTGAAGGGGACTCATAGTTTCCTCTTGATTTGTCTTTTTCAAAAGTTTCTGTGACAATGCCTTAGATTTTTGAGTGGGCAAAGCCAACTATTCATTGGAATCGAATGCCCCAGTTAGGGCCTGCACGAACCGTGCAACGGTCAAAAATCTGTAGTCTTACTTTAGTAAGAAATAGTACCACTATTATTTGGACAAAAAACATTTTAAACGACACAATGAGTGCAAGTTGTAAATGATGATTCCAATGCAATTATTGGAGTAAAAAAATGGTCTATAGAGCTATTTGTAATGAAGATTCGGAGTATAGTTCTCGTATCGCGTAGGAATTCAACTTTTAAGTAGTCCAAAGTAGCACTGCGCGATGCCGGCCATGCGGTATTTTTCCGGGGGAATGACCAGAGGTTAGGCCTAATGATAGTTATTATAACCATGTCGATTTATATTTCATTGATGAAAAGATAGATATAAAATAGTCTGTTGATGTCAATATAAATCGCTATGGTTCTTGCGTCTTAAGATCAGAGGACACTCGGAAGGCCATACGATGAATGGCGAACTGGATTTGTAGTAAGTTCTTGAAAATAACTGATAGAATATTTGAATATTTTCTTATCTGTTGTATAAAGGATTATGAAAAACCACAATTCCAAAGACTAGATCGTCTATTTACTGTATGTCGTTATCTGTTTATCGAAGTTCGATTTTTGGGAAGGAGGGGGGGGGGTTGTGTTTGATTGGGTGAATGAACGATGTACATTACAGTTCGGGTTATAAGAAGAGCATTGTCCTCGAGGAATATAATTTTTCAAGGCTGAATAAATCTTCACCTAATGACTGCAATAAATGTATATACATGTATGTCCATGTACTACTTGTAGTATTCCATCACACTCACTTCATCACGTGTTATTACGGTGGGCTTGGATATTCATGGAAACGCTGGGAAAAAATATTCTTTTATCCCATATTTACAGAACTGTACTCGTATAAAGCAAAATGGCAAATCGATCATCCACGTTGACTATGACGTTTAGTCTTGATAAGGCATAGGAAAAGTACTATTTTTGACGTTTTTGCACATACCGGTAAGGAGAAAAATATTCGACACACTGCGTCGCTTCAACCTTGATCAAAAGATGGCAGAAAAGTAAAGAGAACTTATCGAACGTCAATCACTTGGGTGTGATCATTGATAACGTCACAAGGAAATCATTTAATTTCTATTGTTATTATTAAGAAACGACGATTCCGTTTGGCCGAGAAATTTTGTTGATACCTTTATCAACACCAAACGGAAGTACGTGCTTAGCAACGTTGTTAGCAACACTGTTTCAAAGCCGCAAATAAACGTTGGAAAGCAACAAAATGAAATGATAAGTAATCAATGTAATATGTTTTTGGTTGATCGAGGTATCGACACCAAAAATTGAGGAAAAACTTGTGCATCTTGCGCTATGCGCACAATGCAGTTTTCCCTAAATTTTTGGTGTTGATACCTCGATCAACCAAAAAAAATAAAAGAATGATTCCTTAAATCTATACCTCTTGTCTGGGATTTGCTTTTGTCCATGACTCGGCAAGTCTTGTCATTGTACAAGCAAATTCTGGACATTCGGAGTGCATTTCCTTGTCAATGCTCACACCTTATGATACATGTAGATTCTATAAGTCTTAATCCTATGGGGTAAGATTTCATTTTCACGTGCCTTTTAACTGTAATGTCAATTCAGACATTTATGATGTCATTCATGAATGCTGCGTTGGCTGATCAACATATGAAAATGAATACCGGTACATAAAATTTCATTTTAAGCGCTTTTAGACAATGTGAGAAAAATAAGCATGTACTTGTACATGTAAGACACACTTTAAAAATTATGACTTAGATTTATGCTGGTAGGGGACTAATACCACTTAGAGATTAAGAAAAAACAAACTTTTTATGCACCCCGGAATCGAAGATTCGGGGGTATATAGTTTTTGGCCTGTCCGTCTGTTTGTCCAAAAAACTTTGAATGGTAAATTATATGGCTTTTATATTTCACATATGTATTCCTTGTCACACAATTTTTCCATAGATACCAACATTTTTATGCCAAGTGACCCTGACCTTGACCTTTCACATACTTGGTGAAAAATGGTGTTTATACTCCGCCGGGAGCATTCGTATTTCACAAACAAAGGCTTTATTCAATATTAGACTTTGCCAACTCGCAGGACTTTCAGTCCTTTGATTGTGTCACAATAATGGCAAACCTGTAGAAATTGCCAAGATCACTTTGAAGACCAAAGTCACTTATTTTTTATCAAACATTTTGGCAGACAACTTCACTCTAAAACACTAATAATAAAGTGTGAGAATCTCTGCTTTTACATTCTTCAATGTTTTGATTAAAGTTAATGCTTTCAATTTAAAAAGTTTTAATTGTCAATCTCAACAGATGCCGCAGACTTCCCAAAGCACTTAAGGAGTGGCAAGCCTTCTTGGACCTTAAGAAAAAGATAGATGATTTCAGTGAGTCCTGTCCCCTATTAGAGCTTATGTCTAACAAGGCCATGAAGGATCGTCACTGGGACAGAATAGCCAAACTGACCGGTCATACCTTTGATTTGGACTCGGAGAACTTCATGCTGAGGGACATTATGAAGGCACCATTACTCAAGTACAAGGAGGATATAGAGGTAGGTATAATGATGATTAGGGCTGGGCAGTGCACCAAAAATTTTGATGCTTCGAAATAAGCATTGTCGATTTTGATGCACTGATTAAGAATTGCAGATTTTGATTTGGTTCAGATGTAATTCACTTAATCGAAATTAATGGAACGGAGGCCATGTGATTCGAAAACTGAACCGAATCGAAGGATACCTTAATTGTTCCAGTTCTAATTATAATGATCAGAGGCAGTATTTTAGAACATGTACATGATGTAATTGGACTTATGGACCCCTTTGACAATATTTTGTTTTCTGATAGACATCACCAAGGTTTTGACCTTTTCCTTCTTCAGAATATGGGGTAAAGTCAAAAATTTCAAAAGACTTTACTTACTCATTACTGCCCATCAGAAAACTAAACATTGTCAAAGGGGTTGACAAGTTGAACGCTATTCTTCTAGGTGTACTACAGTCAGGGATGAAAATCATTTATGGATGGCAGATTTTTGCCATTTGAGGCTACATTGCACTGATATTTTAATTTATCAAATTTTTAATTAAAAAAAAATTCTCCATTTTCCTCCTTTTTCATCACAATCTGCTTCATCACTTTACATTAAAGAAATCTGGTTAATTACAAACATACATGTAAGCTTAATTGTTCTAAATAAGAATGTGATGTTCATTTACATTACATTTGTATATGCATGTTTATCAATTTAGCTACCTCAAAGCTGAAAAAAGAATAACAAATCATCTTGTATGAAATGCTAATTTTAGGATGTGTGTATTTCTGCTGTGAAAGAGAAGGACATTGAAGCCAAATTGTCTCAGGTTGTAGCAGACTGGAATGGAAGAATTCTCAGCTTTGCTAACTTTAAAACTCGTGGAGAATTGTTACTGAAGGGAGGAGAGACGTCAGAAATTGTCACCTTCCTTGAGGACTCGCTCATGATTCTTGGCTCTCTTATGAGTAACAGGTAAAAAAACATATATCAAGGATGTGTTTTATTGTGTCGCCTGTAACACAAGGACAGCATATATACATGTAGTTTGCTTTATCCAGAATCTGGTTGGCTGGTAGTCACGCTTCCACATACATGTATTTTTCTATAACTTATTTGATATAAACTACATGTAAACATCTTTTTAACTTGCAGGGATGTTAAAACATGTTGAGACTCAAAACTCAATGTAGGATCAAACTCAGAACAGGTGACATTTATGTGCCTGTTCATAAACAGTGCTACTTTAAAATTGTGGTTCCTTTTTGGCCGGATTGCAAAGCAATTCCGGTCTATAGATTGACGATGTCCGTCCGTCCGTCCGTCCGTCCGTCTGTCCGTCCGTCTGTCCGTCTGCCGTCAACATTTTGGTTAAAGTTTCTGGTTGAGGCAAAATCTAAGGAACTATATGCAGTAGAAACTTTATATTATACATGAAGGTTGCCCATGACAAGACCTTTCAATTTATGCCATAACGTTTGACCTAGTGACCTTGACCTTGGACTTTGACCTAGTTAAAGATTTTGGTTAAAGTTCCTGGTTTAAGCAAAATCTAAGGAAGAGTATGCAGTAGAAACCTTATATTATACATATAGGTTTCCCATGACAAGACCTTTCAATTTATGCCGCAACATTGGACCTAGTGACCTTGACCTTGGACTTTGACCTAGTTAAAGATTTTGGTTAAAGTTTCTGGTTTAAGCAAAATCTAAGGAACTGTATGCAGTAGAAACCTTATATTATACATATAGGTTTCCCATGACAAGACCTTTCAATTTATGCCATAACGTTTGACCTAGTGACCTTGACCTTGGACTTTGACCTAGTTAAAGATTTTGGTTAAAGTTCCTGGTTTAAGCAAAATCTAAGGAACTGTATGCAGTAGAAACCTTATATTATACATATAGGTTTCCCATGACAAGACCTTTCAATTTATGCCGCAACATTGGACCTAGTGACCTTGACCTTGGACTTTGACCTAGTTAAAGATTTTGGTTAAAGTTTCTGGTTTAAGCAAAATCTAAGGAACTGTATGCAGTAGAAACCTTATATTATACATTTAGGTTGCCCATGATGAGACCTTTCAATTTATGCCGCAACATTGGACCTAGTGACCTTGACCTTGGACTTTGACCTAGTTTAAGATTTTGGTTAAAGTATCTGGTTTAAGCAAAATCTAAGGAAGTGTATGCAGTAGAAACCTTTTATTATACATTTAGGTTGCCCATGACGGTACCTTTCAATTTATGCCGTAACATTGGACCTAGTGACCTTGACCTTGGACTTTGACCTAGTTAAAGACTTTGGTTAAAGTTCCTGGTTTAAGCAAAATTTAAGGAACTGTATACAGTAGAAACTTTATATTATACATGTAGTTTGCCTCTGACAAGACCTCTCAATGTATGCTGTAATATTTGACTTAGTGACCTTGACCCAGTTGGTGACAAAAACTTACTTTGCAATCCGGCCATACCGTCTTTAGCGGTGTTTTATTGTTGGCCGGATTGCAAAGCAATTCCGGTCTATAGATTGACGATGTCCGTCTGTCCGTCCGTCCGTCCGTCTGTCCGTCTGCCGTCAACATTTTGGTTAAAGTTTCTGGTTGAGGCAAAATCTAAGGAACTATATGCAGTAGAAACTTTATATTATACATGAAGGTTGCCCATGACAAGACCTTTCAATTTATGCCGTAACATTTGACCTAGTGACCTTGACCTTGGACTTTGACCTAGTTAAAGATTTTGGTTAAAGTTCTGGTTTAAGCAAAATCTATGGAACTGTATGCAGTAGAAACTTTATATTATACATGAAGGTTGCCCATGATGAGACCTTTCAATTTATGCCGTAACATTTGACCTAGTGACCTTGATCTTGGACTTTGACCTAGTTAAAGATTTTGGTTAAAGTTCCTGGTTTAAGCAAAATCTATGGAACTGTATGCAGTAGAAACTTTATATTATACATGTAGGTTGCCCATGACAAGACCTTTCAATTTATGCCGTAACATTGGACCTAGTGACCTTGACCTTGGACTTTAACCTAGTTAAAGATTTTGGTTAAAATTTCAGGTTTAAGCAAAATCTAAGGAACTGTATGCAGTAGAAACCTTATATTATACATTTAGGTTGCCCATGATGAGACCTTTCAATTTATGCCGTAACATTGGACCTAGTGACTTTGACCTTGGACTTTGACCTAGTTAAAGATTTTGGTTAAAGTTTCTCGTTTAAGCAAAATCTAAGGAACTGTATGCAGTAGAAACCTTATATTATACATATAGGTTGCCCATGACAAGACCTTTCAATTTATGCCGTAACATTGGACCTAGTGACCTTGACCTTGGACTTTGACCTAGTTAAAGATTTTGGTTAAAGTTTCTGGTTTAAGCAAAATCTAAGGAACTGTATGCAGTAGAAACCTTATATTATACATTTAGGTTGCCCATGATGAGACCTTTCAATTTATGCCGTAACATTGGACCTAGTGACTTTGACCTTGGACTTTGACCTAGTTAAAGATTTTGGTTAAAGTTTCTCGTTTAAGCAAAATCTATGGAACTGTGTGACCGCGTGGGATTGGAGGTGGGGGTCTGTGGGATGCTGTGTGCATCACTGCTCCTACTAGGTTCCTCTGTAGCCCCCACTCCATGTAATGTAACATTCGGTCACTTGTCCTTCTCTTTACTCTACCTAGCTGTAACTTAGCTAGGTAGAAAGATCATTAAGAGTTTCTTCTACATTTCTAAAGTTTATTACAACATATATACAAAACTATGTACAAATATATAATTCCAAATTGTATCTAAGTCATGTTCATGAGGTTGTATCTCCACCAGTCAGAATAATATTTTTACTTTTGATGTTGACTGTTAGGAAGTCTAGATAAGTCTTATTGTAAGTGTAAGTTGATATGGAATGTAAATCCTATTTAATCTAAAATGCCAATGGCTCAAAGGCTTAACTTCAAACATAATTTGCTTAACACATAATTACACTAATTGGTGTGAGTTGATTGTCATGTCACCTGGCAGACAGAGCAATCAAACCCAAGCCTAATCTTTTGTATAAACAATTTCTCTGATCTAAATGTTGTTTTGGCCTAAAGCTGTTTTGTCAAATAAAAGGTGTAAATTGTAAAAAGAAAGATAAGATAATTGAATTCCTCAAAACCTAAAATATGATTACAATAATTTAAGACTTTGAAATACTAAATGAAAACTTTCTTAATAATATATAATAAATGATAAGAATTTATAATGAATTTTTAACATTAAGACTCTGCAAATTATCTATGCATAATTTGCACCCCCATATACTTTATATGCTGGTCATAACTGTATGCAGTAGAAACCTTATATTATACATATAGGTTGCCCATGACGAGACCTTTCAATTTATGCCGTAACATTGGACCTAGTGACCTTGACCTTGGACTTTGACCTAGTTAAAAATTTTGGTTAAAGTTTCTGGTTTAAGCAAAATCTAAGGAACTGTATGCAGTAGAAACCTTATATTATACATTTAGGTTGCCCATGATGAGACCTTTCAATTTATGCCGTAACATTGGACCTAGTGACTTTGACCTTGGACTTTGACCTAGTTAAAGATTTTGGTTAAAGTTTCTGGTTTAAGCAAAATTTAAGGAACTGTATGCAGTAGAAACTTTATATTATACATGTAGGTTGCCCATGATGAGACCTTTCAATTTATGCCGTAACATTGGACCCAATGACCATGACCTTGGACTTTGACCTAGTTAAAGACTTTGTTTAAAGTTCCTGGTTTAAGCAAAATCTAAGGAACTGTATACAGTAGAAACTTTATATTATACATGAAGGTTGCCTCTGACGAGACCTCTCAATGTATGCTGTAATATTTGACTTAGTGACCTTGACCCAGTTGGTGACAAAAACTTACTTTGCAATCCGGCCATACCGTCTTTAGCGGTGTTTTATTATAATTTGGTTCCATTCATTCCCTCAATTTTATCACTCTGAAATTCCCAAAGAGGAATTATGAAAAAATCAAAATGTCATGAAAACATAAGACTCAAATCCTGGAAGTCAGACCCAAATGTCCTGTTTCTAAATGCATTTTTAAGTTTTTTATCCATCCCTTGTTCAGTATTAATGAATGATACTTTAGGGTTAAACTTTGGTAAGAATTTGTATAAAAATATTCCAAATTTCAGGGAAATGTCGCAAATTTTCCCAAATGGGATAGGCACAGGCACCTTCCCCAAAGTAAAAAAAAAAAACCCTGGACTCGCTTACTTACAAGTACATGTACATGTAAGTGCTAGTACTTTAAGAACATGATCTTACTAGTACATACATGTATATGTACTTGTATGTCTTAACTTGATGTGGAATAACTCGGAGGTTCTTCATGAATTGTAGAGATTTTTAGCTCTACTGGTCAAAGACCAGTCGAGCTTATGCGATACCATGTTGTCCGGCCGTCTGTCTGTCTGTCTGTCTGTCTGTCTGTCTGTCTGTCTGTTAACAATTTTTTGTGAGCGCAACTCCTCTGAAACCATATATGATAGAAAGCTAATTCTTTTTGCGTTTAGTTTGGTCCATGGTCTAGTTGTGCACCTGATATTTTGTTTGAGCCTCTGACCCCCAGGGTCTTCGAAAATGGGTGTGGTCATTTTCTCCTATGTAAGCCTATGTAATCTAAGGAACACCAATTCTCAGATAGTATAATTGATAGAGAAATAATTGTTTTTGCAATATAATCAGTCTCTGGTCCAGTTGTGCACCTGATATTTTGTTTGAGCCTCTGACCCCCAGGGTCTTCGAAAATGGATGTGGTCATTTTCTCCTTTATAAGTCTATGTAATCTTGTGAACACCAATTCTCAGGAAGTATTATTGATAGCGAAATAATTCTTTTTGCATTATAATCAGTCTCTGGTTTAGTTGTACACCTGATATTTTGTTTGAGCCTCTGACCCCCAGGGTATTCAAAAATGGGTGTGGCCATTTGATCCTATAGTAGTCTATGTAATCTAGTGAACAAAAATTCTCAGAAATTATAATTGTTAGAGAATTAATTCTTTTTGCAATATAATCAGTCTCTGGTCTCGTTAAGCACCTGATATTTTGTTTGAGCCTCTGACCCCCAGGGTCTTCGAAAATGGGTGTGGTCATTGCCTATGTAATCTTGTGAACACCAATTCCGTCTTTTCGATTTTATAGGCCTGCGTTCGATTTGTGCAGGTATCTGACGTAAAAGCATTGTGACGTCATCAAATTCCTTTGAAAACGTCATATATGTAACCCTATTTCCCTGAATTCCGTGCTGGTTTCCATAGAATTTGATGACGTCACAATGCATTGACGTCAGATACCTGCACAAATGGGAAGTAACTCTGTATTTCGAAAAGACCGAATTCTCAGGAAGTATAATTGATAGAGAAATAATTCTTTTTGCAATATAATCAGTCTCTGGTCTAGTTGTACTGATATTTTGTTTGAGCCTCTGACCCCCAGGGTATTCAAAAATGGGTGTGGCCATTTGATCCTATACTAGTCTATGTAATCTAGTGAACAAAAATTCTCAGAAATTATAATTGATAGAGAATTAATTCTTTTTGCAATATAATCAGTCTCTGGTCTCGTTAAGCACCTGATATTTTGTTTGAGCCTCTGACCCCCAGGGTCTTCGAAAATGGGTGTGGTAATTGCCTATGTAATCTTGTGAACACCAATTCTCAGGAAGTATAATTGATAGAGAAATAATTCTTTTTGCAATATAATCAGTCTCTGGTCTAGTTGTTCACCTGATATTTTGTTTGAGCCTCTGACCCCCAGGGTATTCAAAAATGGGTGTGGCCATTTGATCCTATACTAGTCTATGTAATCTAGTGAACAAAAATTCTCAGAAATTATAATTGATAGAGAATTAATTCTTTTTGCAATATAATCAGTCTCTGGTCTCGTTAAGCACCTGATATTTTGTTTGAGCCTCTGACCCCCAGGGTATTCAAAAATTGGTGTTGTCATTTGCTCCTATGTAAGTATGTAATCTAGTGAACACCAATTCTTAGAAAGTATAATTGATAGAGAAATAATTCTTTTCTCAATATAATCAGTTTCTGGTCCAGTTGTGCACCTCATATTTTGTTTGAGCCTCTGAACCCCAGGGTCTTGGAAATGGGTGTCAGGGATGCAACTTCGTGAAATTTTCTAGGTGCCATGTGGGCCCCTAGAATAAAAATTTTAGGGGACCACAAGAAAATCTACGAGCCCACAGTGAAATTATCTAAATAATACAGAAATTAAAGCTAAAAATGCTTTAAAATGCATTTATTTGATTGTTACAACTTACAAATATTCTCTTTCAATCTCAACTTCAATTTCTCTCAAACATTCAAACACTCTCTCTTCATCATCACTCATATCACTCTCACTTTCTGGCTCTTCCTTCTCATGCACACATTCACTCTCTCTACTCTTAGACTCACTGCCCTCACTCTCAACGATTTCATTCTCCTCAGAATTCCCTGTCCACATCTTTCCGCTTTTCAGCGGGCGGTTTCACGCCTTCGATAAAACGCCACATACTGAGTGGCGAATTTGTTCTGATCAATTGACATTGACAACACTACAGCATGTGGACGCTTTAAATGTCGACACAAGAGCGTTTACTTTTAAAGCGTCTAAAAGACTTTGACCGGAGCAAAGTCGGAGCGGACTAAAACGTGGAAAACTACGATCCGGATTCTATTCGCCAAGTGGGCGACCTGTATTTGAGTTCTGGTCGTCCACACACAAGATTTGGTCGCATTGGCGAGTGGGCGAGCGGTAATTTGCAACCCTGGGTGTGGTCATTTTCTCCTATATATAAGTCTATGTAATCTTGTAAACACCAGATCTCAGAAAGTATAATTCATTGAGAGTAAATTCTTTTTGCATTATTATGTGTCTGTGGTGTAGATGTGCATCTGATATTTTGTGTGAGCCCCTATCCCCAGGGTTGGAAAATGGATGTCAATTCAGTGAATTTAACAAAACAGCCAGTAGAGCTTCAGTCTCATCAGAGACTTCTGGTTTGTATTCAGTACTAAAATAGAACACTGTTTCAATGTTTTGAATATTATTTTATCAATAGATATAATGCTCCATTCAAGAAGACTATCCAAGAGTGGGTGGCTAAGCTGTCTAACACTACAGACATCCTAGAGAACTGGTTAATAGTACAGAATCTATGGGTATACCTAGAGGCTGTGTTTGTAGGAGGGGATATAGCCAAACAATTACCCCAGGTAAGCTGTCTAACATAACAGACATCCTAGAGAACTGGTTAATAGTACAGAATCTGCGGGTATACCTAGAGGCTGTGTTTGTAGGAGGGGATATAGCCAAACAATTACCCCAGGTAGGCTGTCTAACACTACAGACATCCTAGAGAACTGGTTAATAGTACAGAATCTGTGGGTATACCTAGGGGCTGTGTTTGTAGGAGGGGATATAGCCAAACAATTACCCCAGGTAAGCTGTCTAACATAACAGACATCCTAGAGAACTGGTTAATAGTACAGAATCTGTGGGTATACCTAGGGGCTGTGTTTGTAGGAGGGGATATAGCCAAACAATTACCCCAGGTAAGCTGTCTAACACTACAGACATCCTAGAGAACTGGTTAATAGTACAGAATCTGTGGGTATACCTAGGGGCTGTGTTTGTAGGAGGGGATATAGCCAAACAATTACCCCAGGTAAGCTGTCTAACATAACAGACATCCTAGAGAACTGGTTAATAGTACAGAATCTGTGGGTATACCTAGGGGCTGTGTTTGTAGGAGGGGATATAGCCAAACAATTACCCCAGGTAAGCTGTCTAACATAAAGACATCCTAGAGAACTGGTTAATAGTACAGAATCTGTGGGTATACCTAGAGGCTGTGTTTGTAGGAGGGGATATAGCCAAACAATTACCCCAGGTAAGCTGTCTATCATAACAGATTCTCTCAATTCTTGTTTCATTGAAATTTTCAATGTATTGACTTATGTTTATTTTTACTGCACTGAATTTTGCCAGAGGTTTTTAGCTCACCTGAGCCAACGGCTCAAGTGAGCTATTGTCATAGTGTTGCGTCTGTCGTCCGCCGTCGTCGTCGTCGTAAACTTTTCACATTTTAAACTTTTTCTCCAGAATGGCTGAAGGGATTTTGATGAAACTTGGTAGGTATGAAGTACTCATGGTCCCCTACAAGTGTTGTTGTTTTTCGTCCGGATCCGTCAACAGGTGGCGCCACCACAGCCAATAGTAGGTCACGGGGGGTACCCTCCTATGACAAACTTCTTCTTCAGAACCGAAGCATGTATCGACAAACCGAAAGCATCAGGATGATCTAGAGAGATGTCTTAATAAGTGTTGTTATTTTTGGTTCCACTTCGAAGTCAAATTTTTGACGCGTTTTTGACGTCTTTTCGGACTTAGTCAGAAATGCACATTTTTGCACTATTTCTTTAAATAACTCAATAAGTGTATGATTTTACACACTCATTTACTGCATATTTATCATATTTAACTTACTTAATGCTTTGATATGTATTTTATGCTTAAATTTTATTTTTTTGATTTTTTATGAATTTTTTTCTTATGTAAAAAGGAAGGGGGGGGGGGTGATTTTCATACATTTTCTGCTTCTTTTCTATAACCACTCTTCAGATTGTCATGACATTTTGTAGATATGAGGTACTCATGCATGGTACCCTACAAGTGAAAGAATTTTGTCAAGATATCCACTTTTAGATTTTTAAGGAATATTTTTGGCCTAGGACATCTTTGGCACGCATAAAAACGAAAGAAAAAAGGGGGTCATGCATACCTTTTCTGCAAAATTCACTTGTTTAATGACCCCTCCTTCCGAATTGAAAATTTGCTAATTTTTATATATTTTCAAATCGATCTATTGATTACATAAAAGGCAAAATCATGTTCAAAACTCAATTTCTACACACAGCAGGGAATCATATACATTGATTTAATTTGCTATTTTTAAATTTTCAACAGTTATGACCAATGAGGTGACACCTTTTATTCAGCCCGGTTCACCAGTCAAAAGGGAAGGGATTCCCTGCTAAAATGATTAACTGTAGTTACACCTTCTAGGTCAGAGACAACCAAATCATTTTCCATAGGCCATAATGTTAACGAAATGCCTTATAACGTCTATACTAACATTGCTGGCAATGCATGTTATATACCGATTTGTTCATTGATTCAAGCTTTATACGAAACTAAATTAAAAAATATAGCATGACCTGCTCTTTTTCGCACTATTTGCGTCACAAGGTACCCCGCAGAGAATTTTCAAATTTTCCCGCGCCCGTCCCCTTTAGCGGATCGGGAGCTAGGGAAATATCCGGGTATCGACATTTTAATTGCACTTATTTTTTACCTATATATATCATATTCAAACAATATACCAAAAGAAAACAGAATTGATAGCCAATCACATCTTCTGTCACATTTAAAATAACAGGCCCCCTCACCCTACAGGTTTTTCTCCAATCAGAGCCGGCCTTTTAGTGGTCTCTGACCTATAACTGTAACTGTAAACAAAGTCGCTGTACTTTAGATTTGATCCGTTTAATTCCTCCACAACCCTTTAGTACTGCGATACATTTTAGGAGATACAGTGCAAACGGAATAGATTTTTATTTAATGTGCATTATACTTGGAACACTTTCATAATGGTTATCATTCATGTACTTGAACACTTGCATATACTTGTTATCATGTATAAAGTTTGCTCGAATTTCCTCTGTCTTAGACTCTCTTAGATGAAGTAATTTACGGACTGATTTCTTGAAGAAACGTTGAATGAGTAATCTCTTCCTCTGGATCATGAGGTTTGATACACCGTTCACTGCTTTTTGGAAAACAAATTGGCCCAATTTCTGCACAATTCACTTGAATTGATAAATATTGGATTAAAACGATTTTAACTGTACGTTTCATGTATTTGAGATGAAATCAATACTATTCAAAAGCATTCTTAGATTTCAGTATACTTTAATATGAATAAAGGCAAAACCGAAAAATCTTTGTTTTTTATGCCCCTGGAATAAAAGATTCGGGAGCATATAGTTTTTGGCCTGTCCGTCTGTCTGTTTTTCTGTCTGTTTTCCGAAAAACTTTAACATTGGGCATAACTTTGAATGTAAGCTGGTGATAGTCTTAGAGGTTTCATATTTCACATGTGTATTCCTTGTGACAATACCTTTCCATTGATACCAAAATTTTGACCTCGTGACCATCACCTTGACCTTTGACGTACTTTTCAAAAACTTAAACATTGCGCATAACTTTTGATTGGTTAGTGATAGGGCTTTCATATTTTACATGTGTATTCCTTGTGACAAGATATTTCCATAGATACCAATATTACGCTGACCCTGACCTCTCACATACTTAACAGAAAATGGCGTTTATACTAACAAAGATGCCGCCGGGGGCATTCTCGTTTCACAAACACAGCCTGTCAGGCTTTATAATTTCTGGCATGCTAGCTATCAATAATGAAAGGTATGGTCGTTCAGTTTTAAATAAACTTAATTTATGAAATCATTTCATTGTTTTATTCTTTTTCTGCTGCGCATTAAAGTGGGATTTTACAATATGATTTTATTTTTGATGTTGCATAATTGAACTATACTAGTTGGGCTTATGACTTAAAAAAAGTTATTGTTTTGAAATGTGACTATTTTTTTAAAGGTTGTCTGAAAAAAAAACTTCTCTGCATCCGGCAAAAATCTTTTTAGAAAGGTTGTGGGCTAAAATCCCGGTACTGGCACTATCAGTATTCAATAGCAGTATGTCAATTAGAGCGTGCATGGGTATCAGGTAAGCGTTGTGCCCCCTGGGGCTCTTGTTTTTTTTTTAAGTCTTGACCATTAATATGGAGTTGTTGTTTAACCCTCTTTCTAAAGCTTTAATAAAATTTAGACATAATTTTCACATCGTCAGTAGTGACAGAGCTTTCATGCTATAGATTTGTGCCAATACTTCCAAAAGATCAGAGGAAAGTGGAAATAAAGTGTTTATTGAAACAAACCCCTGAAGTGGGATTTTCAAATTTCTGTAAATTTGTTTGTCTGTCTTACAGGAAGCTAAGAGATTTTCCAACATAGATAAATCTTGGGTGAAGATAATGCAGCGTGCCCACGAGGTACCAAATGTAGTACAATGTTGTGTGGGAGATGAGACGCTGGGGCAACTCTTACCTCATTTACTGGAGCAGTTAGAACTCTGTCAGAAGTCCCTCACTGGGTAAGTACTTTATATCTGGAATCATTTGCTGCTACTCTTTTACACGGTTTTATAAGAATAAACCTTTTGACATGCACAATGATTTGCAGATCCACCTCTGATTTCTTTGAGCTATGCCTTATGTATTTACATTCACTTCTGTCAACTCTCCCTCTTTTGGAAGGAGACTCCCTCTTTTTGAAGACATCTCCCTCCTTGGCATTCCTCCCTCGAGGGAGACCAAAATCTTCCTCGTTTTTGCCCAATAACCCTCTTTCTCCCTCTTTTGGCATATTTATCAAGGAAGAATAACTCTTGATAGCGACATTCAGAGCATGTCACGAGAAATTGCATGACAAAATGCAAGAAAAGATTTATTGAATGCAATAAATTATTGATACATGTTTAAATGTTTTTGCATTGAAATGTCAGCACAAAGAAATTATTTGAAAATTGGTTTTGAGCAAATTGTCTTAATTGATAATGTAGCAAAATGGGTTCACATGCAATCATCCTCTTTTTCAAGCGCCAAGGAGGGAGATCTCCCTCTTTTTAAGATTTCAAAGTTGACAGGTATGTCACTGAGACAAAATTTCACAATTTTAGACCAAACTCAAAAGTTGCAAAGGTTAAGTGTGGTATGTGTAGATTCATTGGCTGTAATAACCTTTGTTACTTTCAAAATTAGTATAGTACTGCAAAATGTTGTCTCAGAAATAAAAATATCACATGTACGAATCAATATCATGAGGAGCAGATGTGTGAACCTTGATGAACTTTCACAAAACTGCGAAGGAAATATATGTACCAGCACATGGTTTTACTCATACAGTAGGAAAAATTAAAGAAAGTTTTAAGTCAGAATGTATGAAATCACTTTCTGATACTGATATAACTATTGTATTGTAAATATATAGATACATGTTAGTTGATTTAGCCCAATATTATTTATGAATTTGACAGGTACTTGGAGAAGAAGAGATTGGTATTTCCTAGGTTTTTCTTCATCTCTGATCCGGCTTTACTTGAAATACTGGGTCAGGCCAGCGACTCTCATACTATACAGGTTTGTCATTGTGCATAGGCAGTTAATTATGTCATGTCCTTATAACCCCACCATGAGGGAGAGAATTTGTTGATTTATATATTAGTGAATCACAATATGCTTTAGAAGTGAGAACACTTCTCCTTGTAGATGTAAGTGCCTTATACAGTTCTTATACAGTTCTCTTTGCTTGGCTTTTGCCAACAGTTGTTTCTTTGTTACTATTTTTCGTACATTGACCAAACATTCTCTTTAAGATCAACAATCAGAGAAGGTCAAGGTCACTTTCAAGGCCAAGATCACATATTTAAGGTGAAACATAACTGTTACAGCAAATGGCATTTGTATGTTAAGACCCACCTGAATCTTACATTGATGCTGACTGATTTTTTAGCTCACCTGAGCGAAGCTCAAGTGAGCTATTGTCATAGTGCACCGTCCGGCGTCCGGCCGTCCGGCGTCCGGCGTCCGTCGTAAACTTTTCACATTTTCGACTTCTTCTCCAGAACGGCTGAAGGGATTTTGATGAAACTTGGTAGGTATGAAGTACTCATGGTCCCCTACATGTGTTGTTGTTTTTCGTCCGGATCTGTCAACAGGTGGCGCCACCACAGCCAAAAGTAGGTCACGGGGGGTACCCTCCTTTGACAAACTTCTTCTTCAGAACCGAAGCATGTATCGACAAACCGAAAGCATCAGGATGATCTAGAGAGATGTCTTAAGAAGTGTTGTTATTTTTGGTTCCACTTCGAAGTCAAATTTTTGACGCGTTTTTGACGTCTTTTCGGACTTAGTCAGAAATGCACATTTTTGCACTATTTCTTTAAATAACTCAATAAGTGTATGATTTTACACACTCATTTACTACATATTTATCATATTTAACTTACTTAATGCTTTGATATGTATTTTATGCTTAAATTTTATTTTTTTGATTTTTTATGAATTTTTTTCTTATGTAAAAAGGAAGGGGGGGGGGGGGTGATTTTCATACATTTTCTGCTTCTTTTCTATAACCACTCTTCAGATTGTCATGACAATTTGTAGGTATGAGGTACTCATGCATGGTACCCTACAAGTGAAAGAATTTTGTCAAGATATCCACTTTTGGATTTTTAAGGAATATTTTTTAAGATTGTACATAGGTATAATGTATGTTTTCCATGCCCAATGGACCCATGGGGAGTGGCTTCAAACCCCGGCGGGACCCAACAAAAACTTTTTCCCCTTTTTAGCTCACCTGAGCGAAGCTCAAGTGAGCTATTGTCATAGCGCACCGTCCGGCGTCCGTCCGTCCGTCGTCCGGCGTCCGTCGTCCGTCGTAAACTTTTCACATTTTCGACTTCTTCTCCAGAACGTCTGAAGGGATTTTGATGAAACTTGGTAGGTATGAAGTACTCATGGTCCCCTACAAGTGTTGTTGTTTTTCGTCCGGATCTGTCAACAGGTGGCGCCACCACAGCCAAAAGTAGGTCACGGGGGATACCCTCCTTTGACAAACTTCTTCTTCAGAACCGAAGCATGTATCGACAAACCGAAAGCATCAGGATGATCTAGAGAGATGTCTTAAGAAGTGTTGTTATTTTTGGTTCCACTTCGAAGTCAAATTTTTGACGCGTTTTTGACGTCTTTTCGGACTTAGTCAGAAATGCACATTTTTGCTTTATTTCTTTAAATAACTCAATAAGTGTATGATTTTACACACTCATTTACTACTTATTTATCATATTTAACTTACTTAATGCTTTGATATGTATTTTATGCTTAAATTTTATTTTTTTGATTTTTTATGAATTTTTTTCTTATGTAAAAAGGAAGGGGGGGGGGGGTGATTTTCATACATTTTCTGCTTCTTTTCTATAACCACTCTTCAGATTGTCATGACAATTTGTAGGTATGAGGTACTCATGCATGGTACCCTACAAGTGAAAGAATTTTGTCAAGATATCCACTTTTGGATTTTTAAGGAATATTTTTTAAGATTGTACATAGGTATAATGTATGTTTTCCATTTTTAGATCGACCTTTCATCCATAGTTACAGCTGATAATTCAACAAGTGACACATGCTCCAATGTCTTATTGATTGACCTTTTATGTGATATGATTCAATTATTTAAATTCTTTATACTTGTTTAGAATTTTATTTTTAAAGTCGGGAACATAAACCATTTTTTGCCGTGTAGGATCCAGATCCCAGTTATTTTTCAAGTACTTTCTTACCAAAAATAGGAGAAAAATTCTCAATTCGCACCGGCTTAAACACATTGACACTACTTTTGAATGTTTAGAAATTTTATTTGAATTACATAGAAAAAAATGCCATAAAGATTAAAAGTACACAACTTTTTAAATATTTTTTTCAAAGCCTTGCACCTGGTTCCGGACCAGAATTATTCGAATTTTATGATCTGGATCCGAGGACCCATTTTCACACGTATTCTTCCACACATTTAGATGTCTCACACACTTTAAACTATATTCAAAATTTTATTTCATCTATCTAGTAAACAATCACGGGAAGACAAATCAAGATAAACATTGTGTGTATTTTCCACCAATTGTTGAAAATAATAAGAAAATAATCGGAACTATTTGACAGGACAATGACCTAGATAATGACCTGGACAATGATCTAGATAATGACCTAGATATGCATATCTGTATCCTGTACCCGAAGGGGATTCCCCATGTAGTAATGTGATACCTTTAGTACTGCGATACATTTCAGGAGATACAGTGCAAACGGAATAGATTTTTATACTTGGAACACTTTCGTAATGGTTATCATTCATGTACTTGGAACACTTGCATGTACTTGTTATCATATATAAAGTTTGCTCGAATTTCCTCTGTCTTAGACTCTCTTAGATGAAGTAATTTACGGACTGATTTCTTGAAGAAACGTCTAATGAGTAATCTCTTCCTCTGGATTTTGAGAATGCATAGGACATTTAATATCTGAAATTCTTGAAAATAAATAATTCAGTTCAGAGTTCCTGAAATCTTCCAATGTCAATGAAATGTTGGACCACAGAAAGCTGTTATTTTATTAGAGAAAATAAATTATTATTCACAACCTTAAGCCACTGTGTTCGTCATCTTGTATGTATAATATTTCTAAGAGGAACACAGAGGCCTGAGGTTTTGAATAATAAAACATTTTCTCTCATAAAACGACAGGTTCCTGTGTTAAGACATTTGGGAATTTTTATCTGTTCAAATAATAGATACATGATGAGTTTTTATCGGACCAAAAATTTTTTTTGTCGGCAAATCCGATGCAACCGATACATTTCATGAACTCTCTCCTCTAACAGACCTATGATGAGGTAAAACAATTAGTTAACAGTAAATAACGATGTCGTAGGTCTGCTAGTTGGACAAGCTTAACAATTTCATGGGCCTTTTAATTTGTTTCAAACTGCGAAACCTTGAGAAACCACTTGGGTTGTTGAACAGCGTATGCTGAAATGCAACGCTCCTTCTCGCCTGTTGAAATATGCATAGGCAAGAAGCGCCGCATTTCAGCATATTTTATTGAAAATTATTTGTTCAAGTGGCTTCACTGGGTCATGAGATTTGATACAACATACACTGCTTTTTTGGAAAACAAATTGGTCCAATTTCTGCACAACTCACTTGAATTGATAAATATTGGATCAAAATGATTTTAACAGTACGTTTCATGTATTTGAGATGAAATCAATACTATTCAAAAGCATAATTCATAGATTTCAGTGAATAAAGGCAAAACCGAAAAATCTTTGTTTTTTATGCCCCTGGAATAAAAGATTCGGGAGCATATAGTTTTTGGCCTGTTTGTCTGTCTGTTTTCCGAAAAACTTTAACATTGGGCATAACTTTTGAATGGAAGCTGGTGATAGAGGTTTCATATTTCACATGTGTATTCCTTGTGACAATACCTTTCCATTGATACCAAAATTTTTGACCTCATGACCATAACCTTGACCTTTCACGTACTTCTCAAAAACTTTAACATTGGGCATAACTTTTGAAACGTTAGTGATAGGGCTTTCATATTGTACATGTGTATTCCTTGTGACAAGATCTTTCCATTGATACCAATATTACGCTGACCCTGATCTCTCACATACTTGACAGAAAATGGCGTTTATACTAACAGAGATGCCGCTGGGGGCATTCTCGTTTCACAAACACAGGCTTTATAATTTCTGGCATGCTAGCTATCAATAATGAAAGGTTTTGTGTTCAATTTTAAATAAACTTAATTTATGAAATCATTTCATTGTTTTATTCTTTTTCTGCTGCACATTAATGTGGAATGTTACAATATGATTTTATTTTTGATGTTGCATAATTGAACTATACTAGCTGGGCATATGACATTGGACCACTTTATCCGTCTTTTCAAATCAGTAAAAAAGTTATTGTTTTGAAATGTGACTATTTTTTCTTTTTTGTACTTTTAAAGGTTGTCTGAAAAAAAAACTTCTCTGCATCCGGCAAAAATCTTTTTAGAAAGGTTGTGGGCTAAAATCCTGGTACTGGCACTATCAGTATTCAATGTCAGTATGTCAATTAGAGCGTGCATGGGTATCAGGTGAGCGTTGTGCCCCCTGGGGCTCTTGTTTTTCTGATTTTGCCATCCCAGAGAATGTGCATCAAAAGATATTTTATGATGAAAATATTTCTCAATAAATTAAATGAAATAGATCAAAATGTTTTCTACCTTATTTCAGGCCCACTTGCTTGGTGTGTTTGAGAATGTGAATGAGGTAGAATTTCATGAGAAGGACTATGATAGAATACTATCTGTTATCTCTAGAGAAGGAGAAAAGATCATGGTAAGTATCACCAAGTTATCATTAAACATGTTAACAGCATTCTGTATCAGATACTACAAAGTAGGAAAATAAGTTGGTATTACAAGACATGCATGTGAAACTTTTAGTTTAGTAAAATCAAGTAGATACACAGATATCAGTCTTCACAAAAATGTGCAAACCCCAATACCCAAGGCAGCCAGAAATGTGGCTTTGCTAGTAGATGCCTGTTTACAGACTTACACATTCTGACATAATCAAATGGTCAGACTAAGTATTGTTTGACAGGACATTGATTATCACATTATAATGTAAAAGTCAGCCAGCAGGTGCAATGTAGAAACTTGGAGAGCATTCAATATTGTCTTTGGGCTAAGGGTTCTAAAAGTTTTCATGAAGACTGTGACATTGTAAAATTTCTTAAGCTGAATTAATATACGTAACAAATCGATATTGAATATACGATGTATTATTCTATGAACTATAAATAGTGATGCTCTGATTGGCAGATAATGTCGCACGCTTCTGGATAAATCACCATATACCACGGTCTAAAAATATACCGGGATTTCACCACTAACTTCTGCAAATGGCGATGTTATTTATTGTGAATCAAATATGAAATTAAATATAAAACAGCTATGGACTTTTAACTCTGTGTATGTATGATGTGACTTACTATGAGAGTCTTGACCTGGGCTTTGCCTCGGTCAATTTTTTTTTCAGTAATTCAGTATCACATTTTATCACATGATACACCCGTTATGCAGTTTCATAAAGCCATTTCATAAATATATGATATGATAACACGTTACATATCGCTCTGCTTGATGCGATTGGTCAAGTTTGGAACCAAATCACGTAAACCTTGACAAATGTGACCTTTCAAATATCGGTCAACTGTTAAATTCAGACCAAGAGTCAATATCGGTGATTAAAATTGTTGTTGTTGAATTAATTCTTGCATTAAAATACTATTCAAAATTGAAAAACTGTCCTCTTACGCACAGAATATCTATACAACGGGGACACTACTTCTCATGGCGTAGTAGACGACCTCAAGATCACGGCGTGGTTCGCCTCTGTAGTTCTCGGAAACGTTGATTTCACGTTGGAAATATACATTTTTAGGCAATATCATGTGATAAAAAGAATCTCAAATGAATTTTCATTTCATACGATGTATTATGAAACTCGTTGTGCGTTTTATATAAAACACACAACTCGTTTCATAATACATCGTATGAAATGAAAATTCATTTGAGATCCTATATATATACACTGAGTTAAAAGTCCGTAATTGTATATTATACAATGTAACTGTTGACAGTTGGAGAACCAGATACAGGCCAAGGGTAATGTTGAGGTATGGCTAGGAGATCTCCTGAGAGAACAACAGAAATCTCTACATGGTGTTATCAGAGATGCTTGGAGGGCTATCAATCAACAAGAGTTTGAGTTGATGGGATTCCTGGCTAATTATCCAGCTCAGGTATGTGGCTTTACATCATGTACAAAAAAAATATAAATTTTCAAAAGACGTTTCTCAAGTTTGAATGCCTTGCACATTACTAGAGGTGTTCAATGGAAGAGAGTCAAGGGTTGACTAGGATAAAGAAATCTTTTATGTGAATATGATTAAGTGTGTCTTTCACAGCATCTTTATTCCTTTTATGTTGTACCTTTCATACATTTGTGTACATCTTTTATTATTAAATTAACACTAGACCATAAGGTTTGTGCCTTTAATTCCAATTTGACAAAAGAAATGAAGGATCTTTGTACCTGCAAACCCATATTAAAGGTATGATGTACACACAGATATCTCAAAACAAAGCTTCATTTTAAATGATTTTTTTGAAATAAACTTTTGTACATGTAGGTTGGTTTGTTGGGAATACAGATGATATGGACCAAAGATGCTGAATTTGCCTTACAACATGCCAGAGGGGACAAGAAAATCATGCCTACTACTAATCAACGCTTCCTGGATATGCTAAACAGACTGATAGAACAAACTACTCACGATCTCACTAAGTTTGAGAGAGTCCGATATGAAACTCTCGTCACCATACATGTACATCAAAGGGACATCTTTGATGATCTGGTAGATATACTGTTTACCTAGTATCATTCTCTGTGTATTAACCTTTACTACTTTCATGCTTTGCCTCTTACTTTGAAAGGTTGTCTCAGTGAATTAAGCTACCAAAGGCATAACTCAGTGAGACAAGAGGTAAATTTGCAAACTATCGTCCATGCCAACAAAAGGTTTTCTTTTATAAAACCGGGAAAGAAAGTGCATGTACCAGTGAATGATTCTACTTATACTGTACATGTACTTAAATGTATGTCTTGCTAATAGAATTGTAGAGGATTATTGTAATATATATCGAGGATCTCAAATGAATGAAACAAGTTGTGTTATTTATTTAAAGCAAAATTGCAAGAACTGTATGAAGTGGAAACTTCATTTGACTAGAGATTATTTGATTACATGACATACATATATGATCAACATGACGTCAAACTAAATATTTTTACTTCATGTCTTGATAATGAGGCACCAACATCGCTGTTTCTAGTAGGACATCATGATGATCTCGATGTTTTTCCCCAGTGACAGTATATCTTGAGATGATAATGATGAGATGGCTTTATGTTATCAAATACATGTATAGAGGGTATCATAATTATGATAAATCAAGTCAATCAATAATAAGAATTTGATTTTGAGTGTGCTTTATTTTCAGACCAGGATGCATATCAAATCACCAACAGACTTTGAATGGTTGAAGCAGGCCAGGTTTTACTTTAAAGACGATACAGATCAATGTATAGTACAGATCACAGATGTGGATTTTATCTACCAGAATGAGTTCCTGGGCTGTACTGACAGGCTGGTCATCACACCTCTTACTGACAGGTAACTGGTATTTTCCAAAGCTGTTGTTACTTCCTGTTTTGTACAGTATCTGATGTAGTCTAATTGTGATATAATCAAATTCTATGGAAACCCACATGAATCACGGGAATATTAGCCGTAACTTATGTACTTTAAGAGCTAGGCCTCTTATATTTCACATACCAAATTTTTGTATGTGTCCTTGGATTTTGACAAAACTTCAACACCTTTTGTAACTCAACAGAAGTTTGACTTATATATTTCATTTAATTGTACTTTATTGTCAGATAAAAAATGCATGGCCATGACCACATTTAGAATTTTTACGTGCAAATTTGCAAGGGTGAGGGCCCTTTCTTACTTTTTCAGTGTTTTACTTGAAAAAATAGCATTAAAATAGAAGTACATGTACAAGAGTTTGTTATTTGTCTATGACAGATGTTATATCACCCTAGCCCAGGCTCTGGGTATGTCTATGGGTGGAGCTATAAGTTATATTTTCTTGTCTATTATAGATGTTATATCACCCTGGCCCAGGCTCTGGGTATGTCTGTGGGTGGAGCTATAAGTTATATTTTATGTCTATTATAGATGTTATATCACCCTAGCCCAGGCTCTGGGTATGTCTATGGGTGGAGCTATAAGTTATATTTTATGTCTATTATAGATGTTATATCACCCTAGCCCAGGCTCTGGGTATGTCTATGGGTGGAGCTATAAGTTATATTTTATGTCTATTATAGATGTTATATCACCCTGGCCTAGGCTCTGGGTATGTCTATGGTTGGAGTTATAAGTTATATTTTATGTCTATTATAGATGTTATATCACCCTGGCCCAGGCTCTGGGTAATGTCTTTGGGTGGAGCTATAAGTTATATTTTATGTCTATTATAGATGTTATATCACCCTGGCCCAGGCTCTGGGTATGTCTTTGGGTGGAGCTATAAGTTATATTTTATGTCTATTATAGATGTTATATCACCCTAGCCCAGGCTCTGGGTATGTCTATGGGTGAAGCTATAAGTTATATTTTATGTCTATTATAGATGTTATATCACCCTGGCCCAGGCTCTGGTATGTCTTTGGGTGGAGATATAAGTTATATTTTCTTGTCTATTATAGATGTTATATCCCCCTGGTCCAGGCTCTGGGTATGTCTATGGGTGGAGATATAAGTTATATTTTCTTGTCTATTATAGATGTTATATCACCCTGGCCCAGGCTCTGGGTATGTCTTTGGGTGGAGCTATAAGTTATATTTTATGTCTATTATAGATGTTATATCACCCTGGCCCAGGCTCTGGTATGTCTTTGGGTGGAGTTATTAGTTATATTTTATGTCTATTATAGATGTTATATCACCCTAGCCCAGGCTCTGGGTATGTTTATGGGTGGAGCTATAAGTTATATTTTATGTCTATTATAGATGTTATATCACCCTGGCCCAGGCTCTGGGTATGTCTATGGGTGGAGCTATAAGTTATATTTTATGTCTATTATAGATGTTATATCACCCTGGCCCAGGCTCTGGGTATGTCTATGGTTGGAGCTATAAGTTATATTTTATGTCTATTATAGATGTTATATCACCCTGGCCCAGGCTCTGGGTATGTCTATGGGTGGAGCACCAGCAGGACCGGCAGGGACTGGTAAGACAGAGACCACCAAGGACATGGGTAAAGCCCTGGGCAAATATGTGGTCGTCTTCAACTGTTCTGATCAGATGGACTTTAGAGGACTGGGGAGGATATATAAAGGTAAGCTATGAGCATAAAGTTTAAATGTATATGTAGGAATATGTTTGCCTTATATTATGATTTACATAAAAAAAAATTGCAAGTACAGAGGGAAGGACAATATATAAGTGAAAAAAGAACTGCAGGGTTGTCAGATGTTTGACATCGTACCTTTTAACTGACTTTGTATTTTTTTAATTAATTATTAAATGGACAAAATTCTGCAATGGCTCAGTAGATCATTTGCTGATGTTGTCATTCAGCTCAAAATGTCAGAGTTGACATCTTTTGGCATTGTTTATTAAAATGACGTTACTTTGAAAGACATACAGTAAACCTCGTATATGACGAAGCCCAGGGGACCATTGGTCCAAATTCGTTATAGCCATATTTCGTTACATGCATTTTGATGCTTATTATGTTTCCTTGGTGTGGTCATTCTAAATGAATGAAAAATTAAGACCAGTATTCGATATCGTATGTTGTGATTTATTAAGTAAGTATTTCACAGGCGTAGGACAAGGGGGGCAGGGGGGGGCACGTGCCCCCCCACTTTTGAAAGTGGGGGGGGCATAAGTATGTTTGTGCCCCCCCCCACTTTTTGACATAATTTTTGGTCATACAGATATAAAAAAAACTGCAAAATACCTTTAACTCAAACTATATAGAATATCATTACATGTATATGTTAATGATAGAGGACACAGACAGTATTTTCTGATTAGTCAATATTTTGCTTAAAAAAATTCCTGGCTCGCTACCGCTCGCCAGCCATTTATTCATGTACTTAAAAGTTAGAATTGCACCAGAAATGTTAAAATTTGTGCATACAGAACATGAAAACCCAATATTTATTTTTCATTCTTCTTCTTTCCCCCCCCCCCTTTTTTTTTTGCTTGTTAGAAATTTTGGGATGTTGTGCCCCTCCACTTTTTCAAGCAGAGCTACGCCATTGTATTCTTTACAATTGACATGCCGACTGAGTATTAAATGATTGGCAATCATTTCCTCATGTGTATACAACACGACTTCTAATAGGCAATAAGCGCGGGGACAAAAGATGGGGAGAGCAATTATTTGATAATTAGTAATTATCTGTCCGCCAGGTGTGTTAATTTGAAATACCTGGAGGGCATTTCTTTACATCAGGTGAAAAAAGTGAAGAAATTATGACCAAGGGACCACAAGATGGCTTCGTAAAAGCCGATGATTCGTTACATACAAATTCGTTACAGGCATACAAAAATCAAGGGGGGTAATAGGACTTCTGCAGGGACTTTCTTTTTACTTCGTTACAAGCAGAATTTCGCTCTAAACCTGTTCGTTATAGGTGAAGTTTACTGTAGTTCCATTTTTACAAAAAAGTAAAAAGGACGCAAAAAACATCTAGTAAAATTACACCGTGTTGATTTTAAGCTTCCACTTTTTCTTTGTAACTGTAGGTTTGGCCCAGTCTGGTTCATGGGGATGTTTTGATGAATTCAACCGTATAGAACTTCCCGTTCTGTCGGTGGCTGCACAGCAGATCTACATAGTACTGACAGCCAAAAAGGATCGTAAGAGAGAATTTGTCTTTACTGATGGTGACATAGTAGATCTGAACCCAGAATTTGGACTCTTCATCACCATGGTAATATTTTCTTCTCGAAACCTTAAAGGAGAACTATTGGCAAGAATAGGAAATTTATTGTATTACGTCTATGTCAAAAGCTTTGCCCCGGGTTTGAAAAAAGCAGATTTTTTTTTTGTCCTTTTAAAATGGAAGTCTGCTTCATCAGTAGCTGATTTTCTAGTAAACTCGTGAGACAGTCAAACACCAGACATCATAAAATTTTGCAATATCTTCATTGTGACGTCAAAATAAAAAGCATTACAACACTTAAAGGTGCTTCAATACGGTGTGATCAGATGAGATATCACACTGAAAAATGTTGTCAAATGATGTGATGTCTAGTGTCTGTGTGTATAAAATCAAGATTAGAAACGGTCATATCTTTTATCTGGAAAATGGACTATTACCAAAATTCTTGAATTTGGCCTATAGAATAAAGCTCTGTAGTGTATCAGGTAGTCAAAATTGTCATCTTGAATATTCCTTAAGAAATTCTTAATGTTAAGTTACTGTATCAAAATGTCTGAAATTTTCTATCAGATAGATACAATCATGTATTTAAAATTTTACCAGTAGCTGCAAATGTTTTCTACATATACATGCATGTCTTTATAGCTGGAAATCTGATATACACTGAATGTTTTTCGTTTTCGTATTTACAGAACCCTGGTTACGCTGGTAGACAGGAGTTACCAGAGAATCTGAAGGTACAGTTCCGTACAGTAGCTATGATGGTGCCAGACAGACAAATCATCATGAGAGTCAAACTGGCTAGCTGTGGTTTCCAGGAAAACGTTATATTGGCACAGAAGTTCTACACCCTTTACAAACTCTGTGAAGAACAGTTGTCTAAACAGGTAAAGATAAAATGTCTCACATCTCTTCATATACTATTATAATCATGCATTTCTCTTGCCCTCTGTTTGTGCCAGCAGTTTGCTTTACACTGAATCAATGTAAAAGTAAACAGGCTCATGTTATCCAACAATAATGTTGTGCATAACTTATTCCTGAAGAACAATCCATCATTGGAATTTGTCTTGAATAAAATTTATCGTTGACCAATTTTATAATGGCACTTTTTGACGTCTGAGTCTTTTTTCTTCTCTAAGAAAAAGGTCAAAACTTAAACGAATGGAACAGAAAGTGGCTCAACTTTCATAAAGAATTATAACTTTCTTTTTGAGGATTTATAGAGTATGTAGAGATCATAACAAGTACACAGTCACATTTTAAGTTATATTTAATGTATAGGAGTTGTGTGCTTGGTCTTCTCAATCATTAAGAGAATAAAAATTTCCTAAATGAAAGCTATATTAAAGTAGAAATGTACCAGTATGTATAGATAGATATATTTTCATTTGACCTTTAAGGCATGATATGTCTAATACAGTACCTCTGGTCAGTGTTCTAGGATTGTATTAAAAAACCACTTACCAACGGGTGAGTGCCCACCAAAATTGTGCTTACCCAGCAAGGAAACTCACCCAAACAGAAATGTCAGAAGATAACATGTATAAAGGGAATGTTAATTTTAAGACTTTTGCGCATCCTAGCCATTACCATGAAAAAAAAAATCATTATGTCCAGAAATATTGTCACACTGAAAAAAAACAGGATTACTGCTAAAATATGTTCTTGTACTTTGGGGCAACTATTTACTTGTTTTTTTTTTTTTGTTTTTTTTTGGTTTTTTTTTTTGCTACATATACCATTGTATACACAGAGAGTGTAATGGGGGTTGTGTTTCAAAATTCACTTACCAACAGGTAAGTAGCATTCTGTTTTCCAGTTACCCGACCTTAATTTTCACTTACCTTGGGTAACAGGTAATGGAATCCTAGACCACTGCAGTGGTTTGCTTTGACTGTGAAAACTGTTTATTTTCCAATTTTGGCTGAGGTTAGCTGATTTTATGAAGTTCAGATCACAAATATTTTTTGCGGAGTTGAATGATGATGAATAAAAATTCAAAAAGCAAGAAATAATTGATTTATGCTATTCAGACATGATTTTTCTCCGCTTTAAAGCGGAATTCCGCTTCAAGAATCGGTAAATTCTGCTCGTTTATATAATTTTCGCTCTTTCGTAAATTCCGGAATTTGACACATTCGTTATAGAATCTATGTTTTACCTTTGCTGTTTCGTGATGTGTCATGATTTCTAATTGGTCAATAGGCAACCATTCCATCAATCAACAATTAGTATTCATCCAAAACACAGAGCAAAGGAAATTCGCGACTATTCCTTGCAAGCTGGATCGAAGTTTTGTCGTTTTTTTTTTATTTGAACTTTAGAGAAATGTCTAAAAGCATACGGTCGGTTGTCCAGAGGGGAGAGGTAGACATAAAGGCCCTTGACTCTCGCAATATCACTCAAGAATCCGTGGAAATGGGAGCGTCGATAGTGAACCCCTAGCCCTCTCAAAAAGTACAAGAAAAATCAATATAATGATATTTTCGTTTCAATATAACAACTCTTTAAAGCTGTATTTTTTGCCCCAAGAAAGCTGTTCTGAAGGGTCTTTAATGATGAAAATTGTCATTTTCAGTCGGGGGCCTTCGGCCCCCTGGTCCCCCTGATATAGGGGCGCTGCCCCTATACACCCCGCTGGGGGAGGACCCCCAGACCCCCTTCAGCTTTTTTCTTTGAACACTAGAATCAAGTCTGGCTATTACTTGATCAAGAAAAGTACAGTATAGGCTTTGCATGGTAGTTATTATTATACATCTAATACCTGAATTTTCCTTGGACAGGTACATTATGACTTTGGTCTGAGGAACATATTGTCCGTGTTGAGAACCTTAGGAGCCAATAAACGAGCCAGACCTAATGATACTGAGAGTACCATTGTAATGAGAGTACTGAGAGACATGAACCTGTCTAAACTTGTAAGTACGATCGTATTATTATAGTAAAACTATTTGTTATAACCTTCCATCAGTGATAACACATGAAAGATGTGAGGATATTAACTACCTGAATTGTATGTCGTACTCTGTGACTGATATTCATAGAAATTATGTTGCTAAATGCTAAAAAAATTAACATGTTCATTGATCCATTTTGGTCTTATTTATTGACTGCATGTCAATTGTTAGTTTCAAAGTTATTTGCACCAGCTGATTTTTTAATCAGGCACTTTTCAATAAATTATGAAATAGTGGTCTTTGTTGATCTCTGTGCTTTGTGTTAATTTGAATATACATGTAGGTATAGTTAAGAATGGGAAAAATGTCTTTTGTAATCGACTGAAATATGTCTAATCAACTGGAAGTACTTGTTCTAATTTTATTTTTGTCTGATGTTTAATAAAGAAAAAAAAAAGAATTCTTATGAATATTTTTCTGTAGGTGGATGAAGATGAGCCTTTGTTTCTGAGTCTGATCTCTGACTTGTTCCCTGGTATAACACTGGACAGTGCTACATACGCAGAACTACAAGTGGCCATAGGTAACCAAGTAGGCAATGCTGGCCTTATCAACCATCCAGCATGGAATCTCAAACTTGTACAGGTAAAACATTGTCCATACTGAAGGAAATACTCAAAACTCGTATTTATTAGTCCCCTACCTGCTCGCCGGAGGGGACTTATAGTTTCAACCCCGTTTGTCTGTCCGTCCATCTGTCTGTCTGTCCATCTATCCGTCTGTCCATCACACTTTAATTTTCCGGACTTTTTTTCGCTGTCGTTGCATATATTGAACCCATTTATAGTCCCCTACCGGCAACGCCGAAGGGGACTCTCAGTTTCCTCTCAGTCTGTCTGTCCGTCTGTCCCATTTTCAGTTTTCCGGACTTTTTATGCCCCCGGAATCAAAGATTCGGGGGCATATAGTTTTTGGCCTGTCCGTCTGTTTGTCTGTCTGTTTGTCCGAAAAACTTTAACATTGGACATAACTTTTGAATGGGAAGTGATAGGGCTTTCATATTTCACATGTGTATTCCTTGTGACAAGACCTTTCCATTGATACCAAAATTTTTGACCTCTTGACCTTGACCTTTGACCTACTTTTCAAAAACTTTAACATTGGGCATAACTTTTGAATGGGAAGTGAAAGGGCTTTCATATTTCACATGTGTATTCCTTGTGACAAGACCTTTCCATTGATACCAAAATTTTTGACCTCGTGACCTTGACCTTGACCTTTGACCTACTTTTCAAAAACTTTAGCATTTGGCATAACTTTCGAATGGTAAGTGATAGGGCTTTCATATTTCATATGTGTATTCCTTGTGACAAGACCTTTCCATTGATACCAAAATTTTTGACCTCGTGACCTTGACCTTTGACCTTTAAACCCAGTGACCTCACATACATGTACTTAACAGAAAATAGTGTTCATACTAACAAAGATGCCGCCGGGGGCATTCGTGTTTCACAAACACAGGCTTTATTTTCGCTGTTGTTGCATATATTGAACTCATTTTTGGTATGTTGATATATCTCAATGTGATACAGATCAAGTTTGAGTTTGCTATTGATTGACCTAATTTTACAAGAGTTATGGCCCTTGGACTAAGTAAATTTTTTTTTAAATTTCAGTTTTCCAGACTTTTTTTCGCTGTTGTTGCATATATTGAACTCATTTTTGGTATGTGGATATATCTTAATGTGATACAGATCAAGTGTAAGTTTGCTTTTGATTGACCTAATTTTTCAAGAGTTATGGCCCTTGGACTTAGCATATTTTATGAAAATTTCAGTTTTCCGGAATTTTCTTCGGTTCAATTGCAAATAACGTACTGATTTTTGGTAAATGATTACATCTCAGTGTGATACAGACCAACTTTGAGTTTGGTTTCCATTTGGCCTATTTTTACAAGAGTTATGGCCCTTGGACTTAGCAAATTTAATGAAATTTCAGTTTTCCGGACTTTTTCATGCCTGTTATTGCAGATAATGAACTGATTTGTTTTGTATGTGAATACATTATAGTGTGATGCAGATCAAGTTTGACTTTAATTTAGAGTGACTAATTTTCACAAGATTTATGGCCCTTGGACTTAGCAAATTTCGTGTATTCAGTTTCCCAGACTTTCCTTGGCTGTTGTTGCAGATGATGAACATGCAGAGATGCAAGACATAAAATTATGCTGCCGGTAGGGGACTTATATCGCACAGCGATCATTGCATTTTTGGTATGTGAGTTTATCTCACTTTGGTTCAGATTTACCTTTTTTTTACAAGAGTTATGGCCCCTGGACTTAGCAAATTTCATGAAATTCTCAGTTTTCCGGACTTTTTTTCCAATGTATTGCAGATATTGAAATAATTTCTTATATGTGATTACATCTTAGTGTTATACAGCTCAAGTTTGAGTTTGGTTTCGATTGACCTATTTTTACAAAAGTTATGGCCCCTGGACCTAGCAAATTTCATGAAATTCTCAGTTTTCCGGACTTTTTTCGGCTGTTGATTTAGATATTTGAATAATTTTTTTTAAGCTATTACATCTTAGTGTTATACAGATCAAGTTTGAGTTTGATTTCGATTGACCTATTTTCACAAGAGTTTTTGTCCTTGGACTTAGCAAATTTCATGAACTTCTCAGTTTTCCGGACTTTTTTCGGCTGTTGTTTTAGATATTTGAATAATTTTTTATAAGCTTTTACATCTTAGTGTTTTACAGATCAAGTTCAAGTTTGGTTTCGATTGGCCTATTTTCACAAGAGTTATTGCCCTTAGACTTAGCAAATTTCATGAAATTCTCAGTTTTCCAGACTTTTCTTCCATATGGTATTACAGATATTGAAATCATTATTGGTATGTGAATATATCTCAGTGTGATACAAATCAAGTTCGTGTTTCAATTTGATTGACCCTTTTCTACAGGAGTTATGGCCCCTGGACTTAGCAAATTTCACAAACTTCTCAGTTTCTAGTCTTTTAATGCCTTTTGTTCTAGATATTGAGCTGACTTTTGGTATGCAGATACATTATAGTGTGATAAAGAATAAGTTGAAGTTGGTTTTGATTTATTTGTTCTGACAAAGGTATGGCCTCTTAGCAAATTTCATTAAATTTTCCTGTTTTCCAGACCTTTTTCAAATACACATATTGAACTTATTTTGATGTTGGATTCATCTTTTGGTGTGAGTACAGGTCAAGGCAGAGGTGAAGGACATGGATTAATACTGGTAGGGGACTTATATCGCTTGCGATTCATAAATTTATTATCTGTGGAAGTCTGAAAGTTCTTGTAATCCAAAACATGCACGTCTGGTGAGCTGTACTTCACAATTTTGTTTGTAAGGCTAACCTCCTACAGCATAGTTGAGAAACTTTGTTTTATTCCAGATTTTTAAACAGAGCATCCCTCTTATATACATATATTTGAGTGCTTGACATTATATGTACTTGTTGTAATATGTACTTGTTGTAATATGTACTTGTTGTAATATGTACTTGTTGTTATGTGTACTGTTGTACTTGTTGTAATATGTCCAAATGTACAGTATGCAAGAATTATTATACGTATTAGTTATATTTACTGGTGTATGTTTTACTATACATAATTGATGTAATAAGTACTTTTATTTATATGTACTGGCGTACGTGTTGATACCTATTCGCTGTTTTTGAATACTAGAGTTACTTCCCATTTGAGATGGTATCTGACGTAGACTGATTATGATGTCATCAAATTCTATGGAAACAGTCCTAAAAGTCTTGGAAATGACGGTATAAAATCAACGTTACCATACCATTTTCATGACGTCACAATAGATACCGTCTGTAAGGGGAAAAAACTCTGTATTCTGCAAAGACTCAATATACTGTCGTGCTTTGTAGCTATTTGAGACCCAGCGAGTACGTCACGGTATGATGACCCTAGGACCTAGTGGAGCTGGTAAAACGTGCTGTATACATGTTCTAATGAAGGCCATGGCTGACTGCGGGGCTCCACACAGGGAAATGAGGATGAACCCCAAGGCCATCACAGCACCACAGATGTTTGGTCGTCTGGATGTAGCTACTAATGACTGGACAGATGGTATCTTCTCTACATTGTGGAGACGTACACTCAAAGCTAAGAAAGGTACACTCACTTCAAAATTTTATCCATTGGAGAACAAACACAATTTTTTTTGCTTGAGATATTTAGATTAAGTTATAAGTTCTATAATGAAATGTATGTTTACACAGTCATGTAGTTAGTAGAGAAAACAGATACATGTGGACTTATTCTTTTTTTAGCTGTCCAAAGTTGCTAGAATATAGAAATTGGCCTTCAAAGTACAGCTCTGTAGGGTTTCAGCGGAAATTTTCTACTTATTATTGTAGTTCATAAGGCAAAGGTCATTTCATGCAAAATGAAGCTGGACTCTTTACTTTTAAAATTGGCTTTTAGCTCACCCTAGCCAAAAGCTCAATTGAGCTTTTATTGTAGTGTTCCATCTGTCATCTATTGTTGTCAGTTTTGTTGATTATTTGATGTACAGCCTCAGCAAGTTCTCCCTTTATCTGGCTGATGGGAAAGTAGTAGAATGCCTTAATCTGGTTTCTTATTTTATGAGTGAACATGGTTCGCAAGTGAGCGATAGTGGCCCTTTTGGGTCTCTTGTTTATGAGTACATGTATTTTGTAAAAGAATTTTCAACATGAAGACCTTCAAGTATTTTCATAAGTGTGTTTCTTAATGAATTAATCCAGAAATTATAACACACAGGAGAGAACATATGGATAGTCCTTGACGGCCCTGTAGATGCCATATGGATTGAAAACTTGAATTCTGTGTTAGATGACAACAAGACCTTGACCTTGGCTAACGGAGATCGTATTCCTATGGCTCCAGCCTGTAAGATTGTCTTTGAGGTCCATAATATTGATAACGCCTCCCCAGCTACTGTGTCTAGAAATGGTATGGTCTACATGAGTTCCTCAGCTTTAGACTGGAGACCCATCTTACAGGTAAGTCCATAATGATAACGCCTCCCCAGCCACTGTGTCTAGAAATAGTATGGTCTACATGAGCTCCTCAGCTTTAGACTTGAAACCCATATTACAGGTAAGTCCATAGTATTGATAATGCCTCCCCAACCACTGTGTCTAGAAATAGTATGGTCTACATGAGTTCCTCAGCTTTAGACTGGAGACCCATATTACAGGTAAGTCTATAATATTGATAACACCTCCCCAGCCACTGTGTCTAGGAAGGGCTTGGTCTATATGAGCTCCTCAGCTTTAGACTTGAAACCCATATTACAGGTAAGTCCATAATATTGATAACACCTCCCCAGCCACTGTGTCTAGAAATGGTATGGTCTACATGAGCTCCTCAGCTTTAGACTTGAGACCCATCTTACAGGTAAGTCCATAATATTGATAATGCCTCTCCAGCCACTGTGTCTAGAAATGGTATGGTCTACATGAGCTCCTCAGCTTTAGACTTGAGACCCATCTTACAGGTAAGTCCATAGTATTGATAATGCCTCTCCAGCCACTGTGTCTAGAAATGGTATGGTCTACATGAGCTCCTCAGCTTTAGACTTGAGACCCATATTACAGGTAAGTCCATAACATTGATAATGCCTCTCCAGCCACTTTGTCTAGAAATGGTATGGTCTACATGAGCTCCTCAGCTTTAGACTGGAGACCCATATTACAGGTAAGTCTATAATATTGATAACACCTCCCCAGCCACTGTGTCTAGGAATGGCTTGGTCTATATGAGCTCCTCAGCTTTAGACTGGAGACCCATATTACAGGTAAGTCCATAGTATTGATAATGCCTCTCCAGCCACTGTGTCTAGAAATGGTATGGTCTACATGAGCTCCTCAGCTTTAGACTTGAGACTCATATTACAGGTAGATCCATAATATTGATAACGCCTCCCCTGCTACTTTGTCTAGAAATTGTATGGTCTACATGAGCTCCTCAGCTTTAGACTGGTGACCCATCTTACAGGTAAGTCTATAATATTGATAACGCCTCCCCAGCCACTGTGTCTAGAAATGGTTTGGTCTACATGAGCTCCTCAGCTTTAGACTGGAGACCCATCTTACAGGTAAATCCATAATATTGATAACGCCTCCCCTGCTACTTTGTCTTGAAATGGTATGGTCTAATTGAGTTCCTTAGCTTTAGACTGGAGACCCATATTACAGGTAAGTCCATAACATTGATATTGCCTCCTAATTTACTACATAAATGTCAGGATACTGAATTATCTAGATGAGTGCGGAAGCATTACACAATAAGATTGATAATTACTCCTATTCCAATCTTAATAAGTTTTCCTTGCATAAGTAGAAAGACTTGAAATAAATTATTACAAAAATATATATAAATAACCAAAACTTTAGTTATTGTCATAGGAAGAAAAAGCTTTACTGCTAAGGATAGTGTTTTGATGAATAATTTCTAGTAAATGAAAGAAGGGGATCTCCAACAGGTCTTGGTTGCAGCCACCCACAGCAAAACATCAAAACTAATATGCAAATATGCAGAGTAGACAAGTGCAGTAAGAGGCATTTCATCAAAACACAAAGAAGCAAAAAAAAATGCACATATATTGATGAGACTATAATGGGCAAACATTTCCGACTTAGGTCAGCCCTTTGCCATGTTAGTGGCTCATAGGGCTGAGTATCGCGGGTCAAATTTGTATTGCGATATATTGCGATATTTGGAAAAATATCGCGATATATTGCAATATTTTACAACATCGAGATTCCTTATGATTTTCATTTCAAAAGTTTTTACAAAAATAAAAAAATCTGAATATGTTAGATGGACACGACCAATGATGACATGCAGACAAATTTGACAGTTCTTCCATAACATTCGAAGTCAATCATACATGCATTGATATCCGGTTGAAAGATTTACTTTGTCCTTGACATGTGCAGTGTGTTGACATACTCATTTTAAAGGTCGAACAAATTGCTTGATATCTATACTATTAGGCTGTGAAGCAAAGTACTTAAACTTCTTCTTTGAATTAGTCGTATTTAAAAGTGGCTAGTCAGAAAATTGTAGATTTTATCATCACTGTATCAGACGAAATATTAAAAATAAGAGGTGGAATGTGCAAGATGTAAATCATGACGCTCTAACTTAGAGGTCATACATGCATCTTAAATGCATATCATAACGACATGGAGATAAGAATTATATCCACCTTTGGCAATTTGAATTACCCCTATTGTAATTTGAGAAGGAATTCGCGTTTTCTCATAATTTTCAAAGAAACAACTTAAAAATATGAAGATAAAAAAAAATATCGCCAAAAACCGGTTCTCGAAAACGAATACCATGGTACGTATTGCGAAGCCTCGTATCGCGATATACGGGTACCGCGATAAAACCGCTCAGCCCTAGTGGCTCATGTTGTGGTTATCAGGATTACATGCACACAACCCTCCCACTTGTTTAAGCCGGGCTTCCACTGTCGCGAATGTTGAGGAGAATGAGCTACGATCAGAGGCGAATGAGCAATCATGTCACATTCCTGTCTGTTCTCATGAAGTATTTATTGGCGCGATAGGCACATGACAGCGCCGCGAACGCAACAAGAATATGCTACGTGTCTGCTACGATAGTGAGGCAAGTGTGATAAGAATAGAGAAGAATGCGACACGAATGCGCCACGATAGAAAGTCACTGAGGCGAATGCAGGAGATTGAGACACAACTTTAACCCGATAGCACTGCGATGCAGGAGGTTGAGACACGACTTTGACCCGATAGCGCTGCGATCATGACAAGATTGTGACATGAGCAAAATCAAAATCATTTGACATATCCAGGAGCATCAATACCCTTTGTTGACTTTGACCTCTTTCCAGGTTGTTTTCTCTTGAAAGGCAAAGTTTTCAAAATATTGATCTACACACTTTTACATCAACTTTGAGATAATTATTATTGTCACTGTCGAATGTGTATGTAGAACTATCGTGGCAATATCATGTCAAGATCATGGCATAATTCGCGTTGATATTTTCATTCGCGTCACATTCTCAGCGCATTCGCATCACATTCGTGTCAGATTCTTTCTTGTTGGGGCTCTATGGTGGCCCGTTCTCCTCCGCCTTGGGAACAAGAATGCACGCGAATGTGAGGAGAATGCGCTGGGAATGGAGGAGAATGTGAGTGTGAGGCAAATAAGAATTCAGACGCAAATGTTTTGAACAGTTTGAAGCATTCGCGTCGGTGCCGCGAACATAGGAAAATGCAGGAGAACATGACACGATAGTGACACGATGAGACGAGAATGTCCACGATTGAGAAGAGAATGCGCTGCGATTAAACAAAATCACCTAATCGTAGCTCTATTGCCTCTGCATTCGCGATAGTAGAAGCCCGGCTTTAAATTTGATGGAATTTGAATAATTATACACATGACATGTATTAATTTGATTCTGAATTTTAATAGATTTGATATCTTTTGTTACATGACAGGGTTGGCTGCTGACAAGAAATCCTCAGGAGAGTGAATTACTGCTGAATCTCTTTGACAAATGCTTTGATGATCTTTTCAACTATGTCAATCTAACACTACTGCCAAAGATGGTCACCTTACAGTGTAATCAAATCAGACAGGTATATGTCATGTATTCAAAGAAAAATTTGATGTTTGATAAAAAATAAAAACGTAGTAGTTCTAAGTGTATTATACCGTAATTGCACATTATACAGACTGATTACTTGTTTTGACAACAATTTGTTAAAAATTTGTACAATTTATTATGCATACTTCAATATTGAATACTTGTATATACACGTAGTTACTAAAGGTCTGAGGACTTTATGAACGGCTCTTTTGTTCTTTCTTCTTGAGGTTTTAAAATACAGATAAGCAATGAGAATTGAAAAGCAAGTGTAGCACTTTTATTTTGCCAAAAAGTGGAAAATACAGATCTGAAGAAATCGTTTTGATTTTGATCATCTCTTAACGAGGCCCTGGACAATAAGATAACTCAAAAACAGAAATAGAGATTTTGATTAAATTCATATCATAATGTCATTTACTGATATACAAGAGTTTGGTGAAAAATGAATCAATTTCACCGCTTAGTTTTTCGGGGGGACCATCTCAAAGATTTCCTTGTTTTCTCCATATGATTTCATAGAAAAACACGATTTTTTGCATTATAATTGCAATTTATAAAAAAACTGAAATAGAGAATTTGATAGGATTATCATATGTTGAAAAGAGAAACATAAGACAAAATATGTCAGGTTCTGTGGAAGTTTGACCGCCTGTGTGAGCTTCAGGGAACATCTCAAAATCATATTTTAACATATTTGCCCTATATTTTGAAATAAAAACATCATAAAGGATTAATATGTCCTTATAGTTCTTGTTTATGGCATATAATATTTGTTAGTATATATTTCTCTAGAAAAAGACAGCAAAATTCAATCGTGAAAATATATCAGGGGCGATCTCAAAGCATATTTTGCAATTTTACACATAACTTGTACTCTGTCTTTATCAGTACAACTGAAATTATAAAAAAACTGAAATAGAGAATTTGATGACATGTTTATACAGTGAAAAGTGAAACATAAGCCAGAATATATCAAGTTCTGTACAACTTTGACCGCTTGTGTGAGCTTCAGGGAACATCTCAAAATCATATTTTTAGCATATTTGCCCTTTATTATGAAGAAGGCCTCATAAAGGATGAACGTGCTCGTATATTTATTGTTTATAGCATATCATATTCGTTAGCATATATCTGCCCAGAAAAAGACAGCCAAATGATATTGCCAAGTATGTTAGGGACCATTTAAAAGCATATTTTTGCAATTTTACACATAACTTGTACAAGTTTGTAGATATAAAGTGAAACTAAAAAAAAAAACTGAAACAGAGAATTTGATGGGATATTCTTATATATTATAAAGAGAAACATAAGACAGAATATACCAAGTTCTTTCAAGGTTGATGTCCAGCCGTGTGAGCTTCAGGGAACATCTCAAAATCATATTTTTTAATATATCTTCCCTTTATTTTGAATAAAGAACGAATGTGCTCGTATATTTATCCTTTATTAGTTATAGGGTTTGTTCCTGTCATACTTCCTACTCAAGGTACTTTGAGTAGGAAGTATGACAGGAATAAATCCTATAACGAATTTATCATACCGAGAACCATTTCGTAACGTTTTCTGTGTAATTCTTTACGTTTGAAAATTTAGTGACCTAACTCGGCGTCAAGATAGGACACAATGTGACCGTAATACTGCGACGTCATTGGCTAAAATTAGTTCGAGGCTAGATAATACGACATATCATATCCCTCTCGGGAAAGACAGCCAAATGCTATCGCCAGAATACAAAATGCAAGTAAGGGACAATCTCAAATCACATTTGTGTAATTTTAAAACATATAACTTGTACTTGCAAGTCTCGAAGATAAAATGAACAAAGCGTTTTTCTCTTATTGCTTTATCTTTTGTCTAATTTGATTCAGCAATATCGATATCTTTATCATTATTCTAAAACTTTAATACTTCGTATTTTTGGGGAAAAGTCTGAAAAGTTACCTGGATTACTCACAGATCACACATTAATCTTTAAACTTTACATGCTCCCCTTGCAGAATCGCGAACTCGACAGGTCTCGGATCTATAGGCGTTTCTATAGGCGTTTTAACTATACTATATAGGCGATCGAACCCAAAACCATACTCTCCCGTAAAACGACGCCCCTCCCAAGTATCAGTGACCCTCCCCCTTCCGAGAGAGGAGTTGATGTACTTGGCCCATCCTTCTCTAGACGTCCACATAGAAATCATCCTAGCCACGCCATTGTCAAGATTAAGTAAAGTATTGCATACTCAGGCGAAATTACAAAAAATAATTCGAATTCGATAAAGATCATGGATGGATACCAAATGTAAAGTAAAATTCAAAAGAATAAGGAAAGAGGAAAGGGGCTACCCCCATGCGCAGGAATAGATTGGGTCGAGTTGTTTATGAGCGACTCCCATTTCCTCTTTTCCCGATTATTGCGCATAATATTTTTAAATTCATAAAATGGACCAAATGAGTTGAAATGACCGAGCTGGACCACCTCTCCCCCTCTCTGATATATTTCTATTCCATACGATTTTATCCGACCACTGAGCTAAAATGTACGTTGAAGACAATAATTACGTCCATCATCTTGGTCATAATCATTTATGGAATGGAGTATGCTGTAGGACAAAGTATTCTCTGGTTGAACTGCACTATATATTGGTTAAGGTTATCTCAGGGGCGGATACAAGATTTGGGTTTAGGAGGGCGTCATGAATATCAAAAAGGCAAAGGGTCTGGGGACCGCTTCCTCCCTCCCCCAGTGGGTCCGGGACGAAGTCATGTTTTGGGTTCCTTTGACCACCAGAACGGAAAATGTATAATTCATACAAAAAAAAAAAAACAACGTAGAAACTATGTATTATTGAATATATCTAGCGAGCGAAGCGAACCAGCGAACTTTCTAAAATTGTTTTAGAGAGGGTTGGGGAATACAATCCAAATGGCATCCCCTTCGCTGCAAGAGTACATGTTTGTTGACTAAAATCTAAGGACATATGTCAGAAAAAGACCGTCCAAATAGTCACAGAATAGTAAAGGTATGGAAGGTGTAGTATTACTTTATATTTCTGGCTATTTTAGCATGAAATGGTTATGCTTAGCAAATGGTGTGAAGTTAATCTAAATTGAGTAAGGTGACGAGCGGCAGCAGCGAACCAGCGAAAATTTTCCGACATTCGACTCAAAACAGCCTGAAATTGAGTATACACATAAAGGTTAAGCCCCCAAAATACCTTACTTCGATGATTGGGGGGGGGGGGGGGGGGGGGGGCGTGCGCCCCTTGCGCCCCCTTCAAAATCCGCTCATGTATCTATACTGAAATTAACCCCCAAAAATGGTTCCGACGATGCCAAAAATGGAGAATCGGAAAATGTATATATCTCGGAAACTTCTATAACTTATAAGTAAATGTGAATTCAATTTCAGAGAATGAAACCCTGAAAATAAAATGCATACTAAATATTTATACAGCTACTTTTTCTGATTGCAGGACCGGAGCGCCTCGTTTCAATGAATTAATGTACTTTATTCAATATCTTATATTTATAAATTATTTGTGAAACCTTGAGAAAAAAAAATCATGTAGCGACTTTAATCTGAATACTTCCATATCGTCCACTTTTTCCCCTGAAAAAAAAAGAAAATGACATATATCTATGCAAAATGCATTTGCTTACCTTCATACGTATCACGATGATATATCAAAAATATACTTTAAATAATTCAATGTGAAACTTTAATAAATGAATATGTTCTACTCGATTATAAGAGGTATGCAGATCGCCAGATCCCTCGCAAAATTTTCTGGTTAACAATGCCACACGACCTCATAAGAGAAAAAAAAAGTAAAATGAAGATTCGTCAGCGTTGTTGATTGTGAAATTTGCGAGCAAGGTGAGCCGATTTACTTGCTGCAACTTGGCTGATAATTCTCTCGATTAGACGAAAAGGAACATCAAGCCATTTCTGAACCAAAAAAAAAAATAATAATAATGACGAGAAAACACGTGCCTCCGTGCCGTGCGTATGACTAGCTAGCACCCCTCTCCCAATGCATTTGGGTTATAATACGATGATTTATGATGCAAAAAAAAAAAAAAAAATATGTGTACATAGTATCAGGGAAGTACATGTTGTTGTTGTTGTTGTTGTTCTATTTTTACAAAATTAATGAATTAAAATAGTTTTGATCGATGAAGTTCTATTTATTTTTCTATTTAAATGTTTCTAGTTTTTTTTTCTAAAGGCCCCCTTTATAAAATAAAATAACTTTTTAGTGCGAGGAGGTGTACCAAATAATGATAATAATAAAAACCTTGAGCCAATCCTAGTCTGATGATCTCATCATCTAACCATGCTTTGCATTAATCTTCGTTTATTACGAACATACACAGACTAGCCTATTATTTTTTAGCGCGACGTTACATGCTTTGTCGCGTCATTTGATTGTGACGTCATAGTATGACAGTACGTTAGGTGCGATGTAGAGATAAAAGATTGAACCGGTTACGGGAATGCGCGAAACGATGCGCACACGTTTTGTCCAGGGCCTCGTTAAATATGATTTTTTTTTCAGGTATACATTTGTAAATTGCTAAATATGTATAACATGACATTTGATTTACACAGTGAGCTATCAAATGACAATGCTTTCTTGATTATCCATATAGGCATGTGATTTGTTAGAGGGTCTAATACCAAAGAAGGATGACAAAGGAAGCCTGACTAGTAGTCATCTAGAGAAATTGTTTATTTTTGCTATCATGTGGAGTCTGGGAGCTTTACTAGAGCTAGACGACAGAGCTAAGATGGAAGAATTCATGCAGAATCATGAGAGTGCCCTGGATCTGCCACCCATACAGGAAGGAGAAACTATCTTTGAATATGTAGTAGACGATAATGGTATGGCTCTATAGATAATTAATAGGATGATTTTATGTTGTGACAAAACTTGGTTAGTCTAATACATGTATATACCGCATAAGTAGAATTTTTCATGTTAGACTGATTTTTACACACCTGTCATTTGACGCAAAATGTTATACGTGTACAAAAATCAATTGAATGGAATGATGAAAGAAAGATTGCTGTTACAAATTTCAAAATTTTGTCTGAACAAGTCAAAGAAATTCTGCATTTTAGCTAAGAACATTGGATTTCATTGATTATTTTAAGGCACTACATGTATTTCTTATTTGAATTTTCCCAGTCTTATTTTCACCAAATTATATTGGTGAATATCCCAGTATTGAATTTTCCCTCTTTCACAATTTGTTTGGAAACCCTTTATGTATATGATTTTATCTACCTCGTCTTATTTGCCCTTGTGATAGTAGGGAAAAGGGTGCAACTCAATTTTCTGTGTACAGTATTTCATAGTTTGTACATTAACCACTTTGATGAAATACATTGATATACATGTACATGTATGCATAAATGTCACCATGGAAATTGAACTCGATTTTCATTCACCAGGAAACTGGGAGCATTGGATGAACAGAGTAGAGGAGTACATTTATCCTGCTGACAGTGTACCTGAGTTCTCTACCATCCTAGTACCTAATGTAGACAATGTAAGGACAAACTTCCTTATAGACACCATCGCTAAGCAGCACAAGGCTGTATTACTGATAGGAGAACAGGGCACGGCTAAGACAGTGATGATCAAAGGCTCGATGGCTCAGTACGACCCAGAAAGACACCTTAGTAAAAGCTTCAACTTCTCCTCAGCATCAACACCTATGATGTTTCAGGTGCTTTTCTGATTTACTTAGAAGAAGGGATTTAAATGTATGTAACATTTTGAATAATTTGTGAATTTTTAGCTCACCTTGACCAAGCATAGGGAGGCTTGTGCTATCGCTTCAGCATCTGCACTCAGGTAAGGCAAACGAAACAACTCCATTCCCAGCCTCCTATAAGTCCTACATCAACCAAAATTGTATGGATGGTGCTTCTCTGGATGCTTACAATATTGCATGGTATAGATGCTGCATCTGACCTACAATTCAGGTTTGAGTGACCAGGTTAAGAGAAATTGGACAGGTCCAGCCTAATATTATAATTCCTAGATCAACCAAACTTTTGTGGTGATAAATCCAAATAATATGCTTACTGCAATGCATTGTACGGATGCTTGTTTTGGACATTTCCATTCCAAGCCTATTAAAAGTCCTAGATCAACCAATCACACAAGAGCAACCAGGTTTAGTAAAATGGGACAGGTCCATGTCCAGCCTATTAATAATGCATTATGATGTCACAATCAAACACCTGTCAAAGTATTGTTTGATTAATACATCATGATGTAAAAGTCTGTCAGCAGGTACTATGGCAGACATTAGGTGATCCCACCATTGCTGCATTTTAGCTGATTGGGCAGATGGAAACCATAGATCAAAATTTGGCGATACTTTCACTGTGACGTCAAAATAGAAAACATGACAACGCATAAAGTCATTTCGATAAAATATGACGTCACAATTCAAAATTTTTCCAAATGATGCAATGTCTGGTGTCTGTGATATAAAATCAAGGTTTAAGATGATCATAAATATTTTCTGGAAAATGGACTATTACATGAGTATAAAAGGTCATAGCGTAATCAAGGCTTTCTTCTGTACATACTGTATGAGCTTATAACATGTATAATGTAAAAGTCTCTCAGAAATTGCAGTGTCTGACATAATAGAGAGGTTGAGATTTCCTACTTGTAACTTGTACGGGTACGTCTAATGTTATAAGTTGGACCACATGTTTATGTTGTTGAAATTTATTTTCAAGGAACAATACATGTACCTGTAAATCATTGTAAATATGAGTTGGCAATGACAGTGTTGAAAAATATATATTTCAGTAATTGAAGGTTTAAATATGAATAGATAACCCCCAGTTTCATTCTACTTTATACTGTGAAAGAGATGAAATATCGTGACGTAGCATCCTACATGTAACTCTTACTTTACACATTCACCGGCAATGTGTAGCTTGTAGCAAAAACGACATCAAACACAATAATTGATGACGTCACAATAGCGGTCTAAAATACAAGTACACATACAAGTTACATGTAGGAAATCTCAACCTCTCTATTGTGATCCTTCCATTACTCCAAAACCGTAAAGAGAAAAGATCATAGTATAAACAAGATTTCTGCTATAACTTCATAGTATAAACATAATTTTCTTGTGTAATTTACAGAGAACAATAGAGAGCTATGTAGATAAGAGGATGGGTAGTACATTTGGACCACCCGGAGGAAAGAGAATGACTGTGTTTATAGACGATATCAACATGCCTATCATCAATGAATGGGGAGATCAGGTTAAGTAATTTTTTATAAGAATTTGTAAAATTCCCAAATGTTGATGCCTAAGAAAATTACTCATAGACCAGTTGAACTTATGCGATACCCCGTCTGTCTGTCCATCCATAAACAATTCTTGTGCTCATAACTCTTCTGAAACTATTAGAGATAGAAATGTAACTCTTTTTGCATTATACTTGGTCTGTGTTCTAGTTGTGCACCTGACATTTTGTTTGAGCCCCTGACCCCCAGGGTCCTAGAAAATGGGCGTGGTCTTTAAAATCTATGTAATCTTGTGCTCGCAACTCATCTGCTGCTATAAATGATGGAGACTTAATTCCTTTTGCAATATGATGGGTCTGTAGGCTATTTGTGCACCTGATATTCTTTTTGGGCTTCTGACCCCCAGGGACTTGGAAAATTCTATGAGATATACTACTGCAACTTTCCATGTGGTTTCATTAAACTAACGTGCTTCTAATATTTCAGGTGACCAATGAGATAACACGTCAGATGATGGAGATGCATGGTATGTACAGCTTGGATAAGCCCGGTGACTTTATATCTATCGTGGACGTACAGTTTATAGGTGCCATGATCCACCCTGGTGGAGGGAGAAATGATATTCCTGAACGACTCAAACGACAGTTCTGTATATTTAACTGTACGCTACCGTCAAACAACTCTATTGACAAGATATTTGGTACGTATTATCTAATTATTAAGTTTTCTACTTTAACTAGAAGTATTTACAGTGATTTGTTTGAAAAGAGACAAATGGCTTTGCATCAGTATGAATGAAATTGTTCAAGTAAATACATGTAATATCTCATGCAGTTTTCACAAAAACTTTTTTGTTCCACCAATTTGAAGTCCAATATTCTACTAGCGAGTTGTTTGTTGAGACAAATTCTACTGCCCGAAAGAATTTCTGGTAACCCTAGGCATTGGGCCAAAGTGTTTTTGTCATAAGATTGCATATGTATGATGGGTAATTGAATTAAGATGTCGACGCCATGGTCTAGTGGATAGGGCATCGGGTCAGTGACAGAAAGGTTGCTGGTTCGAGCCTCACTAGGAGCACGGGTCAGCCGACATATACTCATCTATGTTCTGTGTTTTTATACAAAACATGTCCTTATCTGTGTATTGTTTACATGTCTATGGTATTTTAAAAATAATAATAATTGAAGTAACATGATTTAAATAAATGTAAAATCTTCTTTTTGTATTAAAATTATGTTAGTAATGAACTACTTCTATATAACACACATAATACAGGTATTATCGGATGTGGATATTTCTGCTCCTCGCGATTTAATCCTCCTGTATGTGACATGGTCAAACTACTGGTGCCTGCCTCACGCATACTCTGGCAGTTCACAAAGGTATGCATACATTAAATTTGATAACACACATGAGAAAAGGGGTTTTATTGCTAGATTTTTTCTTACTTTTTCTCTATAATTTGATATTCCGCATACCTTGTAAACTTCAAAATATTACATATAGGTGCGGTAACCTGCCATTTCTATCCTTAATATTCTAGTTTATAAAATGTCAAATGTATGGTAAATCCATATCAGAAAAGCCTGTTTTAATTTAACAGTTCTATACTGAAAAATACATCACTAAAAACGTCCAAGTCATTGAAAATATCAATAAATAAGCAAAATTTCAATACAAATTTATGAAATAAAGTAGCGCTCCAGGCCTTGCCCATGATAATTTTTGTACCAATGAATGGATTCCTGATCGGCCTTTAAATTTGCATAAAAAATATCGAGGCGAGGCCTGAAGCGTAGATGAATTTTGAAGATTTATATATAAAATATGATGATTTTCCTTTTTTTTGCTTCATTCAGGGCAAATGACGTTAGAACATAATGTCATTATCAAAATTATGACACCGTATTTTCTCAAACATTCAACATTGCAAAAAGTGATAATTAATAGTTCGTTTATCAAAAGCATTTTTCGTTGAAATTGTAGGGCCATTATAAGGGGTTAGTGCACCTAGTCCTTTATACTAGATTCACTGTGAAATATTTGGTGAAAAATCCCAGTGTCAATTGACCATGACAATTTACCACTTTCCCAGGGAAATTTGTGATGTCATTTCTATGTAAAGCAATAAGGATCCTTTTATCATGGACGCAACCTTTATTGTTTACGCGACCAATACTTGCATAACTTGTAAGCTTAACAGTAAAAGAAATGTTTAACAAAAACCAAGATTAATTAGCATTTACAACATACAGTATATTAATTTTGTATTACATGTACAAGCAATTGCCAGTGAAATGACAAAGGGGCATAATTTAGAAGATTGAATTTTGTATATATTATACTTACAGTGTTCTAGGAATTTATTAAAAATCCACTTACCATCGGGTAAGTGCCCACCAAAAATGTGCTTACCCAGCAAGGAAACTCACTTACCCTAACAAAAATGTCAGAATATAAAGGGGATTTTAATTTTATAGTGCGCATCCTAGCCATTACCATGATAATAAATTATTATGTCCAGAAATATTGTCACACTGAAAATGCAGGATGACTGCTAAGATATGATCTTGTACTTTGGAACGACTATTTACTTCTGTTTTTGCTACATACACACGGAGAGTGTAACTGGGATTGTGCTTCAAAGTTCACTTACCAACAGATAAATAGCATTCTGTTTTCCAGTTACCCGACCTCAATTTTCACTTACCTCGGGTAACAGGTAATGGAATCCTAGAGCACTGTACTTAGACTGGATCAACTCAAAGCCATGCATTGAAATCAGGAACAGTATAGAATTAAAAATCATTGAAGAATGACTGACAGACAGACTGACAATTTCAAAGGAAGCAACTAGTCAGATTTGCTGGTAAAAACTAGAATTTCATGCAAAATAAAGAAAACCAAATTTTAAATTGAACTTCGGCAGATTTTGTCTTAATTAAGCTATTACTGCAGTACGATAAAATCTTTGTAAATTTAACTAATGAAACAATCTTTATAGATTAAGATGTTGCCGACACCAGCCAAGTTTCACTACATCTTCAACTTGAGAGATTTATCACGTATCTGGGAAGGCATGCTGAAAATAAACGGAGAGGAATGCCAAGATGACCTTACTGTACTTGCTCTGTTCAAACATGAGTGCACAAGGGTCATAGCTGACAGGTATTATAAGAATATATATGCATCGTAATGTAAAGTGTAACATGTACAATGCAATGACTAAATCACAGATTATTCAGTCTTCACCAAAACTTTTTTGAACATTTCGCCCACAGACAAATTCTACTAGCTGATTACATACTTCATAAGACAATTTCTTCTCATAAGACAATTTCTTCTCATAAGACAATTTTTTCTCATAAGACAATTTCTTCTAGCCCGGCAAAATTTGCCTTGGCATAAAAGTTTGGTACCCAGGAATATACATGTAGCTCAATACTAGCATATGTATTCATTCTTCAGTAAATACTTGTACTAAATTGTTTATGTATTCTTCAGTTCTTTTTCCCCAACTGTTTACAAGCTCTATTATTTACATATAGATTTACCAATGATGATGACAAGGCATGGTTTATCAAGACCCTAAACAAGGTGATTTTGGAGCATGTTGACGAGACCTTAGGTACACAGTGTATAGAGGAACCCTACTTTGTGGACTTCTTACGGGAAGCTCCAGAGCCTACAGGGGAGGAAGCTGATGACGCAGTCCTGGAAGCTCCAAAAATATATGAACTGGTAATACATGTAGCTGAAGCTGCTATGGAAAGCTCTTTCAACTTCTGTTCTATGTGTAGAATACAGGGGTTATTCTGGCTGCTGCCATGCATGAGAGAATTCTCTCACTCGTTTTAATTGAATGAGAGAATTTGAAAAACAATGAGAGAGTTTGTACTTAAAGTACACTGTATACCCTGTTTTAATTACTTGTATCAAGCGTCATTTTCTGCGGTATTTAGGAGTTTGATTTGTGAAAATAAGACGCCACGAACAGCGTTATATGTCATCAATATTCTACTGTTTTTATCTTTATAAATATAATATAATGACATATAAGGTATTACTGATGCACATACATGTGAACAGTCCTTCAGCGAGAGGACTAAATCTCCCGAAGAAACAAGGATCCTCCCGATTGAAAATAGTCTTCCCGACGAAAACGAAAATCCTCCAGATGAAATGCAAAATCCCCAGTTGTGTATAATACTATTACGTTACGCATTACGCTGATTGTAGTGACCAGTTAATCAATTTTCAAAACAATTCAGTAAATGCTAATAATTATACAGGTGACAGATACAATGTAGATACAAGAAATTAGCGCGGCGTTCTCTACACCGTCATGGGTATTCGTCTGCCCGGGGACGTTATAACCAGTACATATCCATGTCCTAGACGCAGCGTAGTAGGGCACTGTCCATGTCCAGTAATAATTCTCGTAAAATTGCAAAGAAGTTGAAATCATCAGTTGGACAATTTACAGGACAGGGAAGGCCATGCGACATAGTCCGATTCCGATAAAAAATGGCCCGTTAAATCAGCAACTCGCTGCGCCCTGGTGCACATTATTCTACGGTGACCGTGTCCATTTTCGGCTTTTTAATCTATCTCTCGTATTTACGTTGTAAAGGCCCGGTCACACTGCGCTTGACGGCTTGATCACGGCCAAATCACGTTCAAAAAAGGTCACCCGTGAAGCAGACGTTGTTGTGCGCTTTTAAGACGCGCTACAGACGATTTGTAGACGTGCTAGGACGCGGTAAAAAATCTGAACGGCGTTGGACGCGGAAAGAAGTTTTGAACTGCTCAAAATTTTATACCGCGGACAACCACGGACATTGTACGTGGTAAAGACGTGCAACGCACGCGAAACACACGTGATAATCCGTGTTCCGGCAGTGATTAAGACTTGGAGAAGACGCGGTAAGACGCGAAAGCTTGAGCGGTCTATCACGGTCAGAGCACGGCCATTGCACGGGTGTTCCGCGTTGGTATCACGGGTAAAAGCGTGTGTATAGCGTCTTTTCACGAACGCGTTTAGTTTTAGACGTGGTTGGACGTTGTTAGCCGTGCTTAGGCAGTGTTTCAGCAGTGGAACAGCCGCCGGCGGTCATACCCCGTACAAAGCACAGTCATTGCAAAAATTACCACGTACGACCACGTCCAGCAGATTTTTGAACGTGATATGGACGTGGAGTGCAGTGTGACCGGGGCTTAACGTAGGAATCTGCTCACTCGAGATGTACAATATTGATTTTTCTCCAACATTTAAATCTCCAACGTCCACTTACTTTACATATCTTATCTACGCACAGGTACTTGTGTATGCGTTCTTCCGTAAAATTATCATGTCATTTTAACTTGAGTGGTCAGACACGATACTGTCATTTTATTTTCGGACATAAAATGCAGACAAAAACCTTGGAACAAAAAAGAATCGATCTTGATGTGTGCGAGAATTCTCGCATCCAAGTAAGATCAATGCGATTTTTGAGAAAAAGACGCGAGAATCTCGCAAAATCGCGCCCCAAAATGATCCCTGAGAATAATTTCTATACTATGTATAGAACAAAGATGGTCCCAACACCCTAATAGAATGCTTCTTTTTAGGCCAAATGAGCATGAGGAAAATATACTTGTTTTCCCTTACCTGACCTACCCTTCTTTTCTATCTACACTTGTTCAGAAAGAATCCTTATTTGGTCACTAAGATAGTGCTATTGGTTAAAAATGATAGTAATTTATTGCAAAGTGACATTTGATTTTTATTAATTTTTGTGAAGTTTAAGAAGACATTGAAGGTAGTGTCTTAAAAAAATAAGATAATATGGTTCTCGTGTACATGAGCTAGGGTAATGATATATTTTGGTACAGATTTACCTACCTTGAAATTATAGATACATGTATATTTCATTGTTGAAGATTCCACGTGTCAAATTGTTTTCACATTTCAGATTCCCAGCTATGAAGAGCTGAATGAGAAGCTGATTACGTATATGGACCAGTACAATGAACTTGTGAGAGGAGGTCACATGGATCTCGTCTTCTTCAAAGACGCCATGGTCCATCTCATAAAGGTACATTTGTTAATATTTTACTATTTCCTTATAATAAGCTGTAAAGATTTCCACTTAAGAGTTGTGACCGTTCTAAACTTAGATTTTGAATGCAAAGAGGATGGACATCACATAATTTGACAAATTTGTTCATTGCAACATCTTATTTATCACTCCATCATTATGTTTTTTCAATGAGTAGTCATCTTTCCTGTTGTGATCTCACAATGAAAAAATCACTGCATTTTGTAATGTTCAGCTGTCTGACTGGATAACGGGCAAATCATGATTACATATGTAGTGTCTGGGTCTTGATATAAAAAGGCAGTCCAGTAGGTGCGATGATCGACATTGGCAATCCCTATAAAAATAGGTACAAGTTGAGAAATCATTAAAGGAAAATTAATGTAACTGAATGAATGGTGAGACATACATGTATATGCTCATATAGTGCTTAATGCTCATATTGTGCTTAATGCTCATATGATGCTTAATGCACATATAGTGCTTAATGCTCATATGGTGCTTAATGCTCATATGGTGCTTAATGCTCATATGGTGCTTAATGCTCATATGGCGATTAATACTGATATGGTGCTTAATGCTCATATGGTGCTTAATGCTAATAAGGTGCTTAATGCTCATATGGTGCTTAATGCTAATAAGGTGCTTAATGCTCATATGGTGCTTAATGCTAATAAGGTGCTTAATGCTCATATGGTGCATAATGCTAATAAGGTGCTTAATGCTCCTATGGTGCTTAATGCTAATAAGGTGCTTAATGCTCATATGGTGCATAATGCTAATAAGGTGCTTAATGCTCATATGGTGCTTAATGCTAATAAGGTGCTTAATGCTCCTATGGTGCTTAATGCTAATAAGGTGCTTAATGCTCATATGGTGCATAATGCTCATATGATGCTTGAATCATACACTTTCAATGACATATCTATAAATTCTTCTCAGATATCTCGTATTATTGGAACTCCCCGTGGCAGTGCCCTGTTAGTAGGGGTAGGGGGATCAGGTAAACAGTCCCTCACAAGACTGGCGTCATTTATAGCTGGATACAAGATCTTTCAGATCACGCTGTCAAGGTAAACAACACTTTACGTTATTACCAGTACAAAGACATTTTTTATTTTCATCACTTTGTTCTTTTCAAGGATTCTTTACCCTTTCGCAAAAATTCTTACAAACAATTGTGGAAATTTTCATTCGCTCATGAAATCTTTTTTTTTTTTTTTTTTTTATTTAGCTTACAGAAAAGATATTAGAAAACAAAAAAAATCCTAAATTGAAATATTTTAAAACCATTCATTTAAGGAAAAAATTACGAAAATTCCTCAAATTTTTTGTAAGAATGTTTGTTAAACCGAGCAATGTTTGTTGAATCAATTATTTCATAGTGTTACATTAAATTTATGCTTGTTGTCTTTTCAACTACAGATTTCAGGATGATGTATGAAGGTATTGTCTTTTGATATAACCTATAGATTGTAGATACAAATTTACATTATACGTGTATATTGCACACTCACTATCCTATCACTTCACTGCTGTATATCCTAGCTATAGTCTAATACCCAAGCATGCTTTGAATTCAAAGCTTTTATCATCTTAGGCATCAAATCTGTGGTGTTTCAGGGGAAATTAACATAATCTTAAAATTTGATTACAAAAATTAAAGTTAATTATAATAAAAAATGGATAAAGAATATTTTAGTTGTTGTAGTTAAATAATATTCTGATAATGAAATTTTGTGAACAAAAGACGTACATAGTTTATTATGTATCTGTATTCAAGAGTTGTATGGAATAAAGTATTTCTCTTATCTTAAACACAATCTGCATTGTATTTCATCTAAAAGAAACAGGAACGTGACAACAATTATTGACAGCTTGTATTTCAGAGGTGATATTTCTTTGATATTAATTTTATCAGATTTCCAATATTTTACCAGCTGATTGTATCAATAAAGGTTCTGTATTTTCAGATAGCTATTTTAGTATGCCTTATGCTAAGTCATTTCTTATATTTTTGCTCACTGAAAAAACAATTACCAATGTTAACAATCTTTACATATGTATACATATATCAACAGGACATACAATGTGAGTAACTTGATGGACGACCTGAAGTACCTATATCGTGTAGCAGGAGGAGAGGGTAAGGGAATCACCTTTATCTTTACTGACAATGAAATCAAGGATGAAGCTTTCCTAGAATACCTCAACAATGTTCTCAGCTCAGGAGAGGTTTGTTGTATTCTTTGTTACTTAAAGTTACATTTGTTCACATCAAGATCAAACCATGAATAAACTATTTTGTCAAATTTTTAATCAAAGCGAGTCTAGCATACTTAAAAATTAAAAACTAACTGCATGGTTACATCAAGCATATATGCCCTCTCTACGGTTATAACAATGAGAAAAAAACAGATATACATGTACTCTGTACATCACCAATTTTTAACCAATTCAAATTGTTTTCACCATAAAATTTATCAAGAATTTTTCAGCAAATCAGAATCGTTGTTACAATGAAAAATGAATGATTTTAGGTGTCCAATCTATTTGCCCGAGATGAGCTAGATGAGATCACACAGGAGTTGATATCTGTGATGAAGAAGGAGAAGCCACGCTGTCCACCCACACAGGAAAACCTCTATGATTACTTCATCTCCAGGGCTCGTAATAACCTACACACAGTACTCTGCTTCTCTCCGGTAATATTATACCTCTTATTCTTTGATTAAACCTAAATTTAATAAGAAAAAAAAGTCAACTTTATTTTACATTTATATTTCTTATCAGTTTAAAATGATGCATTGATCAAATTGACCATGTCATATCACAATTGCACAATACAATTTAATGTGATATCACTTTAAGGTAGTTTGGGTATTGCGTGACGTCATCACTAATTTCCAAAATATAAAAGAATAACGTTGTATTGCCTTAATTAATTGCAGATGTTTGAAATAGTTAAAACATATTTGAATAATAAATCCTTCTATTTTTAGAACTTTTTTGTTTGTTATACAGGTTTTTTACGCATTTTTGGCTTAAAATATAGCATTTTTAGCTCACCTCGACGAAGTTGAGTGAGCTTATGCTATAACCCCACGCGTCCGCGTCCGCGTCCTCGTCCGCGTCCGCGTCCGCGTCCGTGTCCGCGTCCGTGTCCGCGTCCGCGTCCGGTTAAGAAGTTTGGGGTAGCTCAGTATCTGACAAAGTACTAATGCTACAGTAACCAAACTGGCACAAGTGATTCATCTTTGGATGCTGAGGTGAACCCATGCATCGGATGCAGCATCTGACCTACATTTTCCGCTTGAGTGACTTGGTTAAGAAGTTTGGGGTAGCTCAGTATCTGACAAAGTACTGATGCTACAGTAACCAAACTGGCACAAGTGATTCATCTTTGGATGCTGAGGTGAACCCATGCATCGGATGCAGCATCTGACCTACATTTTCCGCTTGAGTGACTTGGTTAAGATGTTTGGGGTAGCTCAGTATCTGACAAAGTACTGATGCTACAGTAACCAAACTTGCATAAGTGATTCATCTTTGGATGCTGAGGTGAACCCATGCACCGGATGCAGCATCTGACCTACATTTTACGCTTGAGTGATTTGGATAAGAAGTTTGGGGTAGCTCAGTGTCTAACAAAGTACTAATGCTACAGTAACCAAACTTGCACAAGTGATTCATCTTTGGATGCCGAGATGGACCCATGCATCGGATGCAGCATCTGACCTACTTTTTCCACTTGAGTGATCGATGTTTAATTTTGTGCTCTATTGTGAGTGCTGTTGAGATTATCGTCAGGATCTTCTTTAACTCATTCGCTTTTAAAAGCCAATATTGAGCAAAGTATAACTGCTACATGTACCAAACTTGCATATTGGATGTATCTTTGATCAAACTTTCATAAAATGACCTTGACCTACTTTTTCCGCTTGAGTGATTTTGCCTTTAAAAGTCAATATTGAGCAAAGTATAAGTGCTAGATGTTCCAAACTTGCATATTAGATGTATCTTTGATCAATCTTTCATAAAATGACCTCGACCTACTTTTTCCGCTTGAGTGATTTTGCCTTTAAAAGCCAATATTGAGCAAAGTATAAGTGATACATGTACCAAACTTGCATATTGGATGTATCTTTGATCAATCTTTCATAAAATGATCTTGACCTACTTTTTCCGCTTGAGTGATTTTGCTCTATAAAGCCAATATTGAGCAAAGTATAACTGCTACATGTATCAAACTTGCATATTGGATGTATCTTTGATCAAACTTTCATAAAATGACCTTGACCTACTTTTTCTGCTTGAGTGGTTTTGCCTTTAAAAGCCAATATACATGTACTAAGAAATATGTTTGAATTGAATTTTGCTGTCACGAGGTGAGCTTTGTAATCTGTGATTACCTATGTTTGTATTTAAATTTACAATATCTTTAAAAGTTATGGTCGAAACTCCTTAGAATTTGGTTTACTTATAAATTGTTTCAAACATGTAAATGACGAAAAAGGTACCTTGCAGGGGGTTTTCTTTAACTAAAGGGCATATGAATATAGTCTCTGGCATATTTTGACATCAAATATAAGCCTGCAAATTGTGACATTTTTTACCATTTCATTGCTATTTCTCAAAATATTACAATTGTTTTGACTTCTACTGCTAATAATAAGTATCTGCAGTTCTTAAACAAGTCTTTTCCACTAGAAAATTTGACTTTAGATACCTTATATTCATTATTATTCAGTTTTCCTTGGATATACTCAAAATTTGGGCAAAATATGATTTTCCACTAAGAGTGCCCAACTTTTTTCAAGTATTAGACCCTAAAGATGCCCTGCACAATGCATATATTTTATACATTTTAGAATATCTGAAGATAGATTTTTAGTTTAGAGAAAAAAAAAGTTAGTTTGACCATCCAAACAGTGTCAAAATAACAATACCTGAACCCCCTTAAATCTTACAGTTATTCATGCAAAAAAAAAAACAACATAAGAGTTGATTAATTTAAAGAATCTGTAGCAGTATTCACGAAAACTTTCTTGAACCACTTGCTGAAGACAAATTTTACTGGCTGATTGTATAGTTTCTTAGACAAATTCTACTAATGTGTCAGAAAGTTTGGTAGCGGCAGTGTTGGGCTAGTGAGTTTTCATGAAGACTGCTGTAGGGTATGTAATATTAAATCAAATGATGAACATAAATGTGGAATGTCTTTATTCTGCTTCAATGTACAGTGTGTTGTAACGTTTATGTATTAAAGGTAGGAGAAAAGTTCCGTACACGAGCATTGAAGTTTCCTGGCTTGATATCTGGTTGTACTATGGACTGGTTCAGTCGATGGCCCAGGGATGCCTTAATAGCTGTAGCAGGACATTTCCTAAACAACTATAACATTGTGTGTAGTAAAGATACTAAGCAACAGATTATCAACTCAATGGGTGTGGTCCATGATGGGGTAGCATTGTGCTGTGTTGAATACTTCCAGAGGTAAGTGACATAAACAACTGTAGTATGCCCTCAGATTTTTCTTCCTAATCAAATGATAAATAATGATTTTGAAATGATAAATGAAAAGTAATGATTTTTTCAAAATTCAGTATTCATGAAACTTTTTAAAACCACTAGCCCAAACTTTGGCTAAAGACCAATTCTACAAGCCATTTGTATAGTTTGTTAGACAATTTCTACTAGCCTGTCAAAATATTTGGTAGTGTTGGGCGAGCAAGTTTTTTGGAAGACTGCAAAATAAGTTCTTTTTCTGTTCATTGTAGGTAATATACATTTAGATTGATAAAAAATAATTCCAAGGAATGCATGTGTCGCCTGCGAAACACAGCGACACTCAGGAATCACTTTTATAGGGTGTGACATCCAAGTGTGACAGACAGACGGACAACAGACAAAGTGATCCCTAAGTGTCGCTATGCTTCGCAGGCGACACAAAAATTATGGCATCAGCATAACTTACCAAAACATTGTCACTTTTCAAAGATAAGATTCTTTGATGATTCACTAGCTGTTCAGAATTGATATTTCAGATACCGTCGTCAGACACACGTTACGCCCAAATCCTACTTGTCCTTCTTGGATGGTTACAAGACGTTATATGGACAGAAACACAGTGAGATAGATGAAATGGCCGGCAGGATGAATACAGGACTGGAGAAACTGGTAGAAGCTAGTGCCTCAGTGGATCTATTATCTAAAGAATTAGCTGTCAAGGAGAAGGAATTGGCTGTAGCTAACAGGAAAGCTGACAAGGTACAAAATGATGAAAATCTTTACCATGTTAAAAAAATGCGCACCCAGATGTATTACATTTTTTTAATCATCGTTATGGAGTATCGTCATTGAATCTGATTTGAACAAGCTTCAGAGTACAAATGATCCTCTTTTGTAATTAGATTATTAAAAAAAATATACGCCATATTGGTATTCAAATTTTCATTATGCTGATGCACACAGTCACCGATTTATTGACATTATCAATTTCGATATACTGCCAAACCTGTTACACCACCAAATTCTAGAAAAACAAAAGGTGGTGGTATAACAGGGGAGAAGTGTAGGATATTTATAGGATTTCAGCTATTTTCACTCCTTATTGTTTCATTACAGATACTGTATTTTATGCAATCAGATTCCTTTTATGTCATTTCCAAATTTTGCTCTTTGAGAAGAACATCACTGAAGTGTTCACTTTACAATACTGTAAATGTGGTTATTTTCGGTGGGTGAAATTTTTAGCAAAAGACCATTGCAAAAATATGCGTGATGTTAATTTTAGCAAAATTGAGAAAATTCCCTTAAGTCTTTTATACTGGATTTAATTTTCACACAGGGGTTATTTTTGTGATAATAGTACAAAAATTTTAAATACCAGAATTATTCATTTCTTTAGTAAAACAAGCTTACAGACTATTTCAATGATAACAGGTATTGGCTGAGGTGACAGTTAGTGCCCAGGCAGCAGAGAAAGTGAAGAGTGAGGTACAGAAAGTCAAAGATAGAGCACAGAAGATTGTAGACGAGATCAATGTAGAGAAAGAGTACGCCGAGGGTAAACTAGAGGCTGCTCGGCCAGCATTAAAGGAGGCAGAAATGGCCCTACAGGTACGGTCAGCTCTTGACAAACTTAATGATTTCTTTGTCTGTTTATATCAATTTTACTAGGAACTTGCAAACAATTTTCATTAAAATTTATTATCCCCTCACAAATCTCTTGTGGAGGGGGATATAGCATCACTTCTGTGTTTGTGTTAGAAGACCAAAGAATCTGGCCTCGTAGAAACATTTGACCTTTCACAAATTTCCTCCATGAGCAAGGGTAAAAGATTAAGGTCATTGTGGACTTGAACTTAAAATCCTTATCACAGGATCACCAACCTTCCGCAAATATTTCCTATCGAGAGAGAAGTTGAAACCTATTGGGGGTTTCAATGTTAAGGGTCAAAGGTCAAGGTCACTATGGACTTGATTTTAAAATCCTTGTGTTGTGACTTGATTTTAAAATCCTTGTGTTGTGACTTGATTTTAAAATCTTTGTGTTTATATCACAGAACTTGCAGATGTGAGGGGATGCTATGCTTGCGTTGCCATTATTTGTAGATTACAAAAATTAATTGTCTTTGATAAAAATGAATGCAGTTATCGATTAGTGGTTATTGACATTATGATGGCCCTTGTCATTGGCCTGTTGTAGCATTGATTTGCTTACATGTATGTATTACATGTAATTTGATATAAAGCTTACATTGTACATTGTATATATGTTTCATTACAGACCATCAAACCAGGTGACATTGCTACAGTAAAGAAGCTGGGTAAACCACCGCATCTCATCATGCGTATTATGGACTGTGCTTTGATACTGTTCCAGAAAAATCTCAACAAAGTCGAACAAGACCCTGAAAGACCTTGTCCAAAACCATCATGGGGAGAATCCCTTAAGGTATAGAGGAAAACAAAGGATAAATCTACGATTAAAGGCCTGCAGCCTGTTTCACAAAACTTCCTACGAAAAAATTCAGGAATTTTCGTAACTTTTGATTGCTTAGTTCTACTTTCTAATTAAATTTAGTGAAGTTTTGTTTCTGAATTTATATGGGATATGTAAAAATGATATAAGAAAACATTATACAATCCTAATAGAAAAACATTACAACATTTTATTCCATGATGAAAGTTAGGAAAATTCCTGAATTTTTTCATAAGGACTTTTGTGAAATTAGGCACTGGGATAAACCTGGGGTATTGCTGGAGGTCCATTCAGATTATTATAATTATCATCTTCATTAGAGTCATGTACATCATCTTAACTCTGTAGTTAGTGGTACTGTTAGGCAATTTAAAGTGCTATGAAATTATAGTCTTGCAAAGCTTATCACTTGACACAATGTTAGAATTTTGTCTATTGTTTCAAAAGCCTCCCTTCATATATTTATAAACCATTCACTGTCTTTTAACTATATATACATACCTTATATCTTTTAAACGTCCTGACCAGATTCCATGGGGACTCTTATTTATCATGTTCTTCAATAGACCCTTTCACGGTAAGATTTGTTCGGATCACTTTTGTCTCTTGGTATGTACTTTTTCCACTCAAAACAATGGAATGATATCATATCGCTCTAAATTTTGGTATGTACTGCTGCACCATGATGTCATTTAATTGTCTTGAGTGGAAAAAGTACCGTACAAAGAGACAAAAGTGTTCCAAGAGAACCTTTTCTCCCACTGTGGACTGGAATATCCATTGAAACGCTGGGAAAAGATATCCTTGTCTTACCCCTATGGGGTAAGATTATAACTACTAGTATCAGCCATATGCTGTCATGTGGGATGAGAAAAGCTCACCCGAGGGGTCTGGTTTCTTGTCAGGGAACGAGGCTTGCCATTTCTAGGGGCCTTTCTTGAAATTCCATGAAATCGTCAACTTTATCAAATTCGAAAGATAAAGGAATATTCGTTTTCGGCGCCCTCAAATTATTATTAGCCTTAGCCTTAATTATTTTAACAAGAATTATAATGTTTAGAAAAAAGGTTTAAAAGGACGTTTTATGTTGAGAGGTCGCCCCTTTAGGTGCAAAAATCATGATGTCACAATGGATAATAACGACGTCACAATATGGATACGGCCTATACGACCGACGTCAAAAGTCGCGCAAGGTACATGTGGGATACAGTGACCCTTCATGACGCGTCGCTATGGGCAAACTCTATCCCACATGGGGACAAATGGGAGAAAACATTTTCACGTGCCTTTTGACTGTAACGTCAATTGTGACATCATACATGATTGCTGCGTTGGCCATTAAATTATGAAAAAGAATACATAAACTCTCATTATTGAGCGCTTTTAGACAGTGGGAGAAAAATAATCAATCACCAGTTGTGATCAGGGAGATGGAAATCCAACCCTGGTGTCTGGGATTTGGTGTCCATGACTCGTCAAGCCTCGTCATAGTACAAGCAAATACTTAACACTCAAGTTGGATTTTCTTGTCTCTGATCACATCTGGGGATAGATTCTATTAATCTTGAGAGAGAGTCTATTGCTTTATTAACCATGAGCCATTTGTCATGTTAATAATGTGGCAAGTGAACTATCATTAAGGATCCCGCACCCTAATAGAGTACTCCCGGTTAAAATTTATACACATTTTCATAATTTCCCAACAAATGCCGATGATTTCATCATGCTCATGATCGGGAATCTTCGGGGTGACAGAGTATTGTATGAGAAGTGTTATCCATAATTTTAGCTAGAAAAGTATGTATTGCAGTCTTTTTGAAGATAATGAAAATCTTTATCTCTGGTATTTATTATTGAAAAGGCATTAGGGGTTGAATACCAGAAAGATAAGATGGAGCTTTTGACGTAGTTCCAAAAAGACCACTTCGGAAATTTATAATAGATGACAAAATGACAATAAGTGTTCGAAGAAGGAACTATTTGCAGTGTTTTCCATTATACATCATAGTGCATTTGTCTCTTAAAAATTTTGAGCTGAATAACAAGATAGGAAAATGGTGTCTCACCGTCGACATATTTTATCTGTATATTTTTTAGTTGATGAGTGGATCAGGGTTTCTGAACTCCCTAACAACATTCCCTAAGGACTCTATCAATGAGGAGACAGTAGAACTCTTACAGCCCTATCTCTCCATGGAGGATTATACATTTGAAAATGCTAAGAAAGTATGTGGTAATGTGGCAGGTTTACTGTCATGGACCACTGCTATGGCCTTCTTCTATGGTATCAATAAAGAAGTCCTGCCACTGAAGGTAAGTGTGCTGATGGTGTATGTATAATAAGGTTTCTAATGTTATAGTGTCGGGACTTCAAGGTTTACTTGCATACTGTAAAATCATAAAATTTTGTTGGTGAAGTAATTCCGTTATTTTTGTGTATTTTTGTTTCATCTCACCTGCTTGCAGGCTTTTACATTATGATGATGTAATCAATGGTCAACCACAGCTTTGACGGGCCATTTTATTATGATGTCATAGTGGAAAGTCCGCAAACAGTGCGGTGATCCCACTATCGAATAGACTATAAATCATTTTATAGAAATCGCTAAATTGGTGCAGTAGTCATTAAAAGAACAATGTTAATGCTTTAAATGGCATGTATTACAGGACATTCAGGGTTTTTTTTTTTTTTTGCATTTTTCACTTTCATACCTTAATTAAACATTTATATATGAGCAATAACTTTCATAACATTACATAGAATCATACTTGTACTTGCACCAGAAAAAAGTTCTTAAAGTATTTATACTGAAAGAGGTGTCATCAGAGCTATTAAATTTAGTATTGTTTATAAGTTTAATCAATATGATGATTTTTGCTAGGCAAACCTTGCTAAACAAGAAGCTCGTCTACAAGTAGCCAGTAAAGAATTGTCTGGTGCCCAGGCTCAACTCGACGAGAAACAAGCAGAACTGGACATAGTACAAGCCACGTTTGATGCTGCTATGTTAGAGAAACAGGTATATTTAGTCAATGCTTGTACATGTTAAAATAGAACGTACAGTTCAATTTTGATAATTTGTTCTAAAGTCAGAAATCATCAGAAAGATTTATCGTCGTAGTTGTTAAGGAAATGCTTCTCTCAATCCTTTTACTGTGTCGCTGCGATTGAGGGACTGTTATATGTCAGACATTGCACATATTGGAGGACTCGTGCATTTTGACATCATAATCAAATGGCCCTTCAAAGCATTGTTTTACGGACAATTGATTATATCGTTATTATACAATGTATTAAAGTTCATATTGGAATTGTGTCTTTAACGGTGATGTCATATCAGACATTTATCATGTTCGTGGACTACGCACTTCGCACTTCGAAGTGACTGTGTCAAAAAGGCAAAAATGTTTATTTCATTCCAATGAACTTAAAATACTTTCGTGAGGAATGAGTTTATTTTCATGTGTGAAGATTCACATTTTAAACTTTTAAATGTCATTTCGTACATTGTGTGCCAAGAATTCACTTTTCTTATCGCACCTCAGTTTGGAGTACGAAGTCCGAAGTACATCAATTGGAAAAATGACCAATAAAAACAACACCAAAAGATCACTCTGACATTTTGAGCCTAATAACATGATCGAATAGGAAAATGGCCCACGCGCGCGATCTATTAAGTAGCAAAACCTAAATGTAACACCCTCTCTTGTTACTGTAGAACCTATTAGAGGATGCTGAATCCTGTAGGAGGAGAATGCAGGCTGCCTCAGCACTGATAGGAGGGCTGGCTGGTGAGAAGATCAGATGGACTGAACAAAGTAAACAGTTCAAGTCACAGATTGATAGGTAAAGTGTTGCGACTTCTTGTTAGTCCCCTAGACTCAAGTCACAGATTGAGAGGTAAAATGTTGTGACTTCGTGTTAGTCCCCTAGACTCAAGTCACAGATTGAGAGGTAAAGTGTTGTGACTTCGTGTTAGTCCCTTAGACTCAAGTCACAGATTGATAGGTAAAGTGTTGTGACTTCTTGTTAGTCCCCTAGACTCAAGTCACAGATTGATAGGTAAAGTGTTGTGACTTCGTGTTAGTCCCTTAGACTCAAGTCACAGATTGAGAGGTAAAATGTTTGTGACTTCTTGTTAGTCCCCTAGACTCAAGTCACAGATTGATAGGTAAAGTGTTGTGACTCCGTGTTAGTCCCCTAGACTCAAGTCACAGATTGATAGGTAAAGTGTTGTGACTTCTTGTTAGTCCCCTAGACTTGCTGGCAGCTAGGCTTCATGGAAACTTTCTAATCCAATGCTAGGGCTTGTTGAGATTACTAAAAATTTTACCAGGCTTGTAGATATTGTCTAAAAAGCCATACAGTGGAATAGTAGAATTTGTTTGTGCGTTAGTGGTTCAGAAAAGTTTCTGGTGAAGACTGCGTGGGGATTGATTTATTATGAGGTCAAAGATCAAGTTCATATGTCAAATTGTCGTAGATCCATTGATTACAAGGGAGTGATTTTGTGATAGAGTTTGTGATACAGCTTGGCACATTACATCCATAGTGCATATTTTTAGGTTACATGAGGGTGTTATGTCAAGTTATTTCATCTGCTATATATGTTCTTTGACCTCAAAATAAATATCAAAATGCCTACATGTTTCAATTTCAATACAAATTTGATTAATTTTCAGCTCAACTGGTCAAAGACCAGTCGAGCTTATGCGATTGCCCGGCCGTCTGTCTTTCTGTCCGTCCGTTAAACTTTTCATGTGAGTGCGAATCCTCTGAATCTGTGAATAGTACAAAATAAATTCTTTTTGCATGAAAATTGGCCTGTGGTCTAGTTGTGCGCCTGATATTTTGTTTGAGCCTCTGACCCCCATGGTCTTGGAAAATGGGTGTGGTCATTTTCTCCAATATAACTCTATGTAATTTTGTGAGCACCGATTCTCAGAAAGTATAATTGATAAAAAATAATTGTTTTTGGTTTATTTCAGTCTGTGGTCTAGATGTGCACCTGATATTTTGTTTGAGCCCCTGACGCCCAGGGTCTTGGAAAATGGGTGTGGTCATTTTCTCCTATGTAACTCTATGTAATCTTGTGAGCACCAATTCTCATAAAGTATAATTGATAGAAAGATAATTGTTTTTGCTTTATTCTCAGTCTGTGGTCTAGATGTGCACCTGATATTTTGTTTGAGCCTCTGAGCCCCCATGGTCTTGGAAAATGGGTGTGGTCATTTTCTCCAATATAACTCTATGTAATCTTGTGAGCAATTGATACATTATATTAATCATTCTCTGGTCTTGTATTTTGTTTGAGCCCCTGATCTCAGGGTCTTGGAAAATGAGTGTGACACTTATATTAATTTAAGCAAACAACCAGGAGAGTTTCAGTCTCATCAGAAACTTCTTGTTTTATTTCCTGTGAATTTTGCCCATTCTAAGTCCAGCTCAAATTGGTTGAATTTTCATGTTCAAAAGAAATCTCAACTTCAATCAAAAGTTTATTTTGACTTGTACATAAGACACTTGAAAAAGTTACACAAGGGAAATCTTACCCTCCCTATGTTATTTATAGATTGGTAGGAGATGTACTGATGTGTACTGATTAATTTATAGATTGGTAGGAGATGTACTGATGTGTACTGGTTTATTTATAGATTTGTGGGAGATGTAGATGTACTGATGTGTACTGGTTTATTTATAGATTGGTAGGAGATGTATAATGGTTTATTTATAGATTGGTAGGAGATGTAGATGTACTGATGTGTACTGATTTGTTTATAGATTGGTATGAGATGTACTGATGTGTACTGATTTATTTATAAAAAACGAAGTAGTGTCTCCGTAGGGAAGTTTAATATAATAAATAACAATGAACACTCTATATCCACAAATTCTCGGACACTCGGCCTTTATCAAGTGGAAAAGCGCGAATACAAAAGAATTCTACGTAATATCCATAACTGCTGGTAAATAAAGCCCAGCGTAAAAACAAATTACGCTGATTTTACGCTGGGCTTTGTTTACCAGCAGTTATGGATATTACGTAGAATTCTTTTGTATTTGTGCTTTTCCACTTGATAAAGGCAGAGTGGCCAAGAATTTGTGTATATAGAGAGTGTACAATGTGGTTTATTTATAGATTGGTAGGAGATGTGCTGATATGTACTGGTTTATTTATTGATTGGTAGGAGATGAACTGATGTGTACTGATTTATTTATAGATTGGTAGGAGATGTACTGATATGTACTGATTTATTTATAGATTGGTAGGAGATGAACTGATGTGTACTGATTTATTTATAGATTGGTAGGAGATGTACTGATATGTACTGATTTATTTATAGATTAGTAGGAGATGAACTGATGTGTACTGATTTATTTATAGATTGGTAGGAGATGTACTGATATGTACTGGTTTACTTATAGATTGGTAGGAGATGTACTGATGTGTACTGGTTTATTTATAGATTGGTGGGAGATGTAGATGTACTGATGTGTACTGATTTATTTATAGATTGGTGGGAGATGTAGATGTACTGATGTGTACTGGTTTATTTATAGATTGGTAGGAGATGTACTGATGTGTACTGGTTTATTTACAGATTGGTAGGAGATGCACTGATGTGTACTTGTTTATTTATAGATTAGTATGAGAAATATACTGATGTGTACTGGTTTATTTATAGATTGGTAGGAGATGTACTGATGTGTACTGGTTTCCTGTCTTATTCTGGACCGTTCAATCAGGAGTTCAGGAACAAACTTCTAGAGAACTGGGAGAAGGAACTTTATCAGAGACGGATTCCGTTTACACAGCACCTCAATCTGATAGCCATGCTAGTGGATAATGCTACTGTAAGATTAAATATACCTAACAACATTTGGAAATATGTGTGAAAGAAACTTGGCAGCTTTTCACAATGTCATCTTTTAGGATTCCTCAAAAAGATTCTAAGCGAAATGTTGTAAAGTAGAGCGTTTAGTGAAGATATCAAAAAAGAAAAAAACTTTTCCTATCTACCATTTAAATTTTAGCTCCGAAAATCATATGACAATTGACAGATTTCCATGTTTAGATTTATATGTTTTGTAGTAATGTAAATTAGTCAAATTTCTTGTTAGATTATCATTTTTCAAAGTAAGATGTGTTAGAGTAAATTTTTTCTCCTTGTAGATTGGTGAATGGAACATACAAGGTTTGCCAAACGATGAATTATCTGTACAGAATGGTATCATTACAACCAAAGCCACACGCTACCCTCTTCTGATAGATCCTCAAGGGCAGGGGAAAGCCTGGATAAAGAACAGGGAAAAGGACCATGATCTGCAGGTAAAATTGTACCAAAAATATTGTATTGGGGGAACACAATTCGACTTATACTAGTATTCAAAGAAGTTCTTGTATATCATTTCATTATACAAAGTTTAAACTTGAAGGCATTTACTCCTTCAACTGCTGGTATCCCTGTTTGCTCTCATTGTACATATTTTACCATATTCTATACTTGAAGTTGATTGGAAAAAATATACGGAATACCGATAGAGAAAGAATATTTGTCTGTTTTCAAATGTGTAGGAAAATAGTAAATGCAAAAAATTGTCGATTTGTCCAAAAATACTTATTATAAATGCCAGAGAAATCAGGTCTGAACTGGGAAGAAATGGCCTTGGTACATGTATAAATTCCCTCTAATTTTAGGTGACATCTTTGAACCACAAGTATTTCCGTACACACTTAGAGGATGCTCTGTCACTAGGACGACCATTACTTATAGAGGATGTAGAGGAAGTCCTTGATCCAGCCCTGGATAATGTACTGGAGAAAAACTTCATCAAGTCTGGATCTACATTCAAAGTAAATTATATCATACATGTTATAGACTCCTTGTTAATAATCTCTTTTCACTCTGTTACCATGTCTGATACAAATATTAAGGGATACCATAGCCAAAATGTCTCAAATTGCACCTTTTGGCGGACATTTACATTTTGACGTCATAATCCCGTCACTGATTTGTCAGAGAATTGTTAAATGTCAGCATATATTATGAAAGTCTACTTGCAGATGTGATTTTGGACATTTGGCTATCTGAGTCTTCATTTTCATGATTTTATAGGATATGAACTAAATATTTTACTTTTCTATGAAAATTCTGTAATATCCTTAGGCACCTAGAATGCGAAAGAGTGAATAACAGGTTTTACCAGGGTATAGAAGTTGTTACTCCATAGTGATATATAGAATATAGACTAGTACATTTACTTTATGTATGGACATATTCCGATACTCGTTTAAATAATACAATTTTGTGTTCAGGTGAAAGTAGGTGACAAGGAGTGTGACATCATGAAAGGCTTCTATCTGTACATCACTACAAAACTGGCTAATCCAGCATATACACCTGAGGTAAGATGTTCATATCTTAAAATATCTGATACATATATAATGTATTAAAACATGGAAATTTTGCATGGGTGTAAGTTTTGTGTGAACCATTTCACAAATCAAGGAACTTCACAAAAAATTCCTCCCCGCCAAGTGTTGAAGTGTTCTCTGAATATACCTCTATTCTTGACCAGAAAAGATTACCAGCATATACATGTAGATGATAGTGATAGTCATATGATAGGCTTAAAATAGTTTCCTATAAAGTAGATTTAGACTGTATTTATCATACTTAATCGAAGGGGATTACTGGGCTAGAGATTATTTGCATACCACGTGATACGCTACTGTGTTAAAGGTAAAAATTCTTTGTGATGTAGGTTAGTGCAAGAACTTCCATCATAGACTTCACTGTAACAATGAAAGGACTGGAAGACCAGCTGCTAGGACTTGTTATATTGAAGGAAAAAAGTGTATGTATCTTGTCAGTTATATAATATACTACATTTTAAACTACAAATATTTTTGGCCGGATTGCAAAGCAATTCCGGTCTATAGATTTACGATGTCCGTCTGTCCGTCCGTCTGCCGTCAACATTTTGGTTAAAGTTTCTGGTTGAGGCAAAAACTAAGGAACTATATGCAGTAGAAACTTTATATTATACATGAAGGTTGCCCATGACAAGACCTTTCAATTTATGCCGTAACATTGGACCTAGTGACCTTGACCTTGGATTTTGACCTAGTTAAAGATTTTGGTTAAAGTTTCTGGTTTAAGCAAAATCTAAGGAACTGTATGCAGTAGAAACCTTATATTATACATTAAGGTTGCCCATGATGAGACCTTTCAATTTATGCTGTAACATTGGACCTAGTGACCTTGACCTTGGATTTTGACCTAGTTAAAGATTTTGGTTAAAGTTTCTGGTTGAAGCAAAATCTAAGGAACTGTATGCAGTAGAAATCTTATATTATACATTTAGGTTGCCCATGACGAGACCTTTCAATTTATGCCATAACATTGGACCTAGTGACTTTGACCTTGGACTTTGACCTAGTTAAAGATTTTGGTTAAAGTTCCTGGTTTAAGCAAAATCCAAGGAACTGTATGCAGTAGAAACTTTATATTATACATGTAGGTTGCCCATGATGAGACCTTTCAATTTATGCCGTAACATTTGACCCAGTGACCTTGACCTTGAACTTTGACCTAGTTAAAGATTTTGGTTAAAGTTCTTGGTTTAAGCAAAATCTAAGGAACTGTGTGCAGTAGAAACCTTATATTATACATTTAGGTTGCCCATGACGAGACCTCTCAATTTATGCCGTAACATTGGACCTAGTGACCTTGACCTTGGACTTTGACCTAGTTAAAGACTTTGGTTAAAGTTCCTGGTTTAAGCAAAATCTAAGGAACTGCATACAGTAGAAACTTTTTATTATACATGTAGGTTGCCTCTGACAAGACCTCTCAATGTATGCTGTAATATTTGACTTAGTGACCTTGACCCAGTTGGTGACAAAAACTTACTTTGCAATCCGGCCATACCGTCTTTAGCGGTGTTTTATTACATCTTGAAACAATCACTGATACCTTAAAATTTCATTAATGGTTTTGAAGAAAACAAAATTCTATTCATGTTTGAGTTGCACAGATGTTTCCTTATCATATAAATATGCTATAAGGATTCCACGGATAGTTTTACAGAATCTGCATACCTGTACATGTATTTAACGTTTATCATTATTTGTAGGAACTAGAGGCAGACCGTGCCAAGTTGATGTTAGATGTCACCACAAACAAGAGAAAGATGCAGGAACTAGAGGATAACTTATTGTACAAACTAACCAGCACAAAGGTAGAGTTTCTTTACAAATTGTTTTATCTGCTTACTATGTCAATCTGTTAATATAAAGAAATCTTTAGGTGCTTTACATTGTTTATCTTTGTGTTGTATTTGTATTTTGTGGACTTGTTTTATTAGCTCGACTGCACTTTAGTGCAAAAGAGCTATTGCAATACCCCCGGCGTCGGCGTCGTCCGAACTAGATGATAAGGTAAATGTTAAGATTACACATTTACCTTTCCTATATTCATATTCTGTTGGGTTTTTTTTGTTGCAAATGTTTAATTATACATCATTTAATATATCCAGATGAGGATATAGCCCCTGGGGTTGGGATTTTTTAAATTATTTCAAATGATAAGGCAAATGTTGAGATGATAAGGTAAATGTTAAGATAGCAATAAAGTCTTTAAAAGCCAATATTGAGCAAAGTATAAGTGCTACATGTACCAAACTTGCATATTGGATGTATCTTTGATCAAACTTTCATGAAATGACCTTGACCTACTTTTTTCCGCTTGAATCATTTTACCTTTAAAAGCCAATATTGAGCAAAGTACAAGTGCTACACGTTCAAAACTTACATGGTGGATGTATCTCTGATCAAACTTTCATAATATGACCTTGACTTACTTTGTCCACCTGAGTGATTTTGCCTTTAGAAGCTTATATTGAGCAAAGTATAAGTGCTACATGTTCCAAACTTACATGGTGGATGTATCTTTAATCAAACTTTCATAATATTACCTTGACCTACTTTTTTCCTCTTGAGTGATTTTGCCTTTAGAAGTCAATATTGAGCAAAGTATAGGTGCTACATGAGTATACAATTGTGTTTATTTATATAAATTGGAGAAAAAAAGTGAGCTTCAGAAATTGGCTGTCACTAAAGACATTATGCTATGCACATGATGCAGTCGAGCATTAGGTGACTCTGGCAACTATTTTATTATAAAGAATTTTTCCAGGGTTCCCTTGTTGATGATGAATCTCTGATACAAGTATTGTCAAACACCAAAGTGACCGCTGCAGAGGTCAGCGAGAAACTGACCGTGGCTGCAGAGACAGAAATCAAAATTAATGAAGCCAGAGAGGAATTTAGACCAGGTCAGTATATATAAATTATTTCGTACTGTGCCCTGTTTAAATATTTGATGAATTATTATGTATATACTTGATGTCAAACTTAAAATACATGTTAAAAATAATGTTCATCTTATAGTTCAGGGGAAGGGGAGGAATTTGGTTTTTATGCCCCCGGAATCAAAGATTCGGGGGCATATAGTTTTTGGCCTGTCCGTCTGTTTGTCTGTCTGTTTGTCCGAAAAACTTTTACATTTGGCTTAATTTTTGAATGGTAAGTGATAGGGCTTTCATATTTCACATGTGTATTCCTTGTGACAAGACCTTTCCATTGATATCAAAATTTTTGACCTCATGACCTTGACCTTGACCTTTGACCGTCTTTTCAAAAACTTTAACATTGGGCATAAGTTTTGAATGGTAAGTGATAGAGCTTTCATAGTTGACATGTCTATTCCTTGTGACATTTTTGACACCTTGACCTTTGACCTTTTAACCCAGTGACCCTGACCATGACCTTTCACATACATGTACTTAACAGAAAATAGTGTTTATACTAACAAAGATGCCACCGGGGGCATTCGTGTTTCACAAACACAGGCTTTATTTGTTTTTTTTTTACTCCACAAAAATCAAAGATCCTGGGTTGTATAGTGTTTAAGCCCCTAGAATCAACAATTCTATTTTCAATTGAACAATGTTTTCTCCCTGAAAAGCAGTAAATCAATGTTGTGTATGCATGTTAATTATCTACATGTAGCTGCACATGCTTGTAGAATAACATTGAATTTCTCTCCGAATGAGACAATATAGACTTCTTGCACTGATAGGGTCACCATAAACTCCTTTATTGCATATATAAAATGATATTTTATATTATAACCTGAATTTTACTAGTGACCTTTATTGTATTTCCCATTCTGGTTTAACGAAGCATCTCTCTTTAATGTCATTGGAAGGTGGATATAAGTTTTTGACATACCTATTTTACTCCTTTGTATCTAATAATGTTGCTCCTATTATTTTACAGTGGCCACTAGAGGTAGTATACTGTACTTCTTGATCTGTGATATGAGCATGGTCAACTGTATGTACCAGACCTCACTCAAACAGTTCCTGGGACTCTTTGATATATCCATGGACAGGTATTGAATGATAACAATTGGACTATCATATTGATATGAAGTGAGAGCTTACTTGAATATGAGTAGAATTGTTCTTTGTGTTTATATTTATGTTGAACAAATGTGAACCATCAGCATTTTTTACCTACAAAAACAGCAGTTCTTATTACTTATACATGATATATATTCACTGGTGATGAGGCAATTGTCACCAACAATTGACATGTGATCATATCAATTCCAACACTTGATTTGAATATCATACAATCAATTGTAGCAGAAAGGGATTTTGAAATATTTGTACTCAAGGTATTTCATTCCTTAATCAGTTTACAGTGTAACATGTACTTTTACATATTCTTTGCCTGTAAAGATGTTAAAGCATGCTAGTTTATATATTTTTTTTTCTATGCTACATTATTGACCCTTCCATTTGCGGAAAAAAAAATGCAAAATTTCGTGACAGCACAATGCTTTTACCTCGGACAAACAAGTTTCGAACCTCAGTCAAACATTGAAATTGCATTGTGACGTCATGGAATTTCTCAAAATTTTCCTGCGTTCGGAAGGGTCAATTTACATATAATGGAATAGTTTCATAAACAATGGGTTCACCTTTTCGGTTATTTTTTGAGTATCGGTTCCTAAAAGTCTTTCTATGTATAACACTAATGTTAACAAGAATTTTTCAGGTCAGAGAAGAGTCCAGTGACTACCAAGAGGATAGCTAACATTATAGAGTTCCTGACGTTTGAGGTGTTCAGATATACATGTAGAGGATTGTACGAGTCACATAAATTCCTCTTCACACTCCTATTAACACTCAAGATAGATATACAGAATAAAAAAGTCAGACATGAGGAGTTTCAAACTTTTATCAAAGGTGAGTTATAGCTTTAGAAGTACGGTTGTCGAAATGGCTATACGTCTGATAGACTTGACATTGTTATGTTAAAATCAAAGAGCCCAGTACAAAATTGATTTGCATACAGGGGGTATATCTTACATTGATTTGAAATCTCTCAAACATCAAAATGAGGCAATAAGCATAAGCTTCTAGTAGAAATGTCCCACATTGCACATATCTTGCAGATAGACACACAACGTCTCTGTCATGCGTTACACTGTGAACGAAAAAAACTATTCGCCATCCTACCTACGAGAAGGAAATATGGGTTGTAGATTGCAAACTTCATAATATACTTTTTAGACAAGTGTAGCACAAATTCTTATCGCCACTCCTGTCATCCAGTGGATTTTATATATCCAAATTTTAGTGACTCCCCATACCTGTGCAAGTGTAAATAGTGTATATAGTTTAAACCTTTTACTGGATTTTATGCGTCTGTGGTTGCGGCCCAATTGAATTTTTACTTGCAAGAGGTTCTCCAACACTGGAGGGATTTATTACCTAGAACAGAACATGGTGGTTGATGCTCTTGTACATTATGACATCATAATCATCCAGCCTGTTAAAGTATTTTATGCTGGGTCATCATGACATTGTTGGACATATGGCATCTTACAATTTTTCATGAATCAAATATTTCATAGTATAAGACAATAAATGTTACAAAGGAAATTTTCATGTTCCTTTAGTTATGATAACATATTTCTTCTGATCATGTTCTTGAAATTGCTCTGAAGGAAAACCTTTACCTTTCAATGAAGGTCCATTTTGGGCACCATAATTAGTGTCATACAGACATTTTTTTCAACTTCTAAGTTGAATCCAGATTAAAAAAAAACTATGAATTTGGCTGAGAATTTTGTTATCTAAAGGACCAGAGCCACGAACGGCGATATCGGCCTAAAGTTTTCGTATATTTTCAAACACAGACAATGTTTCTAAATTATCAACAAAAGGAAAGGAGAACATTTTGTCTTTCAAAAACGTGCGAAGTTGTGAGATTCCGGACATGTCTTAAGAAGATATAGAGCCCAAAACCAAGCCAGGATTAGCATTTCCGGTATTTTTGTTAGATATCATGAAATTTGATCGATAATTTCGCATAGGGCCGGACATTCTACCAAAAAAATAATTATATTTAAATATTCTTTGATTATACATGTGATTATTTCGATGAAGATTTTTTTGGTAGAAGGTCCGGTCGTAGTCGAAAATTAAACTTTTATGAGTTCTCTTTTGGCACATTTCTTGACAAATTGTTCATCAAAGATGGTTAGAACGTCATGAAAAAGACTTCCCAGACGATGAAAATGAGAAGTTGTATTTCAAGATAGGTAGTAGATAATCTGAAAGCTTTTAAAATTATGTAAAATTTTATAAATTTGGCGGTTGATTACTTTTACACCTATTTCAAACTATTCCAATCCTTCAGAAAACTGCTCCATAGTAGATAATATTTGTGACGTCATTTATACCAATGACGTCATCAAAATTCAATTTGACGTGTATGAATTTCCTGAAATGTCAAGTTGTGCAATTGAAATAGATGATTGACGAACGATATCGAACCAGCGAATTTTGATTGAGGATCAGACTATGCTGGATCAATTCTCTGTCCGTTTATTTTGATGTAATATAAAGTCCAGCGCCCAATATAATGGATAACAGGGGATATAAGACCGTGATATAATAATTTATTCAAAGATACCATTTCCCTGAAAATAAATTTTATTGAAAACGTAAAATTTATTCCGACGGATCTAGGATGAGAAAAAAAAAGAGACATAAAAAGTTATATTTGAAAATATGCAGTTACGACCATAATATTGTCAAATTTTTAAAATTAAATCTCCATATACCTCTATTATAAAAACACAATACATTGTAGGTGGCGCCAGCGAAATGAATTAGAGCTGCGCACCCCAAATTAAAAATGACGTTTTCAAACGGCTATAGCAGCGAATGTATGCGTTAGATTCGCCTGAAAATTTGAATTTATACAAATGAGAACTGAAACTTTCATATGAAAAGAAAGATTTTGCATTTAAGAATTTTGTAAAATTAAATAATTTTCAAGGACACCGTACTGTTATAACAGCTTTATCATGTTTATCATCAAGTTCTGAAAACAAAAATCACGTCATTAAAAAATGTTGACCACAAAAAGGGGAGAGTCTAGAACATGCTCCCCTTCTCGCCCTGGCCTCATCCCTCCCTTTAGATTCGCCAATCATCCGATATTGCAAAAATGTGAGAAAAAAAATTGATTCTTAAAAAGTACGCGAACGCTGCAATTCATAACATTCGAACATTAATCACCTTTGCTATAGTCCATCGATCCAGAAATTAATAATGTTGTGCATCTATGACATCGTTTTGTCACATTCATGGTACTGTTCTGGCAGATTTGGAACAGTGGTTTTCTTATTCTTGTAAGTTAAAAAAACGTACCTTAATTTTCATTCCTCTAAGCGCGAATCATTACGTACATGTATTCGTATTCCATACCTCGATCTCTATCTTGTTCACTTTAATACACTCTGTATTACTGTAACGATAGTCGCAGTCATCGTCGCTATCGTCTTTAAAATATCCAACTCGCCGACTATCGATTCTATCTCTGAGACTCGATTAATCGGAGTAAATAGATCTACACTTCTTTGAAAAATGTTCTCTCTTCACACAAAATGACACTAAAATGTATCAGAATGGGAGTCATGGCAACGGATTCTAGTTTAGTTATGGAACGATTATCGCTGACGATCGATTGTCGGTCGTTGAATGGCCAGCGATGAACATTACTAATCGATGTTGAAAATCAAACGCCATTGTCGCCGACATCGCTGATTACCAGATTGTCCAATTTAGTGTCTTGGTTTTAATAAATTCGTGCATTTCCCTTTTATACTATTATATTTTTCCTTGTACTTCAAAATACATACTAGTGTATGACATTTTCTGTTGCATGGTATTCAAGAAAAAGAAACTTGAACGAATAGATAGGGTATTCATAGTAGTTGTGACCGTATATAAGTGCTTTACTCAATAAAACAATTTTATTCAAAGAAATAATGATTTGGTGTTTATTTCAATTAATTGATGGCTGCAAAATGAAAAAAAGAAATGTTTTGAATTTTCCGATTATAATAATAATGGGTTATGCTCATCCGATTATTTCCGCTAATCGATTATGATTTAACTTCCGAATGCCCGACACTTATACTAGTACTAGCACATACATGTGAGAAGAGTTACACGTATTTCTCTAATCAATAATTATATATGTCATGATAAGAAGGGCAGCATGAAAAGTAAGTTAAAATACGAAATATTCAAAATGCAACTATCGTTTTTTCTCTATGTTCAAAGTCCGCTACCATTGACCCGAATGGGACCCTTCGCTTTTGTGTTAGAAATATCTCGCCCCCTAATTCCTTTATCCGCCACAACCTCTGCAAATGGGTATTACACACTGATTTTAGAAGGAAAATCATGCAATGAATTAAGACATTTTTCTCATTTTTCAACTCGAGTTTTAGCTGTACTTATTTATATTGAGTCATCGACTCATATGCACCGAAGTGTACGGAAGGGGTTTTCAATTTAGCCGATGTATTATCTCTGTCTAGTCCAGCAACTGACCGCGAAATTGGCTTAAAAACTGATACGTGTAATTTCAGCCTACTAGTTTAGTTTAGGAACAAATTTGAAGTACTTATAGATGTCAAATTGAGTCACATCAACGTTTATCTTCATACATCGCCGACAGTGGTGTATCTACGGCAAAATCAAGTGGATGCTTTTTAATTATCTAGATCTGCAGCAGATATAGAACCGTGTTTTGATGTTGTACAGGGGTATTCACTTTTGATTGGAGATGTTATTACAACTTTATTTCGAGAAAATCTTTGAATTTAACGATATTTCAGAAATTTTCGGAAAAAATGAAGAAGCATACATGGTATTCCTTTGTCTGATCTGATACAGCCTAACACTCTTCTAGGACAGTTTGAACGTATCGAATCCGTGATTCATGAAGATGGTAAACATGAAGTCTTCTTTGATTTTTTTTCATATAATCATAAATAATGACATCAATTTCTTGTGGATCGATGCAGCTTACATCTTACGTGATATAAACGAATACAGAAAGTATAAGTATTACATTGAAGACATGCATACTGTAGTTCGAGGAGGAACATTTTCAGCCTGTGATTTCGAGCAAAGGCAAAACAAACACGGATTGTACATAATAAATTGTACACATAGTGTATTTATAGAAATTTTTAACATATGTTTTCTTTAAATTAATATTTCACACATTTTCTCAATGTAGAAATATCTCTTATCATTTCTAATACTTAGTAATTCATGGTACTTGTCCTGACATTATGCGACGTCATATGTGAAAATGACGTCAAATGACGTCGCAAACAATATACCATACCCTCAATTCACATTAAAATATTTTGCTTCAGCAAGGCCGTAAATCACAAAGTTGGCCAGTTCTGAAGTGCTGAAATATGGTATTATCAAAATATAAAAGATGAACGTTGTTGCAAATTAGGCCGATTTTGCCCTTCGTGGCTCTGGTCCTTTGGTTCCAGAATTCTCTTATCTAAGATCACATCTAGTGAAATTTGTCATTTTTGACCCGCTTTTCAGATTTTTTCATTGTGTAATGGAATAATGTCTGGTTATATTTCCTATGTAGTGAAGAAGAGACTACATGAGTATGAGTGTTTATATCTTTCTGTTTATAATTCACAGGTGGAGCAGCTTTGGACCTGAATGCCGTTACTCCAAAACCCTCTAAGTGGATCTCAGATATGACATGGCTTAACCTTGTACAGCTTAGCGCTCTAGGACAGTTCTCAGAAATACTCAACCAGGTAACATATGTTATCCATATTATGTAGGTTTATTAATACATAAAGGTAGGGGTTTATAGTCTCATATCATGGAAGCCTCGTATGACTCGTAAGAATTGAATGTTCAATTTTGACAGTTAATTGGAGTATGAACTTTGGTTTGTTGCATCACAAATATTTGTAAATGGTGTGGTTTAGCTTCACGTATTGATGCAGTTTAGTGGACAACTCATTTCTCAAATATGAGCGTTTTTATGTACAATAAAAAGAGTTGTATTATATACCTGGGCTTGTCTCTCCCTATAGGTTGCTCGCAATGAGAAGATGTGGAAGTCTTGGTTTGATACAGATGCTCCAGAAGAGGAACAGATACCTGACGGCTACTCTACGTCATTAGATGCCTTCAGAAAACTCCTACTTATTAGGTCATACAATAACATACCAATGCCTTTTGGATCACTGTTTGCATATTCATTCTTGTATTTTCTTCTTTCAACTCAATTGAATAATGTTAATATGTGATATGTTTAAAAGCTGCTTTTAAAGTACATGTCCACATAAGAATCATGCAGGGGTGAGACATGAAAATTTTTTTCAGAACTTTTTATTCCTGTTTTGAGACATATGGATAGTACAAACAAACAGAATGAAATTCATTTCTCAAGGTTCGGATGGTGAAGCAAGATATTTACCTCATATTTCATAAAAGATTATGAAGGAAAGAAATGGCTGGAAAATTTTCTCTATATGATTCAACCAAATTTGCTGCAGCTATGACTTTCTTCATCATCCAAGTATGAGAAAAATTCCTTCAGAACATTCATATGGAGACTGATCTGAACACATTTAAAAAAAACAAAGTTCTGCAAAATTTTAAGGTTTTTCAAATCCCTGATCCTCACATGGACTTAGCATCATATATGGCAGATCTTTTTGAATTTTGAAAACCAAAAGAATTCATTCTTTTCAAAATACAGAGTTACTGTCTTTATTTGTGCAGCTTTCTGACATAAAGTGATTGTTACATCATCAATTCTTTGGAAACCTGCCTCAAATTCAAGAAAACAGGGCTACAAATGTATGATGTTTTTAAAGGAATTAAATGATGTCGCATTACTTTAATGTCAGTTATCACTACAAATGTAACTTTGTCCTTTAAAATCAAAAAGATGGAATGGACAGGTACAATTAGATTTGCTATCTATACAACAGAAGGGGAATACTATTATTAGCCTGATGCCTGAGGATACCAGAATTTGTGCAGGGCTAGTAGAAATTGTTTAACATATCTACAGTTGGCCAGTAGATTTTTGTCATCGTGTTAGTGGTTAAAAAATGTTTACGTGAAGACTGTGTAAATTGACCAGAGGGAATATTACATGAAGGTTTACATCCACAGGTCTTGGTGTCCAGATAGAACCATTCCACAGGCCAGGAAGTATATAGCTGATTCTATGGGAGCGAGGTATGCTGAGTCTGTCATACTTAATCTGGAAGCTACATGGGGAGAGAGCGATACACGTACACCACTTATATGTCTGCTATCTATGGGCTCCGATCCCACCAACCAGATAGAATCACTAGCCAAAAAAGTACAGCTAGGTATAACATTCTACGTTCATTCACTTGGCAGTACCAGATTTTCTTGTCTCACATTGAGTGATAGTCAACATATTGTGGTTTCATAAAATGTCATTGTTTGCTTGATTAACATTTTGCTTCAGTTCTTGTAATAAACTTGTTGAAATGATAATTAAAATGAGACGATTGCAACAGAGACTGGGGAATCCCATCCTCATGCAAACAATTTGCAACATCCATGACTCGGGAAGCCTCGTTGAAATATTTTGCCCTTGAATGAGATTCCTCTTTCTCAGGCACAACTCCATTAAATCTGTTTTAAAAAATGAGTAAGAATTATGTCTGTCCTTCATCTTTTTCTCAAGATTTCAGAGCAATTTCCATGGGCCAAGGACAAGAAGTGCACGCCCGCAAACTTATCAGTCAATTCATGAACACAGTAAGAGTTGCATTTACATATAAATTAATTAAATCATTTCAAATTTTTCACCTTTTCAATATAGAGATACTTCCCACTTGGGATGGTATCTGACGTAAATGCATTATGACGTAATGAATTTTCTATAGAAACTACTTCCGTTGTATTGCATGTTTTCCCTGAATTTTATACTTGTTCCTATAGAATTTGAATGCATCACAATTACGTCAGATACTGTCCCAAATGAGAAGGGAAAGCACAGACCGAATGAATTGTATATTAAAATTATGTGCGTTTGATATTGTAGGGCGGCTGGGCTTTACTACAGAACTGTCATCTTGGTTTGGACTATATGTTAGAGTTGTTAGACACACTTATAGAAACACAACAGATGCATGATCAGTTCAGGGTGTGGATCACTACAGAAGTTCATCAAGGCTTTCCCATTAGTCTTTTACAGGTAACTGCCGCATAATATAATCCACATGTGTAACATCAGCAACTCATTTTGAATTGTTGTAATTCTTACAATGGACGCAACTTACAGAGATTGCAACGTGTACGGCATAACATTTACTGACTTTAGTTTGTACGGTGATATCATAAGTATATGGCATGTCAAAGCAATGTCTGCCAATCATTTCAATTTTGGACATAAAACTCTTTGATCTTTCTTTGTTTGAAAAAAAAATACAGAATAAATTTAAAGTTCCCGTAAGTCGAGCTGTTTTTAATGCCAAATTTCAGACTTCTTTACAATGTGTACATGGCTTATTTTTTCCCCCAGATGAAACACTAAAAAATACATTTTTTATTTTGTATATTATATTTAACATATTTTCAGTCCTCAATCAAGTTTACCAATGAGCCTCCACAGGGAATAAAAGCAGGTCTAAAAAGAACCTACGCTGGTATAACACAGGATTTCCTAGATGTCTCCAACATGACCCAATGGAAACCAATGTTGTATGCTGTGTCATTCCTACATACTGTGGTGCAGGTATAAATGTCTATGTCATTTCTGTTATCAGGATGGCACTTATACTTTACTTGATATCGGCTTTGATTCAAAGGAGGTTATGGGAAAAAGATCATATGCATTTAAAGCTTACCATTTATTATTCTTTTACAAGCCTAACTGGTTTACAAATTAAAATAAAAAAGAGCTTGGCATTGCATCTAAAAAAAATGTTGATCTCAAACTTTGGTAATAATGTGAAGTCCAGAAAAATTATAAGTTTTTTATCAGATCAGTAAATTCTACAACCCAAATAATTGATTGATAAAATTATCTCTGTAAGTCTCAAATTGAACAAAGACAAGTAAGAAAGATAACTACTTCATGATTACTTACCTGTGTCTATGAGTTACTGCCCTTTCAACATGATTGTGTTTGCTTTGCATTATAGGAGAGGAGAAAGTTTGGACCTCTGGGATGGAACATACCGTACGAGTTCAACTCCTCTGATTGGACGGCCAGTGTACAGTTTGTACAAAATCATTTAGACGACATTGATCCAAAGAAGGTAATTTCTGTGTCTCATTTATATCAGTGATACCAAGATAAATTGAAATGAGGGGTGAGAATATTCTCTAGTTACATTTATGTATACTGGTATTTTACACTCCAATAATATTGAAATGTTCCCTTTTGAACATAAGTATCTTGTGTATTAAGAAATATAAGAAACACAAAAATTATTCTAGGCTGTTACTCATATTGCACGAAGTAGGTTTTGAAAATATGATTGTGTATATCAAAATATTAAAATAAATCCAATTATTCCACACTAATGAATGAAATTTTACAATTCTTTTGTCAAAGATGAATCAGATTTATTGAGCACAATAAAACAATATTTATAGATGATGTACTAGTAATTGATTTACATGCTAACAGTATACTCCTAACATTAATAGTAACAATTTCATATACATGTATTTACATACATGACTGATTGACAGGGTATATCATGGACTACAGTGAGATATATGCTGGGAGAAGTACAGTATGGAGGAAGGGTTACGGATGATTATGATAAAAGACTCCTTAATACCTTTGGCAGAGTAAGTCTTTGCATACTAATTTGTATCAGTCAGTGTTCACGATGAGTAATTTATATTATCCATAAAGTGAAACCCTGGCCAAATCTTTTCTGCATGCATTTTCTTTTAAAGGCAAAACTGAATATATATGGTCTTTCATCTCCTTCATGAGATAAAAAAAGAAATGTAAAACAAGGCATATGCAACATACATGTATAAGGAGCTGTTAAGATAAGGCGTAAAATCAGCCCAGAAAAGTGGAATTTTGAAAATTGAAATTTCAAGTTTTTTTTTTATGTAAAATGTATACCTATACTGCATACCATCAGAATATGAAGTAAATTTTATCTGTTTTGCATATTATTGCTAATTTTGGGGTCAAAAGAGAAATCAATAGAAAACAGAAAAGTTTTTTTGAACATTGTTCCCCCCGGATATACAGAAAGCCACTTTTACTGGAGATTTATATCAATGATACAATTTTTTGGGCAAAGTGGGGTACTGTATCTCCGGGGGGAACACAACCCCATAGACGAAAAACCAAAAATGGAAAGGGGGGTGCATTTTTAAGAATCGACCTTTTCGACCATTAAATATAGCACATTTGACTTATAATTTTTCCTCTTTAATCCATCAAAAATGTAACCTAAATATGACTGAATGAAATATACAAGAATTAGGAATGAAATAAGCAAGAATGATGTGCATTTCTCCGCCAATGTGTATTTCGTGCTACTAGGCTTACATTGTAGCCATTGAATACAAAATGAGACCGTATTTTAAGTTCCGGGTTGCATTATTTACCGATTAAAGGAGATGAAACGTTCGAAATCTATTTCTGATACACAATGTAGACATATTTAATATAGATTCTATGTAAAAACCTAAAAAATCAGACATGTTTGGCCACGACATGTCTCAGATTTTGGATATCTTTTCTGTATAAGGTAAATATGATGTCCCCAGACCAAATTGACCTTCCATTTTTTTCTCCGACGTTCCGTTGCCATGGTAACCAAGGTTTTGTATAAAAACACCTTTAAACAAGGCATTTTTATGCATCCCGTTACCATGGAAACAAATGTTGAATGTATATGTAATTTTCCGAAAAGATTATTTAAATCCTCTTAAGTTGATACAATTTGATTTTTCGATGCTCCTTCTTTCTGTGTGTCATGTAAATTCACTTCAATTTCAAGAAAAATTGCTTATTAAAAATGAGCCATTTTTGGCCAATTTAGGCCTTATTTTACCTAAATTTTACTTACTTTTGACAAGAGTAATAATGCAATTGCACAAGATTTGAAATATAGTTGACTATTTCCTGAAGAGTATTATCCTAGGACTTCATGGGAATCGAAGGAAATTTATCTAGAAGTGAGATTTTTCTGTTTACATGCCTTTGAAATAGGTTACCATGGCAACATTTGGTACGAAGGTGTAAATACCTGTCATAAGTAAAAAGCTAATTTCTACAGATGTATGCCTGCTATTGTTACAAAACTTGGTATGTAGATGTATTAAAGACCATTTTATGCTATCATGACCTTGAAAAAATGTCAAGGTCATTTGCTCAATTTTCAAGGTCATTTAAAAATATATGCTATTTTCAGGCCAAATTTTGTGGTTTTTCACTTAAAAGAGACATGATTAACAGTAAACAGTATGGAACCTTGGCAAAACAATCAATTATCGGTAAAAGTATGATAATTGTATTATTTGTTGGGATGAGTATCACATTTATCAGAGTCCAATGAAGACCCCAAAAAATGTCACATATTTTACGAGAAAATTTTAGAAAATCGCAATTTTATGCTCTTTTGAAAGTATGTCATATATATAGGTGAAATACAATTTAAAAAAATTGTGATGAATTCTACTTCTTTTGATCGGTTGTTCAACTTTAAATATCTAAAATCAAAATATCTAATGAAATAAGTAAGAGAAATCAATTTAAATTAATTGGAAATCCTGATTTTTGTCTTAATTTTAGTCTAAATTTAGAAATGACCTTGAGATTTGGACAGATGACCTTGAAATGATTTGAAGGTAAATTGATAATGATAAATATAATTTGTATACTGGTATGCTATTTCATAATCATAGGACTCAAAACATGAGGAAAAACAATGTTTTTAAATATGCGGTATATGGTAATATGGATTCCAAGTTGCTATAGCAACGGATTTTGATTGGCATTCATGACAAAATGGTGAGTTTCACCATAGATTTTATTTCTTGATTTTTCCCAGCTATAGACATTTATCTTGGCAAGGTGATGTTAAATACCCATAACATTCACCGAATAATGGTTTTCAACCTTCAAAATGATGAAAAACAGGCCAAAAATGACCCTAAAATTAGACCTTATTTTTGCTAAATTTTCACATCATTTGACTGAATATCAACAACTACCTGATAACCCCCTCCCCCGAAAAGGTTATTCTTGTCAGAGTCAAACTTACAAAGAAAAGTTTTTGTGTTCATAAAGTAAATTTTGACCATGGTTTCCATGGCAACAGAATGCCACAATATGTCTTATCTCTCATATTTATGTGGATGTCAAAAAGATTGACCCCGTTACCATGGCAACCGTTGTTCAAATATAACAATATGGTTTGTTTTCATTGTTTTTATATTAAGTATGATAATTACAGAAAGTTTCATCAAAATCCATGACATGCCGTGGCCAGCTGTTTTAGGTTTTTACAGAGAATCCATATTAATGTCTTTTAATTTATATTTGTCCTTTTTTTTTTTTGTAAAATATTCTAAAATTTTTACGTTTTTTGTCGATATTATCGGTTTTTCTATCCGTGCACCCCTACCTCTTTCGACCTTAATTTTAGAATCTTAAGGTTTCTTTAACGAAATGTAAAGCATGTAAAAGGTCTGCAAAAACATTATATTTCAATAATGATTAATGTTTTTCTGTATAAGATTCGCCATGAAGAAGAAATAAGTCACGAGATTTAGGGCTAAATAGGGCCCTTATCTTAACAGGTCCTTTGTTGCCCTCGTCCCCGGTCAATAATTTATAATTTTTCACTAAGGTTTAAGAATGGGACGATACAAATATATGTATGTATATTATTTATTATTACAGGCATGGTTTGGAGACTTTATGTTTGCCACGACTTTTGCCTTCTACACTGGCTACAAGATTCCCCATGTGAAGACCATAGAGGAGAGCATGGGCTTTATAGAGGCTCTTCCCCTTGTAGACTCACCAGAGGCATTTGGCCTCCATCCTAATGCTGATATCACGTAAGAATAAATTGGGCCGATTTGTTTCCCAAAGAGTGACGTATACCTGTGTATGCCAGTTTAAACTTCTGGACCTGGCAAAATCACTTGATTTAGTTTATTCGGCTAACGGCGTGTGCAGAAATGCGACGCTTCTCACCAATTGAAATACATAGGTGAGGTGCGGCACAGTTCAGCCTATGCCATTTGCCAAAAAAATCTATCAATTGGCTTTGTCGAGTTCCACCAGGTCATTGTTAGTCAGGAAATTTGAATCAGTGTACTCTGGTGTACACCGTATTTAGGGAAACAAATCGACCCATTCAGTCTTTTTGGAAAACAGATCTGAGTCATTTCCCATTTGGAACAGTATCTGGTGTAAAACCATTATGACGTCATAAATTTGGTATGGCTGTCTTTTTCCAGAGTTTTAGGAACGTTTCCATAGAATTTGATGACATTGAGCCTACGTCAGATACCGTCCCTAACGGGCAATGACTCTGTCTATTGACGATACTGAAAAGTGTACGCAAAATATCTGCTATAAGAAAACATTCTTATAACTTGCTGTGTTGCAAGATTTTGCTTGTAATGTACACTGTCTGAACAGATATGTGCCGAAATTTTAGCTTGATATGTAAAGGACAGTTGAAAAGTCATATTTTGAAGGAAATATTTGATTTTATGTCCTTTAGAAGTGAAAAATGTTCTTTGCGTGTAGAAAGTTCTTTTTACATGGTATAAGGTATTGTTTGAACTGAAAATTTTACCAATGAATATAAATACCACTTTAATCTTTTACTGTAGACATAGAAATTTTCGCATGGGGGAAATTTTTTTCGATTGTATATTTATTGCGAATAACCCCTGCATGAAAATTACAACCAGCAAAAAAGACTAAAATTTTGTATATGAAATCAAGTGTGATATTATATGTGAGGTTGAGGTACTACAAACTTACTGCAATGAGATTTGATATTAATGTATTTTGTTTATTGATCAGGTACCAGACCAACTTATCCTCCTCCATCTTGGATACCATCATGAGTATTCAACCCAAAGACAGTGGTGGAGGCAGTGGTGAAACTAGGGAAAGTGTCGTATACAAACTGGCCTCGGATATGTTATCTAAACTCCCAGATGACTACATACCACATGAAGTAAGTTAATTTTTTCCGCTTTAAAATGGAATTTACCCTTCCGATCGTGGGAAAAAAATGCAAAATCCCTTGGCGTCACAATGCTTTTACCTCGGATAAACACATAGCTTCAAACCTCGGTCAAACATCAAAATTGCATTGTGACGTCATGGAATTTCTCAAATTTTTCCCACATTCAGAGGGGTCAATTGCTCTTCCCCAATTTACCAGAAATTTTGAATTTGGCATACAGAATTCTGTTTTGTAGGTTTTCTGTTTGTGAAAAGTTATCATTTGAGACCTCCTTTAGATTTTTTTGTTGTGCTGAGAAATCATGTTTGACTAGTAATCTCTATCTTAATCCATGTAAATGTGGAATCAGAAAATAAGAAATAATTTGAGTTTTTATGTAGGCTGCAATGAAAGCTTTGTACAATGTTCATAGTCTGTGCAGTTGTACAAAATGTGATAACATAACTGACATTCCATCATCCAATTTTGTAAAAAATAATCTTTCAGTTCTTAGATATAAATAGCTGTAGCATACTTAACTTACGTTTTAACTCCATCAACTTGTATGGATGGTCAAGCGTGATTTGACTCAACACCCAAAAATCAATACCCACCGAGGGTCAAGGTCAACTTCAAGGTCACATATTTAGGGGCAAACTTGCCACAGGGAATAAACCAGTTATTGAACAGTCTGGTTCCGAGAAACTCTTTAAAAAATAACTGTGTAAGGGAAATGTTTGTCCATTTTATTTTTCCCAATACCTTAGGACAAATTTAAGATGGGGCGAAAAAATTATATGTAAAGAATTTCTTGACCAAAAAAAAGTGGATGAATTCCAAGACTTGCGTAAAATCGGACTGAGCAAATTGAAATCTGTATACAGTTTGTTTCTTTGCATTTATAGGTGAAGGACAGATTGAAGAAATATGGCAACCTACAACCTCTCAACATCTTCCTGAAGCAGGAGATTGATCGCATGCAGAGAGTCATCTTTACTGTACGTAATACACTGACTGATCTCAGACTGGCTATAGATGGTACCATCATCATGAGCGAGGTAAGAACATCTATTTACGCCATATTTGTGTGTGAGTGAAGCAAATGGCAGCATATTGAGAAATCACAAAATGTCTGACTTGGCATCTGTTGGGATATTTTAAAATCGTGATGCAGTTTTCATGAAAACTTTTGAAACCACGAGCTGAAGAAAATTTCTACAAGTTTTTTGTATAGTTTATAAAGTAAAATTCCACTAGCCTGAGAAATGTTCTACAAGCCACAGGGTATTGGACTAATGAAGTTAATGGCCCATCAAAAAATTCTTTCAAGGGCCATTTGATTATGAAGTTGTAATGTATAAGTCCACGGATGGATGTGATGTCGAACATTTGACGGCCCTGCCATTGAGGACACTCTGACCAAGGTCTATCTGCTAAGTTTCTGTAAGCACTCAAATATAAATACCTAAAAGGAAATTAAAGTAGACTAGATTTGACATTCCACTAAGTGAATGTCATGGTCACTCGCTGTCAGAGTCTGACTCGTTGTTCAAGTAGAAATACTAGTGTTGTGCCAACGTCGTCGACATCTTAAACCGTATTTTGGTCGAGAAACAGGTTCATACGTCATACTAATAATTTAAGTCAACTGATATATCTTTGACTTGGGTCAGTAGGCATACTCTTGTGAAACATTTTGCTGAGTTTCCATAAAATTTGCTGTCAGTAAAAAGCAAGTTATGGACAAAGCATGAAATATGTTGCAGCTTTGCATTGTTTTATAAGAATCCAATTATAATCGAAATACTTATCTGATGAATCGTTTTTGATTACTCCATCCAATTCCCAACACTAAGAAATATCTGAAACAAATTCAGATTATTATGCTTACTTCCTTATCTATTTTGGTTGCTTAATTGTAATGTAAGGGACTTGAAGTTCACAAAGATCTTTTAGCAATTTCTTTAATGTATATCTTATTTCATAGCTTTTACGAGTATTATTTTTGGACTAAAAAACTGTAATACATTTTCAGAATCTACGAGATGCCTTAGACAACATGTTTGATGCTAAGGTTCCTAACCTGTGGAGACGTATATCTTGGGAATCGTCGACACTGGGATTCTGGTTTACAGAGCTACTAGAGAGAAACGAACAGTTCCATAGCTGGGTGTTTGTGGGCAGACCAGAATACTTCTGGATGACAGGCTTCTTCAATCCACAGGGTACGATCTTTCATGCAAGAGCATCAAGGATTTGTTTTGAGTGTTTAAGTGGTGCTTTTACAAATACTTTGAGAATTTGAACCAATGCACCATGCAAGAATAAGTGTTCATATTCTAGGAATATGTTGTGACCATTCTTGCCTACAAGTAGGTTTTGTTAAGAAATTTAACTTGACTTAATGAAACTTCATGATTATGAAACATTATTGTTGACTGCTTTGTAGGATTTTTGACTGCTATGAGACAGGAGGTGACCAGAGCACATAAAGGCTGGGCATTAGATTCTGTCACTCTACATAATGAAGTCATTAAGGCGTTTAAGGAGGATATAACTAGGACCTCCGCCGGTAATGTAACAAACTACTTTATGAATTGTCATCCGGAAATTGACAGAAAGTATGGTGAAAATCTAAACAAAAATTTGCCCTATCACATTTCTGACTGCCTATTGCAAATATTCTTCCCTCTGTCAAATATCCAACTGGTTAATATAACCGTAAGGTGTCAACTCGACTGATTTCTACAGGTTTCACCAATTTGTTACTCCCAAAACCCGATAATTTTTATTACCCGATTGGGTCATGTCTTTGTCCCAATTTATGAATTATATTAAACTGTGCTTCCATATTTAGATTAGATTCAGAATTAAAATGAACATTTCTTTCACTTTGACTTTTCTTGGATGTTGCCTGTCAATCTTCTGTTACAAGGTATTCCCTTTTTTCGAAAACCAAAGTTACTTCCCGTTTGGGACGGTATCTGACGTGGAGTAATTATGCCGTCATCAAATTCTATGGAAACGGTCCTTAAACTCTGGAAATGACGGTACAAATTCGACAGTACCATATCATTTTCATGACATCATGATAGTGTTAAGTCAGATACTGTCTCAAATGGGAAATAACTCTGTATTCCACAAATACTCCATGTAAGGAATATCAGATATATGTATATTACTGTCTCATTACAGGAGGGAGTATACGTGTATGGTCTATACTTGGATGGAGCAGGATGGGACAGGAGGAACTGTCGTTTATGTGAGCCACCACCCAAGGTTCTCTTCACCCCCATGCCTGTAGTACACATGTTTGCCATTAACTCCACTGCCCCCAAGGATCCCCGCCTATACCAGTGTCCTATATATAAGAAGCCACACCGTACAGATCTGACCTATATCACATTTATAGTGCTGAAAACCAATCAGAATCCAGATCATTGGATCCTCAGGGGCGTGGCTGCCCTCTGTGACATCAAATAAACATGGGGACATCATAGTAAAATCATAAGCTGTCAAGATATTGGATATCATTTGATTACAATTTTTATTTATTTATTTATTTCATTGTTGATGTTTGTTGTTAATTTAAATCTTGAATAAACTTGTTTTGCATCAAGGGAACCTTTGAATTTTTTTTATTCTATATGAATTATTTCTATATTACATGGTGTGTACTGGTCTTCAAAAGTTCTGGGAAATGGATTCAGTCGTGGAAGGTCATGGAAGTTGCCATTAAGTTCATTTAAAGTCGTGGAATTTCACTTAAACCCAATTTCTTGGTGAAGTGTATTGTCCCTTCATACATTTTGTCTATGATATTTCAAAACATTGCAAAATGCTAAATTACGGAAGATGAGTGGATCATTTATTGAGATTTGCATTTAAAATGGCCATTGTAATGGATAGGTTGCTTGTGTTTGAAGTCATGGAAACTGTGGTATGAGTCATGGAAAAGTCATTGAGTTTTGGTATAGAATGTTGGTATAACTCATGTAGTACATTACAAAAAGAATTTTGTAAGATTTCTCTTGTGCCGTCGAAAATTGCATGTATAATGTGAGGTCTGGGAATTTCAACATTTCATAGTAAAATTCATTCTTGGCACATTTCATTAACATGGTATGTTATGTAAACTTTAGAATTAAAAATCCTTATACTCATATGAATTTTAAAGATAAAGGAATCTGTATATCTATGCAATTTTGGCAAATATATATCGCACATAGTGTATCATGCACATTTATAGAGTTGTCTGCCCATTGTCTTTATTGTCATGTGTGTCTTATATGAAGGGCCCATCAGCAGGCCACAACACTCCAGAAAACGAGAAATCTGGGCCCCGACTGTCGGACACCATAAACTAAGAACTGACTTGGGTCAAATTCTCAAAATACGATGTACAAATGTATAACAAATTAGTGACAATTTGAAATATTGAATTCTTACATTCTATTCTACTTTGAAAATAGACAAATATTTTGAATATTTTCAAGTCTTTACTAACATTTAAAAATTATTCCAAGGAATGCATGTGTCGCCTGCAAAACATAGCAACACTTAGGAATCACTTTTATAGGGTGTGATAGACAGACGGACAAAGTGATCCCCAAGTGTCGCTATGCTTCGCAGGCGACACAATGAGGCTAAAGAAAATGAAAATTTAGACTAAAGTTAAATCATAGTTTATGGTGCTGGGCCCTGACAGTGAAAGTTACTTAGATTTACATAAATTGTAAGTCTCATGAAACAAATGAGAACCTTCAGCTGAAAGACTTTAGTGAAAAAAAAGTAGGAGACTAAGTACTTGCTTCCTGTAAGGTTTTCATGAAATTCTAAACAGCTATTTTGAAAAATGCTTCTGTCAGAAGGAGCCCTTGACAGCCATATTTGTTGACTGATTGGCTAAATAAAATCAAACTTGTCAGGATACTTCCCATGGGTTTAATATGACATTTTGTGCAACAGTTGTGGTGGAGAAGTCTAAATACTTTAGCTTACAAGAGGTCTTGGAAGACATCATTATCTACCAATTGACTTAAAAAGCACAAACATGGTTGAGGACCTTGAGTATTTGCTTCCTGTAATGTTTTGTTAAATTTTTCAAAGGAAGCTGAGAAGTTCAATGTGTCGGCAAATCAGAACATCTGTTGACTGATCACCTTGGTTTCAAGGTCAGAGGTTAAACCTTGAGGTTACAAATGGCAAAATTGTTGTACACTTGATTTCCATCATTCTTTGTATGAGTCACCCTTTGTGATGGGACATTGTCTATCCACAACTTGTAATAATACAACAAAAAACTCCCTGGAGTTTCTAGAATTTAGGATGTATACATGCAGTCATCTTGGGAACACTTCAATTACAAAATAGACACGGTGTTCAAAAAGTTGGTGTTTTTTTAACAGGGAAATGGATAAGACAATGCCTTGAAGCATCTTTGGACATCTTATTAAGATAAACTCCTGAATCTTTATGGAGTAATTTAATTTAAATACGGTAAACTCCACGAAGCAAAAAGTACATGACTATGTACAGACATACATGTATAATGACTAAGATGTAACTATGGAAGCATCTATATTATAAATGTAAGCAGAGTTCTACAATGGTAGATTTACGATGTGAATATTATGTAATGAAAGCATTGCACATTGATATTCATGAATACAAAGAAAATGTAAAGATCTTAATTTGGCAAGGAAACAATTTAATTGCAAATAAATTTTGTCCCCTTAATTATATCTTGTCTTTTTTTTTAATTTCAATTTGCTATCAAGAATTACGCTATTGATATGATCCTATGGAAAAAGAAGCCCTAGCAACACAATTTCATAGAAATATATGGTATGCAAGGGTACACAAAACAAAACAAAACGAAAATAAGTTTTATGGTAGCGTTGTTGATTTCTGTAGCTGTTCACGATGGCACGACTACTATATATTCCTTGCAAATGCTATCGGCGGACTGAAACAAAATATGGACATGTAATTCATAAAGCAATCTGAAATTATATAATTTCCAGACAATGGTACGCAAAATTTTAGACAAATTCAAAGTTAAAATGTCGATCCTTACTGAACCCTCCCCCGAACTCTTTCATCCCAATATAGATCCAAAGGTACGTCATATGCTTTTGATATATTCATCTTGGGCTCCTGGGTTCGCTGTTTTGTTAGTACGGTCATCTTACAGCCAGTAGGTTATTATACATAACAAGTGTGCGCTCTTGGAGACCACTGGGTAACCAGACAAATGGGAGGGTTGTGTGGACGTAATCTGGATAACTTTACCATTTGCTTTAAACGTGACAGATTGCCTATTGACCTGGATGGTTTATGTAGTCTTTTTGTTTGGTGGTTTGATGTTCGTTATTTTTTGCCCTTAGTTCTGCGTCTCTCGCTGTGCTTGTCTGTTCTTGTGTTTTCGTATATGAGTGTTTTCCTAAGGGTGCTGCTACCGAGTCTTGTAGGAGATCCCCTCCTTTCTTTGATACTAGAAAATTTATAAATATAAAACTTACAGAAACCCAGGAGATCCATGGCCCCGTATTGCATCATCTTGTGAAATAACGCTGAAAACAAAGACAAAATTTACATCATTATGAATATGTCAGAGTACAATTTTAGATGTACTTGTGACATCACTACGTACTTGAATATAATTTTTGTCTTGATCAGTACTTTTTGAGCATCACCGTGTCGGGTGATCTCAATGAGTTTTATTTTTGATTAACAATGAATTATCAGGGCATATCGTAAAGAGAATGTTTATTTAAATTTGCTGTTATATAAAAAAAGGTTCCAGTTGATGAGGCTGAAATTTAAAACGGTAAAATAATACTCTCTCGAGGTACATGCTCACTACATACATGTGATTAAGAAGTATATGAAAAAAAAAATCATAGCATATATCATATAAAGCTAATTCCTGAAAAAAAAAATGCATTTCATATTTAAGAATAGAAATGTACATGTCCATTTCCTTTCCTAGCGGTGTGATTCTGACTGCTAGAGGGGCTTTTCAAAAAAAAAAAATATCACACAATTAATTTAAAAATACCGCTAAACTAAACAGAATTTTTTTACCAACGAAATGGAAATGAAAAGGTTTTTTTTTTCGAAAAGCTTTACGTAAAACAACGTGAATATTGTACACTATCATCCTGGTTTCAGTATTAGCAAACAAAAGAAACAACGCACAGATTCACGCTTCAACTACAAACAGCGTAAATCAACGTTAACGTCCCCACACACGACTTAGTTTCCCCCGTGTATAGTAATAACATAATAGATGACGAGTTAGTACTATAAGGTGTACCACAGTAATCCTATATAAGTCACTACAAAGAGTTGTATAGTGTATATTGTTGTTAGTACTTCACGCTTTTACCGCCAAGCCGTGCAGCAATACACTCACATGCATGTATTTAATGAGAAATGTCGCTCTAATAACTTCTATTATGTCCCCTATGGCTAAACTACTAAAAGGGGGTCGCGCGGACCTTAGTACATTTCATATTCAGATAATTTTCTCTTAAATGTCAAAATCTGAAGACCATCTCTCTCTCTTTCTCTCTCATGAAAATTTCGGATAATAACGTAAAATGACGTAAATTTTTGATTGAAAACGTATAATTTGACGTTGAGACTGGAGCAGAATAAGACCACATTAGGACCGGACTACAAAAACTAGCATGTATTTTGTATTCCTAACAATAATCTGCCATTTACTGGTACGTAAATAGCTCCATACAGGCATGCCCTTTTGCTATATTCACATCTTTATCTACATGTACATGAATCTATTATCATATTCATATTTTAGACATAAATCTGTACCGCAAAAATATCAAAATACAATGATCTTGGTGATAGTAGGTGAGAGTTTTTTTGTCTGGAATCCAGTTCAAGACGAAGAGTTTTTGCCAACGTTAGTGATCTCATTAGAAATTCAAAAGCAGTGTCCAGAATTCTATATAACTGTCCTTTATTGAAAGTTGTTAACTTTATGGGAAAATATTCCAATTCTTTGTGCCTTTTCCACGTTCCAAAAATCACATTTTATTTTTTATTTTTTTAGAAGGCCAGACTTCGATCTTCAGGCGCAGGAACAACGTACTTCTGATAGTTTTTTTTTTTTTTTCATTTTTTTTTATTTGTACAATGATAACAAACACAAAGTCTCTCGGGAACTAGCAAATGATAGTAGTAGGTCTAACGAAAAAAAAAACCAACTTTAAACTTCCTTATTGGGAAGCATCTGACATAAAGCGGATCCAGAGGGGGGGGGGGGGTGTACAGGGTTAGGATCTTCCTGTAGTTTGCCAAAGTCCTGACTTTTCCAAATTATATTTTTTTTTCAAAATCAGCTGGCAACCCCCCCCCCCCCTCTTTGATTTTGGTTTTTGATCCGCCAATGGGTCACTGACCGATTATGTATCCCAATATGCATTTGGCCTAAATTACATGTACATATATGTAAATATATTCCCAAGATGAAAGTGAATCTACCTTACATTAACTTACATTTACTATCACTATGGAATACTTGACAAACAAATTCGTCATAGTTATGCGTTCTCGGACAGTTGTAGAATAAACATGGCAAATCACTCACTTTCACATATTTGAAGTTATAAATTCATCTTCTTGACAAAGAAAAAGGGACGTCCATTCCATGTCATTTTGTCCCCAATTAATTAATTGTTATATATCCAACACCAGCGAGGTTTTATCCAGCTTAACCAAAATCTACATGTAGGTAAATTATATGGACATTTTCTGTCCATACCTATATGTATACAAAATGTACTCAACAGTCGCTCGTATCTAAAATGTTCATTATGGATGGCAAGCAAACATTAAATTTTTAGTGATGCACAGAATGAGACCGTTAGTTTTGATGGTCGAACCGGTTTATGAAATCCTTTCCTGAATTTGTACATCATATGATTTTAAGCCAAGTTTTATTCGGTCAATTTTGATATTGAATCGTTTTTATTTTATTTTTATTTATTTATCTATTTTTTTTTTTTTTTCTTTTTTGGAGAGGGGAAAATGCACTTTGAGGATCAAAAATACTTTCTGGAAATTTGTATATGATTTTGCAAGATTTTTTTTTTCTTTTCTTTTTTTTTTTTTTTTTTTGTTGGATATGAGCGACTGTAATGCCATAACTTTATATATGTGCTCACACTTTTCCCTAAAACTAAGAAAAATAACACATCTAGAGTTCAAGAAACTGGCGTACATCTCACAGCCGTGTTGCCTCAGTATAACATGGTGGTCAATTATCGTCTCTTTGAATCTTGGACAAGCGCCCTGAAACTCCTCATCGGAAGTCTTCCTACTTCCGTTTCCGGAAGTTTTGTTACTTCCTTTTCCTTTATCCTTCGTACCTTTATATATTTTAGTAAAGGTTAGAGTTAGTGAAATATTAATCTTCTAGAATAAATAGTGGTAAAGTGGAGAAAGAGTACAGAAAACGTTGCGAAAGAAAAACGACAAGTTTATCAAAAGAACAATAAATTGGAGAAACAAAAAAGGAGATGAGCAAAAGGGCATGCCTGCTTTATCTCTTACATGTAAATTATTACTAGTTACACTTGAAATTCGAAAAAAGTATATGTCTATAATACAGTATCTGTTTTACCAGTTTGTGAAACAGTATACACAGCCAATTGTGCCTCATATGAAATTCATGTAAAATCTATATAAACTTTATATGGAAGTTCACATGAAATTTATGCGAAACGAGCACGAACATCGAAGTTACATGACATTTTTAACATGAAATTCATATGAAGTTTCTGACATAGATTTTATCTGAATTCAAATTCGCATGAACGTTACACAGAAAAATTCACGTGAAGTAAATTTATGTGAAATTCATGTGAAAAAAAAATTAACATTAATCTTACGTGAAATTTACATGAATTTTACATGAACTTTCATGTGAAATTTACATGATGCTCATTTCATATGAATTTCATGTGAGGCTGTGTACCACTACCTGTTATTATCATTTTGAAAAGTGATACCTCTTGGACTGCTTGAAAGGGGGCATTTCAATGCGCATTTTGATGGAAAATCTAAATTTGGTCAAAATTGTACTTTTTTGAAATGATAACGTTGAATTTCTTCCGTATTTTTGTTGACTTAGTTGAAAAAGACGCCTTTTAACGATCTTATCGAATGTTACCTATTTTACTCGTATTAAACATTACATGCATAAGCTAGATACAAGATCCAGGTATATGATATAAGATTGTCATGTTATCCATAGAAATCCCAAGACCCAGAATGTGAGAAAAAAACTGAAATTGGAACACCGTGATAGGTTTGCATTGTACTCACGATTTAGAACATATATTCATATAGGAAGAAATTAAAGGGGACTAGAAAGGAATAAATTATATTTATTATTATTATTATTATACAATAGAATATTATTAGTTACACTATATAATAATATTATTCTCTCAATTTTATTGAATTGAAAATAAAATGAAATTATGATAAATTATGATCATAATCTTTGGAGGAAAAACATGCATAATCTATTTGTCAGAATTACTTTTATAATATATAAATTAATTATGACTTTTATAAAATACCTTTCAAATCAATGTTCTATTAAATTATTAAAGTTTTTTCATTGCATTATGGATAATCTTTCAAAATTGTATATATTATTGATTTTTTTTTAATTTTGGTATTCAGTGTGAATATATATGTCATATATACATCAAGCATATCTTGGTTAGTTGCATTTATACTTACAATTGTAATTATAGTTGTAATACCAAGCTATCAAAGTGCAAATTTACATGTAACATTTCTACATACATGTAACTCGCTGTCTGTATGGTATCAAACTCAGTGTACATCTATGTATATATTTATATATGTAGAGTTACAGTTTGTTTAATATCATTATAATGTGTTCAAATTAGATTCTTTTGAATATTATGTAGACTAACTATAAAACCATAAATATATTTAATAGAAAAATTATAACTTACGAATGATATGAAATTTTACATGAAATTTAAAACTCGGTGAAGCAGTGTGATTTTTTTATAGCAAAGGGTTGGCAGATTTATAAGCAACGAAAATGAGGAAATAAAAAGAAAAGATAAAAATTTATTAAACATGTTCTTTGATTTATTAAATATGAAAAAAAGTATGCAAATATAAAACATTGACTGAAAAACGAATATAATACCTCAACATTTAAAAGTATGTGTCATTGTTAGTGCCCAATGTCTAGATTTCATTCTAAAGAGAGAGATGATAGAGGGGTGTGGAATTTCAGCATGCTTAAGTGTACTACTTAAAGGTGGGAAACTTTAATTTCATATTTAATCTACGTGTGATCTAGGACTAAAGTCCTCCAGTGAAAATCTGATGCTATAGTGCCGGTATTTGAAATTCTATGAGTATTCCGTTGATTTTATAGTCTTATTTTCCACACAAATATGAAACGTTGCTGTAACTTTCACAAGATTTAGTACATTCGTTCATATTCGTGATATCTATGTTTCAGTTTAAAGCTGACCTGTTGTATTTTAAACAACTCATATATTTCATCAGCAGAATTTGTTCTGGTCAGAGTTTGATTGTCACTTGTAATTTAATCATCATGGAAAATGAATTATAAACAATGCCGTAACCAAAGTCAGTAACAAATAATTTTCAGAATATGACCGAGGCAAACCAAATTCTCGACAAGTATACTACATGTAGGAAAAAATTAGCTCTGGTTGCACCGTATTGAATAAAAAAAAGTTGATTAATCCTCTTATGAATCCAAATCAGCAAATCAGCAAATCAGCTAGGTAGGTCAGCTTTAACCAAAAGAAACCCTGCATAATAAATAAATAAAAATACTTACGATCGTGATAATTATAATAATCATTATAATATCCCCCTCCTCCTTGTTGGTTCCTCCTCTGATTCCTCCTCCCTCCCCCTCCACCACCACGTCCCCCTCCTTGGTACCCCACTGTCGTCGATCCACCCTCATTTTCATATTCAACCTCTCCTGCTTCCGTTGGTTTTGGTGGTTCCGGAGTTGTCGTCCTTGCGTGTACTATTGGGTCTTTTCTTGTTGTGGGTTTTGGTCGAGGCCTAGGTCTATGTCTTGGTGCACTATAAGTAGGTTTTAGTTGTGAAATCAGTGAGATTAGCTGATCTGACGAGATCGTAAGATTGCTAACACAGGGCTGATGCTTACTCCTATCGGGCATCTCGCATTGTGATCTTTACAATAGGTAAAGGTCATGAGGTAATACGAAGGTTATCGTAAAGGTCATGTAACCTTTACGATAGGTTTGGAATATAAGAGCTTTATTTAGAGAAAAGACAGTCCCGCTGTCAACTAATTTCAAAAGAATACTAAACTTGGATTTTTTCGCAAAATAGTACTATCGTTAGGTCAGACTGCGTTTCATGATCTCTATAATTCCTTAATTTAAATTGACATAAATTTGAAACATAATCGGAAGCTGCTGTACATATTTTGTAATAAAACTACAGTAATTCAAAATTTTGTCTTACGTCCGCCGGCGGAAGAAAAGTCAGTATTATTCATATCACTTGAGGAAAGCTTTTTCTGCTTTGTTCCAAGTCTTTCTGTCTACTTTTTCATATTAATCTTGCGTTTGAATGTTTTCATGCTGGCAAGAGTATACCTTTCAGAAACACAATATTGAATTACTACGACCTAAAGACTCACTGAGTTGGTGGATATGTAGGTGCGTGGTACTGCACGCCTCTGGAGTGTCCGCCCACACTATTCCTGGGGGGAGGTGGGGGTGGGAGAGCTCCCCCCGCCCTCCCACGTGGGACGGACATGGGCGTGGTCCTCACGGGGTCCCTCTGCTCTATGGGGTCAGCTGTGGGAAGTGAAGGAAGTATTTACATGAGATATTATATAAAAAAAGTATGGTGGCATACTTCTGCCTCCTAAATGCGAGATATTTTCTATAGATTATGTCGTTATGCGACTTATTTATGTCAATATGCAAGATAGATATGTCAACATGCAAGATAATTGTGTCAACATGCAAGATAATTATGTTGACATGCAAGATAAATATGTCGCATGTTGTCAAAATAAGTTGCATGTTGACATAAATAAGTTGCATGAAGACATAATTAAGTTGCATGTAGACATAAATAAGTTGCATGTTAACATAAGTAAGTCGCATGTCGACATATTCTAAAGAAAAACATCTCGCATGTAGAAGGCAGAAGTATGCCACCATAAAAAAAGGATGAAAAACTTATCATTCGTGTTTTTCAGCAAATTATACATTGTCTAGCATTAATAAGTAACCAGCTATTTTTTTTTTCTTTTTGATTTAAGATAATGAATGACTTTTGTTTTATTACTCTGAAAATCTGAGGACTAACTTCTAGCAATATTTGCTTGAAATTTCACCATTTGATAGGGTTTATCAAAATTTCAAATTTTATATAAAAATGTCCATTTTTGAAGGAAAAGAATCACTTCGGATATAATGAAGGCAATTTTCATGCATTTTGGCACTCAGAAAAGAAAATACTGGGATATTCTTTTCAAAAATTGTCAATGTTTTTACCATATCTGGATACTTATTTATGATTGGGTAGTTATACATAGGTTTAGTTAGTATCAAGAAGGTACATACAGTACAAACTCATGTAATTTTCATTAATTACGATCGTTTGATTATACAAATAAGTATCAATAAAATCAAGATTGTTATGGAAATAGGAAATTCTTTTTTTGCTTTCATATATCTTACTTTTACCATAAATTTTATATAACATATAACATATAATCATATAAGAATGTATATTGCTTAATTACAGTTCATATATTTTACATAAAGATCGATATTAAGGTACAGATACGATATTTACGTAACTGGTACGAGCGTGAATACACACAATGTAAAAGCAACAAAAAAGGAATAAAACTACACAAAGATATGAAAACATTGACAATTATGTATTTGTCAACAGCTTTTTTCGCCAGAAGCAAGCGTGCGGATCCAGTAAAACGTTTATCATCACCGAACCGCCCCCCCCCCCCCCTTTTATTTAATTCTTATCAATATTAGGGACCTCTCCCCTCCCTGTGGAAATCCTCCTTTTTGCAATTTTATTGCCCTTTTGCACAAATGTTAAAAGCCAAAACAATGTACGACTTTACATATAGTATGCTCTAAGCACAATGTTGCCGACCCCCCCCCCCTCCCCCCTCCCCCCCCCCCCCCCCCACCACCACCCTTTTTTTTTTTTTTTTTTTTGGCATGACCGTATCTGGATCCGCTCTTATATACTATCAAATACTTCATACTTCATTCGCTTTCTGCAATACTACAATAGGCGATGGTCATACGATTGGAAAGCAAAGCTCGAAGGCATGCACTTTATTATATCAGAAGTTTTCTCTGAATATAGAATATTCAGCCTCGGTTTTATTTGTTAAAAGACGTATACTTGTAATGGAAAAGCATAAATTGGTTATAGTCTTCCTTGTTACTTACGTTGTTTAATCAGACCTTGGTTGTATAACCAAGCTATCAAAAAATACAAAGAAACCATGCAATATTTTTACATTGATTATCAAGAATATCTTCTATTTTCTATAACGCATGATAAGTTATCCTTAAATTTCATATTCTAATGCGACGCAGCAATAACGACGGATTTCATTGGTTCAGATACCACAGTCGTGATTGCAAACGGTCTAATTTCGATTCCATTCCATCCATTAGTATTCTTAAATTTGAAACCCTTTGGACGTTATAGCCCCAAAAATGTCATAAAGTCGGGTAGGTCGAGTCGGATGCTTGTACACTTGGCTGACTAAGATACCCTAATCCTTCAAATTTAAGAGTAAAAAGTCAAGTCAAGAAATCGCACAAGAAGAATCATTATCAAAATGGATGTTTCTGGATATATGATATTTATAATAGGGAAAGGTCAACAAACAATCTATTCGTGAACTCGGGAAGCAATCGATATGCACTAGAAACTTATTCTAAGGAGGTTTGGGTTCGGCAAATATTCTATGAAATACTAGTAACTGTAAACGATGCAAGACAAAACAAGGGATGTACACGTAGGATCGATAGCCATTCTTTACCAAGCAGTAATCAAAAGGCGCCCCTTCACTTGAAACCTGCATCAATTGCTCTACCTACAAGCTGATCACCCTTGAAAATGGAATGGTCTTACTTCCATGTGGTGATTCAGTACGCTGGGTCAGTCCATCTGCGGAAGTTGTAGGGTCCTCGCCTATTTCTTTTTCTTCCGGTATATCAGTTGGCACAGCAGATTCGTTGTTATCCTTTACAAATTTAGTTGTTGTTTCGCGCGCAAATTTCAAATTTGCTAAATTTGTTACATTCTTTGTCACGTGATAAAATCTATTTTTACCTATGTGATGCCCGGATGAGAGTTGATGTGAACCTCCCTGTGATGATGGCCCGTGACTATTGACCATCTTGTGTGTGGGTGGTGGTCCGTGACTGTTGCTCATCCGGTGGGAGGGCGGTGGTCCGTGACTGTTGCTCATTCGGTGGGAGGGTGGTGGTCCGTGACTGTTGGTGTTTTGGTGCGGGGGTGGTCCATGATTGTTGTTTTGATGCTGGGGCGGACCGTGACTATTTCCTCTTTGGTGACCTCTTTGAGCATTTGACAAATAAATACATAATCCTGTTGGATAGAAAGAAGAACATTAAATGACTAATTTTGTAATAAGGTATCAAAGTCCTCATTTGAATAAAATTTTCCATAGACAGAATAATTCCGTCTTTCGATACGTAAGAAATCAACATTTCTGTCTCCGTTGAGCGACTTAACAAAAATGAGAACCAGCGCTTCCAAAATTCATAGTAATATTTAATACGAGGGCTGTCCGTAAAGTTCGTGGACATGTCTTAAATTAAGGAAAATGAGCGTCAAAGACATTTACTTTTAGTATATTTATTATCGTACTAATTACTAATTACGAATTGTAAACAAGTATCATATTTTGATTTCATCATTACAACTATGACGTCGTAATGAGACATAGAATGGTGACCCGGAGCACGGTAAATTTTAACAGAAACATGTTGTTTATCATTTTATTCATTTTATTTGCATTTAGTAAAATCACGCGGATAAAACGATAATTTTTACATTGTGATGTTATCAATAGTTATGACACTACACATGCAAAATTTGAACGTTCAAAATTTCAAGATGACAGAGAAAACCGGATCTAAACGTCACTGTTCGATAAAAAAAAAAAGACGTTTCTTCGAAAGGCGGAGCAGAGAACAGTGATACAATTTTGCGTCGGCTTCCGACAAAACACCGACAGAGACCCATTCATTCCTTAAACAGTCGGAAAAACGTGATAAAACTAGCTGTTTGCAAGTCTTCAAGTAGTAAAGAGGATTTTTGGATGTTAGGTACAGTTAACAGGATGGTATGCGCTAGGGAAGACTTTCTATCAAAGAAAGGAGTGCATATCTTCAAAATTATATAGTGTCAGAATCCAAATCATTTTTATACACCATCTTGCAAATCCCAGATTATTGTTCAAATCCAAATTTGATACAAGGGTTTATTAGTTACCTAGTCATCTAGTGACCTGGCACGGGATGATACCAGGTCTCTAGGTTTTATACGGGGCGAGGCGAAGCTAAGTCTAGGCACCCGATATAAGATATACCACGTCTTCACGTGACAATTAGTAGCCAATCGCTATTCGGGATTCCCCAGCTAAATTGTCTGAGGTGGGGTAAAATTTTAACTCAAATCAAAATTATTTGAATGAAAATCAAATCATGTATCAACATCCCTCCCCCATCCCCCATCCCCACCCCACCCCCGTACTAAACAAACTATTCCGTCAAGATTTCAAATTTCATAAAATTGTTGTAACTCTCTTTTGATTAAAAAATGCAGTCGTGAAAAGAATACATTTAATTTAGTCAAATCTAGAGGTTTTATTGATATATTTGTTATACAAGTCGTTACATACAGTAAAAATTGTAGCGGAAGTCATAAATTACATTGCAGGATCTCATAAATTGCAACATTGCAAAATTGTTCAATTTAGACCAAATTAAAAGCATGCATTTTCATGTTTCCAAATTTAATGCTGGTTTACATAATAATAATTTGAATATAAGGAAATTATAACACAACTTTTACATTAATTCTGTATGTTATAATAAATTATGATAATGTCATGAAGTAAATTGAAAGTAATACTCTGTATTAATTAATGGCAAACATATTTGGAACGCAGTTCGCAGTTCACCGTTCGTCATTGAATGGTGAACAGTATTCTACAACGCATTTCACCATTCGATATTTACAACTAGTGCAATCGACATAACTTCATCTACTACATTTGATTTTTACAAAATGATTAAAGAAATACTTATTAAGAGGGGCAGATCGAATGCTTGGTGAATTTTTATAGTAATCCCCTGGATAGGATACTGAAATTTTCAGGGATTCATGCCTAGGTATAGAAACATTCGCACTATAAATTTGGTGAAGGTACATGGCCTCGTTATAGAGGAATGAGACCGAGAACTTTGCCAACTGACGCACGATTTAATTTTGGTGTTGATACCTCGATCAACCAAAAAAATATTACACTGATTCCCTAAATACTTTGAAGGTAAATAGCAATTTGCAATTAGCAACTGACAATCAGCAATAAGCCATTGCTAATTAGGAAACTGACAATTAGCAATAAGCAAATCAATAGCAAAGTCAATTAGCAACTAGTAATGAGCAACTGTCAATTAGCAAATAAAAGTGAGCAACTGACAATTAACAGTTAGCAAATCAGTAGCAACCAGTAATGAGCATAATTTAGTTGCAATTAGCAAATAGCAATTGAAAATTAGCAGATGGCAATGTCCCTCCAAGAATTCCATATGTAAGTGAGATTTGACGTTGTTTTCTTCAGAAATTATGAGGAGCCACTAAATTACATTTTGGATTTCGGTATGAAGTACCCGGTATCACTGATCATGAACTGAATGCCATGTCTGGTGCACTACATCGTCGGAAACCCGTGGGCTGACTCTCCAGGAAAATGTCACCTCTACTAAGGCAAAGAGTGCGCAGAGTTTTAATGATCTCAACTATTACTTGTTGAGTATAACGTAATGCATGCGAATGGTTTATATATACAAAATGTGGAGAAGGGTGTTCATTCCCGTCGAGACGGAATTCAGCCAATGATTTGAAAAAAAAAATCGCACACAGAAATAGGAAATAATTAGTTTTGTTCGCAAAATTCATTGGAGTCCCAATATTCCATTTAGATCATACTTTTGCACTAAAGAGAAGTGACCCATCGTATCACTTAAAGAGTCTCTACAAAAATTGTGTCGGGGAAAACGAATCTTCCATGGCGATGTAGCCCACGGTATCTTGTGCAGCGCAACGGAGAAGGGGCCGTGGGTTTCCGACGATTGATGAACTGCGTTTGGACCTTTTCTCCATACAGAAGGCGGCTCGGTCATTTACAGCAGGGCTGGGACACTTTCTTTTTTTTTTTTGCCTGACCATCAAAAGTTCCCTTGTCAAAGATTTGAGTGACCTTGTATGTCTGTCCTCGTCAGAGCTGCCAAGGGGAGATAACAAATGAGGACAAAACACAAGAGCAACAGGAATCACGTACAGAAAATTAATGATTCCGAGATTTCATGCACGTACGTATAGATAATGTCAGAAAATATGTAAGATAAATTTATGTTTTCACGCTTGATGCTCTATTTCATTGTTTGTAATCGGAAACTTGTTGTGGCGTATGTCACAAAGGGGTTCCGTGACATACTTCTATGAAAAATAGACCTCATTTTGAAATTGCAACAGATGTATGGAAAATGAAGTTGATATTAAATGAGTGGTCCACAATAAAAGTCTCCATTTGTCAGAGAAACAGGAACCAAGGAATTCGAGAGAGAAGTAGAAAATATTTGTTGTGTTTGCAATATTAGAGAAATTGTTATACCAAAATAGTCGAGGAAATGTGACTGAAACTTATGGGTGACTCAGAGAAAAATAGGTCAATTTCCGAGAAAAAAGAAATGACGATAAGGAAATATTTATGGTCACTGCAACACTTAGTCTAGAGTATTATTATACCAAAAACAGCCCAAGAAAATAATTGAAATCGGATTTTTTGGGGTATACTTTATCACTTGCATAACATGCATAAAGCTATATCATATGTATTTGCCCAGGACCAAATTGTATGCCATGACCTTGATCCAGGTCATATCTGAAAGTTCAAGGTCACATTGAAAAATCGTAATACTAAAAAAAAAGTAGTATCTTGTCCTTGCTAAAGTTTTAGAACTACATATATGTTTGAATAGTACATTCTGGAGTCCCCCATTACTTTCTCCAGACCCAAGAATGTGCCATGACCTTGAACTTACATGGTCAAGGTCACAATGTCAAGAAAAATTGAATCTCTCTACCCAGCAAAATCCATTGTTAACTTTGTATGGGTTAAAGAATTATTGCCTGACTTTTACAATGAGGTAACATATTTCATGTAACTTGAAAATCAGTTAAACAGTGTACATGTATAATATTCAAGAAAAAGGGGATATATTACTTATGTAATTATACATGTATATGCCTAGTTTCATTTGGAAGCGGTTTCAAGACATGTCTCAAATCTTTTTTCTTAAAAAAGGTTTCATGAAATGACAAAATTTTATCTAAATTCCTTTCTACAATTGTAGGACTGGTGGTTGATGGTTGTATTTATTCACTGGAATCTCTCCCAAATGCTTTTGAATACTTTTTTTTCAAATCTGTAAATCATGAACAAACCCCCTCCTTTTCAGGTAGAACCTCTCCCCTCACCAGAAATACTTTTGGGACCCCTTTATGTTGAGGTCGTCGTTTTAGTACTGTAGGGAATTTTTCATTTTTCTTTTTTTTTACAAACAAGAGAAACATTATGTATAAAGCATATTATTTTTAAACAAGAAAACTTAGTGTCACTTTAAATGTGTTAAACTGAGTAAACATCAAGCTACGGACAGACTATAGACATTTATTATATCAGAGTTATTTTAAATAATGAAAAATGATGGAAGCACAACTCATTTGTTAAACGATCGTTGTCATGTTAAAATACGGTTATTGTTGCAAAAGAATACATGTATATTTACGGCTAGTATACACCAAAAACGATTTGTTCCTAGAAGGTGGCGAGGTTTCCAGGATTTGTTCTTAACGGGCGGGGTTTCCAAAATTCTTAGGGGCGGGGTTTCCAGGATTTGTTCTTAGAAGTGGCTCTTGGAATTTGTTCTTCCGGTGGGTTTCAAGACTTTGTTCTTTGAGGACCCGGGATTTCCTGGATTTGTTCTTAGAGGAGGTTTCCTGGATTTTTTTAGAGGAGGTTTACAGGATTTGTTCTTAGAGGAGGTTTACTGGATTTGTTCTTAGAGGAGGTTTCCCGGATTTTTCTTAGAGGAGGTTTCCTGGATTTGTTCTTAGAGGAGGTTTCCTGGATTTGTTCTTAGAGAAGGTTTCCCGGATTTGTTCTTAGAGGAGGTTTCCTGGATTTGTTCTAAGAGGAGGTTTCCTGAATTTGTTCTTAGAGAAGGTCTCCCGGATTTGTTCTTAAAGGAGTTTTCCTGGATTTGTTTTTAGAGGAGGTTTACTGGATTTGTTCTTAGAGGAGGTTTCCTGGATTTGTTCTTAGAGAGAGTTTCCATGTTTTTGACTTGGAGAGGGTTTCCATGATTCGGTCTTGGAGATGGCTTCCTTGATTTAGTCTTGGAGAGGGTTTCCATGAATTGGTCTTGGAGAGGGTTTCCATGAATTGGTCTTGGAGAGGGGTTTCATGATTTGGTCTCGGAGAGGGTTTCCATGAGGGTTTTTTGTTTTTTGCGGGAGTTTTCCGGATTGCTCTTAGCGGGGTTATCCAGGATTTGTTCTTAGAGGGGGGGGTCCAGGATTTGTTCTTAGAGAGTGCTTTCCGGGATTTGTTTTTACAGAGGGTTTCCAGGATTTGTTCTTAGAGGGATATTCCTGAATTTGTCATAGAGGGGATTTCCAGGATTTGTTCTTAGAGAAGGTTTCCAGGATTTGTTAATATAGGGGGTTTCCAGAAATTGTTCCTAGAGAGTGTTTTCCGGGATTTGTTTTTACAGAAGGTTTCCAGAATTTGATCTTAGAGGGATATTCCAAAATTTGTTCTTAGGGATGGGATTTGTTTTAAGAGGGCGTTCAAGGGTTTGTTTTTACATAGGGTTTCCATGATTTGTTCTTAGAAGGGGGGGGGGGCAGGATTTGTTTTTTGAGGGGGTTCCCGGATTTGTTTTTACAGAGGTTTTTCAGGATTTGTTCTTAGAGGGGTTTCCATGATTTGTTTTTACAGAGGGTTCCCAGGATTTGTTTCCAGGTTTCCAATATTTGTTCTTAGAGGGAGTTTCAATGATTTGGTCTTGGTGGGGGTTTCCATGATTTGTTCTTTGTGGGAGTTTCCTGGATTGCTCTTTGCGGGGGTTTCCGAAATCTGTTCTTCCATGCATGATTTGTTTTTTGTACAGAGGGTTTCCATGATTTTTTCTTAGAGGGTGTTTCCATGATTTGTTCTTAAAGGGGTGTCCAGAATTTGTTTTTATAGGGGGGTTCCAGGAGTTGTTCTTAGAGGGCTTTTCCAAAATTTGTTCTTAGAGGGGGTTTCCCAGATGTGTTTTTAAAGGTGGTTCCAGGATGTGTTCTTAGAGAGTGTTTCCAGGATTTGTTTTTACAGAGGGTTTCCAGAATTTGTTCTTAGAGGAGGTTTTCCAGAATTTGTTCTTAGAGGGGGTTTCCAGGATTTGTTTTCGGATAGGGTTTCCAGGATTTGTTCTAAAAGAGGGTTTCCAGGATTTGTTCGTAGAGGAGGTTTTCCAGGATTTGTTCTTAAAGGGGGTTTCATGAATTTCTTTTTTACAGAAGGTTTCCAGGATTTGTTCTTAGAGGTGGGTTTCCAGGATTTGTTCTTGGAAGGGGTTCGTTCCCAGGATTTGTTCTTTGAGGAGGTATCCAGGTTTTGTTCTTAGAGGAGGTCTTCCGGATTTGTTCTTAGAGGAGGTTTCCAGTATTGCTTGTTCTTTTGGGTTATCAGTATTCGTTCTTATATGTGATTCCCAGACAATTACGTGTGAACTTCTAAACACTTAGATTACTTAGTCCATAATGAATTTTGGACTTTGATAAATAAAGTCAGTTCAGAATAAAATCCCTTTGGTACAGAGGAACGTTTTCATCGAATACATGTAACTTGTTGGGAACTACATCGTATTAGCACTTTATTCATGTAAAATTCGACAAAATTGTTAAAGCTGCATCCATCTGTTTCTAGGGAATAAAATCATCAGAAATAAGTAAACAATACAGGTCAGCATCTCTGACAAAGTCTGAAATGAATTACCGGTAAACTGCCAGGTGCGAATCAACGATTTTTTCTTGGAGGAGGCGCGCTTTAAAAGATATTTAGAAATTGAAACAAACAAAAAATAATAAATAAGTAACATTTCTAGAATGACTGTCATTTGGATCAGGCCAGGGTCATTTTTTTGCACACTAATAGACTATAAGGAGGCAATTAAGGATTTTTAAAGGATATTTCAGGATGGCAAATGCAATAGTAGAAGTACCTTGGGGGAATCTTAGAGGGGACGGCTTTTATAGAGTAGCAAAGACCGGGGAAAAGGCCATATTGATTTTCATAAGCATATAACTTGACTTCCTACCGGTATCTTCCTCGCTTTTTTTTCAAAAGTGGGAACACGGAAATAAAAAACTTAGGTAGGAGAAACGGGAGCTTTTTTCCAAAAAGGGAAAACCGTGAAGTAACCATCCACTATAAATGTAGAGTCAGTGAGGAATGTTTTATCTGAAGCTAAAATACATAACTCTTTGTTATAAATATTTAGGACAGGAATGACTTCACAAGGAGAGGGTGTATCTTTCATCTCCGTGATCCAGATAGATTTATGGAGGTGTCCATGTCGGTTTTATTCGTATCTGCATCAGGATTGACGTTATAATTGCGTTCATCCTTCATGTTAATCCATTAGTGGTCAACTCGGCACGTTTTAACGGTATATATGGAAATAGTGTTAATCATTTCCGTCTGCTATACGTGGTCCGTTACACCTGCGATGACAGTATCCAGTTGCGTCAGCGATCCCATATCAAGTATGATGGTTGTGTACGTGTTGGAGAGACCTACCCTACCCAGTGGGGCGCTCTTTGTGACATCGACGACGCCCTTGTCCTACACAGTGGTGACTACACGACGATGAGACAATTCGAACAACAAGAGAAATCAAGGATAGGTAATATATAATTATATTGTTATTGTTTCAATAATTGAAATAAAAAATAATACTTTAGAATGAAATCCCTAATCCGTAATATTCCGTGTAAAAATAATTCAAGTCTAATGGATCCAAATGTATTCAATAAACGACGTCCCAAAAAATTTAACTGATATTAAATTTCATTTTGGAATCAACTGTAATTAATCGGTAAAAATCGTACAGACCAAAAAAAAAAAAAAAAAAAAAGAATGACATGCAAAAACTATCAAGATTATTTAAAATGAAATATTATAAAATGCATTAAAGGCGGAAAAAATTAAAACCAAAAAAAAAAAAGAAAAAAGAAAAATGAAAACCTAAACCAAAAGAAAAAAAAAGGGGGGGGGGGGGTTGTTGGTTACTTTCGGGATTTGAAACAAATACTCTTGGATTCATGAGCACAGAATACACAATATATCAGAAAAACCCCCCAAACTCCTATCAAATTTAGTGTATCACAATGAATATGATAGAACGTGAAAATATTTATCAAATTCTTTTCATTTCGTCGATAAATACAGTTTGAAGTAAAGTAAAAATAGCCACTCCATGAGATGTGTTGAAAATTATAGAAAAGACACATTGCCTTTCGTTAGAGGTTAAGAAAAAAAAATATCAAAACGGCAAATAAACTTACGTAAAATTCCTCTTTATAAGTATTTTTCATAGAACCAAGTTATAAAATGTTCCTTACAAACCTCTATAATATTATGAAACATGATTGTCAGGATAAAAAAAGAAAGATAATTGGAACTGAAGTTGTATGAATTATTGACAAAGTTGCACTGTAAGGTCATTGCTTTTCAATTAAAGTACCGCTAGCTTTTCCCTCACAGCATTGGCACGTGACCACTGAAGCATTTAATCAAAGAGTACGCTAAGGTTAATTCATTGATAAATAAATACATGTACATACTAGGAATCAGGGCGTTTGACAATGTGACTTATGTATACTATTTAAATGCTATTGTAATTTACGCTTTGTTTCCATGCATTCGATGCATATATTTCATTTCAAGTTTTCAAGAAAAAATAAATAAAATAGAAATAAATAACCTCCCAATGTATGGAAAAGGCATAAATAGCACCTGCATATTAAATTCAGTGAAAATCGATATTTCTCTGGATTTTCCGGTAAAATAAGAACAGTTAATTTAATAAAAATAATATAGCATGTAGCTAAATGTCCCTAAAATATTTTTTTCTGTTCTAAATCGGCAAAGCAACAATTCTGTTAACATCGTTTTATTCGTATTTCTAATTTCCGCTAAAATTTTGAGGTGTTAACGCATTTGCCAATGAAACATATACAAAATATATGAATTTTTCTTTTTTAAGAAAATAAAAACCATATTTTTGATATTAATAAACTCCTGCAATAATTAAGATACTGATAAATATCTCCCAAAAGGAACTTTCTTCATTTTCAATTTCACGTTTATAAATCGATTTTATACATGTAAAGTACAACACAGGTAAATTTTACCCGGCGCTAATTGGTTAATTAATTATCCCTTCTATCTTTCATGTCAAGCGTAATGTCGACCTGGGACATCTTGTTTTACAAAATAGTATATATTTCGATAATTAGAAAATAGTTTCTATGGTGATATAATTTGGAGTTTTTATTTAACTAAATTACTTTCAGAGCTATCGTTATATTCTTGAAAGTTTTAAGTGTGCTAACAGACGTTGGAAAGGAGGGGGGGGGGGGGTTCAGTTCTTTTTCAAGTCGTAGTTGTCAAATGTTGAAACTTATATATTTCCAACAGCTATTGTAATATATTTGACAATGTGATGTTGTATTAAAAAAAACCCGCTTTGTGCGTGTTTGCGTATGGATGTTGGGAGTGAGGCACTGGGGCGGCCGGGTTATATCAATGTTGAAGTCGTAGCCTTTTGTGTTTATCAATTATCATTATTTCTTTTATAGTATTGGACTTATCGTTTTGCATTTTACAAATTAATTTGTTCATTCATAAAGCATGGTCCATTTATATTCGGGGGGGGGGGGAGCTTTGGTTTTTTGTCGGAGCATGATTATTTTTTACGACACGGACCGGTTTCTTGTAAAGTTGGAGCAAGATTTTTTTCCTAATGCACTTACATTAGTGATATGCGATATATAAAGAATGTTTATGTTTTCAGATTACTTGTAAGAGCAAAATTATTTTTTTCTGTCACACCATAAGCGAATTTATTTTATTCATCAAAATTCAGAGCAAAATTTTTTTTTTCTTCGAACCCCCCCCCCCTCCGAATATCAAATGGACCGTGCCTTACTCTCATTTTAAAAAAAGGGGGGGGTGTCAAGTCATCATACAATTCTTTTTAACTTTGGTTTATCATGTTTTTAGAAGCCGATACATCAGACGTAGAATGGTCACCTTTGAGATCGCCACACCAGTCTCCTCCTGCGAGTCCATCAGACCCCGACTCCCCTGTACAGCCGGCTCCAAAGAGACCCCGACTCCAGACCTCAAAAACGGTAAATATATTTTCCTTTGTTTCGACTCGGCTTACCTGACCGGGCGGAGCTAATATTCACCTGGTCATCAGAAAAGTTCAAATCTGACCAGGTGATACAAAATTACAGGTGATGAGTATTTACTCTAATTACTATATGCAATTCATAATCTATTCACCCTAAAACTTTATTGATTCGTCTAAGAAGTTCCGCCCGGTCATTTCACTTTGCTACGATAATGCTAAATACCAGCTTATTTATCGATGTCATATATAATCATGATTTGTGGAAGAGGCTGATAAGATAAGGCGTAAAATAAGCCAATAGAAATAGAAAATTGAATTTCAGAAATTGTTCATAATGTACTTTTATACAGGATCCCATCAGAATATGAAATTCTGCTAATATTGCTTATATTTGTGTCATAAAATTTGTACTGGACGTTTTTATCAAATCAAAATTGTGACATTATCTTATCGGCTTCTTTGTGTTTTCTTCCACATTCTTAATGTAAGATTTCAGTGTCATAAATATAGGTCGACCTTGACCTATGACCTGCACTGACCTTTCAATAATATTTTTGCAAAGATCGCAAGGGTATGATTTGACTTTAACAATCAAATGCAATATATCCTCTAAGTCAAGATAAAGAAATGTCTTTGTCCGGAATTTGACCTCTTATGGATTCAATTATTGTTAAAACGATGTATAAAGACCTCAATGAAAGTAATATCAACAAGATGACATTCTTCAATAGTGTTGTGAGTTTTTAATTGTTCTAGACATAAAAATATATGCAACGATATCGTCCTTGTTCTATAATTTATAATTGCAAAGAAACAAAACCATGCAAAATTACTACAATGACAATAATATAACAGCAGTAATAGATAAAATCTTTTTTTTTTTCTGAACGTCAATATAGGTTACTGTATTAACAGCCTGCTATGCATTTCGTTTGCAATCACCCCTGCAGATATTTGTGTGTGTGAGGGGGGGGGGGGTTAGACTGCACAAATCCGTGATCCTTTTCATAAGAAATAAACACATCCAGAAATTGTTCCGACTAAAATCATTCTTTTGCCAATAGTAAGCAAGCTCGAGAATGCACATTTGGATCTCTGAGTTTTTCGGAGAAATACGCAAAATTTTTCCCGAAAGATGGTTCACGTAAAATTTGTCCGGGTAAATCACCAGTGGGGAAACCATTCATTAAAACACACACGGGAGCAACTTTGTAGACGTGATCAATGTACTTCTGACATTTAAGCGGTGTAAGTTCACTCCAGAATTGGAAGATGGTCGAAATAAGCTGTTCTTTCGTACGGGGAACCCTTTTGCCGATAAAGTGTTTCATTTCGCTCCAGAGCATTTCGATAGGATTTAGGTCGCAACTCTCTGAAAAGAAATGATATAAATATAAGATAATGTAAACTAAATCTATATTAGAAGAAAATCGGTAAAAACTTTTTAAATACTAAAATACGATTTTTATTTACACGAATTGATATTGAATAATAATTTAAACAACAATAAGCATTAATAAACCTTACCAGAAGGCCATGTGATGGTGTTTATGTTGTTGTCAGCAAGGTACTGCTTGGCCAGTCTAGACGTATGTTTGGGGTCATTATCCTGCTGAAAGCGTCCTCCCTCGGGATAATGGCTGACTAAGAATGGTTTTAAGGTTCCCTCTAGAATCTCGGTAACAAAGAATTCCTTGCGCATAATACCGTCAAATATAAGGATCTGTGTTGCACCTCTCTTACTTATTCCACCCCACACATGGACTTTCAGGACATGTTTTGGTACTGGTACATGAACTGCTGTTGCATGTCGTGGACGGTAGCATGTCACTCTGTTCCCATGCAGTTGAACGGTGCACTCGTCGGTGAATACTACGTTTTCTAGACTGTCGTTAGTGGATATCAGTTCCTTACAAAATTCAACCCGTTTCTGTTTGTTTACGTCCCTGATCATTGAACAATATCTGGGTTTAGAGTGTGTCCAATCTGCGGCTGCTATTGCACGTTTAATAGTTGATTTCGAAACATTAGTCCCCCTGTCTTGAAAATGTTTTTGGATGTCTGTGCTGGACTGCATACAATTAGCAGATAACGCATCTTGAATGGCTACAATGTCGTCTTCTTCAAGTTTCTGGAACGTTTTTATTTTCATATTTTCTGTAGGATTATGTACTCCAACATCAAAATGTCCCATATCATGTTGATGAATAACGTTTTTTACGGTCTGCCATGTAGTCTTTATGCCGCGCTCAGCTAGGATAGTTCGAATTTCAGAAACTCGAAGTCGCTGTCGATGAAGCCTTCCTATTTCAAGTCTAGTTTGATGATCCAAGGGCATGATGCTTTCTTCCCCAAAAATCGTAAATTAGATCGTTTTCCCTTGTAATTCTTCAAAATTAATTACGTCATATCTCCTTTGTCCAATAAAATCAATGAATTATTAGAAACTTGGTTTGTTCCTCGGACTATTCCATATATTTCTTTCTTCAGTTATTTTTGTGGCTTCCTTCTTTTCGTCAGATACAGGTGTCCTGGTACGATAATTTGTCACATGACCCAATTTCCGGTTAAACGACGAAAACATAATTAATTGTCCATAATCAGGTCTTGGAACTAAATCTTTTTTAATAGTTATTAAAATATTTTAAAAAATGAAAACCTAAAAACAAAATATAAGTTATCCGAAAATGAATCATTGAAAAAAAAATGAACAATAGGAAATTTAAAAGTTAAAAAAGAAAACTTCAACACAAAATATAATTATTGAAAAAAAAATGAACAATAGAAATTTGAAAATTAGGAGACATGATAAAATGAAATTCTACGATTAAATAGATAAAAACTTTTCCAGGTAAGATTATTTAACAGTATAGGTACATAAAAAATTGACATGCCGCAGGTTGTTGTGTACGGGGTACGGCCAGGTGGACGATAATTGAATCTTCAAATAAATATTGGCGGGCAAGATCAAATCCGTAAGGGAGGGGGGGGGGGGTTCGCAAGTTATTTATTTATTTATTAAAATACTGAATGAATGAACGATCGAACGAAAGAATGAACAAATTGATTTCTTGATATAATGATATTTCATATTAACTTTATTATTTTACAGACGGTTGTGAAGAACTTGGCCACAGTTATTGGAAGAGGGAGTCCAGCACCTAGCAACTCGGTAGCTGATCCTCCAGTACCACCGGTACCTGCGCCTGCATCTCCAGCTGTGCCTCTACTACCTTCGTCTGTACCCGCCATAAGCACCCCTACCCCAGCCTCGCCTTTATTGAGGGACGTATTTACTTTCACCGGAAGTCCGGAGCCTCATACAACGCCTACACCGAGCGTTCTGCCTAGTATGCACACGTCAACGCCCATTACCACGCCCAGATCGTCTACCATGGTTCTGTCCAAGTTCCAATCCCAGATGATGCGAATGATGGGTGAAATTTCCAGGAAGCAGGATGTCATTCTCAGACGACTGTCGACCCTGGAAAACGCACACTCAACTATTCTTTCTTCCGTGCAACGACTGCAGGCAACCCAGGCTGACCAGACACCTTCAATCCCGACCGTTGCCCCAGACACCGACCACGCCCTAGACTCTATCCCTGAGCCACACAGGATTGAGATGGAGACATTGAGGGGTATCAACAGCAGATCGTTTGGTGCCGGAAATTTCGCAAAACGTTTGACTGTTCGCCTCTTTCCGGAACTGTTCGGTGTAGATGATTTACGTCTCCAGTACTCTTTTTATGGTGGTGGTTGCAACAGAAAGAAACCCCTGGAACTCCAACGCAGAGAGGTTATTCGTACCTATGTGTGCCATTTCTACCCAGAGTGTAGACCGACGGACACCTGGAATGCCATGGTCGTAACTAAGATCAACGAGGGACTTCGTCGACCCACGGAGAAGAAGTCGCGTCCAAGAAAACGTCCGTCTGCTACCGTGATTGATATTCCAGTACCTCCCCAGTGTGACGATCCGATCGAGACATTTGTTGACAACGGGCTGGAGTACACAAGACTGTGAAGTGTATATCAAATCTTGTGATCTTGTAGTATGCGCACGCTTTGTTTGATATGTATGGACTATTTATGAATAATGTAAAGTACTGACTACTGTGTTATGTTTGTTAAATTAAATTATACATGTACGTGACAGATGCTTTGTATGAATGTTATATGCTATCATTCAAATTAAAGATATTAATAGAGAAACGTACGTTCTTTTCATGCATTTGAATATAGATGTATTTAACTTCAAAAACGGAGTGTACAAGCATGTCGTACCCGCATCAAGGGTGACACCCGTATCATAGTTTGGCAACAAATTCTTTCCTCTGCAAGTCTAATTTTTAGTTAAACATATTTAGTGGGAATATTCAAAGCATACAGTTTACAGAAACAAATTGTAATACATAGGGTTTCTGCTAAGGAAAGGGTCTGTGACCAATCTATGATACCTCGTCTCCGTAGTCCCCCCCCCCCCCCATTTCCCCCTTACTCAGTGAGCATAATAAAAAGGACAACACATGAAAAGATGATCAGAGAAGATCAATGAAACAAATGCGATCACGGCTGAGTGCACATAATAAAAGACTGAGGATATGAATAGCAACAAAACAAAGGTACACATACACGTAACACATGGATAGTAATCAACAGGTTTTTTTGCCGGGGGGGGGGTCTTTTTTTTTCTTTTTTTTTGGGGAGGGTTTTTTTTTTTTTTTTTTCTTCTTTTTTTTGTTATTTGTTTGATTTTTTTAGTTTGTTTCTTCGTTTTTTTGTCTCCACTCATCAATCTTTACAGACTATTAGAGGGGGGGGGGGTTGATTTGAAAATAATGTGGGTTTTTTTTAGATTATTAATTTATTTATCTGTTTAATTTTATCAAATTGATTAAAAAAAAGTTCAATCGTAGAAACCTTCGGAAATAAGTGCAGTTATTCGATTAATTTACTTATTTGCTTTTTTAAATTTTCTATTCCTTTATTTATTATTTATTTATTTATAATTTATTCATTTCTTTATTTAAATTTTTTTTTCTTCTTTCTTATTGATTTATCTATTCTTTTGAATTATTTTTTTCTTTCTTTGGTTCTTTCATTCTCTTATGTATGATAATAAATTTATTATTTATTTTGTTTCTTCATTGTTATTTTTTGTTCTTTGTTATTTTTTCTTTGGCATTTTTAAAAATTCTTATTTATTTATTTATTTATTTATTTATTTATTTATTTATTTATTTATTTATTTATTTATTTATTTATCTATTTATTTATTTATTTATTTATTTATTTTTTCTTTGAAGTATGAAAAAATTCTTAATTTATATTAAATACTCATAAATACAAGTAAATCAGGTAAGAATCAGTATTATGTAACATCAAAGGCCTAGTAGGAGCAAAGGTGTGAAGACCATATGAGACAGAGGATAACTTGAAGTAGATAGGGGGTAATAAAATCACTCTGAGAGTGGACAGGTGAAAAACACAGGTAAATTTCCACCTGAATCGCCCACTGTGATTTCAGGTGGATTGCCCACTGGGATTTTTAAGAAATCCAAATTCCACCTGCACCATACTGTACGTGATCTCATGATAGCTAATTTCTCAGAATTTATGGATGATAATTCATTGATTTATTTCACAATATTATCGGTTTGCAGTTTAGATGTCATAACAGTATTTTACTTGAGTCCCTGTTCCCTAGGATTATGGAAAATGGGTATATGGCTATTTTCTCTTACCCTATCTACATGCATTTAGAGTACATAAGTGACAGAAACTATAAATAAAAAAAGATATTGCCGTTTTACAATATTATCATAGATGAGTCTGTAATTTAGTTTTTCTCATATTTCATGTGGGACCTGACCCAGGATTTTATCTTCAATTCTTTAAAAACGCTAGGGGATAGTTTCAGAATTTCCTCTGATCAATCAATCAACATGAAAATCTTTAAATTGGAACATCAGAATCACAAAGATTGATCATTTTATCAAATGAAATAGCAATAATGCATCCTTCACATTGCCAAATGAAAGGAATATTGTGTTTGTGTGTAAGTTAGTTTTTTTTGGGGGGGGGGGGGGGGGAGAGGGGGAGGTAACTCTTATTTCTTTCTTCTTATAAATTCCTCCACTGCTTGGAGTACCACCCCCAATAGGATGTAAAACTGTGGTTTGATAAAATTTTCATAATGTTTACATTAAAACAAGTGACATCATGTTTTAATAGTAGATAATATAACAAGAGATGCCTTATAGGCATATCTACTATGTGTTAATCAAATTAAAAATTTAAAATGCTCAAGACTCTAAAATACTAAAAAAAATATTTTTAAGAGCCGACTCGTACGAAAATATTTCAACCTAGGAAAACTTCTACCAAAATCTTCCTTTATTGCCATTTCACAATATTATCATAGATGAGTCTGAAATTTAGTTTTTTATACGCCCGTCATTTGACGGGACGTATTATGGTATGGCGAAGTCCGTCCGTCCGTCCGTCCGTCCGTCTGTCCGTCTGTCCGTCTGTCCGTCCGCCTATGGAACGCAATAACTTGAATACGCGTCAACGGATTTTTATGAAATTTATACATAGTGATCAGACTGTGGAGAGGAAGCCGCCTTTCGATTTTAAGGTTCATCCGATTTGTCGTTACAGAGTTATGGGACTTAGATTTTTAAAATACAGTGAAAATATACTAAAATAGTTAAAAATTATTTAAAAATCTATTTCTGGTCGAAATGTTTTGAAATTTTGTATACTTCAAGTAGAAAGGATGTTCTTTGACATATGTAACGGGTTTTTAATTTTTTTGTCGCATAACCGAGATATTGTGTGTAATAGGAAGGGGGGGGGGGGGGTTATATGCACATACATTTTAAGTTAAGGGCAAAATATAGGCGCATGGAACACGATAACTTGAATATGCGTCAACGGATTTTCATGATATTCATACATTATGATTGGACTGTGGAGAGGAAGCCGCCTTTCGATTTTCAGGTTTATTCGATATGTCGTTACAGAGTTATGGGACTTAGATTTTTAAAATACAGTGAAAATATACTAAAATATTTAAAAATTATTTAAAAATCTATTTCTGGTCGAAATGTTTTGAAATTTTGTATACTTCATGTAGGAAGGGTGTTCTTTGACATATGTAACGGGTTTTTAATGTTTTTGTCGCATAACCGAGATATTGTATGTAATAGGAAGGGGGAGGGGTGGGTTATATGCACATACATGTTAAGCTAAGGGCAAAATATAGGCGCATGGAACGCAATAACTGGAATATGCGTCAACAGATTTTCATGATATTCATACATTTTGATTGGACTGTGGAGAGGAAGCCGCCTTTCGATTTTCAGGTTCATTCGATATGTCGTTACAGAGTTATGGGACTTAGACATTTTAAAATACAGTGAAAATATACTGAAATAGTTAAAAATTATTTAAAAATCTATTTCTGGTCGAAATGTTTTGAAATTTTGTATACTTAAGGTAGAAAGGATGCTCTTTGACATATGTAACGGGTTTTTAATTTTTTGGTCGCATAAGCGAGATATTGTGTGTAATAGGAAGGGGGGGGGGTAATATGCACATGCATGTTAAGCTATGGGCAAAATATAGGCGCATGGAACGCAATAACTTGAATATGCGTTAACGGATTTTCATGATATTCATACATTTTTATTAGACTGTGGAGAGGAAGCCGCCTTTCGATTTTCAGGTTCATTCGATATGTCGTTACAGAGTTATGGGACTTAGATTTTTAAAATACAGTGAAAATATACTGAAATAGTTAAAAATTATTTAAAAATCTATTTCTGGTTGAAATGTTTTGAAATTTTGTATACTTAAGGTAGAAAGGATGCTCTTTGACATATGTAACGGGTTTTTAATTTTTTGGTCGCATAAGCGAGATATTGTGTGTAATAGGAAGGGGGGGGGGGAATATATGCACATACATGTTAAGCTAAGGGCAAAATATAGGTGCATGGAACGCAATAACTTGAATATGTGTCAACAGATTTTCATGATATTTGTACATTTTGATCAGACTTTGAAGAGGAAGCCGCCTTTCGATTTTAAGGTTCATCCAATTTGTCCTTATGGAGTTATGGGACTTAGATATTTTGGTGTTGTGAAAAAAATCCCAACGGGCGTATCTTGCTGCGTGAGCGTAGGCTTTATCTCATATATTATTTGGGACCTGACCCAGGTTTTTATCTTCAATTCTATAGAAACGCTAGGGGATAGTTTCGGAATTTCCTCTGATTAATCAATCAACTTGAAAATCTTTTCTATTGTGTTTATACAGTGCAAGAAAGATAACAAACAATCAAAATGCATGTATTTCTTACTTATTTTTTTATTGTTTAAGGTATAAGATTTTTGGAGAGAGTAGTGAGACTTTTTTGTTGCAAGAGTAGAATGTCCTAAGTGATCACGGACTTGAGCTGTGCTTTCTGTTAAATGGAAATACCAGAATCACAAAGATTGATCATTTTATCAAATGAAATAGCAATAATGCATCCTTCACATTGCCAAATGAAAAGTGCTTGTGTAAGTTTTTTTTTGGGGGGGGGGGGGGGGGTAAGAGAGAGGGTCGAGGTAATTCTTATTTGTAAGAGCCAACTCGTACAAAAATATTTCAACCTAGGAAAACTTCTTCCAAAATCTTCCTTTAACTGCATCATTTCTGTATTTTATTTAAGAGCAAGATATATGATTTAAACATTCCAAATTTAGTATAATGATTATAGAAGTTAAATTTGTAACAGGAGAGGGAGAGATGTGACTGGACCGGGAATCGAACCCGAGATCTTCTGCTATCAGGGCAGACGCTCTTACCAACTGAGCTATCTGGGCAAGATACCTGTTCCTGCCACACTCCTCTCCACCAATTTTTCAGGTTTCCATGCACTGGAAACCTGACACAAAACTCCACATCACCTTGAGTCATTTAGTTTGGCGCCAATTCTGTAACAGGAGAGGAAAAGATGTGACTGGACTGTGAATCGAACCCGAGACCTTCTGCTATCTGGGCAGACGCTCTTACCAGCTGAGCTATCTGGGTACGATACCCGTTCCTGCCATAAAATTACCGGTAATAACCAAATGTTTCAGGCCTTTTTGCCAATTGGACCTTGAGTCATTTTGTCCTTTTACAATTTGACCTAAGATATTTTTGCCTTTTATAATGACTCTTCAGTTCAATCAAAAACAACATTTCAACCTCATGCAGATTTTGAAATATTTATGGGACACCCTTATTCTTAACTGGGATATATGGTGAAAATGTTTCCTATAGAGGATCAAATATTTCATATGTAAAAATATTTTGTATTACTGTAAATTGGTTTTTATTCGTCAGGTACCAATTTTCGTCATTTTCGTCAGTGCCTTCCATGACGAAATTACGTACTGACGAATATAAATACTCATAGAAATAAAATTTAGTAAGGTCAGGAAATATTGAATCAGTCTCTTGGTAAAGTTAGACATCGGGAGCACGTCAGAGGAAGGAGGAAGAAGCTGAAGGTTCCCAGTTTTAAGACATAGTAACATAGTGTTATTACGACACGCAAATTAATGAAAACTGATCACGCAAACAAAGTTGCTTATAACAGTGTATAATGTTCTTTTAATTATCAAATGATACGTTTTCACAACAATCTAGGTGATACATGTCTCTAATTGTTTGTTTACTGATAATTTTTACACAAACATTAAAATCACATACAGGGATTTGACGACAATCTACAAGTAAATGCTAAGTTAGGATTTAAACAGACGAATTTACATTTGAGGAACCCTTGGAGGACGAATTTACGTACTGACGAAATGGTCATTTTTAACGAATTGACGAAAATTGGTACTGACGAAAATAAAGCAATTTACAGTATATTTTAATAATTAGCTTCCGTCTACATTAATACCACATTCACCCTAAAAGTTCATGTTCTTCGTTCAATATCCTATTTACATTGTTTTACATTTACGAAGAAAATAGCCTAAAACATTTTTAGGTTTTAGAACAAATGGCCAATACTTTTTTCACTCATACTTTTTTTCACTCAGTAGGCCACATATCCTATTATATTCAATTTCAATCTGAAACTGTCTGATTACTTGATCTAAGTATTTTCACTGAACAGTATAAGAAAGAAAGAAATATCTTTATAGAGTATCCTATGCAATACTATTTCAGCTCAAATGAGAGGTTATCTATGCCTTTAGTCTTTAAATTTCATCAAAGGGCATATAGTGGTAGGTCTGTCTGTTCATCTGTTTGTCTGTCCATCCGAATGTCAGACTCAGTATATCATTCCATTCAACTAAATTCTGATGAAAGGGTATAAGATAATAGAGCTGTCATATATTGCATGTCTATGTATCTTGAGAACACTCATCTTCTGGTGCCAAATTTTTAACCTTTGACCCCATCCCTGACCTTTGACCCACATTGTTCGAAAAAAAAAAACATCTGTTATTTTAGTTTTGATAATATGGTATGTTATACAGTGTATATACACATTTTTAGAAATTCTCTCACATTCTAGAGAAATCTAAGGCACGGTTCATTTGATATTCTTGGGGGGGGGGGAGACATTAATTGGGTTTTTTTTTTTTTTTAAATAATTTAGCTCTGAAATTTGATGAAAAAAATTAATTAGAAATAAATGGATATACATGGGCATGTTGTTATTGGTTCTCATAAAAAAAACTTGATATATACATGTATACATTCTCTTGAGTGCATATGAACAAATCAACCAGGAGAGCTTCAGTCTCATCAGAGACTTCTGGTTGTTGGCCGGATTGCAAAGCAATTCCGGTCTATAGATTGACGATGTCCGTCTGTCCGTCCGTCCGTCTGTCCGTCTGCCGTCAACATTTTGGTTAAAGTTTCTGGTTGAAGCAACATCTAAGGAACTATATGCAGTAGAAACTTTATATTATACATGAAGGTTGCCCATGACAAGACCTTTCAATTTATGCCGTAACATTTGACCTAGTGACCTTGACCTTGGACTTTGACCTAGTTAAAGATTTTGGTTAAAGTTTCTGGTTTAAGCAAAATCTAAGGAACTGTATGCAGTAGAAACTTTATATTATACATGTATGTTGCCCATGAGGAGATCTTTCAATTTATGCCGTAACATTTGACCTTGTGACCTTGACCTTGGACTTTAACCTAGTTAAAGATTTTGGTTAAAGTTCCTGGTTAAAGCAAAATCTAAGAAACTGTATGCAGTAGAAACCTTATATTATACATATAGGTTGCCCATGACGAGACCTTTCTATTTATGCCATAACATTGGACCTAGTGACCTTGACCTTGGACTTTGACCTAGTTAAAGATTTTGGTTAAAGTTTTTGGTTTAAGCAAAATCTAAGGAACTGTATGCAGTAGAAACCTTATATTATACATTTAGGTTGCCCATGATGAGACCTTTCAATTTATGCCGTAACATTGGACCTAGTGACCTTGACCTTGGACTTTGACCTAGTTAAAGATTTTGGTTAAAGTTCCTGGTTAAAGCAAAATCTAAGGAAGTGTATGCAATAGAAACCTTATATTATACATTTAGGTTGCCCATGACAAGACCTTTCAATTTATGCCGTAACATTGGACCTAGTGACCTTGACCTTGGACTTTGACCTAGTTTAAGATTTTGGCTGAAGTTTCTGGTTTAAGCAAAATCTAAGGAAGTGTATGCAGTAGAAACCTTATATTATACATTTAGGTTGCCCATGACGAGACCTTTCAATTTATGCCGTAACATTTGACCTAGTGACCTTGACCTTGGACTTTGACCTAGTTAAAGATTTTGGTTAAAGTTTCTGGTTTAAGCAAAATTTAAGGAACTGTATGCAGTAGAAACTTTATATTATACATGTAGGTTGCCCATGATGAGACCTTTCAATTTATGCCGTAACATTGGACCCAGTGACCATGACCTTGGACTTTGACCTAGTTAAAGACTTCGGTTAAAGTTCCTGGTATAAGCAAAATCTAAGGAACTGTATACAGTAGAAACTTTATATTATACATGAAGGTTGCCTTGGCAAGACCTCTCAATGTATGCTGTAATATTTGACTTAGTGACCTTGACCCAGTTGGTGACAAAACCTTACTTTGCAATCCGGTCATACCGTCTTTAGCGGTGTTTTATTTTGCTCATTTATTAATATTTTCAATGATTTCAACGTTTTTAGACGTTTTGAGTGACCTATTGTTCAGTATAGGACTGTGAAATCAAAACAGGCTTTCCTGATATGTATTCACCATACATTTGACATTTTATAAACTAGAATATTATGGATATATGAACAACTTTGAAAATAGGGCCGAAATGGCAGGTTACCGCACCTACTCCTTTGTGGATTTTAAAGGAATAAGGAAATCATAATGCTTTTACATCAAATACTGTCACAAATGGAACATGGCCTTGCAAAATAAAAAAAAAAGACAGAATGATAAATCCCGAATTTCTAGGTGACAAATTTTGTTCTTGACCATAAAATGCTAAATTAATGTCAAATTCCTCTTCCCTTTAGAAGGCAAGAGATTTGGGTCATACATGTACTGTAAACATGGTTATTTTTGCTAGGGGAAATTTTCAC